>CM038682.1:252114128-253322260 GCA_021605205.1 Aegilops longissima | reverse complement strand
CACCGCTGCAGGACGCTGCTCGTCACGCACACCATGGGAAGATCGTGCTGTGGGCGCCGGAGTGGGCGTCCCGGAGGTTGTCGCGCCGCCCATGGGTGGCACGGCGGCAACCCCGGAGGGCCTCGCATCACCCGCGGGGGGCCCAGCTCCGTCTCTGGCTTCTGCGCCGAGTGGCCCGCCGTCTTGCATATGAACGACACCGCTCGCCAGGCTCTGACAGCCAGGGCGATGCTGGTGCTCGCGGGCCACGGCTCGGGTTCTGCTCGCGACGCCCGCTTCTCGTCTCAAGATCGGCACGAGCTATTTGGTTTCCTCGACGAGCCGATCGCCACGATCGTCTTCTTCTTGGGAGCCATGGCGATGAAGAACCGCTAGGCTAACTACTAGACCAGATTCTCACAATTGCGCCCCCTACCTGGCGCGCCAAAGATGTCGGTGGAAACGACACCTATGGGGTCACAAGAATCCCTACTACGGTTGGCGGGGCACGGGGTTGTGAGAAGAGCAGGTCTAACAGGAATCACATGGATCCTTTACCCAGGTTCGGGCCGCAGAGCTGCGTAATACCCTAGTCCTGCTTTGGTGGATGTATTGAGTGTACTTGTGTTCTTGAGCTAGCTACGGGGTGCAACTTGCCCAAAAGAGCCGAATCCCTCTCCAGTACACCATGGGCCTCCTTTTATAGTCGAAAGGGGCTGCCACAGTGGCTCACAGGAGGTGGGAAGGTCTACAATGCTCCGAGCTTATCGCTCGTATTACAGGACAGGACACATTTAATGCATAGCTTAGGTGTCCCTTAGCTTTATCGGGGACGGGAACGGGGCATGTCCCGTCCGTCGCCACCTCGCCTTGCTTCGACATGCGCCCAGGCCAGCGATGCATGCGGCGCCATGTAGGCAGGCAGCTGAGGTGGTGCGGTGGCAAGGTCTTCATGAAGATCTGCATGCCACTACGCAGGTGCTTGCTGAGTTGGCGAGGGTTGTCGGGCGTTCCGGGAACGGGGTCCCTCAGACTTGCCTCGCTCGCCCGCGGAGTGGTTTCAAAGGGGCCCATCACGCCCATCTTCATCAACACGAAGCTCAAGACCTCGCGAGGGGCCACTGCTGGGCGGACGACGTGGAGCTTCTCGTGCACGGCCTCATCAGTGCTGGCTCATGAGGAGGCGGAGAGATCAAGGCGGGTACCTCACAAGGTGCCCATGACGCAAGCCATGACGACCAAGGGCGCCAGGCGGGCGCCAGCCCAGAAGGTGTCCTCCTTTCCCTTTGGTGCAAAGGGAGCAAGCGCAGCGAGAGCATCAAGCAAAGGCGCCCATTTTGGTGCAACGAGACCAAGACCAGTCCAACGGCAGAAGGAAGTCATTGTGGAGCCCAAGCCAGCGCCACCACCAGAGCCTTTGACAAAGCGAGGACCAACTTTAGTCAGATAAGTGTACCATATGTTCCCTTCAAATGGCCAATTGTTGGCGCCCTTCCCACATTATTTGGGAAGAGGCCTGTGGCCTCGCCTATAAATAGGACTAGCCACCCGCAGGGTAGGGGATTCAAGAAGATAACCAAGAGAACAAACGAGAGAGAGAGAGAGAGGCGGCTGAACTCCCCCTAGCAGTTCATTGCACCAGCCAAGAACAGACCCTCGCGAGGCTGTTCTTCCTTGTATTGTTCATCACCATCAGCCCAAGAGGCAATCCACCACACCACAAACTAGAGTAGGGTATTACACCACAATGGTGGCCCGAACTAGTATAAACCTTGTGTCTCTTATGCTGTTCCTTTCGTAGTTTAGATCCAAGCGAGGCGGCAGGGTGCAGGTAGGTAGAAGGCGAGATTCCGCGCGCACCCCAGTGTTCGAACCTCAAGGGTCTGCCGGAACCCAAAATCCGACATTTGGCGCTGCCAGTAGGGTGCGCCGAGCTTCCTTCCGCCACCGCTGCCCACTCGCAATGAGTAGCGCGCACCCGCCTGCCGCCAGCCGCCAGCATCGGAGGCCAGGGGCCTCCGAGCCCTGGCCCCGGCCTTGCAACGGGTGCGGTGGCCGGACAAGTTCAAGCCAACAACGCCGCCGCGCTACAACGGCGCGACCGATCCGATGGTTTTCCTGCTGGCGTACGAGGAAGCCGTCCCCGAAGCTGGAGGTGATGACAGGGCCATGGCCAAATGGCTCCCTATGGCCCTCACCGACGCTCCCGCGCGCATGGCTGCTTTCACCTTCCGCAGCCTCTCGGGCCTTCTGGCAAGAGCCCGCTGCCTCTTCTCACCTACCACGCTACACCGGCGCCCGGTCATCGCGAATTCTTCTGGCTGCTCGCGGCGTCAGCCTCGAGTCACCACGCTGCCGCTCGTCTGGCTGGTCGGCGCCGCCTCCACGCAGCAGAGGCTCCTCAGACCGGTCGGCGCCAAGGCTAGCCTCGACCTTCAGCCCGAAGACCACCCCACCAACTCAGCCTCGCTCGGGTGCGCCCCTATGCTATGCACCCCACCATCCGCCAGTGGCCGCTACCAGACTTCATCGACAATGGCGCGCTGGCCTCAACGTGTTTCGCCGAGGCCTTCAACCTCCTTCTGATACCCCGAGCGGCTGCAGCCCAGCCGCCTTTTCTTGCCGGGCTGGATCATCCAGCTCCTTGGGACAGATCCGCCCCGTAACTTTTGGCACCTACAACAACTTCCGCACGGAGCAGGTCGATTTCGACATCGCCCCCACCGGCCTCCCCTACAACGCCATCCTCGGCTACCCATCACTGGCCCAGTTCATGGCCGCGACTCACCGGGCGATAACCTCATGAAGATACCTGGAGCAACGGCGCCTCACCGCGTCTGGGACCTCAAGATGCGCCATGAAGTTCTCAAGCTCGCTTCAAGACGGCGCGCCAAATAAGAACCGCCGACGCAGAGACCCCCGAGCCCAAGGGGTTGCACCAACCAAGAAGAAACAGCTTGTTCACCCAAGACAAGGCGAGATTAAGCAAATACCCGCCGACGAGGACGGGTCCATCGACGCCACTTTCACCATAGGCGCCAACCTCGAGCCCGAGCAGAGAGCAGGCCCCGGTCAAGTTCCCGCGCAAACAAGAAGGTATTTGCCTGGGAGCCTGATCAGTTGGCGGGGATCCCTAGGGGCATAATCGAGCATCACCTCCACGTATGCCCCAACGTACGCCCCTAAAACAGAAATCGAGGCGGCGGTCCACTCAAAAGCAAGCCTTCATCGTCCGTGAGACCCGCAAACCAGAAGTCACTTGGGTCATTCGCGAGGTCCGATACCCGGATTGGCTGGCCAACCTGTTGTCGCACCAAAGAAGGGAGGAAGGAGCGATGTGTGTCGACTTCACCAACCTCAACAAGGCATGCCCGCAAGATCCGCTCCGCTTTCCTCGTGATCGACCAGATCGCCGATTCCACCACCGAAAAGCGACCTGTCAGGCTTCTTGGATGTTTCTCCGGTACCACCAGATCAAGATGGCGGTAGAGGACGGGAGAAGATGGCTTCCTGAACCTGCAGGCGGGTGTATCGCTACACGCAGCATGCTATCTGGCTGCGCAACGCTGGGCGATTCTTCCAGCCGGGCTGATGCACATAACCCCGTGTCCGCAGCTCGGGAAGAATGTTGAGGCTTACGCCGATGACATTGTGGTGAAGTCTTGGGAGGCCGTAACCTCGATACAAGACCTGGAGGAAACTCGCGAGCCTCGACGCAGTGAGGCTACGGCTCAACCCGGAGAAATGTGTGTTTGGAGTCCCCTGCAAGCTCTTGGGCTTCTCGATCCCACCGAGGCATCGAGGCTAACCTTAAAAGGTCAAGGCGGTCGAGGACATGAGCCCGCCAAAGACCCTCGTGGAAATGCAGAGCTCATCGGGCGCGTGATCGCGCTAGGGTGCTTCATCTCCAAGTTGGGGAACGAAGCGCTGCCTTTTCTTCCAGCTAATGAAGAAAAAGGGCCTTTGATCACGCCTAATATGCGACCCTATCCAAAAGGAACTCGACGGTCCCACCAAGGATAGACCCGATATTGAAACGCTTTTGCAAGGTGGATATCATTACATCAACATTACATAATAGATGGGGATACATACATAAGGCACAAATGCCACAAGAATACATCAACATCATATATAAGATCAACATCCGACTACGGATGAAACATAAACAGAAACTCAAACGACATCCACCTCGCTAGCCCAGCTGCCGACCGAACCTATCCCCGATCAAGAAGAAGCGTAAGAAGAACTCCAACACAAGCAAACATCGCCTCACGCCATGATCATCGCAAACCTGTACCTGCAATCGGTGGTGTAGTAATCAGTGAGCCACGAGGACTCAAAGAATCCCATTACCATGGGTATCAAGACTAGCAAAGCTTAATGGGAAAGGAAGGGGTAAAGTGGTGAGGTTGCAGCAGCGACTAAGCATATATGGTGGCTAACATACGCAAATGAGAGCGAGAAGAGAAACAAAGGAACGGTCGTCAACTAGTAATGATCAAGAAGTGATCCTGAACTCCTACTTACGCCGACATAACCCAAGAACCGTGTTCTCCTCTCGATCAACCCCAAAAGAGACACTCACGGTTACGCACACGGTTGGTGTATTTTAATTGAGATCAACTTCGGTTTTCTACAACCGACATTAACAAATTCCCATCTGCCACATAACCGCTGGCACGGCTTTCGAAAGTTCAAACCCCGCAGGGTGTCCCAACTTAGCCCATGATAAGCTCTCGCGATCAACGAAGGATATTCTTTCTCCCGGAAGACCCGATCAGTCTCGAATCCTGCCACAAGACATTTCACAGCAATAAAACAAGACCAGAAGACCTCCCGATGCGCCGACAATCCCGATAGTAGCTGCACATATCTCGCCTCGTGGCACACCGGATGAGCACAAGCTACGAGTAAAACCAACCCTCAAGTTGCCTCAAGGTGGCCCCGCACGGTGCTCTAGTTTGGACCAACACTTAGAGAAGCACCGGCCCGGGGCTAATAAAGATGACCTCGAGAGCGCGACTCCCAAGGGAAAAAGGTGGTAGGTGAGGCAAATGGTAAAACCAATGTTGGGCCTTGCTGAAAAGTCTTATTCAAAGCGAACTGTCAAGGGGTCCCATAAATCACCCGACCGCGTTAGGGACGCAAAATCCGGGAACATAATACCGATATGACGGAAACTAGGGCGGCAAGAGTGGAACAAAACACTGCATAAGGCCGAGCCTTCCACCCTTTACCAAGTATATAGATGCATTAATTAAATAAGATATATTGTGATATCCCAACAAGTAAACATGTTCCAACAAGGAACAACATCTCCATGTTCCAACAAGGAACAAACTTCATCTTCACCTGCAACTAGCAACGCTATAAGAGGGGCTGAGCAAAGCGGTAACATAGCCAAACAACGGTTTGCTAGGAAGGGTGCAAAAGGTTAGAGGCTGACATGGCAATTTGGGATGGCTTGAGCAACAAGTAATAGGTAGCGCAGCATAGCGATAGAACGAAGCAACTAGCATAGCAATGATAGTAGTGAGATCCAGGGTAGCGGTCATCTTGCCTGAAATCCCGCAAGGAAGAAGAACGAGTCCATGAAGAAGATGAACGGATGAAGCCGAAACCAAGCGAGACGAACGAATCCTCACGATCGCAACGAAACAGAACTAACAAGAAGAAGCACACAACATAGTAAACACACCACACATGAACAAGACATGATGCACAACAAGCATGATGCATGACAAAGCTACATGAAGCTACTCATGGCAAGAGATGATGCAAACAAGAACAACACATCAAGGCAAGTTTAAATGAGGCCGAAACAACATATAACAATTCCGTAAGTCCTCATATGCAAATTTCGAAATTGGTCCAGATCTGAATAAACCTTATGTTCAAGTTGTTAAACAGCAAGTTAAGATGCACCACGATGATCTACACGAAATTCTAGTCAAGTTACATATAAAGTTCATTAGATTCGGAGCTACGGCCTAGAAGATATGAGCAAAACAAGATAAACATGGCATTGATGCAAAATGCATACAAACATCAAGCAAACACCTCAAAACAAGGATGCAACATGATAATATGAAACTACATGCAAAATCAAGCAAGTTTCATATAGAGCACACTCAAAACGGAGCAACGGTTCAACACATACACCCTATACAAGTTATAGCAACAATCTGTCCAAAACAGCAACTAGGCATATTGCAAGCATCAAAACAACATGCTACAGGACCTCAACATAAAAACAAAAGGCATGGGCATGATGTACAGGTAAAGCATTACAAAACATGAACACTGAGCTATCTCCAGAAATGACTAGAACATGCTCAAAATGACATGGCAAGATTGCAAATAATAACAGTTTCAGGCATTGGCAGAAATAACATCAGGTTGCAATGTTTAGAGCTATGAAACAACATGTTACAGGAACTTATCATGGCAAACAAAGGCATGGCATGAATCTACTCAAAGCATAGAACAAAAGTCCTTTAGTGACCATAAGCCAAAAAGGATCAGAAAATATAGTAACACCCATGTCAATATTGAAAGTTTCATAACAGATTCAGCAACATGGCATGTCAAAACTGATAACAAGTAGGCATGTTTACAAGCTCAATGCACTCACTACAGAGCCTTATATGATAAACTAAGCATACATACATCAAGAAGACATGGCATAGAAGACATACATGGCAAGAACAATAACATAGCATACATGGATCAACCACAACAACCTTGGCAAAATTGAATAACATGTAAACAATCTGCCAGGAAACATTTGATAGCAAAAGTAGAGCTCGATTGACTCAAGCTATGGCACTCCATAATTGCAAACAAGGGCATGGATGGATAGAGCAAGACATGTTTTACAAAACATCCTTACTGAAGTATCTCAAAATATGCATGGATCTCTCTGTAGCATCAAGTTAACATGGCATCAAAATATCAGCAAAACAGGGCTGAAATCAGCAACAACAAGACACCTAGTTTGCATGCTTGTGCTAGTCACCACATAGATCACAAAAATACATAGCAAGCACCACTGGAAAGAAGACATGGCATATTACAAAACACATGTAGGACTCAAGTCCATAGGATGCACACATCAATCATGGCAAAATGACAAAGTGCAAGTTCTGATAAAATCAGAAACTAACATCACATAGCACTCTTCCAACAGCATTTCGGGCATCAAGATGAGCTCAAATGAAAATGATGCAATGAGATGAAATGATCTACTCTTCGAGACGAACATTTTGACATATTACACGCGCAAAACGGAGCTACGATGACAGAGATATGATGCAATGAAAATGGCACAAAATATGCAGATTTCGGGACTTAGACGAAAATTCACCTCTCGGGGGAAAGTCAACCGGACGGATCGACGCGGGACGAGGGATCCGATCGGGGGGGCGGATTGGCGGGACGGTGGATCTGGCCGGGCCGGAGGCCGGGGAACTCCGCGAGGAGCGACGGAGCGGCGGGAGAGGAGGGGGAGGCGGCCGGAGCGGGCAGGCGCGGGGCCGCGGCGGCGAGGGCGGGCGCCGGCGGCGGGGGGGCGGCGGCGGCGGGCGGAGGCGCGGGCGGCGGGGCGAGACGGGCGGGCGCGGGAGGCGGCGGGCGGCGGCGGGGGCGGCGGGCGCGCGGGCGGCGGCGCGCGGCGGCGGCGGCGGGCGGCGCGGGCGGGCGGCGGGCGGCGCGGCGGCGAGGGCGGGGGGCGGCGGGCGGCGGGGGCGGCGGGCGGCGGCGGGCGCGCGGCGGGCGGGCGGCGGCGGGCGGGCGCGCGGGCGCGGGCGGGGGGCGGGCGGGCGGGGCTGGGAGGGGCGGGCGGGGTGGCGAGGGGCGGGCGGGCGGCGGCGGCGGGCGCGACGACGTGGCAGGCGCGCGCGGGCGGAGGCGGCGGCGGCGGCGGACGGATGTCCGCGACGGACATGTCCGCGCGCGCGAGGGGAGGGGGACTAGGGTTAGGTTAGGGATTTGACCGCGAATTTCGGGGGGAGACATATTTATAGGTAGAGGGAGCTAGGAGAGTCCAAATGAGGTGCGGTTTTGCCACGCGATCGTGATCGAACGACCGAGAGCATGGAGGGAGTTTGGTGGGTTTTGGGCCACTTAGAAAGGGGTGTTGGGCTGCAACAAAGAGGCTTTTATGTTACCCTGCTAACTGCTGAGTACCAAACGACCTCCAAATGATCCGAACTTGACAGCGGTTCACCGGTGCTATACCAAGGCCGCTTGACAAACCTCGGTCCATTCCGAGACCGCTTAACACCCGCACATGAAAAGAGGTAAAAGGGGCGCCGGAGACATAGGAGTGCCGGATTGCAAAACGGACAACGGGGAAAATGCTCGGATGCATGAGACGAACACGTATGCAAAATGAAATGCACATGATGACATGATATGAAATGCAGATGATGACATGGCAAAGTGCAACACGCAAGCAAATGACATGGCAAAGACGGCGAATAATCGCGACACCGGCGATCGAATCCGGGCGCTATAACACTCCTCCACTAACAAGAGATCTCGCCCCGAGATCTTAGGACCGAGACGGAAGGGAAAAGGATGAGGTGAAACAAGAACTCAAGAGAAGAAGCAAAGAATCGAGAGCACTCGAGAAGAAGAGAGGAACGACGAGAATGACGAGAATCAAAAGCTCACGGAATCAGATAGACTATGAAACACACTCGCTCTAACCGGAGTGGTTAGAATGAGAAAAGAAACGAATAAGACTGAAAGGATTTAGGCAGCACTCCGCTGAACATGGAAAGAATAGAACATGAACTTCAGAAGATGGAATGACACTTGATGAGACATGACACAAAACCTCCGGAAGAATTGAAAGAATTGAATGAAAAGAACTTAGAAGGAAGGATTGAACGGAGTTGTTGAGAAAATCAACAACGAAAGAATAAGCTTGTTGTGGACTTATGGATAACATCTCAAAATTATGAGGTGATAACCGCCACAAACGGAAATGATTGAATAGCTGAGAAGAACGAAGAAATGCAAAACTCCACTTCAGAAGAATACGGAGAATTAATTGCACTTCGAGACGCGAGAAGAAAAGATACTTGAACTCCACCAACAAAATCTTGATGAACTCTTGAAGAATGAATTAAATCATGAAGAACCACCATGAAGAACTCCGTAACAAAAGGATGATGAGATAGAATGAAGGATGAAAGAATAAGATGAGCCTTGCGATGATTTAGATGGAGGTTCCAACGAAATGGCCGAGGAAATTTGAACTCCGAAAAGAAAAGATGAAAACACTTGGAACTAGAATTTATTCATCAAGAACAAACTCAAGGAAAAGATTAATCACTTGGATGAAATAAGAATAAGATTTATTGTATGCTTATCCTTCATCAAATTAAATTGATGACAAACAATGGATTTGGCATACTACTTATTCTTCTTGAAAAGGATTAAGAAGGACATAGCACAAAACTTGAGAAAGTCTTCATGAACCACCGTAGGATTGAAAGAACGAATGGATTAAAATGATAATCAAGGAAAAGAATCTTGAACGAACCACCGTAAGAATTCAAAATGACTGATGAAAGAGAATGAATCACCGGAAGAATTAGAAAAGCACGGAGATACTTGAGGGAATTTAGATGCAAGAGAACAAAGAGATCGCGAACTGATTAACGAATGCTTGAACGAAGCACCGAAGAATATTGAGACGAACGAAGGGCACGAATATAGAATAATTGGAGAACGAATTTGAAAACTTAGAACGAAGAAATCTTCCGAAAAGATGACCTCCGGATGATTGAGACGAAAAGCAACTCCTGAAATACTCCGGATGGATGAAAAGAATTTGCACGATTGAAAACAATTAGATAGGATAACATCGAGCTAGCACCATGAATCTCCGGGAACGGACAAGATTTAAGAGAAAAATCTACTTCGGTCTTCAAATGACGACGAGAAACACCACCAAAATTACTTGAGATACTCCGAAGAATGAAAAGCAAAGAGGTTGAGCCAACAATGAAATGATTTGAAATCGATCTTGAAAAGGCATCTGATCGATGAAATTCATACTTACGCCAAACTTGAAAAGAATTGAGAATAACTCCGGGAAATTAGAAGAGTCGTAAGATCCTCGAAAAGACCTGTGGGTTAGGGCCCACTAAAAGAAAACACCGCTGGAAAGGGATGTTGAATGATAGATGATGCACCGAACAATTGAAATATTTGAATGAGGTGACAACCTCAATTAATTGGAACACGATTTAATCTCCCGAGATGTCTTGAGCACTCCGAAGGATAAACCAAGAGAGGCGAACGAGCAAAGAAAACACTTCATCCAAGGAAAAGAATATGATCAACCCGAAAAACTTGAATTGAGTCCACCGAAAAGAAAAGAGATGAAGAATGACGAACAAGACGAGAATTCACCGTTGAAATAATTGAGGAAAGATCAAGAGGCTCCACACGAATGAAATTGATGGTCGGAAGAAACTCAAACTCCGGGAATAATAGGGTGGAGGGCGGAAAACAAAGGCAACTTGAAAGGGAAACCGATTAATATCTTGAAGAGAAAACACCGTTGAAATCATTGAGGAAAGAAAGCAAAGACTTCACACGAGTAGGATGGATACTGATTACGGACTCCGTTCCGAGAAGAAGAAGGAGGGCGGTGGAAAAACAAGGACAACTTCGACAAGGAAAACAACGACGCCGGAGGAAGAACTGAGGATTGAACTCAAAGATGAAGAGGGTCGAGTCGACTTGACGAGAAATGCACCGGATGAAAAGAGCTGAGGAACAACTATCGAAAACCAACTCACGTGATCCTAAAGAAAATTTTGAAGGGAAGAGGAGTAATTCAAAACACCTACGCCAAGATTCCTCACCAGAGCGATTTAAGGGCAGAGGAGTAAAAGAATTCCTACTCCGATATAACTAGACTCAAAATAGTTTTCTTCTAGACTCAACAACGCCAAACTACACGATCAATCAAGGGGCTCTAGGGTCGGTCGAGGCTCGATACCAACTTGTCACGCCTAATATGCGACCCTATCCAAAAGGAACTCGACGGTCCCACCAAGGATAGACCCGATATTGAAACGCTTTTGCAAGGTGGATATCATTACATCAACATTACATAATAGATGGGGATACATACATAAGGCACAAATGCCACAAGAATACATCAACATCATATACAAGATCAACATCCGACTACGGATGAAACATAAACAGAAACTCAAACGACATCCACCTCGCTAGCCCAGTGCTGCCGACCGAACCTATCCCCGATCAAGAAGAAGCGTAAGAAGAACTCCAACACAAGCAAACATCGCCTCACGCCATGATCATCGCAAACCTGTACCTGCAATCGGTGGTGTAGTAATCAGAGCCACGAGGACTCAAAGAATCCCATTACCATGGGTATCAAGACTAGCAAAGCTTAATGGGAAAGGAAGGGGTAAAGTGGTGAGGTTGCAGCAGCGACTAAGCATATATGGTGGCTAACATACGCAAATGAGAGCGAGAAGAGAAACAAAGGAACGGTCGTCAACTAGTAATGATCAAGAAGTGATCCTGAACTCCTACTTACGCCGACATAACCCAAGAACCGTGTTCTCCTCTCGATCAACCCCAAAAGAGACACTCACGGTTACACACACGGTTGGTGTATTTTAATTGAGATCAACTTCGGTTTTCTACAACCGACATTAACAAATTCCCATCTGCCACATAACCGCTGGCACGGCTTTCGAAAGTTCAAACCCCGCAGGGTGTCCCAACTTAGCCCATGATAAGCTCTCGCGATCAACGGGATATTCCTTCTCCCGGAAGACCCGATCAGTCTCGAATCCTGCCACAAGACATTTCACAGAATAAAACAAGACCAGAAGACCTCCCGATGCGCCGACAATCCCGATAGGAGCTGCACATATCTCGCCTCGTGGCAACACCGGATGAGCAGCCATACGAGTAAAACCAAACCTCAAGTTGCCTCAAGGTGGCCCCAAGAAGGTGTTAGTTTGGACCAACACTTAGACAAGCACCGGCCCGGGGCTAATAAAGATGACCTCGAGAGCGCGACTCCCAAGGGAAAAGTAGGTAGGTGAGGCAAATGGTAAAACCAATGTTGGGCCTTGCTGAAAAGTCTTATTCAAAGCGAACTGTCAAGGGGTCCCATAAATCACCCGACCGCTTAGGGACGCAAAATCCGGGAACATAATACCGATATGACGGAAACTAGGGCGGCAAGAGTGGAACAAAACACTGCATAAGGCCGAGCCTTCCACCCTTTACCAAGTATATAGATGCATTAATTAAATAAGATATATTGTGATATCCCAACAAGTAAACATGTTCCAACAAGGAACAACATCTCCATGTTCCAACAAGGAACAAACTTCATCTTCACCTGCAACTAACAACGCTATAAGAGGGCTGAGCAAAGCGGTAACATAGCCAAACAACGGTTTGCTAGGAAGGGTGCAAAAGGTTAGAGGCTGACATGGCAATTTGGGATGGCTTGAGCAACAAGTAATAGGTAGCGCAAAGATAGCGATAGAACGAAGCAACTAGCATAGCAATGATAGTAGTGAGATCCAGGGTAGCGGTCATCTTGCCTGAAATCCCGCAAGGAAGAAGAACGAGTCCATGAAGAAGATGAACGGATGAAGCCGAAACCAAGCGTAGACGAACGAATCCTCACGATCGCAACGAAACAGAACTAACAAGAAGAAGCACACAACATAGTAAACACACCACACATGAACAAGACATGATGCACAACAAGCATGATGCATGACAAAGCTACATGAAGCTACTCATGGCAAGAGATGATGCAAACAAGAACAACACATCAAGGCAAGTTTAAATGAGGCCGAAACAACATATAACAATTCCGTAAGTCCTCATATGCAAATTTCGAAATTGGTCCAGATCTGAATAAACCTTATGTTCAAGTTGTTAAACAGCAAGTTAAGATGCACCACGATGATCTACACGAAATTCTAGTCAAGTTACATATAAAGTTCATTAGATTCGGAGCTACGGCCTAGAAGATATGAGCAAAACAAGATAAACATGGCATTGATGCAAAATGCATACAAACATCAAGCAAACACCTCAAAACAAGGATGCAACATGATAATATGAAACTACATGCAAAATCAAGCAAGTTTCATATAGAGCACACTCAAAACGGAGCAACGGTTCAACACATACACCCTATACAAGTTATAGCAACAATCTGTCCAAAACAGCAACTAGGCATATTGCAAGCATCAAAACAACATGCTACAGGACCTCAACATAAAAACAAAAGGCATGGGCATGATGTACAGGTAAAGCATTACAAAACATGAGCACTGAGCTATCTCCAGAAATGACTAGAACATGCTCAAAATGACATGGCAAGATTGCAACTAATAACAGTTTCAGGCATTGGCAGAAATAACATCAGGTTGCAATGTTTAGAGCTATGAAACAACATGTTACAGGAACTTATCATGGCAAACAAAGGCATGGCATGAATCTACTAAAAGCATAGAACAAAAGTCCTTTAGTGACCATAAGCCAAAAGGATCAGAAAATATAGTAACACCCATGTCAATATTGAAAGTTTCATAACAGATTCAGCAACATGGCATGTCAAAACTGATAACAAGTAGGCATGTTTACAAGCTCAATGCACTCACTACAGAGCCTTATATGATAAACTAAGCATACATACATCAAGAAGACATGGCATAGAAGACATACATGGCAAGAACAATAACATAGCATACATGGATCAACCACAACAACCTTGGCAAAATTGAATAACATGTAAACAATCTGCCAGGAAACATTTGATAGCAAAAGTAGAGCTCGATTGACTCAAGCTATGGCACTCCATAATTGCAAACAAGGGCATGGATGGATAGAGCAAGACATGTTTTACAAAACATCCTTACTGAAGTATCTCAAAATATGCATGGATCTCTCTGTAGCATCAAGTTAACATGGCATCAAAATATCAGCAAAACAGGGCTGAAATCAGCAACAACAAGACACCTAGTTTGCATGCTTGTGCTAGTCACCACATAGATCACAAAAATACATAGCAAGCACCACTGGAAAGAAGACATGGCATATTACAAAACACATGTAGAACTCAAGTCCAAAGGATGCACACATCAATCATGGCAAAAATAACAAAGATGCAAATTCTGATAAAAATCAGAAACTAACATCACCTAGCACTCTTGCAACAGCATTTCGGGCATCAAGATGAGCTCAAATGAAAATGATGCAATGAGATGAAATGATCTACTCTTCGAGACGAACATTTTGACATATTACACGCGCAAAACGGAGCTACGATGACAGAGATATGATGCAATGAAAATGGCACAAAATAACTGCAGATTACGGGACTTAGATGAATTTCACCTCGCGGGAAAGTCAACCCGGACGGACGGATCGGGATCGAGGGATCCGGACGGGCGGGCGCGGGATGGGACGGGGTGGATCTGATCCCGATCCACGGAGGGATCCGGAGGAGGAGGCGGCGGTCGGGCGACGGAGGGGCGGACGGGAGGGGCCGAGGCGAGCGGCGGCCGGCGGAGGGGAGCCGGAGGCGGCGGGCGGCGGGGGCGAGGGCGCGGGGCGGCGGCGGCGGCGGGGGCGGCGGGCGGGCGGGCGGGCGGCGCGGAGCGGGCGGGGGCGGCGGCGGCGGCGCTGGCGCGCGGGGCGGGCGGCGGGCGGCGGGCGGCGGGGGGCGGCGGGGCGGGCGGCGGGCGGGCGGCGGCGGGCGGCGGGCGGCGCGGCGGCGGCGCGGGCGGGCGGCGGCGGCGCGGCGGGGCGGCGGCGCGCGCGGGCGCGGCGGGCGGCGGCGGCGGCGGCGGGGCGGGCGGCGGGCGGGCGGCGGGGCCGGCGGGGCGGCGGGGGCGGGAAGGGAGCGAGAGGGCGGCGGGCGGGCGGCGGCGCGCTGGCGGGCGGGCGGGGCGGCGGCGGAGGGAACGGACCGTCCGGGCGGACATGTCCGCCGCGCGGGGAGAGGATGACTAGGGTTTCGGGGAGGATTTGACCGCGATTTCGGGGGAAGACATATTTATAGGTAGAGGGAGCTAGGAGAGTCCAAATGAGGTGTGGTTTTCCGCCACGCGATCGTGATCGAACGACCGAGAGCATGGAGGGGAGTTTGGTGGATTTTGGGCCACTTAGAAAGGGGTGTTGGGCTGCAACAAAAGAGGCTTTTGCGTTACCCTGCTAACTGTTGAGTACCAAACGACCTCCAAATGATCCGAACTTGACAGCGGTTCACCGGTGCTATACCAAGGCCGCTTGACAAACCTCGGTCCATTCCGAGACCGTTTAACACCCGCACATGAAAAGAGGTAAAAGGGGCGCCGGGAGACATAGGAGTGCCGGATTGCAAAACGGACAACGGGGAAAATGCTCGGATGCATGAGACGAACACGTATGCAAAATGAAATGCACATGATGACATGATATGAAATGCAGATGATGACATGGCAAAGTGCAACACGCAAGCAAATGACATGGCAAAGACGGCGAATAACCGCGGACACCGGCGATCGAATCCGGGCGTCACGAACCTCGTGGGCAAGGCATTCCGAGTGGTTTCTATTGGCTCATCACGCCAACGACGCCAGAGAGCTAGTGAAGGCTTATGCCTGCCAATTCCATGCCAAGCGATCCATCACCAAATAGGAGGCCTACAAACTATACCCCTCTCGTGGCCATTCGCAGTCTGGGGGCTGGATATCCTGGGCCTGTTTCCTCGGGCTCCAAGGGGCTACCGCAACCTTTACGTCTCCATGGACAAGTTCACCAAGTGGGTTGAAGTGGAAGTCGTCCACACCATCCCCGCAGGTTCTGCAGTCAAGTTCGTCAAGGGCCTCGTGAGCCGGTTCGGGGTGCCGAACCGCATCATCACTGACAACGGTTTGCAATTCACCAAGAATCCTCTTCAAACATATTCTGCTAACTCGGGAACGCAGATATGCTACGCTTCGCTGGCGCACTTCGGCAACGGCCAGGCCGAAGCGGGTTAATGCAGAGGTCTCCGAGGGGCCTCGTAACCGAAATATCTCAGAAGAAACCGAGGCTCGCGGCAGGGTTGGTACGACGAAGCTTCACCAGCTGTGGTCCATCCGCATCACCACAACCAAGCCAACCGAGAGACCCCGTTCTTCCTGGTCTATGGAGCCGGCGGTCCTTCCTCACGAGGTCGACGTTGTTCCGCGACGGGTCCCGGCGCTCGACGAGGCGCAGCAGGACGCCATGCGGGGACGGATCTCGCCGGGGAGGAGCGCCGTCGAGAAGCTGCGCTATGCGAGCAGCAAAGTACCAACAAGCATCAAGGGCGATACCACTCTTGCCGCGACATCCGCCTGTAACTCCTCGAGGTAGGGACCTCGTGCTCAGCGGGTTCTCTCCGTGGAAGGGTTGCATAAGCTCTCTCCCATATGGGAGGGCCCGTTCAAGGTTGTTCATGTTTCCAGGCCCGGCTCCATGCGCTTGGAGACTCAGGAGAGGGTGCCAGTTCAGAACGCGTGGAACATCCAGCACCTCTGGAGGTTTTACCCTTAAAAAGGCCCAGAGCCTGTGAAGAAGGCGAATGCCTATGAAGCTATCTTTCTGGGAAAAGGCCCAGAGCCTGTGAAGAAGGCGAATGCCTGTGAAGCTGTCTTTTTGGGAAAAGGCCCAGAGCCTGTGAAGAAGGCGAATGCCTGTGAAGCTGTCTTTTTGGGAAAAGGCCCAGAGCCTGTGAAGGAGGCGAATGCCTGTGAAGCTATGTTTTTGGAAAAGGCCTGAGCTCGTGAAGAAGGCGAATGCGCTCGTGAAGCTGCTTTTGGAAAAGGCCCGAGCTCGTGAAGAGGGCCAATGCCCGTGAAGCTTGCTTCCCCAAGAAAGGCCTGAGCCTGAAGAAGGCCAACACTGTGAAGCTCACCATGACACTCTCACGTAATAATGAGTTGGGGCTGTACACGCCCTGAGTCTCGGGAGCACCGCCCCAGCCCCTGGGCTCCCTCCCACGCCCAAAGGGCAGCACTTAGCTCTACCGGTGAGAAGACGTCAAGACTAGATTAGGTGCCTGACGCGGCTTTTTCATTTGCTTTCTCAGAAGTTGGCTTGTTCATTCTCATTTGAGGTTTTATCAAAGTTGTTATCGCTTTTGACTTGTGGCTCTTCGACCTTTCGCCTCTTACCTCGATTTCTCTCGTGCAAGGTCACGCGAGGGGGCAGCCCGGCGCTCTGCATGAGTGTTCTTCGCCTTATTGTTCGAGGTTTCCCTACCGGGTCCGCTATGAGCACCCTCCAGCCCACCCTCACGGCCACCGCGGCACGAACGCAGGACCTGGGTCAGTCGCCTCCACAACTGAGGTCGGGAACTACCTCTCCAGACTAACCTTCGCAGGACATGAAGCGTTCGACGAGGGTCGGGACAGGCGCCCCCGAGCCAAGCAATTTCTACGCGCGAGCATGTAGCACAAGGGCATAATACCAAGATAGTAGAAACAATACGATAACTAACAGCAATAGTCCAAGCCCGCCCACGCGGGGCCCTACGCCACCGCTTTTTGCGCAGAAAAGGAAAAGGGCAAAAGCAGCGCCGCTCGCCGACACCAACTCGCTGGGAGACTCAACTGCCTTCGAGCTCAGCGACTCCTCTCGCTTCACCGGGCAAGATGGCAGGCGGACTCGCCACCTCCCTCCAGCGGGCGCGGGGCAAAGGAGGTTGGTCGCGACCATCACCGGAGGAGCTGCTGTCAAGAAGAGCCGCCGGCTCGACGAACTCGGGCTCGCCGACCACGCACGCTACTGTCGCCTTCATCGCTGTCGAGGTTGAACCCGCGCCACGGCCGCCGCTCGTGGAAGCACCCAGCGCGAATTATCTTCCCCAACACCCTCACATAGAGGGTGGCGCCGCCGTCGAACTTGAAGTGCAGGGTGCATCGCCGGCTCAGACCACGACACGGGCAACGCTTGCTACCATGGCTAGGGCCAGCCCTGAGCGTAAACCTCCAAATGAACCCAGAGGCCCGACCGCAGCAACCATCCGCCTGAAGCTGAGGGCCGCCTGGGCACCGCCGGAAGCTCACCTAGGAGGAAGCGAGGAGCTGGAGCCGGTGCCGGTCGGCTCCGCTGACCACACCACAAACTCCGCAAAGATCTCGCCGAGTGGAAGCGCTGCCTAGGGGGGCGGCCAGAAGCGCACCCCCAAAGAGCGGCTTGCCGCCCGCCACCGTGGCGGGAGGTTACCCATGACCACGAGGAGCCACCATGGGAGCCACAGGTGTTTGCGAGGACGGCCTCGGCCGCGCATGGGGGGGAGAGTCAGGCCCACCAAGCGAGCCTTCCCTTCTCAAGGCCGAGAACCTCTTCAAGGAGCCATGGGGAAGAAGAAGAAGCAAGCGAGAGCGACTCAGAGGAGCGCCATCGCCCATACTTAAAGCCGAGGAGGCCAACTGCCACCTCCACGATCGCAGTAATCATGACCCGCTTTGCATGCAGTGGACTTGTCAATTTTGCAGCTTGCCGAGAAGTGGTGGGAAGTGGAGGCACCCACGCCCAATCAACCGCCACGCTGGAGCCCAAGGCCGCAGGGTGTTAGGGCTCAAGGGCGCCGCGACTTGCCCTTCGCCTCTACTCGCCAAGTCCGGGCGGCCTTTGGGCCCGGGCTATCACGGTGTTCGGGAACGGGGTCCCTGACTTGCTCGCCCGCGCCTGCGGCGTGGCTCAAGGGGGGCCCATCACGCCCATCTTCATCAACACGAAGCTCAAGACCTCGCGAGGGGCCAGATGCTGGGCGGATGACAGTGGAGCTTCTCGTGCACGGCCTCATCAGCTGGCTCGCGAGGAGGCGGAGAGATCAAGGCGGGTACTCACGAGGTGCCCATGACGCAAGCCATGACGCACTAAGGGCGCTTAGGCGGGTGCCAGCCCGCAAGAAGGTCCTCCTTTCCCTTTGGTGCAAAGGGAGCAAGCGCAGCGAGAGCATCAAGCAAAGGCGCCCATTTTGGTGCAACGAGACCAAGACCAGTCCAACGGCAGGAAGGAAGTCATTGTGGAGCCCAAGCCAAGGCCACCACTAGAGCCTTTGACAAAGCGAGGACCAACTTTAGTCGATAAGTGTACCATATGTTCCCTTCAAATGGCCAATTGTTGGCGCCTTCCCATTAATATTTGGGAAGAGCCCCAGGGCCTCTTCCTATAAATAGGACTAGCCACCCGCAGGGTAGGGGGATTCAAGAAGATAACCAAGAGAACAAACGAGAGAGAGAGAGAGAGAGAGAGAGAGAGGCGGTTGAACTCCCCCTAGCAGTTCATTGCACCAGCCAAGAACAGACCCTCGCGAGGCTATTCTTCCTTGTATTGTTCATCACCATCAGCCCAAGAGGCAATCCACCACACCACAAACTAGAGTAGGGTATTACACCACAATGGTGGCCTGAACTAGTATAAACCCTGTGTCTCTTATGATGTTCCTTTCGTAGTTTAGATCCAAGCGAGGCGCGGGTGCAGGTAGGTAGAAGGCTAGATTCACGGGCACCCCCTGTTCAACCTCAAGGGTCTCGCTGAACCCGAATCTGATAGAGGCCGCCTGTCGCCACGCAAGTGCTTGCCCACTGGTTGAGCTAGCAGCTGCTTGGGGACGGCTGGAGTCTTGGCTGGCGCAGTAAAGGTGTGGTTCTCACGACGCCTGCAAGGGCCTTTGCCGGGGCCTGCAAGGGTATTGCCTTGGCGTTAGAAGGCCCCCCTGCAAGGCGCTTGCCGGGGGTCTTGTGGATCTCCTCGGCATGGATCCCGCCGAGGGTCGCTGTGTTCTGGTTCTCATCTGATCTCACATCTCTATGGTCTTGACAAAGATCTGCATGCTACCACGGAGATGCCTCCCGAGCCCTAGTTCCAATGTAGTTGGTTGAGTTGGAACCCGTGGGCTCAAGGGTGGCTCATTCTGTTGGCGTCGGGTGTGCTGCCCCGGCAAGGCCCTTGCCGGGACTACCGAGGCTGCCCCGGCAAGGGTCTTGCCGGGGGAGCCTGCTTCACCCTTCTATCCTTTGTGTTTTAGGTCTTGGCGTTGCCTTGGGCTTCAGCTTCTCTCCGGCTCCCCTCCTCGGCCATGCCTAGTGCGGCCGTGGCGCGCGGCTCTGACTGCCCGTGCACAAGTAAAGGGGTACAAAGGTGTGCCCCTACTTTTGTACACCAATAGGCACCGTATCTCTCAGAGGAATATCGGCTATCTCTGCATGGCACCTCTTCAACTGGGAAACGTGGAACACATCATGAACTCCTGACAGTCCTTCAGGTAACTCCAACTTGTACGCCACTTCTCCCATATGTTCCAAAACTCGCTATGGTCCTACAAATCTCGGGGCTAACTTTCCCTTAACTCCAAATCGTTTAACTCCTCGTGGAGGTGACACACAAAGATATGCTCTTTCTCCGATTTCGTAGACTACCTCCTTGCGTTTGACTCTGCATAACTCTTCTACCTGGACTGAGCTACCTTCAGTCTATCCCGAATCAACTTAACATTCTCTTCAGATTCCTTGATCAAGTCTGCTCCAAACAATTGACGGTCTCCCATACAAAGCTTCGAAAGGGGCCATCTTCAGACTAGCTTGATAATTGTTGTTGTATGAGAACTCCGCGTACGGCAAATTATCATCCCAACTAGATCCATAATCTAGCGCGCAAGCTCTCAACATGCCCTCCAAAGATCTCGACAGACTCTCTCGGTCCCATCCATCCGTCTCATGGATGAAAAGTTGTACTGAACTCTAGCCTGGTACACAAAGTCTGGTGCAGCTGATGCCAAAACTTTGAAGCAAATTGTGTTCCTCTATCTGATACGATGGTCCTCGGAACTCCATGCAGACATACAATCCCGGTCATATATATCTTGGCCAACTTCGCACTTGTATAGGTGGTTTTCACTGGGATAAAGTGAGCTACCTTGGTCAAGCGATCCACTACTACCCAGATAGAATCATACCGACTGGGTCCTGGGTAATCCAGTGATGAAATCCATGCCAAGCTTGTCCCACTTCCATTTGGGTATCAAGATAGGCTGCAGTAATCCCGCCTGGCTTCGATGTTCTGCCTTCACTCTCGACATACATCACATACGGCTACATACTCGGCAATATCCTCCTTCATACAAGTCCACCAGAAATGCTCCTTCAAATCCAAATACATCTTGGTGTTTCCAGGGTGTATCGAGTATGGCGAGTCATGAGCTTCTTGAAGTATTAACTTTCGGATCTCCGCATTATTGGGTACATATACACGGTCCTCAAACCATAAGGTTTCGTACTCATCCTCACGGAAAACCTTTGGCTTTTCCTTTACTCATTTTCTCCTTTATCTCAGCAATCTCCTTATCATCCTTCTGAGCTTCTCGAATCTTTCCCAATAATGCTGACTGAACCTCCATTGCTGCAACAAATCCTCTAGGAACTATCTCTAAACACTACAAAAAAAAGAAACATCCGTGACATTTTGGGCCGAATGAATTTTTTTCTGTCATACATATGACACTTCTATGACGATAATTGTGACAAAACCCGTATCATCATAGATGTGGTGGATCGCATTTCTATGACAAAAAATCATGACAGAAATGGGATTTTCGCCTGGCGGGCCGGAGACGACCGCATGACATTCTTTGGGCCGCCCATGATGTAAAAACTATGGTAGAAGCGAGGGGAGGAAAATTTCGGGAGTTCCTGCTACGGTGGAGGTCGGGGCTGAGCGATGCGCTGCTTTCTCTCAGACGCTGTGACGCTGCAAGTGTAGGTGGCATTGGCTCTAATCAACTCGAGCGAGGCGTTGGGCTCTAATCAACCCGAAGCGACAGCACCGCAGCTACGCGTTATCGAACCCAGCGATCGATCGATGGCTGTTAATCGAACCAATCGAGCGATTCCTTTGCTACCGCTAATAATCAAGGTGATCGATGCTGCCTCCGATGAACAAAGGAGTGTTACCGGGGTTGATGAACAGTTCCCGGTGGGGGTGGATGAACAGGACCCCGTGGTGTTGCCTCTGGATGAACAGGACCCCGATCGATCGATCCGGTTGGGGCTGGATGAACAGGACCCCGTGGAGGGCTGGATGAACAGGACCACCCCGTGGATGGCAGGATGAACAGTAGACGGTGGAGGGCATGATGAACAGTAGCCCATGGAGGGGTGGTTGAACAGGAGCTCGTGAAGAGGGCTGGTTGAACAGTAGCAAGTGGAGTAGCGCGCGGTGGAGGCTGGATGAACAGGAGCACGTGGATGAACAGTCGCAGGTGGAGGTTGGAGGAGGTCGAAGGTGGATGAACAGTAGCTCGTGGAGGCAGGAGGGGGTCGACGGTGGAGATGAACAGTATCCCGTGGAGTCCCATTCTGCAAAGACGCCACACCCTCCCGGCGAACAGACCCCTGCTTTCACCGTGAAGCGCCCAACACAAGTCAGTTTCTCTGCTTTGCTATACGCCACACCCTCCCGATCAACAGACACCTGCTTAGACCGTAGGAGGTCCGCTTCTCCGCTTTTGCGGTACGCCACACCCTCCCGGCGAACAGGATCCTGCTTTGAACATGGCTGGTCGAACACAAGGCCGCTTCTCCATTCTGCGATACGCCAGCCTCGCTTTATCGCTTTTCCGCCCAAGCCTCTCCCGATGAACATGACGATTCCGCTGTTTCCCATGAACACGACGCATTCCGCTGCCTCCCCATGAACACGACTCCATTCTCTTGCTCTCCCCATGAACACGACGATGACGCGAGCCCGCTTTGACCCAGCCATGTACACGGTGCCCTGGCCGTGACGATGCGCGAGTAGGCTTCGACACCCCGCCAGATGTACACACACGCGGTCAGATTTTCTTTCTTGCACCGCCCGTCAGACGACGCAGTACATGCTACGTATGCGTTTCTCTACTACGACACGCGCGCGCTCTAAATCGACCAAGATATATGTAATGTGACATCGTCATGAATTAAATGACAACGCTTACATATGCTTCACCAAGTGGGTCCCGACTGTCAGGCACTCCCTTGTGTGCGAAGATGTAGCTGGTGGGTCCCAGCAGTCAGGGGCAAACTTTTTTTTGCAAAATACGGTGGCCCGTCCGATGGGTCCCCGCTGTCAGGTGGAGGAATAATTATTTTGCACGTAATAAGAAGGCACTTCCTTTCCGCGGCCGTGGACCCAGCTCTCAGCCTCTCCACGTACAGTCCACTTCGATGGAAGCCGTTCCTTGACCATGTTGACCACGCTGCGTCAAGAGCACCAGGGTGGCGGACGACAGCGAGGCCTAGGAAGGGGATGACGCGGAGCCGGGGAAGACGCGGCAGTGGATGCCCAAGCATAGAGGAGTACAAGGGTTCACTAGTTCGCTACGGTGTGAGGCCGCCGCCGCAGGTATAACAGGGGTGGGTGAGTAGAGGATGGCCTCGCCAGCGTGTGGAGTAGTAGGGGCGGTGAGGCCTCCACGATCGCAGCCGGGCCACGGGAGGCAGGAGCACGAGGCACGACTGCCGCTGGTTTGGGCGGCCGAGCAAGAAGACCAGAGGTTGAAGAAGCACTCACGGCCGCTGGATGGACATCGTGACGGTCACAGGAGCTAGAATTGTGCATATTGACTAAGTTGACAAAGCCCTCCGTCCCCGTCAACTTAGTAGGCCCACAAGTCAGCCTCCCACCAAGGTGGGTCCCAGCTAGCTTGGGGGGTATTCTTTTTTTAGCATAATAAGGAGGCACTTCCTTGCGTGCGAAGATATAGCTGGTGGGTCCGAGCTGTCAGCGGCGGTAACGTTTTTTTCGCTGAAATACGAGGCCCTTTCGTGGGTCCCTGATGTCGTGGAGGAATCATTATTTTGCGCATAATAAGGAGGCATTTCTTGCGTGTGGTCGTGGACCCAACTGCCGCCTCGCCACATACAGTCCACTTCGTATGCATGTCGGCCATCGACCATGTTGACCAGGCCGCTACGAGAGCACCTGGCGGTGGACAACGGCGAGGCCTAGGAAGGAACGATACACGGAGGCGTGGAAGACTCGGCAGTTGTTTCCCCACGCCGGAGGGGAGCACACCATTGTACGAGGGTTTAATGGTTCGTCACGTCGCCGGAGAATAACAATGTGTGTGGGGTGAGTGTCGGCGCTCGGGAACGGGGTCCCCAGACTTGCCTCGCTCAAGGCCCTCGTGTGGGGCTCAAAGGAGGCCCAGTGACAGCCCATCTTCATCAACACACCTCAAGGCCCTCGCGAGGGGCTGAGACTGCTGGGCGGATTGACAAGAGCTTCTCGTGCACGGCCCCGCCAGCTGGCTCATGAGGGGGCGGAGAGTTCAAGGCAAGGTACTCATGAGGTGCCCATGACGCAAGCCATGATTTACCAAGGGCGCCAGCCTGGCGCCACTCAAGGCAGCTCCCCTCCTTTCCTCTTTTGGTGCAAAGGGAGCAAGCGCAGCGAGAGCATCAGCAAAGGCACACAATGCTTCGTGCAACAAGACCAAGACCAGCCCCAATGGCTGGAACGCAATGCATCGTGGAGCCCAAGTAGGCAAGGCTATCACCAGAGCCTTTGGCAAGCGAGGACCAACTTTAGTCAGATAAGTGTACCTGCTTGTTCCCTTCAAATGGCCAATTGTTGGCGCCTTCCCGCCAATTTTTGTGAAGAGGCCCAGGCCTCTGGGATATATAAGTAGAGCTAGCCACCATAGTAGGGGACGAGGGGACGAAGGATCCACCATTCGGATCCAGAGAGAGAGAGAGACCCGATCCTCAAGCCGAGCGACGGACACCACTCAAAGAGTTCATCACACCCACCAAGAATGACTGCGAGGCTGTTCTTCCCTGTGACTGTTCCTCATCAGCCCAAGAGGCAATCCACACACCACACAATCGGAGTAGGGTATTACACCACGATGGTGGCCTGAACCAGTATAAATCTTGCGCCTCTTGTGCTGTTCTTGTTAGTAGTTTAGGTCCTCAAGATTCGGTGAGGTACGAGACGGGCGAGGGTTGACCTTCCGCCACCCCCAGTAGTTCGAACCTTAAGGGTCCGCTGAACCCTAAATCCAACATTTGGCGCTGCTTAGGTAGGGGTGCGCTGAATCCGCCTTTCCGCCACCTCGTGTCCTGTCAAGATCGCCATCGCCATGACCGCCACTGCTGGCAACCCCACCCTTAAGCGTGCATGGCCCGCCCACGCAGAGTCAGCCGCCGGGCGACCCTGCGCCCTGTGCAGCTCGCGATCCGCAGGGCGCTGCAGCCACGGGCGACGCGACATGCCTCAACGGCTCTCACGCCGCAACAGCGCTGTCGGCAGCAAGAGCTCCAACCACGCCGCCACCACATCACCGCAGACACACGCCGAGCAGCGGACCGAGGGCCGCGCCACGCTGGCCCGAGAGAGCTGGCAGCAGCAAAGCTGCCGGAGAGCAGCCGCGACGTACATCGGAGCGAGTGGCGGAGCTCCTCGACTTCGCCGCCTCGGGCTCACCCTTCACGCACCCAACTCCCACCAGCCGAGGGCGGCCCGCGACGGGGCTCCACGCTACCGCTGGCTCCAAAGCTACCCAACACCGCGGTTGTCATTGCCGGGCCGGTGGCGGGTTGCCTCGCTTCGCCCGCGGAGAAGAAGGACTCGACGCAACTCACGGGCCTGTGTTGACCGCTGGGCTACCACTCCACGGCGGCGCGACGAGCAGAGCAGCAAGGCACGCCAGCACTACGGGCGTGGCTTTCGGATGACGGCGCCGAAGAATACGTGCCCCACATGATGGACCAAGGGCACCCGCATGAGGGAGAACAAGACTCGCCCCTCAGCCCAACTGGGGGATGAGGCGCCAAGCTGCTGGCTTTCAGGAGCCTCAGACACTCCCATCTGTCACGCTGGGGCGACGATTATCGGGCACCGCTATTTCTCAAGAGCAAACATACGCTAACCATAGGTCGCAGGAGGTACAGGTCGCCACGACGAGCGCGGCTGCCCCGGCTCTCTCAGTCTCCTACCTCGGGAGGGGGGGCGCGGGGCTGCCGGAGAGGCAGAGATCCGGCATCACCACCGCGGGCGCCTGGAGCATGGCGTTTCAGGGAGGTAGGCCTCTCGCTGGGAGGTGCCTTAGGGCCTGCTGCCTCGGAGGACCCGTGGTCGCTGGGGAACTGCCGGGCGATCGCTTACCCCACCGCGCGCCCTGGTTTCCGGGGTCGCCGCAGGCACTAGAGGTGGGCGCAAGGCGGGCCTTCGTCTGGGCGATATGAAGCAAGGCCGGGTACTCAGAAGAAGGCCCAAAGCCTCGTGAAGTCTCGCCTGCTGACACCTTTCACGTATACAGTGAGTGGGCTGTACACGCCTGAGTCCTGTGGTGCGGCCTCAGCCCTGGGGCCCTCTCCACGCCCAAGAGCAGCACTTTTAGTCTGTGGCTGGTGAGAAGACGCCCAAGACTAGGACTAGGTGCCGGACGCTGGCCTTTTCTCGCTTTCATTTGGTTTCTTCCGCTGTCGCTTCGTTGGATTTAAATTGAATTTGAGCTGAAGATTTTATGGTATTCGGGAAGGGTGCTTAGTCTCGCTCGAGCAAATTCTCTCTCGCTTCGTTACAACTCCGCTTAGCTACTTCCCTCACGTGCTCCCTCGCGAGCCGGGCCAAAGTTGCTCACAAGACAACTCAAAGATGTCGCCGCCAAGGCTCTCCGTGGGTTTTTGCTGCAGGTCCCACGGATTCAATCGACAGACACTCAGATCGCTGCAGCCTCCCACAAAGCTATCTCGAGGCTTGTACAAAACAAAGGTAAACCATCCAACTAGCGCTACCGCTTAGCGCCAACCACTTGGCACGGGCGTATGGGCGGCGTAACACCAGCTAATACGAAGAACACAAGTCTCACATGAGGGCCCTCCCAAAATGCTTCACTTCCATCGTGCCAAAGCTCGAGTTCTATTCATGCAGGTAATGGAACAAGAATAATACATGATCAGTCGGCCAACAACTTCAATGCATCCTCGGGGAGCACCTCCCCAGCCGTTGTTGTCATGCCGCTGGCCTCGCTTATCGCTGGCTCGCGTGATCGCCGGGCGTGTTCTGGCCGCTCACCACGCTTCTCATCGGGCGCCACGACCATGCTGCCGCTGCCCCGCGAAGGCTCCTGACGAGGGCATCCACGTTGTTCCTTCACTCTGCGGCGCGCCAGTCGCCTCGACGGCTCGGGAATCTGCGGCGATGGCTGCGCGCAAAATCGGGCGGAGGGTCCATGTCCTGTAGATGGCTGAAGACGCGAGAGAAGGCGCGCCAGCAGCGCTACTCTTCTCCACCAGCCCTGCCGCCCCGACCGATCCGCCCAGCCGCGCCGCCACCACGCCGTGAAGAACCGGTTGTTGCCGCGAGTTAACCGCGGCGGTTGGCCTCATCGCTGCCGCAGATATTATCTGGCTACGTTAGTTTGCCCGGAGCGTACAGCATGGATGGTGCCGTGTCCAAGATTCGCCGCTGACGATCTCGCTCAGATTCTAGCCAAGAATAGCCCGCCTCCTCCACTACCGGGCGAAGAAGGAGCGCCGCCCGAGAGGTGGTGGACCGCCACACTCGAGGGCGTACCAAGAGCATCGCCCGCCGCCGCTTCCTCCAGCCTTCTCAAGGCAGCAGCCCGCCTCACCTCGCCTTGATCAACCCTTAACCGCTTCTCAACCACGCTTGAGGTTCGAAAGGCCACGCCACTCGGCCTCCGACCTTCCATGACGCTGGCTTCCTGCTGCAACCTCATCCTCTCTGCCGCCAAGCGCCTCCTTTCGGTTAACCGAAAAACCGGGCCGGCTTGCCGGCCTTTCACGCTTCGAGCTCCGCCGAAGTCGCCAGAGGACACTTTTCATCGACGCTGGGTTGCCTCCAGTTCCGCCTTGTTCTCCAAAAGTGGCACCGCCGCCAGTTCGGCCCCTCCGCCCCTTTCTTCGGGCCCCGCCGTCTGGGCCTCCTCGACGGCCCGAGAACAGGCCTCCCGAGAGGCTGCCGCCGACGGTTGGCCTCTTATCATCAAGCTCCAATGGGACGCTGCAAGGGCGGCAGCGTTCTCCAGCTCGCGACCTTCGCAAACCAGCGCAGGCCCCCTCGCCCCGCCTTCACGGAAGCTCTTCACCGAGAAGGTTCACCCGCCGGCCGCCTTTGAAGAAAATTCGGCGGGTGCGACGCCCCGGCGCTGGGCCACACGCCCTTCCACACCATCGCCCCCAGACGGGCACCGGAGCCGGGAATCAACACCTCCGGGGGGTGGGGGTCACCCGCGACGGAACGGGCCCAAGGCCAGAAGCCCGCCCGGAGCCAGCCCATTCCTGCATTTAGGGCGGCGAAGGCCACCAATCGCCGCTCACTTACCAAAGCGAGAAGCCCATGGCAGGCTAGCTAGCCTTGGGGAGGCTCGGCGAGGAAGGATCGCGAGACGCGCAGGGCCAGACGCGCCTTGGGACGGCCACTTCCCCTGGGCCGCCTCACCACAAGGGCTCCACCGCTTGGAGCACCCAAGGACGGGAGGGGCGAGGCCGAGGAGGACGGCCCCCGCCCATCTCCGTGAGCTCGGGGAAGGGGCCTGCAGGGAAAGGATCAAGCAAAAGAAGAATCAGGAGATGGAGAAGGAGAAGGCTTACTCATCAAAGCAAAGTACTTCCCCGCCCGCAGCGGCTAAGGGTAATCATCGCCTTAGGGCCTCCCCTCTTCCTGAGGCCTCGGGTTCACGCGAAGCGACCCAAGATTTGAGCGAGGGGTCAGCCGCGCAGGAGGAGCCTCACACCCGGAAAGTGGGCGTCCCGCGACGCTGCTGATCGCCTCACCAAGAGAAGGCAGGGGCCTGGGCTTTCCGCAGGCGCCACGGGTGGCTGCCCCCGCCTCAGCCACGGCGGCATGAGCCTGTGAACTGCCCCCCCGCCCGGGCGCTGCCACCTCGGCGGGGTCCTTCCGCCCGGGCGGCTCACCCCTCGCCCGCCACTAGGAGGAGCCGCCTTGCCGACTGGAAGGGCTGCACCACCACCGGATTCTCGCGAGGCTCTGAGACCAACGGGCGAGCCCCCACTCATCGAAGATATGCATCTGGTTCACGATCACCTGCTCCCGGCAGAGGTACACCGGGCTCCTTTCGGCCGGATGCCACCGTTAGGGATCCCAACCAGATCAGGAGCACTTTCCTTAGCGCTCAGCCAGTCTTCTTCCCGAGCCTCATAACCATCACCGGTTCCCGCCAAGGCCCACATCCATTGGGAAATGTGAAGAGGAGCAATTGGCGATTAGGAAATCCTTCACCACCTTGGGCTCCCCAAGCAAGCAACCCCAGGAACGTGGAAGGGCGAAGAAAAGACGAGCCGAGGCTCAAAGGCCCGCCCCAAAATTTGGGAACAGAAGCGAGGTTTCAGATAGGCAGGGGTGGGCACCCTTAACATCCACGAACAACCACCTTCACTTGAACTCCCGGGCGGAGGCAGGCTGAAATCAACCCCGAGGCTGCTTCCCTGGCGCCGACGGAAGCCATGCACGCCAGCATTGAGGGGGGTCATAAGGCAAGAGAAGAAGAAGGGCGAGCAAGGCAACCGGGAAGGATGCCCATCATTGCTTCACAAACAAAGGCAAGACCGAGAGGAGAGTAATGACTCAGACCCGATGCATCATTGGATCTCGTAATGGGAAAGCACGGTTGAAGCAACCGAGAAGGGGGGAACCACCGCCTTGTGTATGCCAAGAAAATAACGGACCTCGGTGACTATTCCCGCCGATGGCGGTGGACGGGCCAGTCCGCTATCCTCCCACATTCTAAGGAGGGGCCAGAGTCAACCGACCTTGCCCAAGCCCTCCAGATTGAGTATGATCGACGGTCGACAATGAGGGCCACCGGCGGCGGCGGAAGGCGGTTTTTTCCCCTTCCCTTCTTTGGAGCCATGGCGATTAAAGGGGAAGGGGAGATTGAGATTGGATTGGAAATGGAAGTCGGAGTTCGAGAGAGGGAAGGACCGAGCGCATAAGCAGCAGAGAGGGCAAAGATGTAGCAGCGGTCCGCCTTAGCAAGGCACAAAAATGAGGCGGGGGAACAAGGCCCCACGCCCAATCAACCGCCACCCCACCCGAGGTCAAGGCGTTAGGGGCTCGATCCGATTTGCCCTTTCGCCTCCCGCCGCCGTTCGGGGCCAGGCCTGGGGCTGTCCTGCCTGGGAATGGGGTCCCACTTGCTCGCTCATGCCTCAAGGCGTGGCTCAAAGGAGGCCCAGACAGCCCATCTTCATCAACACAAGCTCAAGACCCCGAGGGGGCCAAGATCGGGGCGGATTTGACCAAGAGCTTCTCAGGCGGCCTCGGGGCTGGCTCATGAGGGGGGCGGAGTTCAAGGTACCTCGCGAGGTGCCCATGAGCAAGCCATGATAAACCAAGAGCGCCCGGGCCGCCATTACGCCCCTCCTTCCTCTTTGGTGCAAAGGGAGCAAGGGGGAGCATCAGCAAAGGCATCCATTTCGGTGCAAAAGACCAAGACCAGCCCCAACGGCTGGAACGGAGTCATCGTGGAGCCTGCAAAGGCTATCACCAGATTTGGGGCGAGGACCAACTTTAGTCAGATAAGGTACCCGTTTCCCCTTCAAAATGGCTAATTGTTGCCTCTTCCGCTTAATATTTGGGAAGAGGCCCGTGGCCTTCGGCCTTATATAAGTAGAGCTAGCCACCATAGGGGGACGAGGGGAAGGATCCGCCATTCGAATCCGAGAGAGAGAGATAGAGACCCATCCTCGCCGGAGGACGGGACACCACTCCAGTTCATCACACCCACCAAGAATACCGCGAGGCTGTTCTTCCCCTCAGACGTTCTCATCGCCCCAAGAGGCAATCCACACCACCACACACCGGAGTAGGGTATTACACCACGATGGTGGCCTCAACCAAGATAAATTTCCTTTGTGTCAGTTTTTGTTAGTAGTTTAGGTCCCACGATTCGGTGAGGACGAGATGGCGGAGGGGGATCTCCGCGCACCCCTGTAGTTCGAACCTTAAGGGTCTGCCGAACCCAACCGGCGGAGTAGAGGGATGGCTAGGCCAAGGATGGGAGTACGGGGTGGGCGGAGGCTCTGCAAGAAGACACCGGGCCCTGGAGGAGGGAGGCAGTCCCACAAGCGCTTGTTTGAGCGGCCGGAGAAGAAGAGATTGAAGAAGAATGACTACTGCTCGTGGACATCCAACAAATACTTTTTAAAGGCCAACCTTTTTTTAGCAAAGCCTCAAATCTATGGAAAACAGCATACATCCCATCTGCCATTATTTCTAATAATTTACAAAGGATTTGCTAATTTAAGGTTTTTGGAGCCCATATTCTTTTTGTTAGCATTACAACCCCATATTGTTGCCATGGTTAAAAAATTACGTAAAATTTGCATATTTTTGCAAATCCTAACTGTTTTTAATCCCAAATTTTGACTCACATTCAAACTGATTTTAAAAATAAATGTATATCAATATAAAATCCAACAAATTCTCCACGATAAAAATTAATGTAATTTAAAATCTCAAATGAAAAAAAGATATTTTAAACTAATTGCCGTTTGATGTGTTTTAAAATGTACAGCCCATTTCTCATTAATCGATGGGCTATTTTCGGCCAATCAATGAAGCTCTCCTCGCGTTTTGAAAGATTTGCAGCCCAACATGCCCGACAAAACAACTTACTTGGCAAATCACAAAAAATCTGGTTGTGGTCAGGGACCCACTCGCACCTCTCCACGCAAGATTTTCCGATGGAAGTCGGTCGTGACTCACATTGACCACGCCAACGAGAGCACCAAGGCGTGGACATGGCGGAGGCTAGGAAGGGGACGACGTGGAGCCGGGAAGACGCGCGAGTCGCCAATAAAAGCCCGAATATCTCTATAGCATACTTCGCGCCGCAAGTTTGGCCTTATATGCGCCAATTCAATCATTGTCTTTGGTCAATAGTTGCGTTGCCTGCCTCGTGTTTGTTACCCACGCTCCGCTCTATCGGCTAGGGTAGTAAAGGGAGAACTACTACCACTACTAGGGAAAACCTTATAACGTATGTTACCAGAAGCGCTGACAAAATCAAACGCCATCATTATTTAGTAGCAGCGCCAGAAATAAACCGCTGCCATCGCTATGACTTTAGTAGTAGCGCCAGATAGCTTAAAAGCTAGCTATTATGCTTGAACTGGGCGACATGGTTAGTTTCAACCTAGTAGTAGCGCCGATACCGACCGCGCTATTACTACTTCCTTAGCTGTAGCGCGCATCACGACGGAAATAAAATAAAGTGAAAACAAGTAGAAAAGTAAATGAAATGAAAGAAATAGAAAAGGAGAAAGGGAAAAATAAAATGTAAAGAAAAATAAAAGAAAAAGGGAAAAGGAGAAAGGAATAGCAGATGAAGTTTCAGGAAACGCCAGAAGCTAACTTAGCTATAGCGCTGCTCGAAAACACGCCATCAGCATTTTCACTTAAACAGCGGTCCCCCCACCCGCCTCCGCCACCACACTTCTTCCCCAAATCTTCGCCATTGCCTCCCCTAATTCGCTGTCAGCCCCACTTCCGCCATCTCCTGCCGGGCATGGATGCCCGCAACCTCACTGCCTCCCCGAGGCCATCCTCACCGCCCGCCGAGGCCGCCTCACTCACGCTGCCACCCGAGGCTTCCTCGACGCCACCGCCGGGCGCCTCCACCTCACCGCCTCGAGCCTCGCCCAGACCGCTGCTGTTCGTGCTCTAAGCCCGCCTCTCCGCCTCGCCCGGCCACCGAGCACCTCCGCCACCGCCTCCCTCTCTCAGAAGTCCCCACCTCCCCCCACTCCTCTCTCTCTCTGCATTTTAAAGAAAAATTAGTAGATCAAAAGTTTGTTTATAGCAAAAAATTAGTTTAGAGCAAAGGATGTTAAGTAGTAGATGTTAGAGCAAAAATTAGTTTAGAGCAAAAATTGGTTTACAACAAAAGTTAGTTAGCAGTAGGGGTCTAATTAGGGTAGATGTTGCTTGTATAGTATATATATAGTGATACTAGTAGATGTTAATTAGGTTAGGGTAATAGTGGTACTAGTAGGTGTTAATTAGATGTTTTTCAGTTAGGGCACTAGAGTTTTGCTAGGTTAATTAGGTTAGTAGTGTGCTAGTAGTAGTGGTACAAGAGGTTAATTAGGTGATGTTAAATGAATAACCTAAATGAATGAAATTAGTAGTTAACTGAATTTTTTTCCTTTCATCATTATAGAGCACTAAAGTTAACTGAATTTTGTTCTATTAGTAGTTAAATGAATTTTCTTCTACACTTTGTTTTTGAATTAGCTTGTGAAATTTGTACATGTGGTTGCTCGTATATTTGGACATGTGTTACTGTGTCTAAGAGGGATATTTGAACACTGCTTCCGTGGAATGATGTGAGTGGTTAGTTTATAGCGCGAATGTTGATTCATTTCGTTCGCAAAAATTAGTTCTCGATTTGTCCACTTTTTAGAAGGTCATGCCGAAATTTTTCGTGAATTTCGCATGACTTGTGCTACAAACTAGGACATATCGAAAGTGCCCGGATTTGCCGCACTGTGAAGGAGTCAACATTCCGCAAAACAATAGGCCTTTTTTATGTCATTATTCATTTTATTAGGTCTAGAATTAATTGACTAGATTTAATCATAGGAAACATGGCGAGCAACGGCGAAGGATGGGTTTCGTGATTATGACGATGTTCACCGCGGCGTATTTAATTTTTAGCCTTACCGACGATCAACCGATGTTGTTGTTGGCCCACCGTGGCATCGGGACCGAGACCGACACGCAAACCGGTGCTGAGACTCGAGGCCGCGCCGAGACTCGACTCCATCGAGACCGTTGTTGCCTCGGGAGCGGAGCCGATCAGAGAACCAAAAGCAAAGAGGCAACGGCTTCCTAACAAACTTAGGACTACTAGACGGTGGTCACGGAGGTGGACGACGGCATTTTTGAGCCAAAGGCGCCGAGGAAGCGACGATGCTACGGCAATCAAATAGGCTGCATCGACGGACAACCGCCACCATCAACGATGAGAAACTACAGAAGATAGAAAATATGAGGAGCTCCTCCCTAAAGAAGTTTCACCAGATATTCTTGTTCCGCCGGAATGAGAAGGATTATGAAGATCCGACGAGGACCCGCAATGAAGAAGATAAACAAACATGCCATGACTAAGTTTAGCGACGTAATGCTGCTACCGCTCGAAAACTCCGAGAAAGTAAGGATCATCGGCACAAGAAGGAACTATACCTTTGTGATTGTATGATAATCCACAATCACAAGAGCAGCTAAATATTCAAGGAGGCTTGCGAGGCCGGCCAAGCAAAAAAGTCTACATGAAGGGGCTTTCTCAAGAGAGGAACATTGGGAGCTACCACTCGGAAGCGGTGTCATGACTCCCGATTCCAAGTCACATCGATCTAGACGGTAACACCTCATATCACTTTGCGGCTCTCACGCACGGTATTCTACCGTGTCGCTTACCATGGCCCGGACCGCTTATGCGCTTTTGCTCACGATATGATAGTGTCGCTAGCATCCATATGACAGAGAACCCGAGCCGACATGGCTAGTCATGAACCCAAAGCAGCGCTAACCATGGGGACAGGTACATGAATCAACATCGAGCATGTCGGTCATCAACAGTATGAACTGGTCAGCAGCACTAGGCTAACAGGACTCGTATCCCGGCTAGTAGCAGTTAGGCAGACTGGATGTCACCGCGTGGCATTTCCCATAAGGGATGCATAGTGAACAAGCATGAAACACATGTCTGCCACCAAGTGTCCAAAGCAGTAGTGCTGGGCTAGTGAAGTGACTCAGTGAACCTGTCAGCGGACTACTATCGCCGTGCGGAAGCACTAGACTACATTTCCCATATGAGAGGCTGCCAAGGATAAACAACTAGATTGTCGGATCCCACACATACCAAGCATTTCAAACATACACACAATATGCTCAATATGTAAATACAACATGGCATCACAACATAACTCTAACGACTCAAATATTTATTCATTAGGCCCGAGGAGCTTAGATATTACAAACATGGGTCTCTAATGACCCAACACTCAGAGAGCATACAAGTCGAAACACAAACGAAGCTTAACATGTCTCGAGTACGACATCTACAAATGAAAAGGCCGAGAAGCCTGACTATCACTGTACATTCTCGCCGAGGGCACAAGATCGTAGCTGAGGTAACAAGCTAAACGTCAAGTCCAAGCTGAACTACTAGCGAGACCGACATCTCTCTCGCAAAACATAAATAAGCAAACGTGAGTACAAAACGCACCCAGCAAGACTTACATCGTAATCTAACTACATATGCATCATTATCAACAAAGGGGTGGTGGAGTTTACTACAGAAGAGCCAAGCTTTGACTCGTGGCTATCCCGAACATCACGATCGCAAGTAACTCTTTTGGAGGTATTTACACGAGTCCACATATTCACCATATCAATACACCACTATGGATCCGCTCCCGCCTCCCCACGAGAACGCCATCCAAGCAGCACTCCACGCTTATCTTGGCGATTTTAGAGTATCCACTTTCACTCTGTCTATGAACCGATATAGGCAACCCAGAAGTCCTTCTCCACGACGCTATTATTCAATAGATCATATTAACCTCGCAGGGTGTGTACTTCTTCACACGCCTCGCCACTTACCGCCATGTACATGCTATGTATCTCAGCAACCTTCAAGCTGAAGCCCAGGCGAGGGGTGTCGGCCACGGCCTACCTAAACACTCAAGTCCCTAGTCCAAAGTTTATCGCCTATTCGGGTTCCATCCGCAGGAGTCCCGCCGAGGTTTCACACATACGGCCCCAACTGTGAGTGGTGGTCTCCCAGACACCAAACTTAACCTGGTACATCGGCCACCTGGTATCTACTCGCATCATAGCCCACCCTTAGGGTCAACGCCACGCACGCACGCCTCCAACACATATCCTACAAACACCGTAAACTAGTTGCAACTCCCCGGACAGAGGACAAGGTGGTTAAGAAGTCGAGAGTCAATTAAGGATCCCAATGTGTGGTAGTAATCTGTTCATGGATCACAAACACGTAACTCGGCCCCGAGGACGGTTTAATGAGACAACCCACCATGTACTTCCTACATGGCCTCTCACCGCTACCTTTTACCAAATCGTGTTCACACACTTAGCTTCACACACACAGACACCACTCAGCAGTTCATCACACCCACCAAGAACAGACTCGCGAGGCTGTTCTTCCCTCATCTTGTTCCTCATCAGCCCAAGAGGCAATCCACACACCACACACTGGAGTAGGGTATTACACCACGATGGTGGCCTGAACCAGTATAAATCTTGCGTCTCTTGTGCTGTTCTTGTTAGTAGTTTAGGTCCCTACGATTCGGTGAGGTACGAGATGGCGGAGGGTTGGATCTCCGCGCGCACCCCAGAGTTCGAACCTTAAGGGTCTGCCAGAACCCGAAATCCGACAGTGAGTAGAGGGATGGCTAGGCCAGCGATGGGAGTACGGTGGGCGGTGAGGCTCAGCAGCAAGCAAGCCGGCCACTTGGGGAGGAGGGAGCAGCAGTCCCACAAGCGCTTGTTTGAGCGGCCGGAGCAGAAGAGCAGAGATTGAAGAAGCATGACGGCCTGCTCGTGGACATCCAACAAATACTTCTTGTCGGCCAACCTTTTTTTAGCAAAGCCTCAAATCTATGGAAAAACAGCATACATCCCATCTGCCATTATTTCTAATAATTTACAGCGCATTTGCTAATTCTTAAGGTTTTTTTGGAGCCCATATTCTTTTTGTTAGCATTACACCCCATATTGTTGCCATGGTTAAAAAATTACGAAAATTTGCATATTTTGGTGCAGTCCGAACTGTTTTTAATCCCGAAATTTTGACTCACATTCAAACTGATTTTAAAAATAAATGTATATCAATATAAAATCCAACAAATTCTCCACGCATAAAAATTAATGTAATTTAAAATCTCGAAATGAAAAAAAAAGATATTTTAAACTAATTGCCGGTTTGATGTGTTTTAAAAATGTACAGCCCATTTCTCATTACTGATGGGCCATTTTCTCGGCCAGCCGAATGAAGCTCTCCTCGTCTTGAAAGATTTGCAGCCCAACATGCCTGACAAAACAACTTACTTGGCAAATCACAAAAAAAGCTGGGTTGTGGCAGTGGACCCACTGCCACCCTCTCCACGTACAAGATTTTCCGATGGAAGTCGGTCGTTGACCACATTGACCACGCCGCGCCGAGAGCACCAAGGCGGTGGACGATGGCGAGGCCTAGGAAGGGGACGACGTGGAGCCGGGGAAGACGCGGCAGAGTCGCCAATAAAAGCCCGAATATCTCTATAGCATACTTCGGCGTCGCAAGTTTGGCCTTATATGCGTCAGCTCCGAATCATTGTCTTTGGTCAATAGTTGGGTTGCCCGGCTCCTGTGTTTGTTACCCTACGTTCCGCTCTATCGGCTAGGGTAGTAAAGGGAGAACTACTACCACTACTAGGGAAAACCTTATACACAGAATGTTACCAGTAGCGCTGTACAAAATCAAACGCCATCACTATTTAGTAGCAGCGTAGAATAAACCGCTGCTATCGCTATGACTTTAGTAGTAGCGCCAGACAGCTAAAAAGCGCTGCTATTATGCTTGAACTGGGCGCACATGGTTAGTTTAACCTAGTAGTAGCGCCAGATACTTGACCGGCGCTATTACTACTCTCCTTAGCTGTAGCGCCATCACGACGGAAATAAAATAAAGTGAAAACAAGTAGAAAAGTAAATGAAAATGAAAGAAATAGAAAAAGGAGAAAGGGAAAAAATAAAATGTAAAGAAAAATAAAAGAAAAAGGGAAAAAGGAGAAAGGAATAGCAAGAGCGAAGTTTCAGGAAACGCCAGAAGCTAACTTAGCTATAGCGCTGCTTTTGAAAACACGCCATCTGCATTTTCACTTAAACAGCGGTCCCCCACCCGCCTCCGCCACCACACTTCTTCCCCAAATCTCTCGCCACTGCCTCCCCTCCCCAATTGTCAGCCCCACTTCACGCCATCTCCTGTCGGCATGGATGCCCGCAACCTCACTGCCTCCCCGAGGCCGCCATCATCCTCACCGGCCTTGCCGCCCGAGGCCGCCTCACCTCACCGCCACCCGAGGCTTCCTCGACGCCACCGCCGGGCGCCTCCACCTCACCGGCCTCGAGCCACGCCCAGACCGCTGCTGTTCGTGCCCAAGCCCGCCTCTCCGCCTCGCCTCCGGCCACCGAGCACCTCCCGCCACCGCCTCCCTCTCAGAAGTCCCCACCCTCCCCCCCACTCCTCTCTCTCTCTGCATTTTAAAGAAAAATTAGTAGATCAAAAGTTTGTTTATAGCAAAAAATTAGTTTAGAGCAAAGGATGTTAAGTAGTAGATGTTAGAGCAAAAATTAGTTTAGAGCAAAAAAATTGGTTTACAACAAAAGTTAGTTAGGGCAGTAGGGTCTAATTAGGGTAGATGTTGCTTGTATAGTATATATATAGTGATACTAGTAGATGTTAATTAGGTTAGGGTAATAGTGGTACTAGTAGGTGTTAATTAGATGTTTTTCAGTTAGGGCACTAGAGTTTTGCTAGGTTAATTAGGTTAGTAGTGCTGCTAGTAGTAGTGGTACAGTAGGTTAATTAGGTGATGTTAAATGAATAACCTAAATGAATGAAATTAGTAGTTAACTGAATTTTTTTCCTTTCATCATTATAGAGCACTAAAGTTAACTGAATTTTGTTCTATTAGTAGTTAAATGAATTTTCTTCTACACTTTGTTTTTGAATTAGCTTGTGAAATTTGTACATGTGGTTGCTCGTGTATATTTGGACATGTGTTACTGTGTGAAGAGGGATATTTGAACACTGCTTCCAGGAATGATGTTGAGTGGCCTATAGCTTGCGGAATGTTGATTCATTTCTGTTCCTAAGCAAATTCAGGTTCTCGATTTGTCCACTTTTAGCAAAGGTCATGCCGAAATTTTTCGTGAATTTCGCATGACTTGTGCTACAAACTAGGACATATCGAGTGCCCGGATTTGCCGCACTGTGAAGGAGTCAACATTCACGCAAAACAATAGGCCTTTTTTATGTCATTATTCATTTTATTAGGTCTAGAATTAATTGACTAGATTTAATCATAGGAAACATGGCGAGCAACGATGAAGGACAGGGTTCTGGTGATTGCGACGATGTCTACCGGGCGGCAGACGAATTTTTTAGCCTTACCGACGATCAACCGATGTTGTTGCTGGGCCCACCGGTGGCATCGGGGACTGAGACCGACACGCAAACCGGTGCTGAGACTGAGGCCGGCGCTGAGACTCAGACCCATCGAGACCGTTGCTGCCTCGGGGAGCGGAGCCGGTACTGTAGAACCAAAAGCAAAGAGGCAACGGCTTCCTAACAAACTTAGGACTACTAGACTGGTGGTCACGGAGGTGGACGACGGCATTTTTGAGCCAAAGGCGCCCGAGGAAGCGCATCGATGCTACGGCAATCAAATAGGCTGCATCGTACGGACAACCGCCACCATCAACGATGAGAAACTACAGAAGATAGAAAATATGAGGAGCTCCCTCCTAAAGAAGTTTCACCAGATATTCTTGTTCCGCGCGGAATGAGAAGGATTATGAAGATCCGGACGAGGACCTGGCAATGAAGAAGATAAACAAACATGCCATGACCAAGTTTAGCGACGCGTTGGCCGCCTGGAAAACTCGAGTGAAAGCAAGGATCATCGACAAGAAGGAACCATACTCCGAGATTGTAAAGGATAATCCGACAATCACAGAAGAGCAGTTTCAAATATTCAAGGAGGCTTGCGAGGCCGAAGCTGCCAAAAAAAGTCTAAGTACATGAAGGGGCTTCAAGAGAGGAACATTGGGAGCCACCACCTCGGAAGCCGTGTGTCAGGACCCCGATTCCAAGTCACATCGACCTAGACGGTAACACCTCATATCACTTTGCGGCCTCACGCACGGTATTCCCACGGGTGTCGCCTTACCATGGCCCGGGACCGTTTGCGCCTTTTGGCTCACGTATATGATAGTGTCGCTAGCATCCATATGACAGAGAACCCGAGTCGACATGGCTAGTCGTGAACCCAAAGCAGCGCTAACCCATGGGGACAGGCATACATGAATCACATCGAGCATGTCGGTCATCAATGTATGAATCCGGGCTGTAGCACTAGGCTAACAGGACTCCGGTATCCCGGGCTGTAGCAGGCTAGGCAGGACTCCGGATGTCACCGCGTGGCATTTCCCATAAGGGACAGACACAGGAACGAAGTGAAACACATGTCGGCCAGTCAAGTGTCCAAAGCAGTAGTGCTGGGCTAGCAGGACTCCGGTGAACCGGGCTGTAGCGGACTACTATCGCCCAGGAAGCACTAGACAACATTTCCCCATATGAGAGGCTGCCAAGGATAAACAACTAGATTGTCGGATCCCACACACACCAAGCATTTCAAACGTACACACAATATGCTCAATATGTGTAAATACAACATGGCATCACAACATAACTCTACGACTCAAATATTTATTCATTAGGCTCGAGGAGCGAGATATTACAAACATGGGTCTCTGACCCAACACTCGTGAGCATACAAGTCGAGCACAAGCGGAAGATTAACATGTCCGAGTACGACATCTACAAATGAAAAAGGCTGAGAAGCCCGACTATCTACTACATCTCCGCCGAGGGCACAAGATCGTAGCTGAGGTAACAAGCTAAACGTCGAAGTCCAAGCGGAACTACTAGCGAGACTGACATCTCTCTGCAAAACATAAAATAAGCAAACGTGAGTACAAACGTACTCAGCAAGCCTTACATCAGAACTAGGTACATATGCATCATTATCAACAAAGGGGGTGGTGGAGTTTGACTACAGCAAGCCAGCTTTGACTCGGTGGCTATCCTGAACTACGACTGCAAGTAACTCTTTTGAGGTGGCGCACACGAGTCCACATGTTCACCATATCAATACACCACTATGGATCCGCTCCCGTCTCCCTACAAGAACGCCATCCATAGCACTCACGCTTATCTTGCGCATTTTAGAGTATCCACTTTCACTTGTCTATGAACTGATATAGGCAACCCAGAAGTCCTTCTCCGCCGACACGGCTATTCAATAGATCATATTAACCCTGCAGGTGTACTTCTTCACACGCTCGCCACTTACCGCCATATACATGTCATGTATCTCGCAACCTTCAAGCGGAAGCTTTGGCGAGGTGTCGGCCACGCCTACCTAAACACTCAAGTCCCTAGTCCAGGTTTATCGCCTATTCGGTTCCATCCGCAGGAGTCCGGCCGAGGTTTCCACTAACGGCCCCGAACGATGTGTGCAGGGTTCCCAGACACCAAACGGGCGAATCGGTACACCGGGCCACGGTGTATCTACCGCATCATAGCCCACCCCTAGGGTCAGCGCTACGCACAGCCTCCAACACATATCCTACAAACACCAGAAACTAGTTGCAACTCCCGGACAGAGGACAAGGGTGGTTAAGAAGTCGAGAGAGTCAATTAAGGATCCCAATGTGTGGTAGTAACTGTTCATGGATCACAAACACAGTAACTCAGTTCCCGAGGACGGTTTCAATGAGACAACCCACCATGTACTCCTACATGGCCTCTCACCGCTACCTTTACCAAATCGTGTTCACACACTTAGCTCACACACAGAGGGACATGTTCACACACCATTCCAATTAATTCCCGATGAATCGACCTGACTCAACTCTAAGCGATGGCAGGCATGACAAACAAGCATGAATGAGTAGGCACAACAGGCTCAAACAACTCCTACTCATGCTAGTGGGTTTCATCTAATTCTTGTGGAATGACAGTCATGCAGAGGATAAAGGGTTCAGCTACCGCAGCAAGTAATGTATGAATCGTTGTTGTCCTAATGCAGTAAAAGAGAGCAGGAGCGAGAGAGTCGGATTGTATCGAAATGAACAAGGGGTTTTGCTTGCACGGCACTTCAAGATAACATAGTTCTTCATCGGTGTCATCGAACTCATCGTCGGTACATCGTCTACTGAGAGGGAACAAACACCGGCAAACAAGAAAGAACACAATCAATGCAATGCGACAATATGATGCATGATCATGACATGGCAATATGTTCTTGATTGAGCTAATGCAACTTGCAACCATAATAAATGAAGTTGGTTTGAACCAAAGGTTCAAATTCAAACTCCATATGTGAAATTCAAATGCCATTTAATTGATTTGACCTGATCAGCAGGTATAAGTTGATCTAACATGCATGAAAGTGGTACAGATGGATAGATTGAATTTTTCTGATAATTTTTCATATATAAATTATTTGATTTGGAGTTACGATGGAATTACTATGATTTTTAGAAGTTTAGGAAATTTTCTGGAATTTCCTGAATAAAAATAAATCTAGAAAATACATGTTGCGTCAGCATGACGTCACCCTGATGTCAGCAGGTCAGCTAGGCGCCTCCAGGGCAAACCTGACCAGTGGGGTCCATCGGTCGCTGATCGGGCTAGTTAGTGACACCGCAGGTGGGCCAGGTCAACGGCCACGTCAGCTGGGCCAACTCTGACGCGTGGGTCCCGCTGAGTTAATCTAAACTAAACAGGAAATAGAACCCGGGTTAATTAGGGCGTGGGGCCCATCTGTCAACGACACGGAACACTAACTAAACGCGATTAGTACCTAAACTAATCGTGCCACGTCAGCCATCGGAGTTTCGCCGGCGACGACCATGGCCGACGGCGGAGATGCACCGTGTGCTTGCTACGGAGCACCATTCGACGCATGGTTTGCTCCTACGGGTTCCTGGGAGTGAGGCGCATCCAAAGCAACAAGCGGCAGCAGCTGGGGTGGCCGGAGCTGACGGCGGCGAAGCTCTTTGCGGCCGCCGGAGTTCGGGCACCTGGGGTTTAGCGCCAGGCACGCAGAGGGGGAGCTGTGTGTGCTAGGCTCTGGTGAGGTGTGGAGCACGCTTCGTGCTCGGGAGTGAGCTACGGTGGCTCGGCCTGCCTGCGTCATCACCGGCGGCGAGGAGCTTACGGCTATGGTAAAAAGAGCGGCTAGAGTGCGGAACAAGCGGGGGAGGAGGGGAATGGTGGCGGAGCTCACAAGTGATCTCAACAGAGGACTCAAGGGCTCGGGATGGGTTGTGGACGACGACGGCGACGGTGATCGGTGGTGCCCGAGGTTGAAGATGATGTCGATCTTGGCGACACGGCGCGGCCCCTTTGCTTGGCTTGTCGAGGAGGCGAGATGGCGGAGGTGGAGCTCTCGGCACATCAAAGGGCGAGGAGGAAGCGGTGGTCATGCAACTACGAGCGGCGGCGGCGGTCGCCTTCGACATGCAGAGAGAGAGAACAGAGGAGGGGAAGGTCCAGGAGAGTGAGAGAGAGTCCAGGGGTCCAGAGCGGCGCCGAGGAGGGCTTCGAGGCGCCTCGGTGAGGCAGGCGAGCAGGGAGGAGGCGTGGCGCCTCGTGCGTGCATGCGCTGTCTCCCTCCTCTGCCTACCGGCAGAGGTAGGCGATGACTGGCACAGCCAGGTGGGCCGGCCCAGCCAGGGGTTTGGCCAGGTAAGTGGGCTGCCAGGTAAACTCCCTCTCCTTTTATTTCCATTTTCTATTTTCTGTAATTGTGTTTGGCTTTAATAAAAATGCCAGGGCGTTTCCAAAAATCATGGAACTACTCATGATCACTGTTGGGGATATCCTACAGTGAACATTTTAGTTTGTGATTATTTGAGCATTTAAATTATTATTTAGCAATTAAATGCCCAAATGCAAATACCGTATGATTTAATTCAAAAATCCAGAATGGCCTAGAAATATGTGCACCATTTTTGGCAGAGGTTTTAAACCAATCCAAAAATGATAAACTTTTCTGAAGGGCATTTTGGGTTCATTGAGAATATTTTTATTTGAACCTAGTTGATTTGGTTTGGTGCTAGGGTTTGAGCAATCCCCATTTCAACTTTCAAATAAATTAGACATGATGCAAGCAAGGTCAAGCAAGGGCTGATCTGGGGCTGTGACAGCTCACCCCCACTAAACAAGAATCTCGTCCCGAGATTCAAGACGTGAGGTAAGAAGGCAGAGAGGACACTAGCTAACACGATCTTGTCGATCCAATTTCCCTTCCCTAAGATGTTGGTTCATTGTTCCAATTGATCTTGACGTCCTTGCTTTCGGGATCTTCATCCAACACGATGGCGACAGAAAGAGACTCTATAGGAGACGATCTCCTCGAAGATCGAGCACTCAAGATCAACTCGTGGAATGAGATGTTGAAACATCTCGAGTTGAGGAACAAAACACATCGAGAGGGATGGAAGAACAAACAACGGGGGTTGATTAGTGGGCAACAATTCCACGCTTAGAAATATGGTGGATGGTGTCAAGGTGGCGAGGAAAAAATTGCCACGATCCCGTAACGGGGCACTTTGGAAGAGGTGACTCGAAGAACTACTCCCTTAAGTGGCAAAAAGAATTACTTTTGATCCATAGATCATTGGAACTCTTTATACCAGCCTAAGGCAATCATAAGCGATCATTTGAAAGAGTTCGAAAGAATGACATACTCGAACTAGGATGGATGATGTGGACTACCTTGTTGAAGACAACGCAATGGATGATTTTTGCTTATCATGGAAAATGGATGGGACCCATGGTAGGACCACCTCTGAAGATGATCCTGAACAACAATTGCTGAGAAGGGCAATCCAAGGGAGATTGGCACAATGCGGTGCAAGCTGGGAACAAAATGCAAATGTTGGGAATGTTCCAACCATCATATATGCCTGAGATTCAGATCTGGTTGGTGTCAGGATATTCCACACCCATCCAGTCTAGAGAGAAAAATGAAGTTTGCAACAAAAATCGACGAGATGGCATTGCGAGATTCTCGGGAGATGAACTACGATAGCAAGCTCCAAAACATGAGCTGGTTCTGCTAAACATGTGTGAACACACTGTCCCAGACAAACATGACCACATGGTAGTCTTATGATAAAACACTACCGAGTTCAGGTGGGGAACCTTCATCACGGATAACGAAGTCCTTGCATAAGTCATATGATTAGCTCTTATGAAGAAACTTCTTCTCCTTGCACAAATCAGTTAGTGGCTTGGTGTGCTAGGGAATTCATATGGAATGAAGATGATCAGTCTAACAGACCATAGAATACTTCGCACATGCATGACTGACTTGGGATGATTCCAGAGGAAGCAAAAACAAACTTTCTCGGATCCACGGCGACAACTTACATCAAATGCACGTGAATTAGAGGAAGTTACTTCTTTCATCCAAACATAGGCTTCATGAACGAAACATGAAGGTAATGCTTACAAGTTTCCAACGCCAGGTTGATGTTCGACATGAATCATGGGGGAGACAAAATGCTACTGATGGGCTCAACAACAACTCAACGGAATTTCCATATCACTGGACTTCCACCATCATGTGAACACGGTGATAGCATTGGTCAAACCAAAAGATGTAATGGTGTATGCTCGAGGGATCAAACACGAGTAAGACAACATTATGAGCATCGTTGGTACTGATTTGATTTGACGATAGCCCACACTCAAATCAAAGGATTGATAAGACAATAGGTCCAACAACTGATCAGAGGACCAATCGATGAAGATATCATCTTTCTTCAACATACACTCAAAAGTATATCCCTTAAAGTGAACTAAGTCGGACAAGCTTTCATCTTCCAACTCTCCAAGTTGTTGTTTAGCTTTACCAAATAGCTCAGGGTTATCCAACACAGATTCTTGGAGAAGGGGTGGTTTACAAGAAACCAACTTGATCACGAACTTAACATAGCGGTCAGGCGACAACCTGGTAGCACTTCCAAGAAGATATTTGGAAAGTCACAAACCACCGGTATGTTACTAAGCTCGAGAACAATCTTGCTTTTGAGGGCAAGACGATATGATCAAATGAGTGAGGACTTGACAAGATCCTAACTCATCAATCGAAGTGTGCACCAGAAATAAGGGCTAGGTAGCACGATCAATCTTAGGATGATAATTTAATAACCAACACACTAAGAATGAGAATATTCTCCATTTACTCTCAAGCAACGAGTTGCTCGAAGTATTCCGGTTGCAACAACACGGGACCTAGGAATGAACGATGATGGCGAGAAGTATTACTGCGTCAAGAATTCATAAGAGGTGGTGCAATTATCATGACACTCTTAACATAAAGATGGTAACACTCCAAGGTAGAGCAGAATCAAAGCTGGATTGGCATTTTAATCTGCGGAATACAACTACTTTGACCCAATCCTCGAAAATGAACAAGGTACTGGAGTTTGTTTCTCCTAGTCATTCCCGGATAGAATGGCTTGACAGACCACAAGAATAATAGGCATCGATGACGAATGCACGACTATTCCTGACTATCAATTGACAGACGGGGGTCAGAATACAACTAAGGAGGAACAACTCGAGGAACATATAACTTTCTGAGTTGTGGATGCATAGATTAGTATGTCGAGTGAAGCTCAACATTTCTTCCATATAACCCATGCGGAAAAGGGTAGAACTGGCAGATTCACAATTATGAATGGAGAACTCCTCAAGAGTACTCTGATTGCGATCTTTAGGCTCAAAGAGGAACTTCTGCCATAACTAGTTCATGGTATTTGGAAGAAGGAAATACCATGGACCTCGAGGACTATCGCAAGTTTATTAATATCCTAAAGGAACTAGCAAATACTAACAACATGAAGTAGGGTGAATCTCGGGTTCAAGAACCCAGGAATAGAATGCCTACTAACTAATAACATCACAGGATGCTTTCAAGAATAATGGCCAGAATCATCAAACTGGGGATACAAAAGAATTGCTAAATTACTAGGTGACTTCCTAAACACCTAGGGTCATAATAATAGCTCCAACATCTACGCTGAGGCAACAAAGTACCTCAACTTACCGATTAGTGTGCTTATTCTGACCAAATAGGACATCGGGAACGGAAGGAAAGAATTTGCAAATGCATCAGACTATTTAGAGACCTGGGATGACTCGGAAAGCATAACAGCTGTAAATGCTCAAAAAGATTTGAGACATCATGCAAAATGGTGGCATAGCCACTCAACAACATCATATCAAGGTTCCGAAATCAACAGTTAACATACGGAAGTAGTAGAAACTAAACTAGGGCTTAAAACCAACAATCTTAAAAGTCTATGGATTAGTAACACGTCATCCTGATAGATAGATGAGAAGGCCTAGTTCTTAACCCCGTAGAAGAGAAGAGGATGACTCGGATCGAGGGCCATGAGGTATAAGGAGTAAAAAGAGCCTTACGCTCCTTCCCCAATCAATTCCCTTACATAACTAAAGCATTTCTAGACACAACTTCACCAGTTTGGCTTGGTAATCCTCTGCAACAAAGCTCGATACCAACGCTGTCGGACCCCGATTCCAAGTCACATCGACCTAGCCGGTAACACCTCATATCACTTTGCGCCTCACGCACGGTATTCCACGGTGTCGCCTTACCATGGCCGGGACCGCTTATGCGCTTTTGGCTCACGATATGATAGTGTCGCTAGCATCCATATGACAGAGAACCGGGCCGACATGGCTAGTCGTGAACCCAAAGCGCGCTAACCCATGGGGACAGCATACATGAATCACATCGAGCATGTCGGTCATCAACGATGAATCCGGCTGTAGCACTGGGGTAACAGGACTCCGTATCCCGGCTATAGCAGCTAGGCAGGACTCGAATGTCACCGCGTGACATTTCCCGGGACGTAACAGAACGCGAAGTGAAACACATGCCGCCAGTCAAGTGTCCAAAGCAGTATCGCTGGGCTAGCAGGACTCGTGAACCGGGCTGTAGCGGACTACTATCGCCAGAAGCACTAGACTACATTTCCCCATATGAGAGGCTGCCAAGGGTAAACAACTAGATTGTCGGATCCCACACATACCAAGCATTTCAAACATACACACAATATGCTCAATATGTGTAAATACAACATGGCATCACAACATAACTCTACGACTCAAATATTTATTCATTAGGCTCCGAGGAGCGAGATATTACAAACATGGGTCTCCTGACCCAACACTCAGAGCATACAAGTCAGAGCACAAACGGAAGATTAACATGTCTGAGTACAGACATCTACAAATGAAAAAGGCTGAGAAGCCTGACTATCTACCACATCCTCCCGTGGGCACAAGATCGTAGCTAAGGTAACAAGCTAAACATCGAAGTCCAAGCGGAACTACTAGCAAGACTGACGTCTCTCTGCAAAACATAAAATAAGCAAACGTGAGTACAAACGTACTCATCAAGACTTACATCAGAACTAGCTACATATGCATCATTATCAACAAAGGGGGTGGTGGAGTTTGACTGCAGCAAGCCAGCTTTGACTCGGTGGCTATCCTGAACTACGACTACAAGTAACTCTTTTGAGGTGGTGCACACGAGTCCACATGTTCACCATATCAATACACCACTATGGATCCGCTCCCGCTCCCTACGAGAACGCCATCCATAGCACTCACGCTTATCTTGCGCATTTTAGAGTATCCACTTTCACTTGTCTATGAACTGATATAGGCAACCCAGAAGTCCTTCTCCGCGGACACGGCTATTCGAATAGATCATATTAACCCTGCAGGGGTGTACTTCTTCACACACGCTCTCGCCACTTACCGCCATATACATGTCATGTATCTCGGCAACCTTCAAGCGGAAGCCTGGCGAGGGTGTTGGCCACGGCCTACCTAAACACTCAAGTCCCTAGTGCAGGTTTATCGCCTATTCAGGTTCCATCCGCAGGGAGTCCGGCCGAGGTTTCCACTAACGGCCCCGAACGATGTGTGCAGGGTTCCCGAGACACCAAACGGGCGAATCGGTACACCGGGCCACGGTGTATCTACCGCATCATAGCCCACCCCTAGGGTCAGCGCAACGCACGGCCTCCAACACGTATCCTACAAACACCAGAAACTAGTTGCAACTCCTGGACAGAGGACAAGGGTGGTTAAGAAGCCGAGAGAGTCAATTAAGGATCCCAATGTGTGGTAGTAACTGTTCATGGATCACAAACACAGAACTCAGTTCCTGAGGACGGTTTCAATGAGACAACCCACCATGTACTCCTACATGGCCTCTCACCGCTACCTTTACCAAATCGTGTTCACACACTTAGCTCACACACAGTAGGGCATGTTCACACACCATTCCAATTCATTCCCGATGAATCATACCTGACTCAACTCTAAGCAGTAGCATGCATGACAAACAAGCATGAATGAGTAGGCACAACAGGGCTCAAACAACTCCTACTCATGCTAGTGCGTTTCATCTAATTACTGTGGAATGACAGGTCATGCAGAGGATAAAGGGGTTCAACTACCGCAGCAAGTAACAGATGAATCGTTGTTGTCCTAATGTAGTAAAAGAGAGCAGGAGCGAGAGAGTGGGATTGTATCGAAATGAACAAGGGGGTTTTGCTTGCCTGGCACTTCTAAAGATAATATAGTTCTTCATCGGTGTCATCAAACTCATCGTCGGTACATCGTCTACTGAGAGGGAACAAACACCGGCAAACAAGAAAGAACACAATCAATGCAATGCGACAATATGATGCATGATCATGACATGGCAATATGCTGTTGATTGAGCTAATGCAACTAGCAACCATAATAAATGAAGTTGGTTTGAACCAAAGGTTCAAATTCAAACTCCATATGTGAAATTCAAATGCCATTTAATTGATTTGACCTGATCAGCAGGTATAAGTTGATATAACATGCATGAAAGTGGTACATATGGATAGATTGAATTTTTCTGATAATTTTTCATATATAAATTATTTGATTTGGAGTTACGGTGGAATTACTATGATTTTTAGAAGTTTAGGCAATTTTCTGGAATTTCCTGAATAAAAATAAATCCAGAAAATACATGTTGCGTCAGCATGACGTCAACCTGATGTCAACAGGTCAGCTAGGCGCCTCCAGGTCAAACCTGACCAAAGGGGGTCCACCGTCGCTGATCGGGCTAGTTAGTGACACCGACAGTGGGCCAGTCAACGCCACGCCACCGGTCAACTCGACGCGTGGGTCCCGCTGAGTAAATCTAAACTAAACAGGAAATAGAACCCGGGTTAATTAGGGCGTGGGGCCCATCTGTCAACGACACGGAACACTAACTAAACGCGATTAGTACCTAAACTAATCGTGCCACGTCAGCCATCAGAGTTTCCCCGGCGATGACCATGGCCGACGGCGGAGATGCACCGTGTGCTTGCTACGGAGCACCATTCGACGCGTGGTTTGCTCCTACGGGTTCCTGGGAGTGAGGCGCATCCAAAGCAACAAGCGGCAGCAGCTGGGGTGGCCGGAGCTGACGGTGGCGAGCTCTTTTGCGGCCGCCGGAGTTCGGGCACCTGTGGGTTTGGCGTTGCAGTGCACGGGAGGGGGAGCTGGTGTGTGTGCTAGGCTCCTGGTGAGGTGTGGAGCATGTTTCCGTGCTCAGGAGTGAGCTACGGTGGCTCTGACCTCGTCTGCGTCATCGCCGGCGGCGAGGAGCTTATGGCTATGGTAAAAAGAGCGGCTAGAGTGCGGGAACGAGCGCGGGGAGGAGGGGGAATGGTGGCGGAGCTCACAGTGATCTCAACAGAGGACTCGGCGGGCTCGGGGACGGGTTGTGGACGATATATCAGCGACGGCGATCGGCGGTGCCCGAGGTTGAAGATGATGTCGATGCGGCGATACAGCGCATCGCCGGTTGCTTGGCTCATCGAGGAGGCGTAGAAGGCGGAGGTGGAGCTCTCGGGCACGTCAGGCGGGCGAGGAGGAAGTGGTGGCCGCGGCAACTACGAGCGGTGGCGGTGGTCGCTCTCGGATGCGTGCGAGAGAGAGAACAGAGGAGGGGGAAGGGTCCAGGGAGAGTGAGAGAGAGTCCAGGGGATCCAGAGCGGCGCCGAGGAGGGCTTGGAGGCGCATCGGTGAGGCAAAGGAAGCAGGAGGAGGCGTGGCGCCTGGTGCGTGCATCTTGTTGGTCCCTCCTCCGCCATCTTGGAGGTAGGCGATGACCGGCACAGCCAGTGGGCTGCCCAGCCGAGGTTTGGCCAGTAAGTGGGCTGCCGTAAACTCCTCTCCTTTTATTTCCATTTTCTATTTTCGTAATTGTGTTTGGCTTTAATAAAATGCGGTGGCATTTCCAAAATCATGAAACTACTCATGATCACTGTTGGGAATATATCCTACAAGGAACATTTTAGTTTGTGATTATTTGAGCATTTAAAATATTATTTAGCAATTAAATGCCCAAATGCAAATACCATATGATTTAATTCAAAAATCCAGAATGGCCTAGAAATATGTGCACCATTTTTGGCAGAGGTTTTAAACCAATCCAAAAATGATAAACTTTTCTGAAGGGCATTTTGGGTTCATTGAGAATATTTTTATTTGAACCTAGTTGATTTGGTTTGGTGCTAGGGTTTGAGCAAATCCCATTTCAACTTTCAAATAAATTAGACATGATGCAAGCAAGGTCAAGCAAGGGCTGATCTGGGGCTGTGACACCGTGGTTACGGCGGAAAGAGGTCCAAATGGGCCAAGGAGGACGCGGAAGCCGCGAGTCTGGGCATCCTAGACCCCTTGGCGGATTTCACCGTCCCGCAGGAGCGTCACATCCTGAGGGCCCGACACCGTTGGGACCCAGTGAAGAAGATTTTACGAGACAACACCGGTCATTACAGAGTTCATGAGACTGCTGGTAATTTTAGTTTCTGATCAATTCGACTGCACACGTTAGTCATATTTGTAAACGATCCTTGTGCCTTTTGCAGAGAGAGCAGCACCGGATTGCGGCCAAAAGAAGTTTCACCAGATATTCTTGTTCCCGGGTCGGAATGAGAAGGATTATGAAGATCCAGACGAGGACCTGGCAATGAAGAAGATAAACAAACATGCCAAGACCAAGTTTAGCGACGCGTTGGCCGCCTGGAAAACTCGAGTGAAAGCAAGGATCATCGACAAGAAGGAACCATACTCCGAGATTGTAAAGGATAATCCGACAATCACGGAAGAGCAGTTTCAAATATTCAAGGAGGCTTGCGAGGCCGAAGCTGCCAAAAAAAAGTCTAAGTACATGAAGGGGCTTCAAGAGAGGAACATGGGAGCCACCACCTCGGAAGCCGTGGTTACGGGCGAAAGAGGTCCAAATGGGCCAAGGAGGACGCGAAGCCATGAAGTCTGGGCATCCTGCACCCCTTGGCGGATTTCACCGCCCGCAGGAGCGTGACATCCCGAGGGCCCGACACGCTGGGGACCCAAAGAAGAAGGTTTACGAGACAACACCGGTCATTACGGAGTTCATGAGACTGCTGGTAATTTTAGTTTCTGATCAATTCGACTGCACACGTTAGTCATATTTGTTAACGATCCTTGTGCCTTTTGCAGAGAGAGCAGCACCAGATTGCAGCCGAAAGCGACTCGCCGTCTGAGGCATTGGCGTGGCCCAAGTGGGACACTCCATTCAACCAGGCGTTGAACATATTGAAACGACAACCGGTGGATACTCGACCGTCGTATGGACGTGTGCACGGTGTCAGAGACGGCACCACGTGGAAGAAGTACTACCGTGAGACCAGGGAGGAGAGAAAGGAAAGACGGAGGCTAACTAAAGAAAACATCGACAAGAAGGTTGAGATTGCGGTTGAGAAGAAATCATCTCGAGCATAACAGAATCTGCGGTAGCTGCCGCAAAACAGGTGGTTGCAGATTTTCTACTTCCTTGGTGACGGGCGCTTTCACTTGGACAAGGCAAAATCCAAAAAAATGCAGAGGACTTTCCCTTGTCGACTTCTTGGGAGCACTGCTCCCGCACCGCCTCCCTTTTGCTCCTCGCACTGCTCCCGCGACCGGACGTGTTCGGCGGTGCTTCTTCTTTGGCTGAGCTCGACGCCTCACGGTATCTCTACACCGCCCCTTCAATATAAATGTATAATCTCCTCTTTTCGTTGCCTTTCGATGTCTCACGTCGCAGACTTTTCTTTGCAGGTCGATTAAACCCCGTGCACCATATTGTACACCATCGGCGACCGTAAGGTGGACGGGGAAGGCGATTTATATTGGAGCCAAGGAACCATTGTTCCACAGCCGACCGAACCCCGAAAGTCTTCAAGGTTTCCGTGGCGGTGTCGAATCGGGCCACGAGAATTTGCCTCCTCCAATACTACTGGTGGATGACGAGGAGACACCGCGGCGGCTTGGTGATTGTTGCAATGGGTGGGTGCTGTTATGGCCAAAGAGTCTGCTTCATCTGGAGGCGGACAGGAGCACACCCACGAGCACACAGCCTCAGCAAGGTATGAACATCAACACTCCACCTACCCAATTAGCATCGGGTGTCGGGTTGGGTGATAGCGGACGGGGTAAGGAGGAGGCTCCATTAGTCGCTGATGACGTCGCCATGGATGAGGATGAGGACGACGGTGGCGCCGAAAGATGTCTATACTCGGCGCCTCGTGGTTTGAGCGCTATGAGTCGGTGCCTGAATTGCCGCCTCAACGATATGGACGACCTTCCGGTAGTAAAGAAGTCTAGGAAGAGAGCGAGGAAAGGCAAAAAGCTGATTCTATGATCCAGCCGCCTCGGCAGCCTCGCTTCAGACCATATAGATATCCCCGATGCGGATAAATGGCATATCCCCGTCAACCAATCCTACCTGCAAGAGCGCTTAGGGCCAGATTCGGCGATCTAAGGAGACTTCATGACGATGTGCTGCGGGTAGAGAAAGGCCCCATCGCCGACAGATCCGTGATACCCACTCTACGTGGTTAACGCTCCGCAAGAAATGTCGTGCGTCGACGCCTTCCCCATGGATAAGTTCTTCGTCCGATTGATTACATATTTGACATGTTTCACGTGAAGAAGCTGGATTTTACGCTTGTCCACCTTTATGCCTTGCACATGAACTACATCATCGGGTTTGAGCAGATATCTCATATCTGTGTCGCTGACCTGCATTACATGCACGAGGGCTTCTTGGGAGTCTGCGAGCACCCTCAGATACGCGAGGGAATACATCGTCAATTTCATGCTCGCCAATAAGGACAAGGAGGCGATTCTCGTGCCTTATCATCCGTGTAAGTCATCCGCGCTGCTATCCTTCCTTCGATTTCAATCATTCATTTGCACGGTGGAGGCTAAGTAATTTGAGGTGTACTTATTTTATGCAGCGGGCGCTACCGTCCTCATCATCCTATACCCCGATTCTCCCACGCTTTACTTGGACTCGTCAAGAACATTCACAAAAGGATTACACCCACATCAAGGATGTTCTCGACAAGGCTATGTTTTACTACCAAGCAAGGTGGAGAGGTTAGGGACAAGAAGAGAAGGGCGGCAGGTCGCCTTCGCCATAAGACCGACTTCTGCATCCAAAGAACCGAACGATTCTCTTAATGATGGATTCTATGTCCTACACCACATGCTGGAGTACGACGGGATCACCGTAACCTTTCAGATGTCACCTACATTCTGCAATGGGCAAAGAACGAGGAGATATCGAGGATCATCGACTTCGAGCCGAGTTCTATCACATCCAGCGCGAACTTGCCCAAATCATCATGAAGGAGGTCGTCGGAAAAACAAGGATGTTCTACGAAGAAGGACTAATGTCGCGGGAAGACGTCCGAACATGGGTAGCCGCTCAGTGTCTCGACCTGAAGCCTTTCACTAGGCTCAGGGATTATCTCCCTGACATGGATGGATGGAACGACTTGTTGGAGTGATTATCGCTATATGACAATGTGTCCGTTTAGTCCATACTTTCTGTATGACAAAACTTTGAGTTATGCACGGTGAAACTTTATTTGTGATGTAATTAAACCGTCCTCCTCCTCGACTAGCGAAAATCACTCTAGTTAGGGCATTTTGGGGTACGATGAACTTTGTTATTTATGCTTATGATATGCTTTTTCTATTTTTGCCAAGTCTATCTCTTTCTATTGCTCAACTATATATGTTGCATGTCATCGATTCATGTGACGATGCAGGTGCATAGATCATCGATGGTGAATAAGTGCTATGCCAGGAGTATATATACGACAAGTGGCCGGAGTGTCGTGCCCAGTGTACCGTTTCCGGTTTCGAGCGATAGGCAGTAGTTAGTTTAGGTTCACGCTAATGCGAGAGGGATACTAACTAATGTACTCAAAGTGATAGCTCTTCTCGCAGATATCATTGTTTAGATGGATGATTTATGTATTTGCAAGTAATCGAGACTTGCATCGCTATTTTCGAGATGATGACGAGAGACCACTTTGTGTTGGATGATGATTATGATGAGACTATTTGTATGTATATGCTATGATTACATTTGTGGTCTCGCAGGCATTTGTATGTGTATCATGATGACATTTGTATGTGCTAAAGATTCTTCTATAAAGCCTGTTCAAATACAAAACAAATATGCCGAAAAAACCAAAAAACTACTAAAATTAGCAATGAGCGAGTGTACAAAGTTAGCAGCAGCGCCGCGATAGCAGATAGCACGTCCAGCAAAGCGCCGCTAGAGCTACTAGCAAGATGAAGCTTCCACTAAGCGCTGCTGTCGCTACACTTGTGTAGCAGAGCGCTGAGCACGCGCCATCGCTATGTGTTAGCTATGAAGCCTTATTAGTAGCGCCACTCCCCGCGCTACTGATACACCTAAAACCCGCGCTGCTGCTAGCCTTTTCCCTAGTAGTGTACGATTGTGCCCTAGCTTTGACCGGATGAGCACCTCAGTAGAGAAAGCCGAAAACTGACTGTCATGATGCGGCGAGAGCTGGTCAACCACTTGACGACTTATTCGAATCTTTAGCGATTCTCCGTGTCACACGAAGGGTCTTTTTCAGATCAAAACATGTAAGGCACAATATTACGATACGCCGCATACATACTAGGGGCTATGTCGTAGCCCCACCATAAAACTCCTATGGCTAAGTGAAAGTGTTAATGCCCTATAGTCCGATTGCCTGGTTCGCCGCATTATCACCTCCTTCATGGACCAAGACGTTGGATAAAGAGTGATTCAATGCTTTTTCGAACACCCCCGTATTTCCTACGAGGGGGCTGAAGCCGACGACTGGAAAACCTTCAAATTACATTAAAACGGCCACACAGGAGGAATACAACCTTTCGAGCAAAAAATAGATTAACTATAAAGTTGTATGTTACAAACCTTGTACACATCACTCGAATATTATGTCTTTTGAGCATTGACCCTCTATTAAGCGGGCGGCCTCTAGGACGTCTCCAAAATAATGCTCCGGTTCCGGAGGGTCCTTGCCTTCGGGTGGACTCTTCGTCACAATATTGATGGCCTTCATCTTCCCCCAGAACGTCTTGACTCGGGCGAAGGCCATCCGTGCAACGTCAATGCACGCCGACTGCTTCATAGCGTCGATACGCGGCACCGTGTCAGCAAGCCGCTGCACCAGGCCGAAGTAACTACTCGGAACAGGTTCAGTCGGCCACAAATGGACTACGACGTTCTTCATGGCAGCGCCGGATATCCTATGCAGCTCGGCCTAGTGGAACATCTGTTCATTCAGCAACAGAGGGCGCTTCAACGAGCCGAATTGCGACCAGAAAAGCTTCTCCGTTGCACACCCCTCTTGCACCTGATAAAACTGCGCCGCATCGGAAGAACTCTTCGGCAAGTCTAAAAAATTGTCCGGAGAACTCCATACTTGGTTAAGCTGAGCATAGTTCGGATCGCCGAACTTAGCCTGTAGCAAAAAGGGCTTGCCAGCCACAATATCCTCAGCTTGCCGGATTTCCTCACGGGCTGTTTAGGATTCAGACCGCGCCTCTCTCGCCTCTCGTAAGGCCTTGTCAAGTTCAGTCATTTTGGCTTCATTTTCCTTCTCAAGAAGTTTACAACGGCCAGCTGCATTTTCTAACTCGCGCGCCATGGTGGACATGGCCTCCTTGTCCTGGCGCCGCACGGCTTGTTCGGCCTTCAACTCGGCCGATGCCTTTTCGGCGGCCACATTACTAAACTGGGCCTGCTCCTTGGCCCGGGCTAGCTCTGCCCGAAGGGCTTCCACAGCGGCAGCACCATCTGCATTTATGCATATTACATATAAAACTATTCTCAGAGTCAGGCTTAAATTACAAGCACACTGGTGTAAGGAATGCCCTCAAAACATACCTTGCGAGTCGTCAAGACGCCTGTTGATCAATGCAATGTCATCCTCCGCAGTATCCAGCTTTCGCTGCAGTTCGGCCACTTTTGTACCATGGGTAGCCGCAGGAAGGGAGACAATCTACATTCCAAGTTAAGCCAAGGTCAGTACCTGAGCGTGTCTTTTCGATCCTCCGATCGCTTCTTTTGGAAGGCAATCCGAGTCTCAGGGGCTACTTCATATACAACAGGTGCATTCGGTCAATAATATTCCATTGACAAAATTACATCACAAACCTCAAAACCCCTTAGAAGGCTCATGAAGGCCTCATTCAACCCGCTCTTCGCTGAGAGAACCTTTTCGACCACTGTAGCCATTAAGGCGGTGATCCTCTAAAACGGACGCCTGTCGCAGCATGTCCGTCAGCATCTCCGGCACTCCTGGGTCTTCGGACACTGTTGCCGGAGCACGACATTCCTTTAAAGGAATCCGCTTACCTGCCTCCAAAATCATCTCCGGTTGTAAGCCGGACAGTTCAGGGCCGCCATTCTTGACCCCCGAACCCAGAGTGACAGAGGCACCACCTTCGGGTAACTCCTTCCTCGTTTCCTGTGCTACTTGCCAGTCGGGAGGGGCCCTCTAGGACGACACCTCAAGATTATCCGCCCTATTGGGCGAGGAGGCCGAAGAAGGCGTGTCACTCTCCATCATCTCTGTAAGAAGGTCCCCCGAGGAGGAGGACGATTGAGAAACACCAGGCATTAACCTGCGAGGACGTGCACATGTCGGAGAACTACTTCAGTAAGAACAAAAGAATGAGGTATGGTTAAAGTACCTTGCTTCACTTACGGTCTGGCCAGAGGTTCATCCTCATCATTAGACTCTACATTGACATCGCTTGCCCGGCTCAACCGACCGATGATGGCATTTTTCCTTTCTTGGAAAGTTTCCCCTCCTGGCCTCCAGAAGCAGCCCACTTCTTGTTGTGGCAGGCATCTCCTTTGGTCTCCCCGTTCTCACCCCCTATGCAGACACCCGGTACGGTGTCGGAATTAGCATCCGCGTATGTAGGGTGGACGCGGGATCTTCGGGAAGGGGCGCCGGACTCCAGATTAATACCGCTTTCTTTATCCAGTCCTGCATAGGGACGGATTGCTCATTATCTTGTCAAAAGATGTTGCAATAAAAGGTGTTGAGTACTTACCGAAGTGTCCGGATGATTGCAGTCGAGGCCAACATCTTCGGTGGTGTCCGGCCATTGCTCTCGCTCCCCGAAATATAATTTCCACATTCCTTCATGTGTAGTGCCGAAGAAGTGTTGAAGAGTCCGCCGCCCTTCTGGATTAAACTCCCACATACGAACAGGCCGCCGCTAACATGGCAGGATCCGGTGGACTAGCATTACTTGAACAATGTTCACAAGCTTGATGCCTCTCTCGGTAAGGCTTTGGATGCGACTTTGCAGAGTCCGCACCTCATTAACGGATCCCCAGTTCAATCCCTTGTTGATCCATGAAGCGAGTTGAACTGGAGGGCCGGGTCGAAAAGCAGGAGTAGCCGTCCACTTGGAACCCCGCGGCTCGTTGACATGAAACCATCCCTGCTGCCATAGTTCGGAAGACTCGGCCAAAGATCCTTCAAACCAAACCGCGCTGGCAAGCTTGCTTATTGCAACACTGCCGCACTCTGCCTGCTCCTCCTCTGTCACCTGCGGTATCACATGAAAAGTCTTGAGCCACAAACCAAAGTGCGGAGGATTTCGGTGGAAGGCCTCACACGTGACGATGAATGCCGAGATGAGAAGAATGGCGTCCGGGGCAAGATCGTGAAAGTCTAGCCCATAGTAGAACATGAGCCCCCGGACAAAGGGGCTAAGTGCGAACCCTATACCATGAAGGAAGTGGGACACAAATACTATCCTCTCGCCAGATTTGGGGGTGGGAATAATCTGCCCCTTGGCAGGAAGCCGATGAAGGATTTCTGGGGTCAGGTACCTCGCTACAGGGAGCTTCGCAATATCATCCTCCGTGACGGAAGAGGCCACCCACCGGCCTGAACGGCTGGGCCCAGACATGATTGGGGCAGCTGGTGATAGGAACTCGAGGGCTAGAACTCGAGGTGGCTGGGATTGGGGAAGAAGCAAGTGCAGAAGAGAAAGACAAGTCTGGGTCCCTATATAAAGGCCTAGGATATCGAGCGTCCCCCCTGGGTCTCGAAACTTACGTATCCTCAAAGAGTTGTACCCAGGGGACGGTTGGGTTACCCATACCAACATTATTGAAAATCCTGTGAATAAGGGGACACGATCTCTGCTTTGACAAGACGTGCCATAAAACCGCTTCCCGAGACGTGGGGTGATAGGATAGCCAACGGTTGGAAATAATAACCGGGCAGGCGGGATGCAATGTCGTAACAGTTGTCGACCGATTGGTCTCGTGGAGTATTGTATTTTCTGCAATTATGTACATAGGTCTGGATACAATCATCACATCCGAAGACTATATTGGAGTTTGGAAGAAGGGGAACCCGCCTTGCAATGCCAAAGACAATTTGCGCGCCGGACTCCTCGTCATTGAAGCCAGGTTCAGGGGCTACTGAGGGAGTCCTGGACTAAGGGGTCCTCGGGCGTCTAGCCTGTTATCCATGGGCCGGACTGATGGGCTGTGAAGACAGGAAGACCGAAGACTATACCCGTGTCCGGATTGGACTCTTCTTGGCGTGGATGGCAAGCTAGGCGACCGACTATGAAGATTCCCTCCTATGTAACCGACTCCATGTAACCCTAGATCCCTCTGGTGTCTATATAAACCAGAGGGCATAGTACGGATAGGACAGATTCATTACCATATACTCATAGGCTAAACTTCTAGGGTTTAGCCATTACGATCATGTGGTAGATCAACTCTTGTAACACTCATATTCATCAAGATCAATCAAACAGGAAGTAGGGTATTACCTCCATAGAGAGGGCCCAAACCTGGGTAAACATAGTGTCCCCCGTCTCCTGTTACCATCAATCCCAGATGCATAGTTTGGGACCCCCTACCCGAGATCCGCCGGTTTTGACACCGACAGTGGGTTTAATCATCTTTTTGGAGCTCCTTATTAATGACATTGGTTGAATAGAAGGCTCCTCCTCATTACCTGATTCATCATAAGAAATAATAGGAGGATATTGGGAAGTCTCTTCCCTTTCATTAGTATTCTCTTCATCTTCTATTTGTTTTCTTGTCTTTATGTAATTGGCAATATAAGGATTTTCAATGCAATTCACCGCACAATACATATAAATTTCCTCTAGATCAAAATCAAGAACTTTATCAAGAACAAATTCTGGAATATCCTTAGTTATACATTTCATTTCTTCATAACCCACAAGCAAACTAAGTTCATTATGATGTGCAAGGGAAATCAAGTCATCACAATTTTTGAACATGATTCGATCATGAAACAATTTGCATTGGAGATTTAAATGATCACGTTCATTGCAAAGTTCACAAGGATGGCAAAGAAATTTTAAATTTTCAGCAGAAACATCTAGCCTTTCTTGCAACCATTTAGTTTCTAAATACTTATGCCTCTTGCAAAATCTATCTTCCCTATTTGTTGTGTACTTCCAAACTATATGTACTCCACAAAAGTTGACATGCTTATAAGATACATTTTCATCATGACTAGTGCAATCATCATTAGTACTATGAATATTCAAAGATTTCGTACTAACCAGATTATAATCTTGCTCATCATTCAAATATTTAGTGCCAAACATTCTAATGCATTCTTCTTCTAGCACTTGGGCACAATTTTCCTTTCCATCATTTTCACGAAAGATATTAAAAAGATGAAGCATATGAGGCACCCTCAATTCCATTTTTTGTAGTTTTCTTTTATAAACTAAACCAGTGATAAAACATGAAACTAAAAGATTAGATTGCAAGATGTAAAGATATACCTTCAAGCACTCACCTCCCCGGCAATGGCGCCAGAAATGAGCTTGATGTCTACTACGCAACCTTCTTCTTGTAGACGTTGTTGGGCCTCCAAGTGCAGAGGTTTGTAGGACAGTAGCAAATTTCCCTCAAGTGGATGATATAAGGTTTATCAATCCGTGGGAGGCATAGCATGAAGATGGTCTCTCTCGAACAACCCTGCAACCAAATAACAAAGAGTCTCTTGTGTCCCCAACACACCCAATACAATGGTAAATTGTATAGGTGCACTAGTTCGGCGAAGAGATGGTGATACAAGTGCAATATGGATGGTAGATATAGGTTTTTGTAATCTGTAATTATAAAAACAGCAACGTAAGAAGCGATAAAAGTGAGCGTAAACAAAATTGCAATGCTAGGAAACAAGGCCTAGGGTTCATACTTTCACTAGTGCGAGTTCTCTAAAAAATAATAACATAATTGGATCATATAACTATCCCTCAACATGCAACAAAGAGTCACTCCAAAGTCACTAATAGTGGAGAAAAACGAAGAGATTATTTTAGGGTATGAAACCACCTCAAAGTATCCTTTCTGATCGATATATTCAAGAGTCCGTTGTAAAATAACACGAAGCTATTCTTTCCGTTCGATCTATCATAGAGTTCGTACTAGAATAACACCGTAAGACACAAATCAACCAAAACCCTAATGTCACCTAGATACTCCAATGTCACGATATGATTATAAGATATGCATCACACAATCTCATATTCATCTATTCAACAAACACAAAGAACTTCAAAGAGTGCCCCAAAGTTTCTACCGGGGAGTCAAGACGAAAACGTGTGCAACCCCTTTGCATAAGTTCACAAGGTCACTGAACCCACATGTTGATCACCAAAACATACATCAAGTAGATCATGTGAATATCCCATTGTCACCACAGATAAGCACATGCAAGATATACATCAAGTGTTCTCAAATCCTTAAAGACTCAATCCGATAAGATAACTTCAAAGGGAAAACTCAATCCATTACAAGAGAGTAGAGGGGGAGAAACATCATAAGATCCAACTATAATAGCAACGCTCGTGATACATCAAGATCGTGCCAAATCAAGAACACGAGAGAGAGAGAGAGATCAAACACATAGCTACTGGTACATACCCTCAGCCCCGAGGGTGAACTACTCCCTCCTCGTCATGGAGAGTGCCAGGATGATGAAGATGGCCACCGGTGAGGGATCCCCCCTCCGGCAGGGTGCCGGAACAAGGTCCCGATTGGTTTTTGGTGGCTACAGAGGCTTGCGGCGGCGGAACTCCCGATCTAGGTTATTTTCTGGAGGTTTCTGTATTTATAGGAATTTTTGGCGTAGGTCTCACGTCAAGGGGGTCTCCGAGTCGTCCACGAGATAGGGGCCCACGCCCAGGGGGTAGGGTGCGCCCCCACCCTCGTGGACAGCCCGAGACTCTTCTGGCCCAACTCTTTTACTCTGAGGGGCTTCTTTTGGTCCATAAAAAATCCACAAAAATTGGCAGGTCAATTGGACTCCGTTTGGTATTCCTGTTCTGTGAAACTCAAAAACAAGGAAAAACATAAACTGGCACTGGGCTATGGTTAATAGGTTAGTCCCAAAAATTATATAAAATAGCATATAAATGCATATAAGACATCCACGGTTGATAATATAATAGCATGGAACAATCAAAAATTATAGATACGTTGGAGACGTATCAACACACGAGGTGCTAGCAAATTCACATGCAAGTTCGGGGCTCATGATAAGAGGTTGGCTTGCCTGGGGGTCGAGAAATACTCCGGGAAAAAGTGTGGAACGATCGCGGAAAGATTTGCCGGAAATAGTTCTCTCTCGGAGGGGGCTGTTTACGTGCATGGACAAAGTGGTCATTTTCACTGTGTGAAAACATTATGAAAATCATACCAACAGAAAGAGTTCGACAAACAGAGAATGTGAGCGTTGGAATCACCTCAATCGGAGTTACGAGCGCAAAGTTGTGGCCGTTCACTTTTTAGGCAGAAAAGTGGCTTAAACAGTGAACGTTCACAATTTAACCTTTTCGGTGGGCGGGGCTGAAAAACAGAAAGCGCCTTTCTGAGAATATTCCTTCAGAGAAGTGAAAACGTATTTCCATCCAAAGGAACAAAAGAATACGCTTTCTGACCTAGGAAACATACAGACGGGGAAATACATTTTTAGTGCGGGGAAACAGCTTCGCGACGGGGCGCCGCCACTTATCCACGCTGGCAGGACCGGGTCAACGCGGCAGCGGCGGGGCCTGGCGCCTGGTTCACTGCCAGGTGGGGTCAGGGAAAAAGCACGGGGCCCGCCTGGCTAGGTGAACTCCTCCTCCTTCCTCCCGCTCGGGGCGCGATGAACCGAGGCAGGGGATCGCCCCGGCGGCGATCGCCGGCGACTCCGACCACCATAGGGGGCGTGCGGCCTACCCACGTGATCACGGCGGAGATGCGCATCGGATGGGGGTGGTTGCTGCCGCCGACGAGCCCTGTAGCGGCCGCTGTCAAGCTCGCAACAGGGAGGGGATTCTGGCGGCGGTGGATATGGAGCTATGGTGGGGGAGGGGAGAGGCCGAGGCTACAGGGAGACTTGCTGGACTCTGGGGGTTGCAGTGGTGGTGAGGGAACGGAGAGAGGGGCACGACAGCGCCGGGATCGAGCAGAGCCCGAGGCGGCGGCCATGGCGGCGGTGTGGGTCGGGGAGAGGCTTAGGGCTTGGGGAGAGGCTCGGGGAGGGGTTGAGGACTGCGAGGAAGCTCGAGGGTGACTTATATAGCCATGGAGAGAGCTCGAGAAGGAGAGGGGCGAGGTGGCATGCGCACGGCTACGTGTTGGTGCTCTGGCGACGAGCACACGCGGCCAAGACTCGCGGGAAGGGATGGGAAGGCGACGAGGAGGATGCGAGCGACATAAAGGTGGTCACGGAGTCGAGCTGCGCTCGGAGACGAGAGGAAGAAGAGGACAGGACCGAAGAAACGACGATGCACACGGGCAGGAACTGTGCGGCAACGACGACGACTCGCTGAGGAAGAAAATGAAGGGGTAGAGGAGTCCAGCGAGAAGAAAACGTCGAGGCTGGGCTATGTGACACGCTTGGATAAACCAGAACCGGCTGGAGCAGGGCTCCCGACGAGAATAGTGGCTTGGCCACCGATTTGGCTGGCAATGCCCGTGGTCACCGAGGACAACATGCACTCTGGCCGTCTACTTCATGCCAAACCTTGTCAGCAGTGGAGTCCTTCCAGGGCTCATTAAAAATCAGGTGATGGCAGGAGCAGAAGTGTAGTGAGCAAAGGGAAACAAGCTCGACAAGTTTGCGGTTGCAAACTTGGCCACGTCTTGGTGATCAAACTAGTGGGCTTAAGCACTAAACGTGATGCCTGGGAGGTTTAGGGTAGCAAGGACTACGGTCCTGGGAAGTTGGAGGGGATTTGGGAAAGGATTTAGCATAGTTGCTTTGCAACTGCTAAATTTGGGAAGGAGCACTCATGAGGAGTGTTGGATAGGGCTGCCACTTGGCAAATCTTGATGATTTTGTAACTGCATCTAATGCCCCTTAGGGATTTCGGTGTATTGAAGACTTAAAATTAAGGGACTGATGCGTTTGTGAGTGTACACAGGTCTATAAGTCTATGATGAGTTTGATATTTGCAGAGAAAGTTGACCCCTAAAAATGAAGTTCTTCGACTGAGCACTTTGGATTTCTGAAGACTTTCTGAAGACTTTGAAAGTGAAGAAATTGGTGTGACCTTGAAGACTTGGTATTCATTCGAGGAACATGAAGCGCGAAGACTTTTGTTTTCCTATGTAACGCCCCGGATTCGATGCACCAGGTGTTCGTCAGTTATTCGTCGTTGTTGCCATGTCATGTGCTTGCGTGTTGCACTTTGCCATGTCATCATCTGCATTTCATATCATGTCATCATGTGCATTGCATTGCATACGTGTTCGTCTCATGCATCCGAGCATTTTCCCCGTTGTCCGTTTTGCAATCCGGCGCTCCTATGCCCTCTGGCGTTCCCCTTTCGTCTCTCATTGTGAGCGGGTGTTAAACGGTCTCGGAATGGACCAAGGTTTGTCAAGCGGCCTTGGTATAGCACCGGTAGACCGTCTGTAAGGTTTCGTGCCATTTGGAGGTCGTTTGGTACTCCAACGGTTAACCGGGTAACCGTAAAGCCTCCTTCTCTTTGCAGCCCAACACCCCTTCCAAAGTGGCCCAAAACCCAGCAAACTCCCCTCCATGCTCTTGGTCGTCCGATCACGATCGTGTGGGCGAAAACCGTGCCTCATTTGGACTCTCGTAGCTCCCTCTACCTATAAATATGCCCCTCCCCCGAAATTCGCGGTCAAATTCCCCCGAAACCCTAGCTTTCGTCCTCCTCCGCCGCCGGACATGTCCGTTTTTCCGCCGGACACTCCCGCGCCGCCGCCCGCAGCCACTCCCAAGCCTCCACGTCGCCTCCCCCTCAGCCTCCTCCGCCGCTGGGCCGCTCCAGCCCGTCCGCGGCCCGCCCCGGGCCAATCTAGGCCCGAGGTGCCCGCTCCGCGCCGCCAACTCCAGGGAGGAGCTCCCTCCCGCGCCTCCAGGGGACCCCGACCGCCGCCGCCTCGCGCATCCCGCCAGCGACTCCCGCAGCCGCGCCGGAACAAGCTGCCGCCAGGCCAGCGCCTCGCCTCCTTCCTCCTCCTTCCTCCCTATCTCACCTCCCTCTCTGCCCGCCCCTGCAGGGAACCGCCGCCGCCTTGGGTGAACGCCGCCTTCATCGGATCCGGCCGGGATCCACCGGATTCGGTTGCCCTCGGCCAGATCTGCATGTTCCCGCCGCCCCTTGGCCGCCTCCTGGCCTCCCTACCGCTGCGGCACGCCGCCTCCCCGCTGCCATGGCCGCCTCCCTCCTGCGTGCTCGTGCGGGTGCACGAGGAGGAGGACGACCGGGCCTCCATCCCCCGTGGGCCCCGCGCCCTCAGCCCACAAGCCGGCCCAGCCCGACTCCCCCTCCTCGGCCTGCCAAGCCCGTCCCCGCCAACCTGGGCTAAGCCTGCTAGGTGAGCCCTGCCTAAAACCCGCCCGTGCGCAATATAACTATATGACGCTCACCTGTTTTTTTCCTGAAAATGACTAAGTCCCCAGATCTGCAGTAATAATCATGCCATGTTCATCGCATCATATCTCTGCATCCGTAGCTCCGTTTTGTGCGTGTAATATGTCAAATTGTTCGTCTCGACGAGTACTTCATTTCACTCCATTGCATTATGTTCATTTGAGCTCATCTTGATGCCTGAATCTTCGTTGCAAGAGTGCTGTATGATGTTAACCTGCTGAAACTGTTATAACTTGATGATTTGTCATTTTTTGTTGCATTTGATGTGTGCATCCTATGAGCATGAGCTCTACATGTGTTTTGTTATATGCCATGCCATCTTTACAGGGGTGTACGACATGTCTTTTTGTGATCTCTGTGGTGACTAGCACAAGCATGCAAACTAGGCTTCATGATGTTGCTGATTTCAGCCCTGTTCTGCTGATATTTTTATGCCATATTAACTTGATGCTACCGAGAGATCCGTGCTTATTTTGAGATACCTCAGTAAGGATGTTTTGAACATATGGTTATTCTCTATCCATCCATGCCCTTGTTTGCAATTATGGAGTGCCATAGTTTGAGTCAATCGAGCTCTACTTTTGCTATAAAATGTTTCCTGGCAGTTTGTTTACATGTTATTCAATTTTGCCAAGGTTGTTGTTGTTGATCCGTGTATGCTTTGATGTTGTTCTTGCCATGTATAGCTTCTATGCCATGTCTTCTTACCGTGAGTTGCCTTGCCATGCCATGTATTGATCTATGGTGAGTGGTTCAAGCACACCAACATGTCTACTTGTTGTTCCTGCCATGTATGAATCTGTCATATAACTTGCCATGTTTACATGGGTGCCATAATATCTTCTGATCCTTTTTGGCTTATGGTCAGTAAAGGACTTTTGTTCTATGCATTTAGTAGTATCATGCCATGCCTTTGTTTGCCATGATAAGTTCTTGTAACATGTTGTTTGATAGCTCTAAACATTGCAACCTGATGTTATTTCTGCAAAGTCTGAAACTGTTATTATTTGCAATCTTGCCATGTGTATTTGAGAATGTTGTAGTGATTTCTGGAGATAGCTCAGTGTTCATGTTTTGTAATGCTTTACCTGTAAATCGTGTCCATGCCTTTTGTTTTTACGTTGAGATGCTGTAGCTTGTTGTTTTGATGCTTGCAATATGCCTAGTTGCTGTTTTGGACAGCTTGACCTTTAAACTTGTATAGGGTGTATGTGTTGAACCGTTGCTCCGTTTTGAGTGTGCTCTATATGAAACTTGCTTGATTTTGCATGTAGTTTCATATTATAATGTTGCATCCTTGTTTTGAGGTGTTTGCTTGATGTTTGTATGCATTTTGCATCAATGCCATGTTTACCTTGTTTTGCTCATATCTTCTAGGCCGTAGCTCCGAATCTAATGAACTTTATATGTAACTTGACTAGAATTTCGTGTAGATCATTGTGGTGCCTCTTAACTTTCTGTTTAACAACTTTAACTTAAGGTTTATTCAGATCTGGACCAATTTCGAAATTTGCATATGAGGACTTACCGGAATTGTTATATGTTGTTCCCGGCCTCATTTAAACTTGCTTTGATGTGTTGTTCTTGTTTGCATCATCTCTTGCCATGAGTAGCCTCATCTGGCTTTGTCATGGATCATGCTTGTTGTGCATCATGTCTTGTCTATGTGTGGTGTGTTTACCATGTTGTGTGCTTCTTCTTGTTAGTTCCTGTTTCGTTGCGATCGTGAGGATTCGTTCGTCTACGCTTGGTTCGGCTTCATCCGTTCGTCTTCTTCATGGACTCGTTCTTCTTCCTAGCGGGATATCAGGCAAGATGACCGCTACCCTGGATCTCACTACTATCATTGCTATGCTAGTTGCTTCATTCTATCGCTATGTTGCGTTACCTATCACCTGTTTATTCAAGCCATCCCAAATTGCCATGAACCTCTAACCTTTGTCACCCTTCCTAGCACACCGTTGTTTGGCTATGTTACCGCTTTGCTCAGCCCCTCTTATAGCGTTGCTAGTTGCAGGTGAAGTTGAAGATTGCTCCATGGCGGACAGGATTTTGTTGGGATATCACAATATCTCTTATATTATTAATGCATCTATATACTTGGTAAAGGGTGGAAGGCTCGGCCTTATGCCTGGTGTTTTGTTCCACTCGTGCCGCCCTAGTTTCCGTCATATCGGTATTATGTTCCCGGATTTTGCGTCCCTAACGCAGTCGGGTGATTTATGAGACCCCTTGACTGTTCGCTTTGAATAAGACTCCTCCAAAGAAGGCCCAACCTTGGTTTTACATTTGCCTCACCTAGCCCTTTTTCCCTTGGGAGTCGCGCCTCGAGGGTCATCTTATTTTACCCCCCGGCCGGTGCTCGTCGTGAGTGCTGGTCCAAACCGTCGACCACGGTGGCTACCAGGGCAACTCGGGTTCGCCTATCGGAAGTTTGGACAATCCGGTGTGCCCCGAGACCGAGATATGTGCAGCTCCTATCAGGATTTGTCGGCACATCCGGCGGCTTTGCTGGTCTTGTTTTATTACCGTCGAAATGTCTTGTAGCCGGATTCCGAGACTGATCGGGTCTTCCGGGAGAAGGAATATCCTTCGTTGATCGCGAGAGCTTATCATGGGCTAAGTTGGGACACCCCGCAGGTATAAACTTTCGAAAGCCGTGCCAGCGTTATGTGGCGATGGGAATTTGTTGATATCCGTTGTAGTAAACTTGAAGCAAACTCTTCTAAAATATACCAACCGTGTGCGTAACCGTGAGTGTCTTTTTTCGGGGTTGATCGAGAGGAGAACACGGTTTCTGGGTTATGTCTGACGTAAGTAGGAGTTCAGGATCACTTCTTGATCATTACTAGTTGACGACCGTTCCTTTGTTTCTCTTCTCGCTCTCATTTGCGTATGTTAGCCACCATATAAGCTTAGCCGCTGCTGCAACCTCACCACTTTACCCCTTCCTTACCCCTTAAGCTTTGCTAGTCTTGATACCCATGGTAATGGGATTGCTGAGTCCTCGTGGCTCACAGATTACTACAACAACAGTTGCAGGTACAGGTTGTGCGATGATCATGACGCGAGAGCGATGTTTGCTTGTTTTGGAGTTCTTCTTCTGCTTCTTCTTCGAACAGGGGATAGGTTCCAGGTCGGCAGCCTGGGCTAGCAGGGTGGATGTCGTTTGAGCCTCTGTTTATGTTTCATCCGTAGTCGGATGTTGATCTTGTATATGACGTTGATGTATTCTTGTGGCATTTGTGCCTTATGTATGTATCCCTATGCATTATGTAATGTTGATGTAATGATATCCACCTTGCAAAAGCGTCTTCAAGATGCGCTTCTATCCTTGGTGGGACCATCGAGTTCCTTTAGGATAGGGTCGCATCTTGGGCGTGACAAGTTGGTATCAGAGCCTCGACCGACCTTAGGAGCCCCCGTGATTGATCGTGTAGTTTGGCCGTTGTCGAGTCTAGAAAGAAAACTATTTTCGGAGTCTAGCTATATCGGAGAGTAGGAATTCTTTTTACTCCTCAGCCCCTTCGCCGCTCTGGTAAGGAATCTTGACGTAGGTGTTTTGAACTACTCCTCTTCCCTTTTCAAATTTTCTTTAGGATCACACAGTTGGTTTTCCGATAGTTGGTTCTCATCTCTTTTCATCCGGTGCATTTCTTGTCAAGTTGACTCGAGCCTCTTCATCTTTGCCTAGTTCAATCCTCAGTTGTTTTCCTTTCCCACCCGCCCACCCCTTTGCTTCTCGGAGTCGGAAACCGTTGTGCTCATCTTTTGCTCCTACTTGTGCGAAGTCTTTGCTTTCTTTCCTCAATGATTTCAACAAGTGTTTTCTCTTCAAGATATTCGTTGGTTCCCCCTTCCAAGTTGCCTTTGTTTTCCCGCCCTCCCACCCTTTCTTCTTACCGGAGTTTGAGTCTGTTTCGACCATCAATTTCATTCGTACGGAGCCTCTTCAGTCTTCCCTCAATCATTTCAACTGGTGAATTCTCGTCTCGTTCGTCATTCTTCATCCCTTTCTTTTTCCGGTGCACTCAATTCAAGTTTTCGGGTTGATCACAATCTTTTCCTTGGATCAAATGTTCTCCCAGCTCGTTCGTCTCTCGCCAGTTTATCCTTCCGGAGTGTTGAAGACATCTCAGGAGATTCGTCTGTGTTTGAATTAATCCGAGGTTGTCACCTCATGCAAATATTTCAATCGTTCTGGTGCATCATCTATCTCTTCAACAATCCTTTCCAACGGTGCTTTCCTTTAGTGGGCCCTAACCCACAGGTCTTTTCCCAGGATCTTACTTGACTCTTCTAATTTTCCCCGGAGCTATTCCCAATTATTTTCAAGTTGTGACGTAAGAATGGATTCCATCAGTCACATGCCTTCTCCAAGATCGCTTTCTAATTCTTTTCATCTTTGGGTCAACCCTTCCTCTTTTCATTCTCCCGGAGTATCTCAATAATTTTTGCGGTGTTTCTCGTTGTCATTTGAAGATTGAAGAAGAGTTTTCCTCTAAATCATGCCCGTTCTCTCGAAGATTCGTGGCTCTAGCTTCTTGTTACCCTCTCGAATTATTCCGTCTGTCGGAAGTCCCTTTTGCTCACCTATCCGGAGTATTTCAGGAGTTGCTTTCTCTCTCGATCATCCGGAGGCCATCTTTTCGGAAGATTTCTTCGTTCTAAGTTTTCAGCTTCGGTCGTCTCAATATTATCACGGTGCTTCGTTCAAGTGTTCTTTAATCAACTCATGATCCCTTTGTTCTTTTGCATCTAAATCCCCTCTAGCTTATTTGTTCTTCTAATTCTTCCTGGTGATTCATTCTCTTTCATCAGTCATTTTCGAATTCTTACGGTGGTTAGTTCAAGATTCTTTTCCTTGATTATCATTTTAATTCATTCGTTCTTTCCAATCCTACCGGTGGTTCAAGAAGAATTTCTCGAATTTTCGTGCTATATTCCCCTTTAATCTTTTCCAACACGAATAAGTAGTATGCAAATCCATTGATTCGCATCAATTTAATTGGTGGAGGATAAGCATAACGTAATTCTTATTCTCTTTCATCGAGTTGATTAATTCTTTTCTTCGGAGATTGTTCATGATGAATAATCTCTTGGTTCTAAGTGTTTTCATCTTTTCTTTTCCGGAGTTCAAAATTTCCTCCGCCATTTCGTCGGAACCTCCATCTAAATCATCGCAAGCTTTAGTCTTATTCTTTCATTCTATCTCATCATCCTTTTTGTTACCGGAGTTCTTCACGGTGGTTCTTCATGATTTAATTCATTTTTTCAAGAGTTCATCAAGTACCATTCCATCCTCTTAAGTTCATGTTCTAATCCTTCCATTTTCAGCAGGAGTGCTGCCTAAATCCTTCCAGTCTTATTCGTTTTCTTATCTCATTCTAACCGGAGTGGTTTCATAGTCTATCTGATTCCGTGAGCATTTGATTCTCGTCATTCTCGTCTTTCCTCTCTTCTTCTCGAGTGCTCTCGATTCTTTGCTTCTTCTCTTGAGTTTTGTTTCACCTCATCCCTTTTCCCTTCCGTCTCGGTCCTAAGATCTCGGGACGAGATATCTTGTTAGTGGAGGAGTGTTGTAACGCCCCGGATTCGATGTGCCAGGTGTCCGTCAGTTATTCGTCGTTGTTGCCATGTCATGTGCTTGCGTGTTGCACTTTGCCATGTCATCATCTGCATTTCATATCATGTCATCATGTGCATTGCATTGCATACGTGTTCGTCTCATGCATCCGAGCATTTTCCCCGTTGTCCGTTTTGCAATCCGGCGCTCCTATGCCCTCCGGCGTTCCCCTTTTGTCTCTCATTGTGAGCGGGTGTTAAACACTCTCGGAATGGACCGAGGTTTGTCAAGCGGCCTTGGTATAGCACCGGTAGACCGTCTGTCAAGTTTCGTGCCATTTGGAGGTCGTTTGGTACTCCAACGGTTAACCGGGTAACCGTAAAGCCTCCTTCTCTTTGCAGCCCAACACCCCTTCCAAAGTGGCCCAAAACCCAGCAAACTCCCCTCCATGCTCTCGGTCGTTCGATCACGATCGTGTGGGCGAAAACCGTGCCTCATTTGGACTCTCCTAGCTCCCTCTACCTATAAATATGCCCCTCCCCCAAAATTCGCGGTCAAATTCCCCCGAAATCCTAGCTTTCGTCCTCCTCCGCCGCTGGACATGTCCGTTTTTCCGCCGGACACTCCCGCGCCGCCGCCCGCAGCCACTCCCAAGCCTCCACGTCGCCTCCCCCTCAGCCTCCTCCGCCGCTGGCCCGCTCCAGCCCGTCCGCGGCCCGCCCCGGGCCGATCTGGGCCCGAGGTGCCCGCTCCGTGCCGCCAACTCTGTGGAGGAGCTCCTCCCGCGCCTCGGGGACCCGACCGCCGCCGCCTCGCGCATCCCGCCAGCGACTCCGGCAGCCGCGCCGGAGCAAGCCGCTGCCAGGCCAGCGCCTCGCCTCCTTCCTCCTCCTTCCTCCCTGTCTCACCTCCCTCTCTGCCCGCCCCTGCAGGGAACCGCCGCCGCCTTGGGTGAACGCCGCCTTCATCGGATCCGGCCGGGATCCACTGGATTCGGTTGCCCTCAGCCAGATCTGCCTGTTCCCGCCGCCCCTTGGCCGCCTCCTGGCTTCCCTGCCGCTGCGGCACGCCGCCTCCCCGCTGCCATGGCCGCCTCCCTCCTGCGTGCTCGTGCGGGTGCACGAGGAGGAGGACGACCTGGCCTCCATCCCCTGTGGGCCCCGCGCCCTCAGCCCACAAGCCGGCCCAGCTCGACTCCCCCTCCTCGGCCTGCCAAGCCCGTCCCTGCCAACCTGGGCTAAGCCCACTAGGTGAGCCCCGCCTAAAACCCGCCCGTGCGCGATATAACTATATGACGCTCACCTGTTTTTTTTCCTGAAAATGACTAAGTCCCAGATCTGCAGTAATAATCATGCCATGTTCATCGCATCATATCTCTGCATCCGTAGCTCCGTTTTGTGTGTGTAATATGCCAAATTGTTCGTCTCGACGAGTACTTCATTTCACTCCATTGCATTATGTTCATTTGAGCTCATCTTGATGCCTGAATCTTCGTTGCAAGAGTGCTATATGATGTTAACTCTTTGGCTGTTATAACTTGATGATTTGTCATTTTTTGTTGCATTTGATGTGTGCATCCTATGAGCATGAGCTCTACATGTGTTTTGTTATATGCATGCCATCTTTACAGGGGTGTACGACATGTATTTTTGTGATCTCTGTGGTGACTAGCACAAGGATGCAAACTAGGCTTCATGATGTTGCTGATTTCAGCCCTGTTCTGCTGATATTTTAATGCCATGTTAACTTGATGCTACCGAGAGATCCGTGCTTATTTTGAGATACCTCAGTAAGGATGTTTTGAACATATGGTTATTCTCTATGCATCCATGCCCTTGTTTGCAATTATGGAGTGCCACAGCTTGAGTCAATCGAGCTCTACTTTTGCTATAAAATGTTTCCTGGCAGTTTGTTTACATGTTATTCAATTTTGCCAAGGTTGTTGTAGTTGATCCGTGTATGCTATGATGTTGTTCTTGCCATGTATAGCTTCTATGCCATGTCTTCTTACTGTGAGTTGCCTTTCCATGCCATGTATTGCTCTGTGGTGAGTGGTTCAAGCTCACCAACATGTCTACTTCTTGTTGTTCCTGCCATGTATGAATCTGTCATATAACTTGCCATGTTTACATGGGTGCCATAATATCTTCTGATCCTTTTTGGCTTATGGTCAGTAAAGGACTTTTGTTCTATGCATTTAGTAGTATCATGCCATGCCTTTGTTTGCCATGATAAGTTCCTGTAACATGTTGTTTGATAGCTCTAAACATTGCAACCTGATGTTATTTCTGCAAAGTCTGAAACTGTTATTATTTGCAATTTTGCCATGTGTTTTTTAGCATGTTCTAGTGATTTCTGGAGATAGCTCAGTGTTCATGTTTTGTAATGCTTTACGTGTACATCGTGTCGATGCCTTTTTTACGTTGAGATGCTGTAGCTTGTTGTTTTGATGCTTGCAATATGCCTAATTGCTGTTTTGGACAGCTTGACCTTTAAACTTGTATAGGGTGTATGTGTTGAACCGTTGCTCCGTTTTGAGTGTGCTCTATATGAAACTTGCTTGATTTTGCATGTAGTTTCATATTATCATGTTGCATCCTTGTTTTGAGGTGTTTGCTTGATGTTTGTATGCATTTTGCATCAATGCCATGTTTACCTTGTTTTGCTCATATCTTCTAGGCCGTAGCTCCGAATCTAATGAACTTTATATGTAACTAGACTAGAATTTCGTGCAGATCATTGTGGTGCCTCTTAACTTGCTGTTTAACAACTTGAACTTAAGGTTTATTCAGATCTGGACCAATTTCGAAATTTGCATATGAGGACTTACCGGAATTGTTATATGTTGTTCCCGGCCTCATTTAAACTTGCTTTGATGTGTTGTTCTTGTTTGCATCATCTCTTGCCATGAGTAGCCTCATCTAGCTTTGTCATGCATCATGCTTGTTGTGCATCATGTCTTGTGTATGTGTGGTGTGTTTACCATGTTGTGTGCTTCTTCTTGTTAGTTCTGTTTAGCTTGCGATCGTGAGGATTCGCTTCGCTCACGCTTGGTTCGGCTTCATCTGCTCGTCTTCTTCATGGAATCGTTCTTCTTCCTAGCGGGATTTCAGGCAAGATGACCGCTACCCTGGATCTCACTACTATCATTGCTATGCTAGTTGCTTCGTTCTATCGCTATGCTGCGTTACCTATCACCTGTTTATTCAAGCCATCCCAAATTGCCATGAACCTCTAACCTTTGTCAGCCTTCCTAGCACACCGTTGTTTGGCTATGTTACCGCTTTGCCTAGCCCCTCTTATAGCGTTGCTAGTTGCAGGTGAAGTTGAAGATTGCTCCATGGCGGACATGATTTTGTTGGGATATCACAATATCTCTTATATTATTAATGCATCTATATACTTGGTAAAGGGTGGAAGGCTCGGCCTTATGCCTGGTGTTTTGTTCCACTCTTGCCGCCCTAGTTTCCGTCATATCGGTATTATGTTCCCGGATTTTGCGTCCCTAACGCAGCCGGGTGATTTATGGGACCCCCTTGACAGTTCTCTTTGAATAAGACTCCTCCAGCAAGGCCCAACCTTGGTTTTACATTTGCCTCACCTAGCCCTTTTTCCCTTGGGAGTCGCGCTCTCGAGGGTCATCTTATTTTACCCCCCGGGCCAGTGCTCGTCGTGAGTGCTGGTCCAAACCGTCAGCCGCCGGTGGCCACCAGGGGCAACTCTGGGTTCACCTATCGGAAGTTTGGACAATCCGGTGTGCCCTGAGACCGAGATATGTGCAGCTCCTATCAGGATTTGTCGGCACATCCGGGCGGCTTTGCTGGTCTTGTTTTATTACTGTCGAAATGTCTTGTAGCCGGGATTCCGAGACTGATCGGGTCTTCCCGGGGAGAAGGAATATCCTTCGTTGATCGCGAGAGCTTATCATGGGCTAAGTTGGGACACCCTGCAGGTATAAACTTTCAAAGCCATGCCCGCGGTTATGTGGCGATGGGAATTTGTTGATATCCGGTTGTAGTAAACTTGAAGCAAACTCTTCTAAAATACACCAACCGTGTGCGTAACGTGAGTGTCTCTTTTCGGGTTGATCGAGAGGAGAACACGGTTTCGGGTTATGTCGGCGTAAGTAGGAGTTCAGGATCACTTCTTGATCATTACTAGTTGACGATCGTTCCTTTGTTTCTCTTCTCGCCTCATTTGTGTATGTTAGCCACCATATAAGCTTAGCCTGCTGCAACCTCACCACTTTACCCCTTCCTTACCCCTTAAGCTTTGCTAGTCTTGATACCTATGGTAATGGGATTGTTGAGTCCTCGTGGCTCACAGATTACTACAACAACAGTTGCGGTACAGGTTGTGCGATGATCATGACGCGAGAGCGATGTTTGCTTGTTTTGGAGTTCTTCTTCCGCTTCTTCTTCGATCGGGGATAGGTTCCGGTCGGCAGCCTGGGCTAGCAGGTGGATGTCGTTTGAGCCTCTGTTTATGTTTCATCCGTAGTCGGATGTTGATCTTGTATATGATGTTGATGTATTCTTGTGGCATTTGTGCCTTATGTATGTATCCCTATGCATTATGTAATGTTGATGTAATGATATCCACCTTGCAAAAGCGTCTTCAAGATGCGCTTCTATCCTTGGTGGGACCATTGAGTTCCTTTAGGATAGGGTCGCATCTTGGGCGTGACATCCTAGTTTCATTTTATCTTTCTTGAGTCATAGGAAATACCGTACTGTTAAAGGGGGTCGAGGAAATACTAAGGAAAAGTTTCCAAGTGATGCTCAACTCAAAATGCTACACCGACCAATTCCTTCGATTGAAGCCATTGGATATCTCGTACAGTCCCGTCAATTTCTTCAGTGACAGAGACGAAGTTCTTATGGTCTCTGAGGAATGTGTTCTGTCCGCCAGTGCGAATTGCCTACAAGTGAGGAACATGATAGCCCTGAGGAATTTGAGATTCAAATTTCTGACTGTTGTTGTGCTAAGTGCCAGCTGTCCCAAAATATCTTCCCACCTAACAGTCATATTATTGAAGGGCATTTATGTCTTATCATGTCGGGCTACTCCCTAGGCTATAAATAGCCGCCCCCTACAACCACCAGCTGGTTGGCTGCTCCGAGAGAAACTGACACTTGTCATTTGATAGCATCCCATCCTCCGAGGACTTTGAGCGAAAATCATCAAGTGAGGAAAACCTAAATCCAAACACCTACAAACCCAAAGTGATTGAGCAGCACTGAAGAGATTGATCCCGCGTGGATCCGACGCTTGTTACCTTTGAAGACTCTGCATCTTCCAGATGGTTAGGCGTCATGGTCTGAGCATCCAAGAGGAAATTGTGGATCGCCAAGTGACCGAGTTTGTGAAGGTTTGGAAGTCACCTGAAGACTTACCACGTGTGATTGGACGAGGTATGTGTGACCTTAGTTCAAGGAGAATACAGTGAGGACTGTGTGTCCTCAGGTTTAAATACCTAGCCACTCCAACCAGATGTACAACTGTCACAACAGTTGGAATTGTTCTACCAAATCATTATCTTCACCAAGCCTACTGGTTCTATTTCCTCAACTCTTTCATTTCCTCATAACTGTGTTGTGTGCTTGTTCATATCTGTTTGAAGACTTTGACTGAAGACTTTCTCCATTTCCTCAGTTCAATTTCTTCTGTATGTTTGTCTTCATCCTGTTTTATCCCGTGTTTACGCTTTCTGTACTCCGTGCTTGTTTTCATTTCATTATGATGACCATGCTTATGTTCTGCTATGTTTGCATCTGAGTACTTATTCTGCTGCAAGTAGTTCTTCGCTTAGGAATTTCCTCACCCTGAAATTCCTTAGTGAAGAATTCATAAAAATCGCCTATTCACCCCCCTCTAGTAGATTTAACGCACTTTCAATTGGTATCAGAGCAAGGTACTCCCTTGTTCTGTGTGATTTTGGTTTAACCGCCTAGAGTTTTAGTTATGTCGAATGCAAGAATGAAGACTCTTTCATACCCCATCTTTGACGGTCACGACTATCCCAAGTGGAAGGTCATGATGAAGAAGCATCTCATGGCGATGAACAGCGAGCTTTGGACCTTCACTGAGATTGGTCTTACCGATCTGTGCAAGATGGCGTAAGATGATGACATTCGCAAGTACACTCTTGTCAACCTCACGGCGAAGGACGTCATTTTCTCCTGTCTGTCTCAAAATCAGTTCAGGAATATCATTCATCTCAATCATGCGAAGCTTATCTGGGACCGTCTCTCTGAGGTCTATGAAGGTCATCGAACCCGTCATGATCCTTGGTTTGAGGATTTCAAGGAATCACTCAAAGCGATGACATTCGAACCAGAATCATCATCTTCTACACCATGCCTTATGGCAAAAGGTGCTAAGGATGATCAACCAAAAGCCAATGAGTGGGTCCTCGATAGTGGATGTACAAATGACATGACCGGTGACAAGAATCTATTAATGGATGTTCCCTTATCTCCATCGCATCTGAAGCATATCATCTTCACTGACAAAGGAAAAAGCAAGGTATTGGATCTAGTTAAGGTTGCGATCTCAAAGGATCGACACATGCACAAAGTCATGCTTGTAGAGTCCTTAGGATACAACCTCATGTATGTATCAATGCTTTGTGATCTTGATATGGTTGTTATATTTGGCAAGTATCGTTGTGTTGTGATCATGGAAGCTGACAATTACAAAGTGTTCAAAGGCTTTAGGAGAGGAGATCTGTATATTGTTGATTTCTCTACAGGACCACAACCAGCTATATGTCTACTTGCAAAAGCTTCAGAAGGCTGGCTATGGCATCGACGACTAGGTCATGCTGGCATGAGGAACTTGCACACGCTCGCGAAGAAGAAGAATTTCATTGGCATTGAGAATGTCAAATTCCTCAAGGATCACTTGTGCAGAGCCTGTGAAGTTGGAAAGATGACCAAGGCCAAACATCCAGCAAAGACCATCATGACTACCACTCGACCATTTGAATTGCTTCACATGGATCTCTTTGGTCCTAATCATTATTCAGCCGTTACAAATGATGCATCTCTATATGGCTTTGTTATTGTTGATGATTACTCTCGTTACACATGGGTGCATATTGTCACTTACAAACATGAGGTGCAGGAAGTCTTCAAACGATTTTCCTTGAGGGCCTCAACCAACTTTGGTGTGAAGATCAAGCACATCAGAAGTGACAATGGAACTGAGTTCAAGAATTCTGGTCTTGATGACTATCTTGATGAACTTGGTATTACTCATGAGTTATCTGCTCCTTATACTCCTCAGCAGAATGGCGTCGTGGAGCGCAAGAACGGGACTCTTGTTGAGATGGCTTGCACTATGCTTGATGAATACAAGACGCCTCGTCGTTTCTGGATTGAGGCAATTGACACTGCGTGCCACATCATCAACATGGTATATCTTCACAAATTCTCAAGAAGACTGCATACGAACTCCTCACTGACAAGAAGCCCATTGTGAGTTATTTCACAGTCTTCGATGCTAAATGTTGGATTAGAGATCCTCATCACAATTCTAAATTTGCACCGAAAGCACATGAAGGTTTTATGCTTGGTTACGGAAAGAAATCGCACACCTACAGAGTCTTCAACAACGTTCACCACAAGGTTGTTAAAACTGTAGATGTGTGGTTCGATGAAACTAATGGCTCGCAAAGAGAGCACCTACCTTCTGTGTTAGATGAACAGTTACCTGAGGAAACTATCAAGTTCAAGGCTACTGAGGATGTCATTCCTACTGAAGAATCTGTTGAAGAAATCATTCCAGAACGTAAAGAACATCATGCCGATGCACCTGAAGAAAATGGTGCTCAAGAAAATGCTGATCGAAATCCTCGATGACAAACCACTCATCCTCGTGTTGCAAACAAAGTGCAGATTGAGAAAATCATTAGTGACATCAACATTCCAGGTCCTCTCGCACGCTCAAAGCATCACACTTGTCTAACTTTTGTGGGCACTTTGCTTTCGTCTCTATCACAGAGCCCACTAAGGTAAATGAAGCATTTCTAGAGCCTGAGTGGATTCAAGCTATGCAAGAAGAATTGCATCAATTCGAGCTCAACAACGTCTAGGAACTGGTCAAACGACCAGATCCTCGCAAGCACAATATCATCGACACAAAGTGGATCTACCGAAACAAGAAAGATGAAAATGGCCTTGGGGTGAGGAATAAGGCACGGCTTGTAGCTCAAGGCTACACACAGGATGAAGGAATTGATTTTGATGAAACTTTTGTACCTATTGCTAGACTTGAGGCTATTCGCATATTACTTGCTTATGCTAACCATCATGACATCACTTTATATCAAATGGATGTGAAAAGTGCATTCCTCAATGGTAAGCTTGAGGAAGAAGTATATGTTGCTCAACCCCCAGGTTTTGAAGATCCAAAGCATCCTGACAAAGTCTTCAGACTCAATAAGGCCCTCAATGGCCTCAAGCAGGCACCTCGGGCGTGTGGCGCTGTTGCCGGGGAGGTTAGTGCTTGAAGGTATATCTTTAGATCTTGCAATCGAATCTTTTTGTTTCCTGTTTTAGCAATAGTTTAGTTTATAAAAGAAAACTACGAAAAAATGGAATTGAGTTTGTGTCACATCCGATTCTTCAATAAAATGATTATTGAGAACCGATCTTTTGAGTCCAGTATGAGGAAAATCCTCCTTACCGGTGGACAAAATCTTGATACAGAAAGCCAGTAGCATTAAAACATATTACAGGGTCGAGCTGAGGGTACTCAACATTTTATTACAAGCACGCCAATAATTATGCATAATGGCGGATATGGCACAATGGTGTGGGGTGGCATACTACTGACTCGAGAATAAAGTGGTAGTGGAATAACACAGTGGAGTGGGTAATATGACTTCTAAACTGGCAGCTCATCGAGCGTCGAAGTGAGGCTCGATGAATTTATTTGGGTAGCGGAAGCGGATATAATACAGTGACCAATCGAGGGTCGCACAAGACTGATCGACTCCTCTAGGCGTCGGACTCGCTATCGAATTCTTCATCCATGAGATCGCCTTCGTCAACATCTGGCCAAGTCAACAAGCCAGGTGAGTACTTTGAAAGTACTCGCAAGACAGTTCGGACGTAAGATATAACAAATGCATGCATGAATGCGTCATGAGCAATTAGCAATGCACATTCAATTTAGTAAAACATGGTAAGTAAAAAGGGAGTCGGGCGGTAGTCTTCCCGAAATCCCCAAAAAGAAATAACTGAAAACCGATCGGGTGTCTGGAGCGACGCCTTGAAGGGTGAACAAATAAATAATCATGGCGTAGTCGGCGTCTAAGCGACACCTCGTAAAGGGCTTATATTGAAAAGTAAAAGACATACGTGCCACAGTCGGACATCTGAGTGACATCGCAGAAAGTGCTTATATCAAAAGTAAATAACAATTGTGCCACAGTCGGACGTCTGAGCGACATCGCAGAAAGGGCTTATATCAAAAGTAAATAACAATTGTGCCACAGTCGGTCGTCTGAGCGACATCGCAGAAAGGGCTTATATTCAAAGGTAAATAACAATTGTGCCACAGTCAGACGTCTGAGCGACATCGCAGAAAGGGCTTATATTCAAAAGTAAATAACAATTGTGCCACAGTCGGACGTCTGAGCAACATCGCAGAAAGGGCTTATATTCAAAAGTAAATAACAATTGTGCCACAGTCGGACGTCTGAGCGACATCGCAGAAAGGGCTTATATTCAAAAGTAAATAACAATTGTGCCACAGACGGACGTCTGAGCGACATCGCAGAAAGGGATTATATTTCTTCATTCATGTCTGATAAATTCACAAGGATATAATACTCATAAGAAATATTCAACACACAATAATAAACGGGTTAGTCCATCCACAGGAATAAACATTTAACCGGACTTAACACTCATGTGGTTCACCGGAGTTTTTGTCACTGAGACCGACACTTGATGGAATAAGTTGAACACAGTACTTGGAAATGGATAAGATGATTCAAAGGATTTTTGACTCTGCAGAGTTTGTACTAAAATACCCACAGCCAATGGATTTTCGTAGTCACGAGGGACTAGTTCCATTTATGGTATTTCGGAAGAAACACATCTAACCAGTACACACCCATCCCACCTCACGATGCCAGGAATCACCCTAGACAGTGTTCAAGAAAAACTTTGAGACGGGGAGATCACAATCTCGAATAGCATGGGATCAAATTTATATACGCGCGCTCTAAGGGGTGCCCCCCTCTCGGTCCCAACCGGAAACACCCATGCCCCCTGATCGGATGACTGGCTTTAATCCAGGTCCATTGAACCCTCATCACGGCCTCTCGATTTGGTGTGTACCAGGAAAGCGGTTTGCAACTTACTAAGCCGTACCCCTTGCAGAAAACATGTGGTACTATAGGTAGGGAAAACGGACAGAAACTGGACTGATTCATGTTGACACTGGAGTCAAATAGTCTGGCATAAGACTAGCATGCTACAACACTGCCATCTTACCCATCCTCATGCCATCACATGGCCATGCCAACTCACATCCAACAACTTATGGATTATCGAAACTCACTTGCCTCAACTTTGCATGAAATATGACATTCATCGAGATGCTCATAAACATGCCATGAACTACTTAATGCAAACATGCCAAAGACACTCATCATATCAAAAGTTCAAACATGCTTGCCTGGTTCGGAGTAGTCGGAGCCTAGCTCGGTGAAGTTCGCGGTTCCGTCACCTCCTTTGGGATCTACGGTATACAGAGACACACGTACTATCATAAATACCGTGGGGTGCACAAAAGTATTCCAAATATTTTTCAAATAAATCTGATAAAAAACTAGACAAAATATTAAAGAGGACAGAAAAGAATCAATCAAAAATCCTTATCTGTTTAAAAGTTATAAGGGTTTTAATCCAGGGACCTTTCTGTAATGAAACAGAAACTTCTTAGGGGGCTGAACAGAAAAGAGCAGAAAAACGCTTCAGACTGAAAACGTATTTTCCCGAATACGTTTTCAGAAAAACGGTTCGTTTAAAAGAAAAGAGAGGCTGGCAGGCGGGTCCCACCCGTCAGGTTTGAAATTTCAAGCGGGCAGAGCAGAGTTCACCGCGCCCCGAGAGTGCGGTGGTGGCCGGCGGTGATCCACGGCGAGGCAGGGGGATCGGGTGGTACCTACGTGTTCGGCGTGTCCTTCCGCGTCGGTGGGTGGTGGTGGTAGTCGTCGGCGAGCACTACGTCGACGGCGGCCCTTGCTCCGGCGGACGGCGGCTCGGGTGGAGTCAGATCTCGTCGGGGAGGGCTGCGAAGGTCAAATTGAAGCTTGGGTCAGCCTCACTGGGTGCTCGAGGAGGCTACTGACGAGGTTTGGGCGTCGGGGATGGCCTCATCGGAGTGGATCGAGCTGGTGGTCGAGGCGGATCGGGGCGGCCGGAGTTGGGGGAGGAGACCTCCTCGAGGTCCTCCTAAGGGCTTGGCGGGGTGTTGGTGGGGTGCAGTGGTGGTGCGTGCTCGACAGTGAGCTCGGGGCCCCTTTTTATAGGCGATCCGAGGCGGTGGCCGTGAACGGGGATCTCCGGCGATGGTTACGGCGGCGCAGTGCTTGGTCGGGGGTTTAGGGAGTTGGGCGTCAACGTGGAGGTTCACCGGTTCTATTTAGGTGCTAACCAAGTTTGGATTAGGCTCTCTGGGTGGCTTCGACGGAACGGGGCGGCACGGGCCCGTCGGCGGCAGAGGGCGCTACTGTGCTTGCCGAGCCACGGCGGCGGTGCTGCGAGGATCTGTTGGCGTGCATGAGGCCATCGCGGAGGGCTAGGGGCGTTAGGCGGCGCCGGACGGCGTGGCGAGCTGGCTCGCTCCGTTAGCGCCACGGGTGGCTCTGCCACCACAGAAGCTGCCGGCATCGGTGATGCTCACCGCCATCGACACCTGCGCCCGTCCCAAGAGAGCGTCGGTGCTCTGGTCAAGGAGGAGAGGTCGTGTAACGCGCCAGAGCGCCGGTGATCGATGACAACTCTCGATGAAAACGACACGCAAATCTACAAACTCTGAATTTTACGAAGTGTACAGAACAATGCCGCCAAGTTTTCACGAAATGATTTTGGCATGTGGGGAATTTTTCCTTGAGCTTATTTTTGGTGGGGTGGCCTCTCATTGCATCTGGGGGCTGCCTGAATTTTGGTAGAATTTTTGGGGAAGAGGAAATATGAATTTCACCAAATTTGACAAATCTGGTCCAAACTTGCAGAGGTTGAAACTTGAAAATTTTGAAAATAGGAAGAGTGGATCCTGATGGATCTAGGTTGGGGTGCTAAAGACTATCCAGAGGAGTTGGTTTGCGATCAGAACTCAAAGGGAATTAGGTACTTGCTTTGTAAAACACCTAGGCTTAAAATAAATGACAGAATTGTTTTGGGAAATAAAATAAATGAAATAAAATCCAAAAATGGGTTGGACTTGTTGGAACAGAAAGTTTAGATTGCTCCAAAGAGGAAGGAGGGGTTTTGGGAGGTTTTACCACATGAGGCATGGAAAAACCATGGATGGTTTCAAAATGGAAGAAGCCCCAAAACTCATAGGGTTTATTTTTTTTAAAGAAAATAATTTCCAAGAAAATATATTTGAGGAGGGAACAATCAGAAGGAAGGTTCTCATTAACCAAACACCAGGGTTGAAGAAGATACAAAAATAAAATCCTTGCCAAGGGAAAAAGTTTTGAGAGAGAAGTTTTTGGAAGAATTTAAATGACCTTCTTCAAATCCAACAAAGTTTTCGTTGAAAACCAAATAAAAATTTTTGAGTGTCACAACACCTACCCCCTTAGGAAAAATCTCGTCCCTAAGATTTCAGCTGATCCTCAAATAAGTGTTGGTGCTCTGTCCGAAGAAAATCCTCTCTTTCCCAAGTTGCTTCACTCTCGGTGTGATTGCTCCACTGAACTCTGAAAAACTTGATGGTTTTCTGTCGGGTCCTCCTTTCAGGCTCCTCCAAGATTTTTATTGGATGCTCCCGATAGGTGAGGTCTGGCTGCACGTCAATGTTTTCATGGGATACCTGCTTCTCTGGGTTGCTTACGCACTTCCTCAACTACGAGACGTGGAACACGTTGTGGACATCGGATAATTCTTCGGGTAAGTCTAGCTGGTAGGCTACCGTGCCTCTCCGTGCCACTATACAGAATGGTTCGATGAATCTTGGTTCTAGCTTTCCCTTAATCTTGAATCGTTGCAGGCCCCTCATAGGAGATACTCGCAGGTACACAAACTCACCGGGCTCGAAACTGACTCCACGATGTTTCTGATCGTAATAACTCTTCTGTCGGCTTTGAGCGGTCTTGAGTCGGTCCCTGATTAGCTTGACCTTTTCCTCGGCTTCTTTGAGGATGTCTAGGCCGAAGATACGGCTGTCTCCGGTTTCTGACCAATTTAGCTGGGTACGACATCTTCGCCCGTACAGGGCTTCAAATGGTGCCATTTGCAGGCTGGCCTGGTAACTGTTGTTGTATGCGAGTTCTGTGTAAGGCAAGCTCTCTTCCCAACTGGTTCCATAGGTGAGGACACATGCTCTCAGCATGTCCTCTAGAATTTGGTTTACTCGTTCAGTTTGTCCATCCGTCAGGGATGGTATGCTGTCTTGAAAGCTAGTTGGGTTTCGAGCCTGTTGTAATTGATCCCAAAATCGGAGGCGAATTGAGTGCCTCATCCGATATTATAGTCTTTGGAACTCCATGTAAGCGCATTTATATGGGAGAGATAAAGCCCGCAAGCTTCGAGTGGTGTGGGCTGTCTTCACGGGGATGAAGTGTGCCACCTTAGTCAGTCTATCTGTGATAACCCATATGGCATCATTCACGTGCCGTGACCGAGGTAGCCCAACAATAAAATCCATTCCAATCTCGTCCCATTTCCACTCGGGTATCTTATTTGGTTGTAATAGTCCGGCCGGTTTTTGGTGCTCGGCCTTGATGCGTTGACATGAGTCACAACACGCAATGAACGTGGCTATGTCCCTTTTTATATCATGCCACCAAATTTTTTCCTGAATATCCTTGTACATTTTTGTTCCTCCAGGATGGATTGAATACGGAGCGGTGTGGCCTTCAGCTAAGATTTTTTGTTTAAGGTCCTCGATATTTGGTACGCAAAGTCTATCTCCGTACCACAATATTCCCTGCTCATCGATAACGAATTCTGAGGCCTTGCCCAAACTCACTTTCCGCTTTATGCCTTCAATGTCGGGTGCCCATGCTGAGCCTCTTTAATCTTTTCTATCGGGGTAGGCTGCATTTCTAAATTCGACACACCGCTTCCTTGATGACCACCAGCAAGTTGAGTTTAGCTAACTCCTGCCGAAATTCAGGTCTCAGGTTTGGTAGGTTGTCGTTGTTCGGCTAGGGTTCCGACTTAGAGCATCTTCCACTACATTTGCTTTTCCTGGATGGTAGTGGATTCCAACATCATAATCCTTCACTAATTCCAACCAGCGTCGTTGCCATAAATTGAGTTCCGGTTGTGTGAAAATATACTTGAGGCCTTTATGGTCCGTGTATATTTCACAACGATTTCTAAGTAAAAAGTGTCTCCATTCCTTGAGTGCATGAATGACTGCTGCCATCTCTAGGTCATGAGTAGGATAATTTTCTTCATGCTTGCGAAGTTGTCTGGAAACATATGCGACTACCTTGCCTTCTTGCATCAATACGCATCCGAGGCCTTTCCGGGATGCGTCACAATACACCTCAAAATTCTTGTGTATGTCTGGCACAATTAATACTGGTGCTGTCGTTAATTTCTTTTTAGTTCTTTGAAACTTTTATCGCAAGCTTCCGTCCATTCAAACTTCTTGTCTTTCTTGAGTAACTGCGTCAATGGCTTTGCTATGGTGGAGAATTCTTCAACAAATCTTCGGTAGTATCCTGCCATTCCCAAGAAACTTCGTACGTCCGTTACGCTGGCTGGTGGTTTCCAGCGAAGTACGGCCTTGACTTTTTCCGGGTCTACGACAATACCTTCTTGGGTCAGTACGTGGCCCAGAAAACCTACCTGTCTTAGCCAAAATTCACACTTGCTGAACTTGGCGTACAATTGATGTTTCCTGAGTTCTCCTAGTACAATTCTGAGATGTTCAGCGTGCTCTTCTGGTGTCTTGGAGTATATCAGAATATCGTCGATGAATACCACCACAAACTTGTCCATAAACTTCATAAATACTTTGTTCATGAGATGAACAAAATATGCGGGGGCATTCGTTAGTCCAAATGGCATTACTGTGAACTCATACAGTCCGTATCTGGCGGTGAAGGCTGTCTTGGGGATATCTTCCGTTCGTACCTTTAATTGATGGTATCCCGACCTTAAGTCAATTTTTGAGAATACTTTGGCCTGAGCGAGCTGATCAAATAAATCATTTATCCGTGGCATCGGGTATATGTTCTTGATTGTGACCATGTTAAGTGCTCGATAGTCTATACACAATCTCAGTGTCCCATCCTTTTTCTTGGCAAATAAAATTGGTGAACCCCAAGGTGAGGAGCTGGCTCGAATATATCCTTTGTCCAGTAATTCTTTTATTTGCTTCTTCAATTCTACCAATTCGGATGGTGCCATTCTGTATGGTTTCTTGTATATGGGGGCAGTTCCGGGTGCTAGCTCAATGCTGAATTCTACATCTCGGTCTGGTGGCATGCCCGTAGTTCTTCGAAATACGTGCGAAATTCACACACCATCGAACCTTGCTTAATTCGAAACGTCCACCTTGTTCAATCTCGGTTGCGGGATATTTTTCTCTTTGGATGAAACTCTTATTGTCTTCCCGTGGTGGTGGGTGAGAATTACGGTCCGGTTGAAGCAGTCAATAAAACCTTTGTTGGTGGTTAACCAATCCATCCCTAAGATGACATCCAGTCCTTTATTTTCCAACACAATAAGGTTGGCGTGGAACTTCAATCCTTCGAACTCAATAACCACACCTTGGCAGTAATTCTGAGTAACTTGCTTAATCCCAGGGGACTTGATGATCATGAATTTTTCCAAGGGAAGTATCGAAAAATTATTTTGCAAAGCAAAACTCTTCGAAATGAATGAGTGAGAAGCTCCAGAATCAAACAAAACCGTGGCAGGTATTGTGTTGGTAGGGAACGTACCGAGTACGATATCTGGGGCATTCTGTGCTTCCTCTTTGGTCACATGGTTCAGATGACCCTTCCTGTGGTTGTTATTGGGGTTGAAATTGTTTCGCTTGGGTGCTGAATTATTGCCACCGTTGTTCGGCTTTGGGGTCGAGTTCCTTGGCTTGGGGCACTGCTTGGCATAGTGCCCTTCCTCTCCACAAGCGTAGCAAGTAACGCCTGGGCAATATGTGAACTCCTTGTCCCTTGCATGGAAATTCTTGATTGGGCATGAGACGTTTGTCGTGGGTTTGTGTGTCCCACCTTTCTGAAAATCCGTCTTGCTTCGGTGGTTGCGAGCAAGAGTAGTCTGTCCTTTTTCGCTATGGAAATCCTCCAAGCTGCGTCTCTCATTTTCCAAGGTAATGGCCTTATCCACCAGCGTCTTGAAATCTGGAAAGGTGTGCACAACCAGCTGGCATTTAAGTGCGGGTGCCAGGCCTTCCAAGAATTTTTCCATCTTCTTGCTTTCAGTCATACGCTCTTCGTTGGCGTAGCGAGACAACAGAGTAAACTAGCTGTTGTATTCTGACACCGTCATGGTCCTTTGTTTGAGGTCATCAAATTCTCTCTTCTTGATCTTCATAACACTTTTAGGAATGTGCTCCCCACGAAAAACTTCTTTGAATTCCTCCCATGTGATCTCATTTTCGTTGGGGTGCATGTGTAGGAAATTTTCCCACCATGTTGCAGCTGCTCCAGTGAGATAGTGCGGTGCATATAGTACTTTCTCATGGTCTGAACACTGTGCAATAATTAATTTTCTTTCCATGTATCGAAGCCAGTCGTCGGCCTCAAGAGGTTTGTCAGTATGAGAAAATGTTGGGGGACGCGTCTTCTGTAGCTCAGACAACTTGGATTGCTGTTGATACTGTCCACGGTGATTTCCCATATTGATGACTTGGTTCATCATTTCCTGATGTTGTTGCTGACTCTGTTCGTAAAGGCGGCATACTTGGGTAAATGTTGTTTCACTGCCCTGTTGACTTGACTGCCCCTGTGTGAAATTGTTGTTTGGTGGTGTGCCATAATTTTCCTCTGGCGGATTTGGCATGGAGCGCGTCCAAGGACGAGACATTTTTCACTCTGGGGATATATTTTGTAAAACTCATAAGAAAAGAAAATGAGTCGCAAAAATCAATAAGTTCATAAATACAGGAAATTTTAAATGCTCCGAGATTTTTCAAGAGAATAAACGATTTTGCATGGAGAAGGACTATTACATATCTTACACGCAAGCAGTAATTATACAATACATCACTCAGGATATGCGTACATATTCCTGACATGTTATTAGGCTAGTGCACTCCTCCCAGTTCCTACATGATGCGCAAACAAGCTACTTCTCACAACCTATGTACATATAAACATATCATACAAGTCGGTACATCGCATGGCGGCAAAGCATACTCAGTCGGAGATGGTGAGGATCTCCCTTGCCCTGCCGAGGGTGAGGCACAGTGAGGCTGGGGACTCAACCTCCTCCTCGCTAATAGGCTCCAGACGTGAAGCGCTGCGCTGCGTTGATGGAGCGGGTGCCATAGGCGGAGCGACACGAATAGGAGTACGCGCAATAGGTGGTGCAGAACGAACTGGAGTGGGCGCAATGACTTGGTTGAACTCCTCGGTGGTAGGCAGGCGACGAGCAGTGGCGAGAGTGGTAGGTGCATAAGATGCCGAGGACGAGACAAAATTCAGTGGCGATGCGGTGTGCAGGAGCTCCCTCCTGTTGGCGGCACAGCCATGGACTGAGTCCATGCGGGCAGCCACAAGGTCGTCCACCAGGCTGTCGAAGGCTGCCTCCAGAGCTCGGAGGTACTCGACAAGCATCTCAAAAGCCTCGTCTCGCTCTCCTCTGGGGCAAGTGAATGAGTAGTGACGGGTGTATGGCACGTGGCATGGAAGGTAGCGGTAACGACGAGTCTTCATTGAAGGAAGAGCATCCCGGAGACGAGCTATCGCCTCACGGGCAGCCATCTGTATAGCATGCCTCTCCGTAGGCATGGCTCTCCCCAAGAACCGGAAGCGGCGTAACTCAACACGCCCTCCCTTGAATTGCACCGTGGCCTGGTGCATGGTCAGACTGTCGTTGACCTTGTGCTGATAGAGTGTGAAGACTGGGCGCATAGATGGCCCCATCGTGACCTGGACGATGAAAGTGAGGAGCTTGACGAACCCCTCAGCATCGCTGGCGAACACTGTGACTCACGATCGTTGCCAGCCATCTACAAAAGTAGGCAAAATTCTGAATGGTCGATCATAAATTTATGCTTGATCGTCGAAAATGACTACATTTGCAAAAATATGAATAAACTCTATTATGCTAATAACCGATTAGCGATCGCACCTAGTGGCTTCCTACAGTCAGCCTGGCTTTGGTACCAAGCTTGTCACGTCCGATTCTTCAATAAAATGATTATTGAGAACCGATCTTTTGAGTCCAGTATGAGGAAAATCCTCCTTACTGGTAGACAAAATCTTGATACAGAAAGCCAGTAGCATTAAAACATATTACAGGGTCGAGCTGAGGGTGCTCAACATTTTATTACAAGCACGCCAATAATTATACATAATGGCAGATATGACACAATGGTGTGGGGTGGCATACTACTGACTCGAGAATAAAGTGGTAGTGGAATAACACAGTGGAGTAGGTAATATGACTTCTAAACTGGCAGCTCATCGAGCGTCGAGGTGAGGCTCGATGAATTTATTTGGGTAACGGAAGCGGATATAATACAGTGACCAATCCAGGGTCGCACAAGATTGACTGGGACTCCTCTAAGCGTCGGACTCGCTATCGAATTCTTCATCCATGAGATCGCCTTCGTCAACATCTGGCCAAATCAACAAGCCAGGTGAGTACTTTGAAAGTACTCGCAAGACAGTTCGGACGTAAGATATAACAAATGCATGCATGAATGCGTCATGAGCAATTAGCAATGCACATTCAATTAGGTAAAACATGGTAAGTAAAAAGGGAGTCGGGCGGTAGTCTTCCCGAAATCCCCAAAAAGAAATAACTGAAAACCGATCGGGTGTCTGGAGCGACGCCTCGAAGGGTGAATAAATAAATAATCATGTCGCAGTCGGGCGTCTAAGTGACACCTCGTAAAGGGCTTATATTGAAAAGTAAAAGACATATGTGCCATAGTCGGACGTCTGAGCGACATCGCACAAAGGGCTTATATCAAAAGTAAATAACAATTGTGCCACAGTCGAACGTCTGAGCGACATCGCAGAACGGGCTTATATCAAAAGTAAATAACAATTGTGCCACAGTCGGACGTCTGAGCGACATCGCAGAAAGGGCTTATATTCAAAGGTAAATAACAATTGTGCCACAGTCGGACGTCTGAGAGACATCGCAGAAAGGGCTTATATTCAAAAGTAAATAACAATTGTGCCCGCGATCGGACGTCTGAGCGACATCGAGAAAGGGCTTATATTCAAAAGTAAATCACAATTGTGCCCACGATCGGACGTCTGAGCGACATCGCGAAAGGGCTTATATTCAAAAGTAAATAACAATTGTGCCACTGTCGGACGTCTGAGCGACATCGCAGAAAGGGCTTATATTTCCTCATTCATTTCTGATAAATTCACAAGTATATAATACTCATAAGAAATATTCAACACACAATAATAAGCGGGTTAGTCCATCCACAGGAATAAACATTTAACGGACTTAACACTCATGTGGTTCACGGAGTTTTGTCATTTGAGACCGACACTTGACGGAATAAGTTGAACACAATACTTGGACATGGATAAGATGATTCAAAGGATTTTTGACTCTGCAGAGTTTGTACTAAAATACCCACACCAGCGGATTTACGTAGTCACGAGGACTAGTTCCGTTCTGTATTTCGAAGAAACACATCTAACCAAGACACACCCATCCCACCTCACGATGCCGGAATCACCCTAGACAGCGTTCAAGAAAAACTTTGAGACGGGGAGATCACAATCTCGAATAGCATGGGATCAAATTTATATACGCGCGCACTAAGGGGTGCCCCCCTCTCGGTCCCAATCGGAAACACCCATGCCCCCTGACCGGATGACTAGCTTTAATCCAGGGCCATGGAACCCTCATCACGGCCTCTCGATTTGGTGTGTACCAGGAAAGCGGTTTGCAACTTACTAAGTCGTACCCCTTGCGGAAAACATCTGGTAGTACAGGTAGGGAAAACAGACGGAAACTGGACTGATTCATGTTGACACTAGAGTCAAATAGTCTGGCATAAGACTAGCATGCAACAACACTGCCATCTTACCCATCATCATGCCATCACATGGCCATGCCAACTCACATCCAACAACTTATGGATTATCGAAAGTCACTTGCCTCAACTTTGCATGAAATATGACATTCATCGAGATGCTCATAAACATGCCATGAACTACTTAATACAAACATGCCAAATACACTCATCATATCAAAAGTTCAAACATGCTTGCCTGGTTCGGAGTAGTCGGAGCCTAGCTCGGTGAAGTTCGCGGTTCCCTCACCTCCTTCAGTATCTACGGTATACAGAAACACACGTACTATCGTAAATACTGTGGGGTGCACAAAAGTATTCCAAATAATTTTCAAATAAATCTGATAAAAAACTAGACAAAATTTTAAAGAGGACAAAAGAAGAATCAATCGAAAATCTTTTTCTGTCTAAAAGTTATAAGGGTTTTAATCCAGGGACCTTCCTGTGATGAAACAGAAACTTCTCAGGGGGCTGAACAGAAAAGACCAGAAAAACGCTTCAGGCTGAAAGCGTATTTGCCCGAATACATTTTCAGAAAAGACGGTTCGTTTAAAAGAAAAGAGAGGCTGACAGGCGGGTCCCACCCGTCAGGTTTGAAATTTCAAGCGGGAAGAACGAGCCCTTGCCAATACCGAGAGCTGCGGCGGTCGCCGGCGGCGATCCACGGTGAAGCAGGGGGATCGGGCGGTACCTACGTGTTCAGCGTGTCCTTCCACATCGGTGGGTGGTGGTGGTGGTCGTCGGCTAGCACTATGTCGACGGCGGCCCTTGCTCCGGCGGACGGTGGCTCAGGGGGAGTCGGATCTCGTCGGGGAGGGCTGCGAAGGTCAAATGGAAGCTTGGGTCAGCTCACTGGGTGCTCGAGGAGGCTACTGACGAGGTTTGGGCGTCGGGAAATGGCCTCATCGGAGTGGATCGAGCTGGTGGCTGAGGCGGATCGGGGCGGCCGGAGTTGGGGGAGGAGATCTCCTCGAGGTCCTCCTAGTGGCTTGTCGGGGTGTTGGTGGGGTGCAGTGGTGGTGCGTGCTCAAGAGCGAGCTCGGGGCCCCTTTTTATAGGCGATCCGAGGCGGTGGCCATGAACGGGGATCTCCGGCGATGGTTACGGCGGCGCAGTGCTTGGTCGGGGGGGTTTAGGGAGTTGGGCGTCGACTTGGAGGTTCACCGGTTCTATTTAGGTGCTAACCAAGTTTGGATTAGGCTCTCTGGGTGGCTTCGACAGAATGGGGAGATGCGGGCTCGTCGGTGGCAGAGGGCGCGCCCTGTGCTTGACGGGCCACGGCGACGGTGCTGCGGGGGTGCGCTGGCGTGCATGAGGCCACGCGGAGGGCTAGGGGGCGTTAGGCGGCGCCGGACGGCGTGGCAAGCTGGCTCGCTCCCGTTAGCCGCCACGGGTGGCTCGCCACCATAGAAGCTTCTTGGCGTCGGTGCTGCTCGCCGCCACCGACACCAGCGCCCGTCAAGAGAGCGTCGCGGTGCTCTGGTCAAGGAGGAGAGGCGTCGCGATGCACCGAGCGCCAGTGATCGATGACAACTCTCGATTTAAAAACGACAATCGCAAATCTACGAAACTCGAACTTTACGAAAGTGTACACGAACAGTGCCGGCCAAGTGTTCAACGAAATGATTTTGGCATGTGGGGAATTTTCCTTGAGCTGATTTTTGGTGGGGTGGCCTCTCATTGCATCTTGGGGCTGCCTGAATTTTGGTAGAATTTTTGGGGAAGAGGAAATATGAATTTCACCAAATTTGACAAATCTGGTCCAAACTTGCAGAGGTTGAAACTTGAAAATTTTGAAAAGAGGAAGAGTGGATCTTGATGGATTTAGGTTGGGGGTGCTAAAGACTATCCAGAGGAGTTGGTTTGAGATCAGAACTCAAAGGGAATTAGGTACTTGCTTTGTAAAACACCTAGGCTTAAAATAAATGACAGAATTGTTTTGGGAAATAAAATAAATGAAATAAAATCTAAAAATGGGTTGGACTTGTTGGAACAAAAAGTTTAGATTGCTCCAAAGAGGAAGGAGGGGTTTTGGGAGGTTTTACCACATGAGGCATGGTAAAACCATGGGTGGTTTCAAAATGAAAGAAGCCCCAAAACTCATAGGGTTTCTTTTTTTTTTAAAGAAAATAATTTCCAAGAAAATATATTTGAGGAGGGAACAATCAGAAGGAAGGTTCTCATTAACCAAACACCAGGGATGAAGAAGATACAAAAATAAAATCCTTGCAAAGGGAAAAAGTTTTGAGAGAGAAGTTTTTGGAAGAATTTAAATGACGTTCTTCAAATCCAACAAAGTTTTCGTTGAAAACCAAATAAATTTTTTTGAGTGTCACACTTTGTCTCATACGCTTCGTCTTTTTAATATCTTTCGTGAGTATGATGGAAAGGAAAATTGTGCCAAAGTGTTAGAAGAAGAATGTATTAAAATGTTTGGCACTAAATCTTTGAATGATGAGCATGATTGCAATGTTTTTAGTATGAACTCCTTGAATATCCATAGTACTAATTATGATTGCACTAGTTATGATGAAAATGTCTCCTATAAACATGTCAATTTTTGTGGAGTGCATTGGGTTTGTAAGTACACACCAAATAGGGAAGATAGATATTGCAAGAGGCATAAGTACTTAGAAACCAAATTGTTGCAAGAAGAGCTAGATGAATGTGCTGAAAATTTAAATTTTCTTGGCCGTACTTGTGAACTTTGCCATGAACGGGGTCATTTAACTATCCGATGCAAATTGTTTCACGATCTAATCGTGTCCAAAATTTTTGATGAGTTGATTTCCCTTGCGAATTATAATGAACTTAGCTTGCTTATGGGTTATGAAGTAATGAAACGTTTAACTAATGATCTTAGAGAATTTGCCCGTTACAAACTTCTTGGCTTTGATCTAGAAGAAATTTACATGTATTGTGCGGTGAATTGCATTGAAAATCCTTATATTGTCAAATACATAAAGAAAAGAAAAGAAATATAAGGTGAAGAAAATACTAATAAAAGGGAAGATACTTCCCAATATCCTCCTATTATTACTTATGATGAATCAGGTAACGAAGAGGAGCCTTCTAATCAACCAATCTCATTAATAAGGAGCTCCAAAAAGAGGATTGAACCCTCACATGAGGTGAAGAAGAAGAAAAGAAAAAGGAAGAGAGGTAAAAAGGTATCCCTCCCAAATAATGTTGCTCCTATTATTGTTGTGCCTCAGGAAAATGAATCAAAAATAATTGTGGAAGATGATGCACTTGATGATGATCTCGTTATGCCTATTGCTTGTTGTGATGATTATGATTGGGAAGATAATGATACTTCTTATGATCTTGAAAATCTTTTTGGCACTTGCTTGTAAGAATATGATAGTTGCTATACTATTGGTGCTATCCATACTATTAATGATGAGAGTGATTATGCTTATGATATGAAAAGGCCCAAGCTTGGGGAAGCTATGTTTGATGAGGATGACATATTCGAGAATATATTTGCTGCAATTAATGTTTTTCCCAAGCTTGGGGATGCTATGTTTAATGAAGATGATATTTTTAGCCTCTCAAGTTTTTATATGCAAAGTTGTTATGATGATAGCATGCCTTCTACGTATGATGATTATATTTATGAAAGTGGGTTTGGAAGAGTGTCAACTTTAGGAAGTAGTGATCCCACTATTTTTGAGGATGTTTAATCTTATAATATTTATGAAAGTGTATTTGGAGAGGTCATGACTTTACTTAGTAATGATTCCACTATCTTGGAAGAGGTTTCAATCGATTATGATGAGAACAAAGTTGCTACTTATGATGATTATTGTGATGGAACTTATGCTATAAAAAGTAGTGATGATTATATTTATAAAACTTGTCATGATTATGATTACCCTTTTATGAACATTACTCTTTTAATGTGGAAACAATTTATAGTATTCAAGTCTCTTATGATACTCCCACTATTCCGAATGAGAAGAATTTTGCTTATGTGGAGAGTAGTAAAATTTCTATGCTTGTAGATCATGAAAAGAATGCTTTAGGTGCTGGTTATATTGTTGAATTCATTCATGATGCTACTGAAAATTATTATGAGGGAGGAACATATTCTTGTAGGAATAGCAATAATATTAAGTTTCCTCTCTATGTGCTTAAAGTTTTGAAGTTATGCTTGTTTTACCTTCCTATGCAAGTTGATTCTTGTTCCCATAAGTTGTTTGCTCAAAAATCCCTATGCATAGGAAGTGGGTTATACTTAAATGTGCTAGTCATATACTTCATGATGCTCTCTTTATGTTTCAATTCTTATCTTTTTGTGAGCATCATTGAAATCATCATGCGTAGCTAGGGGCGTTAAACATTAGCGCTTGTTGGGAGGCAACCCAATTTTATTTTAGTTTCTTGCTTTTTGGTTATTTTTAGTAATAAATAATCCATATAGCTTCTGTTTAGATGTGTTTTGTGTTTTAGTTAGTGTTTTTGCCAAGTAGAACCTTTGGGAAGACTTGGGTGAAGTCTTTATGATCATGCTGTAAAAAAAAGAAACTTTAGCGCTCACGAGATTAGCTAGAACTTTTTACTGGAGAGTGATATTTAGATGATTATTTTTGGAGATGATTACTAGACAAATTCCTCAGGTCCACCAATTTATTTTAGAATTTTTGGAGTTCCAGAAGTTTGCGTTAGTTACAGATTACTACAGACTGTTCTATTTTTGACAGATTAGGTTTTTCGTGTGTTGTTTGCTTATTTTGATGACTCTATGGCTAGTAAAATAGTTTATAATCCATAGAGAAGTTTGAATACAGTAGGTTTAACACCAATATAAATAAAGAATGAGTTCATTACAGTACCTTGAAGTGGTGTTTTGTTTTCTTTCGCTAACGGAGCTCACGAGTTTTCTGTTGAGTTTTGTGTTGTGAAGTTTTCAAGTTTTGGGTAAAGATTCGATGGATTATGGAATAAGGAGTGGCAAGAGCCTAAGCTAGGGTATGCCCAAGGCACCCCAAGGTAATATTCAAGGATAACCAAGCGTCTAAGCTTGGGGATGCCCCAGAAGGCATCCCCTCTTTCGTCTTCGTTCATCGGTAACTTTACTTGGAGCTATATTTTTATTCACCACATGATATGTGTTTTGCTTGGAGCGTCATTTTATTTTATTTATCTTTGCTTGCTGTTAGAATAAAATACCAAGATCTGAAATTCTTAAATGAGAGAGTCTTTACATAGTTGCATAATTATCCGACTGCTCATTGATCTTCACTTATATCTTTCGGAGTAGTTTGTTGTTTGCTCTAGTGCTTCACTTATATCTTTTAGAACATGGTGTAGTTTTATTTTGAAGAAATAAATGAACTCTCATGCTTCACTTAAATTATTTTGAGAGTCTTAAATAGCATGGTAATTTTCTTAAAAATCTTAATATGCTTGGTATTCAAGATTTGTAAAACTTTCTTATGAGTGTGTTGAATACTAAGAGAAGTTTGATGCTTGATGATTGTTTTGAGATATGGAAGTAGTGATATTAAAGTCGTGCTAGTTGATTGGTTGTGAATTTGATAAATGCTTGTGTTGAAGTTTGCAAGTCCCGTAGCATGCACGTATGGTAAACGTTATGTAACAAATTTGAAACATGAGGTGTTCTTTGATTGTCCTCCTTATGAGTGGGGACGAGCGATGGTCTTTTCCTACCAATCTATCCCCCTAGGAGCATGCGCGTAGTGCTTTGGTTTTTGATGGCTTGTAGATTTTTTGCAATAAGTATATGAGTTCTTTATGACTAATTTTGAGTCCATGGATTATACACACTCTCACCCTTCCATCATTGCTAGCCTCTTCGGTACCGTGTATTGCCATTTCTCACATTGAGAGTTGGTGCAAACTTCGCGGGTGCATCCAAATCCCGTGATATGATACACTCTTTCACACATAAACCTCCTTATATCTTCCTCAAAATAGCCACCATACCTACCTATTATGGCATTTCCATAGCCATTCCGAGATATTGCCATGCAACTTTCCACCATTCCGCTTATCATGACACATTCATCATTGTCATATTGCTAGCATGATCATGTAGTTGACATAGTATTCATGGAAAATCCACCGTTCATAATTCTTTCATACATGTCACTCTTGATTCATTGCATATCCCGGTACACCGCTGGAGGCATTCATATAGAGTCATACTTTGTTCTAGTATCGAGTTGCAATCATTGAGTTGTAAATAAATAGAAGTGTGATGATCATCATTCAATAGAGCATTATCCCAAAAAAAGAGGAGAAAGGCCAAATAAAAAAAAGAAGGCCCAAAAATATATATATAAAGGGGCAATGCTACTATCCTTTTTTCCACACTTGTGCTTCAAAGTAGCACCATGATCTTCATGATAGAGAGTCTCTTGAGTAGTCACTTTCATATACTAGTGGGAATTTTTCATTATAGAACTTGGCTTGTATATTCCAACGATGGGCCTCCTCAAGTGCCCTAGGTCTTCGTGAGCAAGCAAGTTGGATGCACAACCAATTAGTTTCTTTTGTTGAGCTTTCATACATCTATAGCTCTAGTGCATCCGTTGCATGGCAATCCCTACTCCTTGCATTAACATCAATCGATGGGCATCTCCATAGCCCGTTGATTAGCCTCGTTGATGTGAGACTTTCTCCTTTTTTGTCTTCTCCACATAACCCCCATCATCATATTCTATTCCACCCATAGTGTTATATCCATGGCTCACGCTCATGTATTGCGTGAAGGTTTATAAAGTTTGAGATTACTAAAGTATGAAACAATTGCTTGGCTTGTCATCGGGGTTGTGCATGATGAGAGCATTCTTGTGTGATGAAAATGGAGCATGACTAAACTATATGATTTTGTAGGGATGAACTTTCTTTGGCCATGTTATTTTGAGAGGACATAATTGCTTAATTAGTATGCTTGAAGTATTATTATTTTTATGTCAATATGAACTTTTGTCTTGAATCTTTCGGATTTGAATATTCATGCCACAATTAAGAAGAGTTACATTAAAATTATGCCAAGTAGCACTCCGCATCAAAAATTCTCTCTTTATCATTTACCTACTCGAGGACGAGCAGGAATTAAGCTTGGGGATGCCTGATACGTCTCCAACGTATCTATAATTTTTGATTGCTCCATGCTATATTATCTACTGTTTTGGGCAATATTGGGATTTATTATCCACTTTTATATTATTTTTGGGACTAACCTATTAACCGGAGGCCCAGCCCAGATTTGCTGTTTTTTGCCTATTTCAGTGTTTCAAAGAGAAGGAATATCAAACGGAGTCGAAACGGAACAAAATCAACTGGAGAAGTTATTTTTGGAAGGAAAGCTACCGGATGGACTTGGACCCCATTTCAGGAAAGGAGGTAGGTGCTCACGAGGGTGGGGGGGCGCCCACCCCCCTACGGCGCGCCACCCTGCCTCGTGGGGCCCCAAAAGCTCCACCGACGTACTTCCTTCACCCATATATACCCACGTACCCTAAAACTTCCAGAACAGAGAATAGATCGGGAGTTCCGCCGCCGCAAGCCTCTGTAGCCACCAAAAATCAATCGGGGCCCTGTTCCGGCACCCTACCGGAGGGGGGGAACCCTCGCCGGTGGCCATCTTCATCATCCCGGCGCTCTCCATGACGAGGAGGGAGTAGTTCACCCTCGGGGCTGAGGGTATGTACCAGTAGCTATGTGTTTGATCTCTCTCTCTCTCTCTCTCTCTCTCTCTCTCTCTCTCTCTCTCTCTCTCTCTCTCGTGTTCTTGATTTGGCACGATCTTGATGTATCGCGAGCTTTGCTATTATAGTTGGATCTTATGTTTCTTCTCCCCCTCTAATCTCTTGCAATGGATTGAGTTTTCCCTTTGAAGTTATCTTATCGGATTGAGACTTTAAAGATTTGAGAACACTTGATGTATGTCTTGCCGTGCGTATCTGTGGTGACAATGGGATATCACGTGATTCACTTGATGTATGTTTTGGTGATCAACTTGTGGGTTCCACCCATGAACCTATGCATAGGGGTTGGCACACGTTTTCGTCGTGATTCTCCGGTAGAAACTTTGGGGCACTCTTTGAGGTTCTTTGTGTTGGATTGAATAGATGAATCAGAGATTGTGTGATGCATATCGTATAATCATACCCACGGATACTTGAGGTGACATTGGAATATCTAGGTGACATTAGGGTTTTGGTTGATTTGTGTGTGAAGGTATTATTCTAATATGAACTCTAGGGCTGTTTGTGACACTTATAGGAATAGCCCAACAGATTGATTGGAAAGAATAACTTTGAGGTGGTTTCGTACCCTACCATAATCTCTTCGTTTGTTCTCCGCTATTAGTGACTTTGGAGTGACTCTTTGTTGCATGTTGAGGGATAGTTATATGATCCAATTATGTTATTATTGTTTAGAGAACTTGCACTAGTGAAAGTATGAACCCTAGGCCTTGTTTCCAAGCATTACAAAAACCTATATCTACCATCCATATTGCACTTGTATCACCATCTCTTCGCCGAACTAGTGCACCTATACAATTTACCATTGTATTGGGTGTGTTGGGGACACAAGAGACTCTTTGTTATTTGGTTGCAGGGTTGCTTGAGAGAGACCATCTTCATCCTACGCCTCCTACGGATTGATAAACCTTAGGTCACCCACTTGAGGGAAACTTGCTACTGTCCTACAAACCTCTGCACTTGGAGGCCCAACAACGTCTACAAGAAGGTTGAGTAGTAGACATCAGCGTGGTATGATACTTTGAAGGAATTCCTCATGAAGAAAGGCTTCAAACCCGGTTCACTTGACCCTACTCTTTTCACTAAATCTTATGATGATGAATTGTTTGTGTGCCAAATATATGTTGATGATATTATCTTTGGCTGTACTGACCAACGTTACACTGACAAATTTGGTTATATGATGAGAGAGGAATATGAAATGTCTTTGATGGGAGAATTGAAATTCTTCTTAGGTTTTCAAATTCGTCAACAACACAATGGCATATTCATATCTCAGGAGAAATACCTCAAGGACGTACTGAGGAAATTCGGCATGCAAGATTGCAAAGGGGTCAAAAATTCCTGTGCCCACAAATGGCTATCTGTGCACTGATGAAAATGGTATTGACTTCAATCAAAAGGTATACCGCTCCATGATTGGTTCTTTATTGTAGTTATGTGCATCTAGGCCAGATATTATGCTTGGTGTTTGCATGTGTGCCCGATTTCAAGCTACACCGAAGGACTCACACCATAAGGTTGTGAAGCATATTCTTTGATATCTAGCTCACACACCAACACATGGATTATGGTACCCCAAGGGCTCGGCTTTTGATCTCATTGGATATTCAGACTCTGACTATGCTGGTGATCGTGTGGACCGAAAGTCAACATCAGGCACATGTCATTTCCTCGGACTATCTTTAGTGTGTTGGTCTTTGAAGAAGCAGAACTGCGTATCACTGTCTACTGCTGAAGCTGAGTACATTGCTGTTGGTTCTTGTTGTGCTCAATTGCTATGGATGAAGCAAACTCTCAAGGACTACGGCGTCAACATGAAGAATGTGCCTCTCTACTATGACAATGAGAGTGCAATCAAGATTGCTCATAACCCAGTTCAGCACTCGAAGACAAAGCACATTCAGATTCGTCATCATTTTCTTCGTGATCATGTGTTGAAGGGCGACATTTCTATTGAGCATGTGAAGACTGAAGAATGGCTAGCCTATATCTTCACAAAGCCCTTGGATGAGAAGAGATTTAGCAAGTTGAGGTGTGAGCTAAATATCTTAGAATCTTCGAATGTTCTTTGAAAAGGACACTCATCCTAACACTTATGCAACATTGATGACTTAGATGTGCAACACATGAAGAAACGTTTTTCTTCAAATAATGAAGATTAACACTCTAAGTGTGAAGAAAGTAACGAAGAATTTGATTCTCAGAACCCTACGACAATTGTACGCAGTGTCTGAAATCATCATTCTTATACGGTGGGTCACGCCACCACCAAAAGTTGAAAATCTTCAATTTGAGTTTTTCCTCATTTTTGAAATTCCTCAGTTGTTCAAATTCTTCAACTTTGCAATGTGTTCAATGTTTCTGTCATTTTTCTTCATTGGCTATATTCTGCTAATATTAGCAGAGTAACTATTCTGCACACCACTTCCGCACTGCATAATGAACGAAAGTGCACGTCATTCTTTGAACCAAGTGTGCTGCAGTACTCACACGAGTGAACTTCTCGTCGAAAAAAATTGCACGCGTTATTTTTTAGGTACTGTTTTCGCTCTAATTTTTTAACCGTTTATCGAAATGAGGCGTGTAATATACCTTTGAAAAGCTATGGATTAGGTGCAACTTCGACATGTTGAACAATTTTCGAGATTCCACACGGTTTAAGAGCAGTTTTGAAATTGGCGCGTCCCATGACGATTGGCAGCGAGCATTTTTTGGTGATTTCTTCTAAACCGCTCTTCGGAATGAAGCAAATGATACGCCGTTGGATAGATATCGTCAAGGCGCATCTTTTCCATATATAAATTTTTCTCTAATTCTTTATGATTTAAGAGCAGTTTCAAATTTACTAAATCGCGGAACTCTGTTTTTCAATTTTTTTGAAAATTTCGGTACTGTTTTTGCTCCCGTTTTCTAACCGTTTGTCGAAACGATACGTATGATACGCCGTTGGAAAGCTAGGACAAGGCGCCCATTTCATATGTTGAAATGGTTTTGAGATCCCTTACGGGTTTTAGTTAATTTTGAAAATCGTGCGGCTGACTTCGAGAGGCAGCGGCTGTTTTTTGCGAAATTTTTACGAACGGCTGGTCGGAATAATTCAAATCATACGCCGTTGGAAAGATATCGACGAGACACAACATTTTCATGTAGAACACTCTCTCTAATTCCTTACGGTTTAAGAGCAGTTTTGATTTTACCGAAAAGTGGACACCCTGTTCTTCGCGAGACCAAAATCATCGTATTTACTGCATTGGACAGAAGAACGCACTGCTTCAGACGAAATACCGCACTTCACTAGATAGGCAAGTGTACTGCATGGTTTCTTTTTGTTTAGACGTATTTTTTCTCGGACGGGGAAAGAAAAACGCACTGCTTCAAACGAAATACCGCACTTCATTAGATGGGGCAAGTGCACTGCATGGTTTCTTTTTGTTTAGCGTATTTTTTCTCGGACGGGGAAAAAAGAACGCACTGCTTTAGACGAAATACCGCACTTCATTAGATGGGCAAGTGCACTGCATGGTTTTTTTTGTGGGACGTAAATTTTCCCAAACGAGGTGGAGTGCACTGCTTCAGACGAAAAACCACACTGCATCAGACGAGCAAGCGCACTTCATGATTTCTTTTGTCGAATGTAAAAAATTTCAAGAGTGTGCTACAAAGTCCTTCGGAGCAGACTTTTTTTAAAGACTGGAGTGCACTGCATTTTTCTTTTTCTTTTTCTCTACAGAGTTTTGATTTTCCCGTAGTGCACTGCATATATATATTTTTGGTTTAAAAATGAAATACGCACTGCGGGGACGAGGCGAGTGGACCTCATTTTTTGTTTGCACGCTACACATTACACATCGTTGGGACCGCATGGTCACGGCATCGGCTTCCCCGCACGCGAGAGAGGACTGCATAAGTGTTTCTTCATACACATTCATTTTTACGGGAGCGAACCACATAAGTTTTTGCCGGAACAAAAATCACTTATTGAACTACATCAGTTGGACAATTGAGTCGCAAGACAAATCAAAGCAAACTGCACGGCCAAGCGACTGGACTGCGTCGCTTGCTCGCCGTCATCCTCAATGTTGCTCCACGCGCAGCAACACTACACACTGAACCGCATGCACACTTTGGCGGTGGAGGCGACACACAATCGAAAGGGCACAGACGGTTCCACTTTTTTTCCAATAAATTGAAGTGAAAATAAAAGAAACGAGCTACACACTGTTAGCCTGCGAGCACCACCGGACTGCACTACAAACGGCTCGCCGTCGAACTTCACTGCAAGTGTGTGCTCGCCGCCAGACTGCACTGCAAGCGCGCCTGCCATAGGACAGCACCAGGAGGTGTGTTGAGCATCGACTCCCCAATCAGCACAAACACTTGTTCACTCCCCAATCGAAAAAGAACTACAGAGCAAACTGCACTCCTACTCGTGGAGGTTCAGTGGCAATAACAGAAGTGAACGGCAATAAACAACTAAGCTAACTCCTTGTTCATGGGAACGTGTCGGCGAGGACAGATCAATGGAGGACACGCAGATCGGAGTTGGTGGGGTGCTCGACTGTTGCCCATACGTGGGAGCGAAGGAAGGGGTTTCGGTGGCGATGGATCTTGGCCGGAGTCAGAGAGGATGACCCGACCCGCGGCAGCGCACCGGCGCCCACGAACTGAAGCCATGGGCTGGCCAAACCGCATGGCCGCGCTAGCCGAACTGCTCGCTCGAATGCAGGGAAAACTTGCCTGAATCTCGCCGCCGATGGACCTCGTTCGTACCTGAGGTGGTGCTTGGCAATAGAGAAGAAGAGGACGGTGGGAGGCGGCAGGGAGGGCCGTCGGAAGGGGCATGCCCGCGGTGGGGATCCCGCCATGGTCGCGGGATGCGCCGGGGCACTTGCCGGCGGCGCGACTGGATCTGCGCCATCTCCTCCAACCCCGGCCACGTCGTTGCGTCAATCTCCAGGAACCGCCTCCATGGATGGGAGTGCACGGGGCGGCCGATGGTGCCGACGGGCGCGAGGGAAGCCGGATCTGGCAACAAGAATGAGGAGGGAAGGCCTGCGACATGGGGAGAGAAGGTGGCAGTGGCCGGCGCGAGGACCACAGATCTGACAGCCACCGCTGGCGGGTCTCGATGTGGGATACGGGGAGAAGGTGGGGGAAGGGTGGAGGCCTCTGGCACGGGATGAAGGTTGAGGGCGTATGGGAGGTGTGCATCACCGCTAGGGGAGGCGGCGGGGATGCGTATCCGGCGCCGGGGGTAGAGGAGGTTGTGGCAGCGCGCCGCCGGGGGGAGAAAGGCAGTTGGTCGTGGGGAGATGGGTGGCCGTGGCAGGCCCTGCCGGATAGGAGGAAGGTAGGGTGGCAGGGGGAGGTGGGGCATGGACGGAGGTGGATCCACAGCCGTCGCGGTCAGCTGGATCTGACGCGAGGGAGGTCAAGTCCCTGGCCGGATCCATCGGTGGCAGGGCAGGCCTCGGCTCGGCGGCGGGTTTCACCGCAGGCGAGGAGGGGTGATGTGGGGCGCACGGCAGGGGATGAAGAGCCGTGGCGGCCCCGGCCAGGAGGAAGAGGTGCGCGTGGTGGGGGGAGAAGCGGCACGTGGGGGAAGAAGGTGGGGTGGGGGAGCGGGGGCACGCTGCGGGCCGCGAGGGGAAGAAGGTGGGGGTGGGTTGACGAAGGTAGTGGGGATTGGGGTGCGGTCGTTGGGGGTGTTAGCAGAATAAGAAAGTGGTGTGCAGAATAAGACTCTTAAGGGGTGTTATCATAATAGGCACATATATATATATATATATATATATATATATATATATATATATATATATATATATATATATATATATATATATATATATATATATATATATATATATATATATATAAGTTTATGTCCTCTACAACATTCACTTATTGCTATTTCTTCAAGTTGTCTTTTCTGCTAAGTGAATGTGATCGGACCCTTCCCCCTTTATGCTAAACTCGATCCAATCTATTCACAAATTCTTCATGTGCGTTCTATATAAAACTTGTTCAAAATCTTCACTGTGTTAATGTTCTTGTCAGCTGAAGAATTTGTGAACGAAACTTTAAAACTTATCTTATCTGACTTTTCGGCCTTTGCCGCTCAAACCGTTCCACATCCCACGATAATACTTATCTATTCACCCACGATCTCACACGATCTCCACCTCTCAGTACGTGGGTGACACATGTCAAACGAATGCGAAGGGTCAGGGGCACGTTCGTCCAATTTCTTCGGACGAGTGGTTTTTCACCTCGGCTATAAATACCCATCCCCCTTCCTCACTTCGTTTTTACTCTGCTCGACCTCACTCCAGCTCGAGCTTCTCAAACCCTAGTGCCACCGCTACTTCCATCGTCGCCGGTGAGGAAGAGCTTCACTGCCTCGACCTCGTCGCCGTCGTACTTGCACCGGCCGCGGATTTCCGTAGCTGTCTTCCTCTGCCAAGTTAGGGCGTGGAAGATCTGAACTTACGGGCTTCACATCTACACTTCCCAGTTCGTCATCTTCTTCGTCAAGGGTAATTAAAAGTTACTTTTACTGCCCTTGTTGATTCTGATGTTTTCCACAAAATCTTCAAAAGGTGTTTTATTCTTCAAATCTTCACACACAAAACACCTCACATGTCATCTGTACTTGATATGTTTCCCTAAGCTACATTTTTATTCAAGATTCCTCAATTGTGTGGATTTTTAATCTGTACAACTCTGGAACCTAAGACAAAGAATGCTTAGTGAAATTCCTCAAGGCTCATCTTGTCAAATTCCTCAAACTTGTTCTTTTTGCAAAAACTTCTGAGAACGCATATGACCTCTCCGAATTCCTCGCAACTATATTACATTCACAGTACACATGTCATTCTTGAATCACTAGGTTCTCATCAACTTAACTCATTTGTAGCGTTCCTCAAAGAAAAGTTGCACACCTCCTCAGAGAACTCTATTGTGCAAAATCCTCAGCTGAAGAAAATGGCTGATGACAAGAGACCTCAGAAGGGAGGAAATAAATTGGAAGTCAACACAACATTCAAAATCCCTAATGAAATTTACAAGGATTATTGCACTCCTGATGAGGCCACACATGGAAAGGAAGACAAAAATCAGCTCAAGGTGCGTATACAAAGGATAGAGAGTAGATGGGCATGAGAATGGAGGGAGTACAGATATGTCACTCCTAAGTACATGAAGAAATTCGCTCTTCACCCTCCATGCCCAAGACCTCCATTGGCACTAGGCCAAGAAGCTGATCCTACCAGCCTCAAGCGTGGTGAGGACTATCCTGATGAATGGGCTAAACGGCAAGCCAAGCTAGCCAAAGTGGCTAAGGAAGCAGTGAGGAAATTCAATGAAGACTCTGCTACTGCTGCCACTGCTGAGGCCTCTGCCAGCAAGCCTAAAAAGGGCATGGCAAAGAAGCCCGCTCACAAGCCCACTGCTTCACCGTCTATGCCCTCACGACCAAGCTCCTCAGCAATGCCCTCACGGCCAACTTCTTCAAAGCCTTCACGGCCAATTCCTCAAGCTGCACCAGCCCCTCCAAAGTCCTTAGCTCCTCCGTCCAAATCCTCAGCACCTGTGCATCTTGCCTCATGCCAAAGGACGACAGGCATCTCTATTTCCTCAGGAGCCTCTGGAAGTTCTTTAGCTCCTCCAAATTCCTCAACAGGCCCCACACTGCTGAAGACAAAGGCCACTGCTGGACGAGGTTCTCGACCAAGTCCTCACAAGAAGCAGGTCGCCTTTCAAGTACCGTCCGAAGACGACGAAGCGAATGATGAAAAAATCGCTGAAATCATGAGAGACAGGCAGCACAAGGCCGCTAGAGCCAAAGGCAGCAATGTGCCGTTAATGCTGGATCCAAAGCTGATCCTAGACTTCATCGACCTGTGGCACAAGGACCCCAACACTCCTCTGCCTGAGATGAACCTCTCTCCTGGTCAAAGTCATGTACTGACTGCCTTCATTGATGAAGAAAAATGGAAATATGAATAGGGGAGGAGGGTGAAGAAAGCGCAGTACAAGAAGGAGAGCTTTCTGAAGCAAAATGTCTTAAAGCTTTCACCCGAAGAACTTGTAGCTCTGCAATCAGATATCAAGCAACTAAGTGATGAATTTGATCGCTACTATGCTGACTGACTTGGAGCCAAAGTCACATTTGTGAAGATTACTGAGAAGCTCACTACAAATGTTGCAGCCCCAACGCAACAAGACATTCCTCGGGTTGATGCATCTGCTTAGCCTACTGAAGATCATGCCAGCACCGCTGATGAAAATCAGGCTGCTAATGAAACTCAGAGTACCAGGGCTGATGACTGCATTCCAGCTGCTGAAGAAATTGCCAGGGCAACCACTAGTGTTGCTCCTGAGGAAATGTCGGGACATTTGAAGCTTCAACGGTGTGCTGAAGAAATCGCAAATTTCGAACAATCGCATCGGTTGTGCTCAAGTTATTGAACCAATTTCCTCTGCTCCTCCTGCGCCTACCCCAAGTCCAATTCTTCCTTCTGCATCAGATGTGAAGAAGACCAAGGCTGCGGAGCGTGCAACTGTGAAGAAAAGAAAAGCATCATCTTCATCAGATTCTTCAGCTCCGAAGAAGATGAAGCCATTGACTAGCTCTTTTGAGAATCCAATTGATGCTATTCCTGTCTCATCCATGTCATCAAAGGACCTTGTTCTTTTTTATGAAGAATATGAGATCCCAAGTGGATCAGATAATGATCTTCCTTCTGCTGCTTCTTCAGAGCAGTTGGATAAAGAAATTGAAGCGGATGCAATCCCTTCAACACCAATTGTCTCATCACCTATGCCTCAGTTCACTGCAGAAGAGGCTGGCGTTCAAGAAAAGAGTGATGGAGAAGGTGATGTGGACATTGGGTGCACTACTCCAGTGATGAATGATGACTTTTGGGAAAGTCAGCACCCCAATTCCCCTCTGTTCACACCTTTGCAACAAATTCCTCAGTCCCCAGTGACCGCAGTTCAAATGGGATCTGAAGAACCTCACCCCACACCGTCTGTCCATGAAGAGATTCCAGTCACTAGTGCCGATGAAATTGTAAATGAAGAATTGAAGACCCAGGCTGCCACTGAAGAAGAAACTGAAATTCCTCAGTCTATGGATCCTGAGATTGTGATTCCTGAGGTTATGATGCAATTGACTGATACTCCTCAGCCCAAACCAAAGAATCCCTTCTCAAAGAAGCAGAAATTCAAGGCTGATGACTTCTTCGGCGAGCATGTGTTCTTCACTGACTATAATCCATATGACTCTACTCGTCTTCGAAGGAAGCAGTTATGGACTGCCAGCCAGACCAATTTCTATTCTTCACTACTTTTCAACAAAGACAAAGTCTTCAACCACGAGCATATTTCTCACGTAGACATAGAATCCATGCCTTGCTTCACCCCAGTCCTCAGTGTGCTTCATGATGCAGGACTGCTCAACTTTCGCTCTGACATTGTTGATTGGAATGAAGAGCTTATTCTTCAGTTCTATGTAATGCTCCACATCACAGGAGATGCTGACGATGTCAACTCTTGGGTATTGGACTGGATGACCAAAGATACTCACTACAAAGCACCGGCCTCTGAATTGCTTCATGCCCTACCTATCAGTCCACCCCTTTACGACGCTCGTTGTCTGTACCATGAACCTGAACTCACTGCTCATTACATGCAAGTTCGGATGAACCACTAAAGCCCGGTCAATCCTCAAGGTCCAAATTCCTCGTGAAGGAATTGCTCTATGTGCCAAGAACTATCTATCGCATTCTTTCGAAGACATTGAGTCCAATCAAAGGCCACGACTCGAATGATGAAGAAGTCGTAGGCATCATGAAGAATCTGCTGTTCAATATCATGCATGGCATTCCTGTCAACTATCACGATTTCTTCATGAGGACTCTGGCAAATGTTGCTCTCTCTCCGTTTGAGTTGAAGCCTTATGCTCCTTGGATTATGAGATTCCTTAGAACAAGGTCTTCACTCAACTACAAAGCTGATTTTCAGAATCACCTCAGCTACTTGCCCCCAATTGAAGTCCTCAAGCAGACATTTTCCTCAGCTGACGAAAAGGGCAAGGCCGTTGCAGTTATAGATGAAGGCATTCATCCATTGTCTGGTCAATTCTGCAAAGTTGCATCATATTCCACCAATCATGACTCTACCACTCATGACTCTGTCGCACATGCTTCAAAGCCAAATCCTCAAGCCACATCTCCAAGAGTGATGACTGACCGTGAGCTTCTCCTCAGTCTTCACCAGAAGGTGGATCGAAACCACAAATGGGTTAAGCATCAGTTTGGTTCTATTCTTCACAACATGACTGCTACACACAATGAAGTGAAGAAACACCATTACTACCTCCATGAAGTCTTTGGTCGCACCTGGGCTATTCTGTCACATCAATATGGTGAAGAAGATCTAAAGAAAATGGGTCTCAAGGAGGACTTTGACTGGTCTGCACCACCAGCGAAGAAATTCAAGAAGGTCAAGGTTCCTTCCTTGGTGGCCAGCTCCTATTCTTCAACGCGCGAAATCGATGAGCATGAAGACTTGGACGACACTGCGGCAAGCCCTACAACAACAAACGACCCCAACAACGCTGGCGCTCCTCCATCAACATGATATTCTTCAGGGGCATTAGTCCTCATTTTCGATCCTTTTGGTCATTCGATGACAAAGGGGGAGAAATTTGAGTTAGTCTTCAAGCGGGTCAACCTATATGGGAATTTTTTTTCTAAGTTACAACTCTCATTCTTTTGAAGACTTTGCTGGATCGAGTTGTAAACTTAAACTCTATGGTGGTCTGATACTTTTGTTGTGTTCTTCTGCATGCTTATTCCTCATTAATGTTAATGCACGTATGCTGAATTACATCACTCACCATATTTCATCATGCATTTCAAATTCTTCACATTATATGTCAAATCGTGTATGAATTACAAGATATAGGGGGAGATCTCCATGATTCTACTCTTCAAGTGTGCATTGCTTCAAAAGCAAATTCCTCACTATGCACATCTTCAGGGGGAGTTCTTCTATATCTTGCATTCAAATTCCTCAATATCAGTATTTACACTTCATATGTTTATCCCCGTTGAAAACTTAACCTATATTGTCATTGATCACCAAAAAGGGGGAGATTGTAAGTGCATCTAGTGCCCCTTAGTGATTTTGGTGTATTGAAGACTTATAGATTAAGGGACTGATGCGTTTGTGAGTGTACACAGGTCTATAAGTCTATGAGGAGTTTGATATTTACAGAGAAAGTCGACCCCTAAAAATGAAGTTCTTCGACTGAAGACTTTGGATTTCTGAAGACTTTCTGAAGACTTTTAAAGTGAAGAAATTGGTATGACCTTGAAGACTTAGTATTCATTCGAGGAACATGAAGCATGAAGACTTTTGTTTTCCTAGTTTCATTTTCTCTTTCTTGAGTCATAGGAAACACCGTACTGTTAAAGGGGTTCGAGGAAATACTAAGGAAAAGTTTCCAAGTGATGCTCAACTCAAAATCCTACACCTACCAATCCCTTCGAGTGAAGCCATTGGAAACCTCATACTGATCCAAATCAATTTCTTGATGTGAGACGAAGTTCTTCTGGTCTCTGAGGAATTTGTTCGATTGCCAGTCTGAATGCCTACAAGTGAGGAACATGATAGCCCTGAGGAATTTGATATTCAAATTTCCGACCGTTGCTGTGCTAAGTGCCAGCTGTCCCAAAATATCTTCCCACCTAACGGTCATATCATTGAAGGGCATTTATGTCTTATCATGTCGGGCTGCTCCCTAGGCTATAAATAGCCGCCCCGACAACCACTAGCTGGTTGGTTGCTCCGAGAGAAACTGACACTTGTCATTTGAGAGCATCCCCTCCTCTGAGGACTTTGAGCGAAAATCATCAAGTGAGGAAAACCCAAACCTAAACACCTACAAACCCAAAGTGATTGAGCATCACTTAAGAGATTGATCCTGCGTGGATCCAATGCTTGTTACCATTGAAGACTGTGCATCTTCCAGACGGTTAGGCGTCATGGTCTGAGCATCCAAGAGGAAATTGTGGATCGCCGAGTGACCGAGTTTGTGAAGGTTTGGAAGTCACATGAAGACATACCACGTGTGATTGGACGAGGTCTGTGTGACCTTAGTTTAAGGAGAATACGGTGAGGACTGTGTGTCCTCAGGTTTAAATACCTAGCCGCTCCAACTAGATGTACAACTGTCACAGCAGTTGGAACTGGTCTACCAAATCATTGTCTTCACCAAGCCTAATGTTTCTATTTCCTCAACTCTTTCATTTCCTCATAACTGTGTTGTGTGCTTGTTCATATCTGTTTGAAGACTTTGACTGAAGACTTTCTCCATTTCCTCAGTTCAATTTCTTCAGTCTGTTTGTCTTCATCTTGTTTTGTCCTGTGCTTACGCTTTCCGTACTCCGTGCTTGTTTTCATTTCATTATGATGACCATGCTTATGTTCTGTTATGTTTGCATCTAAGTACTTATTCCGCTGCAAGTAGTTCTTCACTTAGGAATTTCCTCACCCTGAAATTTCTCAGTGAAGAATTCATGAAAATCTCCTATTCACCCCCCCCCTCTAGTCAACTTAACACACTTTCTGATTTGATCATAGGTAGATGCTGCAAAAATATCATACCAAATGGACTTGCCAAAATGGCACTTCCTTCACAGCTATCATTTCTGCCCAAAAATTTGAGAAAAACCCTCAGGGCAAATGGCTAACTGAAATGAGCCAAAGTTTTGTGGAGATGGATCATATGGATGGGAGAAGGCCTGGGAATATTTTTAGCCATAACTGAGCAAGATAAAATATACTTGTTTCACAAACTGAAAATTTTGACAGAAACCAAGAATTGCTCCTGTGCTCACATAGTTCAATGAAATGAACTGAATTGAGGTGGAGGCTAATGATTTAGGATATTTGAGAAGATGGCAAAGTTTCATCCCATTTGGAAATTCTATGAAGGTACTTCCTTCACCAAGTTGCAATCTGGTCAGAAACTTTGAAAAATTGCAAAGGGAGCTAAGATGAAGGGTTTGAGCTCATCTTTGGCCTCCATGGGTTATTTAACAATTTTAATCACCCTGCCAATTTGCAGCTCAATTGGAATTAGGAATAAAGCACTTCCTTTGCAAAATTTTAGAGAAGGCAGAAACTTGCATTGGATCATGTGCCAAATTTTTGAACTGAGGAACATGAGATGAGAATGGAACTAGTGATTATATAGCAAGGGCAAGCTCCACAATTTATGTGGGAATTTTATCTGCTATAAAAATAGTAGTTCCTTTGGAAATTGGCAGAAATGGAGTATTGGAATGAGGGACCGTTGACATGAGGGACCCACATCTGACCTTCTATTATGTTATATTCCCCCTCAAATCATTATTTTTCCTGAACATTACTTCAAACAATATTGATGCGTGTTCGTCAGTGGCGCCGGTGATGAGCGAGTTGGCCGCCGCTCCGCTGGACGGGCCGGACGCCACGCTGGCCTCCGCACGGGTTGGCAGGCTGGCCCAAGCGTGACTCACGCGCAAGCAAGCCGCCCCGCTGGCCTTCGCTCGAGCCAGATGGCTGGCCTTAACGTGGCGCGCGCGAGAAAGCCACCGTGTCACCGTGCCAATCTAGCTAGCAAACCTTGCAGACAAGCAGATGGATGGACCTGTCTTGGCTAGCTAGCGGCCGTGAGCGCCGGTCGGAGCTGGCATCCGGGCTGCCGCAAGATGGGCTCCGCACCACCGGTGGTTTTGACCTCGCCTTCTGCCGGCGGCGGTAGCTGTGTCCCATGGCCGAGGATGACTAGGTGGACGGGCCGAAGGTAGGAGGTCACTTAGGGATTTTTGTGCAGACTGACATGTTGGTCCCACAAGTCATAACACCTAACTTGCCAGTCAAATAGAAGGCCTTGACTTAAGGGGCGACATGGGTTGAAACGTGCCTATAACGACACTTTGTAGAGTAGTCGTTTCTTGGTAGGGCTGGTTGGTAAGGGCATATACAATGGTTGAGAAGGTAGTCTTATCCTAAGTATGCCTCGTATGCAAGTGGTAGTAGTTTCTTGGCATTATTAGTGGTTTCTTGGCATTATTAGTGGTTTCTTGTAAGGAATAATGTACTACTAGCGACAAAAGGCGATTCTAGGTTGCGTTGTACTCCAACGAATACTATTAGTGGTCGCTGGAGTGTATACCTTGTTTTGTGGGTTCGATCCCGGCCGAACGCATGGCGGCCTTTTCAATAGTACTCCACAAAACGAGGTAGTTTGAGTTTTGAAGTCGAACGGACGTGTCGCACCACAATCTGGGTGCACACGATAGCCCGGCCACGTGAACGTCTTTTCCTTCCCATCATCTCGTGGCTCGCGTGCTCTCCCTAGCCGCACCTTGCTTGCAGCTTCCTCATCAGCTAGTACTAGCATATTTAAACTAGCACCTCCCAATTAAGCCTGAGGAGCCAGAAAAGCCAGGCACAACATTGGGAACTTTGCAATATGGCTCTGTACGTAAAGTGCTAGTACTCTACTACTCTGTAGCTTGTGGCGTTGCACGCATGGACTTCACTAAATTATCGACTCTATAAAAGAAATTCCTCTTGACGTGATTTTTTTGTTTTGAAACGGAGGCAAAAGCTTTGTCTCATCTCATTCATAAAGAAGGAGCTACTAACAAAGTTCGACGAGATCCATTACACCTCCACAAATGGAAGTGAAAAGCCTAGTCTCGCTGTATCAAATAACTCAAATATTCTGCCCCCGCAGTAACCGTCACTGATAAACAGGCTGCTAGCGTGTGCGTGAGAGGAGCGGCTGAGTAGGCCAAATACGCGCTTGAATAGAACACCGAGAGTACCCACTATGCAGGTGTACTTTCCATGCATTGTTAGTACAACAATGGTTCTAGAGAACAGACCCTCCACTTCCATTTGTAGCTCCTTGGCCATGAGATTCAAGAGTTCAACTGGTGCACTATACTAGAAGTATAGTACATCGCACTACTAGTTGAGAGAGTAGTACTAGTACTGCTACAGTATGAGTACGTAGTAAATAATAGCCTCACCCCTTCGCTAAGGAACAATCGAGGAGCTACAGTTGGAAGGGACGAGGCCCTGCGGTTACTACGCTCTTATCTCCTCCTCGCCAGTTCCCCTCCCCCCGAATAGAAGGCAGTTCGTCACTGCTCCCATGGATTCGCCAGGCGGTTCTCCACCTTGTCGGGGCTGGGAGACCTTGGACGACGATCCTATGGGAGAAATCGCACGCTGCTCCGACATCCTCACCGCCGCAAGACTCGGTGCTTCCTGCACCAACTTTTTCAAAACAGTGCTTAAACAGGCTTGGGAAAAGGCCATGCTTGTTGGTCTTCCATGCATCCTCAAGGAGAAGGTTCTTCTATGGGACAATCCTTCGAACAATCCACCACTCCCTGGTCATGGTTGCACGTTGACTCCGCTAGAGTTGCCGACGTTGAGAGGTAGTCGGATTTTGTCTGATGAGCAGGTCAGTCATGGAGTTTGATCATGTAGTACTTAGTTATTCCATTTCCATCCCGTAATTTCTCCGCTGCCCACCGTCTTATATATAGGTATGGGACGGTGCCAACGAAGATTGGCTTGCATACCTCCAGCCGGATACCACCATCATTTTGCACAACATCCACAGCAGTGCGGCCGTTCTCGTAGACCCCTTATCCACCATTGGGATCGGCCTTCTGGACTGGCTGGGCTTGAATACGTATGATGATGCCAACATGAGATTGAAGAATATAGCAATTGCAGACCCGCCGACAAAGCGACGCGGCTACGACAATTACTATCTCATCGCGGTGTTCGACATAAGGATTTCCATCAATACAAGAGGTAGTAACGGTAGACAGGGCAGAGGCTAGCGCATGTTGGCCGCGGCAGATTTGTACCCCTATACGTTCGAAGGCGCCGTGTTCCATCTAGGCCGCATCTTCGTGGTGACAAGCCAGGGGACTTGTTTCATCTGGTTGCCATCCTACGGTATGGGAGATTACAAACAGAATGCACAAACCATCATTTGCATCCCCAACGGTACTCCATTATTTTGCAGGGACGAGTCATCCCCCGATCAAAATAAGATTGCTGATCCTGGATGTGCATTTGCATCCGCGATTCGGTCTAACCTGGAACCTTGTAGCTGACTTTGGCATATTGGAATCAACTATCTTAGCAGTCATTACACATGGTACCACTGATGTGCAACATGGTCACACAATCTACCACGATCGGACCATCACCATCTACCCAGGTATTCCATTTAGTATTATATTTTTAACCCTCTCGCCTTCTCTTTCGTTGTTGTACTACTTACTAGTACTAGTAGGAGTAATTTTTACCTTGGAGGACGCGTATAGCTGAGCTAGGCCCTTGAAGACTTGAACCCACTAGCTGCCACCATTTTTTCCATGTCTTACTATCTCATCCATGTAGCCAAGAGTGGCTATATATAATAAGCCATTTATTTTACTTCCTCTATACCGGAGTAGTACTATTTGCTGCACAAAGATTCGACCGCCATATTTGAGCACAACATTATTATGCATGGACCTTGACTATGTACGTCACCATGTGTCCAGATCTGAGATGCCACGTGTACCAGATGAACGGTGCCGAGTTCGACCCCCGTGATGCTACGTGGGTGCCGAGGCACACTCTTGGAGAGTACTATTTTTCATTGGGGACAGCTACACCATTGTGAAGCGGATGCCACCTTCCGTGCACGACAGCTAAGGATGTCGTTCATGAAGCATGGTTGCATCTTCAGCGCGCAGCACCGAATGAACGACATGCTGGGACAGACTATCCCTAATTTATGCCGCTTCATCTTGGATGATAGTCTCCATCGTGTGGAACCGGACTAGAAAGCTGCGACAATGATTCCCGTTGCCCACCGCCATGGATCATGCCATCCATGAAGAACACCTGGGACTGGAACCTAGAGGAGGACATGTAGCCCATCTATAACGTGTAAGTGGGGTATGGTAAATTGTGAACGGTAGCGCTGTGAATATATGTAGACTAGTCGTGCACAAATTTATCACCTGAATTGGAGATGAACTTGTGTGGCATACTGGCATTTTTCCTTTAGAAATTATTACTAGTAAATGTGTTATGTGTACGTGCAACTTGTGTGGTTGTTGCACGGGCTCCAACATGCTCTTTGAGAAAACAAAGGTGGCACAGCTTTGGATATAGGCGACGTGGCGGCATCATACAGTAGCATCATTCGCTATAGTTGTAGCATACTCCTACTAGGACGACAACTCATATAAAACCTTGCGCTTGGCTCTTTGCCTCTTCGGGAGGTTCAACAGTTCGTACTCGTGTGGACCTTGCACTTGGCTCTTCGCCTCTTCCGAAGGTCCAACAATGATGATACTACAGTATAATATGCTTCTTGCAATCTGAGACCGATTGAACTGCTGCACGTCCACCACGAGGGCGAGGGCGAGCGAGAGGGAGAGGGAGAGGGCGCTGTAGTAAAAACCCTCTCCTCGTCCTGCGAGCCACCGCACGCGTGGGAGAGTGAAATGCATAGTAAGCATGCTTCTCCTCGTTCGGCGAGTTGACGGGACACATCAAAGCAGTACTAGTACTAGTCCATACTGTGTCCTTTCTGGTTAATATGGCTTAATTTGAAACGAGAAAAATACACTGGCGGTCAATGTATGTAACAATACTCTCTTTACGGTCACTATATATAGTTTTTGCGGTGATTATACGATCACTAGCTCGTTGTAGAGAACCGTATTGCACCCTACTGACCGGCCACATAGTCGATGTGGCACTTTGTTGACTGGTCAAATTGTCACCTGGTTTCTGGGTCCCACCTATTAGTTGGCAGAGCAAAGAAATCAGTTAAACAAAACTTTACGCAGGCGCGACAGGAGTCCAACCCTTGCGTGCGAACCACCCTGGCTGTGTATGTGAGTGCATGCACGTGTACTCCCCTCGGTCTTCCAACAAAGAGTGTACATCGGCTAAAAAACAAAGAGTGTACATCTACACTTCCAGTGCATTTTGCCTTTAATCTAAATCGATATTGATTGACTAATGCACCAACTTGTGCTCTAGCTATAGGCTACATGTCTATCCTTAATTTCAGCATGCAACAACCTTCATTTAATCTTCTTCTCTCAATGGTCGCATGCACACATAAGTCTGCTACTTTTGGGCATTAATTATACCCTGGTCAGTGTGTAAATCTCTAAATGTACAGTCTTTCACGGATGTAGGGAGTAGGTTGAGCACTTGAGCGTGAGCGTGTGTGTTGCGTCGTGTGTTGTGTGCCACATGGGTGCGTGAGTGTTGCGTGCATCCATGTGTACGTGTGAGTGTTGCATGTTGCATGCATGAGGCTTTTACTCCCTCCCATTGACATGTTCATATTTCAAGCTTCATCTGTTCCCTCCATATGGTGATACTCCCTCTGTTCCCAAATACGGAGTAAAAGCCTCCCTCTGTTCCCAAATACGGAGTATTTGTCTTTCTAATGATTTCAACAAGTGACTACGTATGGACAAAAATGAGTGAATCTACACTCTAAAATATGTCTACATACATCCGTATGTTGTATTCAATTTGAATGTCTAAAAAGACTATATTTAGGAACGGAGGGACTAGCAAATAAACATTAAGTTCTCTTGTTTTTCCCTCCTTGGTCACGGTGCACAACCAAAGATGACTTATTCACCTAGATGGAGGGAGTAGATGGTCAAAGTTTGACACAAAGTTAATGCATTGGTAAACATAATTTTTTGAGGAAAATGAGTGCATTAATTGAGTGTTTTTGCAAATTACAAAAATTATTCCACCACTCATTATCTACCTTGGTTGATGAGATTTTTGAATTGAGCCCTATAAACCGGAAAGGAGGTAGTACTAGTACTCCTGCATTATTGGCGCCGGGTGCCTTGGCAAATGCTAAGCATCCTTTATTTAATGATTTTGTAACTAAAGTTCTTCATGCATTGGTGGGATTCTTCCATTTAAGTCTTTTGTCTAGGTTCTCGCGCTTAGTACTGGGGTCACCACACTTATCTCTCTCCTCTTAGTTACCTTGCCACACCAGACTTTTGCCTACATGACAACCTTAGCACCTATACAAGGCAGAGCATTGAGAGGGTCCTGACCGTACATGCATAGGGATACTGTAGATAGGAAGTCTTCGCGATCCATTATTCCCCATCTCGGTCAGAAAGAACTATTCAACTAGTCTTCACAGTGAAGTGACAATACACGCTGCAATAGATAGGACACTTAATTAATAAGCTGAACTAGCGCGTTGGTGTTACTAAATCAGCCTTACCCAGTACTGCCATCATGTTTGCCAGTGGAGCACGCTTCCGCAAATACGACTACGCACCTCTCTCCTCCATTAACTTACATATGGGCCCTCTTGAGGTAGACCCACATGTCATAGGCGTAACTATTTTGTCGGGGGAAATCGACACCTATGGAATCACCGGGATCCCTTCTACGGTTGGCGGGCACGAGGTTGTGCAAAGAGCGGGTCTGACAGGAAGCACACGGATTGTTTACCTAGGTTTGGGCCGCGAGGATGCGTAAAACCCTAGTCCTGCTTTGGTGGATGTATTAAGTGTTCTTGTTTTCTTGAGCTAGCTACGGGGTGTAATCTGCCCAAAAGATCCGAAATCCTTCTCCTGGACGCCTCAGGCCTCCTTTATTGGCAAAAGGGGTCGCCATAGTGGCACACAGGAGGTGGAAAGGTGTACAGTGGATGAGTCTATCCTTTGGCACCGTTGGACAAACGCATTTAATGTGTTGCTGACGTGTCCCTCTCACTTTATCGGGGACGGCAAGGAAGCACGTCCCAGCTGTTGCCGCCTCGCCTGGCTTTGACACACGTCCAAGCCGACAAGGCATTGCTGCGCCACGTTGGCTGGCTGCTGGGCTGGCGCGGTGGTGGAGCCTTCACGAAGGGTCGCATGCCACCACGCAGGTGCTTGCTGAGTCGGTGTGGAGGCCGCCCGTCGCCACGCGGGTGCCTACCCAACTATTTGAGCTAGCAGCTGCTTGGGGACGGCGGTGGAGTCTTGGCAGGCGTGGGCCTAGCTGTGGCCCTGCCGATGCCCTCGGCAAGGGTCTTGCCGGGGGCCCAGCAAGGGTCTTGCCGTGGCGTTGCAGTCGTCCCCTGTCGTGGAATTGTCACGACAGATGTCCTAGTATAAGTACTTAGTCGTGAGGCCAGCGCATCTTTGTAGTAGCTTGAGAGGGGTTGAGCGGAATCGAGAGACGCTATACAAGACAAGGATTTAGACAGCTTCAGGCCCTGGGAAACATCATCCGGAATAGCCCTACATGCTATTTGTGGCTAGGTCTCATTGTGCTCATGAGGGAGTCGCCGTAAACCGGCTCTCCTCTAGTTGTGTCTAGCCCTAGAGATTATTGCTTGTTGCTTGTCCCTCTTTGGGGAGCCCTGCCCCTCCTTATATATGTTGAAGGGGCGGTTTACGTGACTAGTCCTAGTTGGATTAGGATTACTCTATTACAAGTGGAGTCCTAGTCTTGCTTCCTTTGTAAGGGAATATTCCTTGTGCTTTCCTCATAAACCGGCCCACCATTAAACGTGAACCGGCCTTCTGGGCCATGGGCCTCGTCATCCATCTGACCCGCCCACCGGGTTACTAATGAACCGCCAAGACCGGGCGGGTAGCCCGTGAACCGCCAAGCTCCGGGCGGGTTACTAGTCAGTCGTCCAGTCCGGCAGGGTTATACTTTCGGCCGGTTTACGCCACTGGGTATATCCTCGACATTAGCGCCCAGTTTAATTTGGATTTATCCATGTTAAACTGATCCTGTAAAACAAACACAAGAACAAATTTGACAGATTATGCTCCGGGATAAGAATTCTTGTAAGCCGGCATTTGATCATCCTTAAGTCCTTGTCATTTCCTCCTTCTAGAAAATCCGAGTCAATAGACCAGCTTCATAATCAATTTTATTGCAGAAGATATTTTGTAAATAAAGAATCCATTTAAATCGGCCTTCAATGCTCTAATTTGACAAAAATACTGGTCTTCAAATATTCAACTGATATCAGCCGGTTTGAAAATGTAGAACTTGCCAGTTTATCATTGCCAAAATTGCCGGGTTATAAAAACTGATAATTCCGGGTCATGATTGTTTCAAATGCCGGTTCAATCTGGTTTTCTCAAAACTGAAAAACAGAAGATATTTCTCCCTTATATCCATATTACCTATAGCCCCCAAGTCTTGAACAGAACAAAGTGATGATTTGAGACTTGTTTCCATACAATTACTGCCACTTTGAAGAAATCCATGTTGTTCATCTCATTCACTAGTAAAAACTAAATACTCCATATATGTAGCCCCCAAGTGCCGGGTTGTCATGCTTGCAGCAACCTGGGACTTGAAATTGCCTTGTGCTCATAGAAACTTCAACCATGAGCAGGGACTTTGTAAATATAGTCATGTAGATTTGATCAGTGATGTGTAGCCCCCAAGGGCCGGCTTAGTAAGATAATACTGAACCGGGACTTGATATATACTTGAATTTTTGACAAGAGCAATTGGTAGCCCCCAAGGGTCGGCTCATTATAATGTGATGAGTCGGATCTTGGAGAAGATGAGCAAAAAATGACTTTGCATTAGCCCCCAAGTGTCATGGTGCATGCTTGCAGCGACATGAGACTTGTCTATTTGATATAATCTCAACTTTCAATAATACAGCCCCCAAGGGCCGGGTTGTAAGCCTGCAGCAACTCGGGTCTATTCCTTTAATTGTAGAATATATCATATCCATCAATAATATAATAGCCATTGCGCTAAAGCAACTTTGAAAACCTTAATTATAATACTGGTTATTGATAACCATAATAAAAATCCAGCCATGTTGGCTATTCAAGATAATATAATCCGGTATGAAAACCTTATTCATTCAATATCATAATGAAAATTCAGCCAAGTTTGGCTATTTGAATAATATAACCCAATAATTTATAAGCGCGTGATTCCAATGGCGCAATCCAAATATATACTGGCGACTTATAGTCCAAAGCCAGGCCGGTTTAATAAACACCGGATAATTTCTCATCATATACTGGCGACTTGTCGTCTTAAAGCCAGGCCAGTTTAATAAACACCGGATAATTTATCATCATACTGGTGACATATAGTCGAAAGCCCGGCCGGTTTAAGAAACGCCAGTGATTTATAATCATGCTTTATTCAACCTGTTTCTGCATACAACAAGTTTAAAGTGTCCTGGAGGTTTACCGCCAGACGGGTCATAATGCCCAACATATAACCTGGGTTTATAACCAAGGCTGCACTTAAGAATAATCAAATATGAAATATATCATACCTGTGACATTGAATCACATCGTTGGTTTACCAAATTTTTGTAGTAAGGGTGATAACCCCAATCTTGAGTACTGATAACTCCTTCCATATTTTGTCGGTTTATGATAAAACAGTACCAGGTTGTGATAAACACCAGTTTATCCATATTCAATTCTGGCGACTTATAGTCGAAACTAAACTGGGCTGATAGTCCCCGGATTATGATTTGGTCGTGTACCGTCAATTTGTAATTGACAGTCGAACCGGGTTGTTAACACCGATTTAAAAAGCAACAACAAAAATCTTTATCAAAAAGAAAACAAAACTCAAACAAAGGCAAAATAAAAACCATTGTAGGCGAGGCTTTGAGCCGATCAAGAGGTGTGACTATGGTTCAGACATGACCAAGCCCCCAAATGACATCGTGGCATTACACCGATCAAGAGGCGTGGCTATGGTTCGGGTTCGACCAAAGCCCCCAAGTGATGTTGTGGCATTGAGCCGATCAAGAGGTGTGACTATGGTTCAGACATGACCAAGCCCCCAAGTGATGCTATGGCATTACGCAGATCAAGAGGCGTGGCTATGGTTCGGGTTCGACCAAAGCCCCCAAGTGATGTTGTGGCATTACGCCGATCAAGAGGTGTGACTATGGTTCAGACATGACCAAGTCCCCAAGTGATCAATAATATGATAAGCCAATAAGGCATGATACCCATGTTTGAACCGCGCATCATGGCAGCAGGTCCTCTTTGGCACCCCTTAACTTTTTGCAAGAGATAAATCCTTCTTGAACCGGATGTTAAGCCGGATATTGAGAGCTTCAAAGCTTTGTGGGAGACATCTTTCCCTTGAACCGGATTTTAAACCGGAATTTTCATTTTCAGCCAGCAATTTTCTGACATCCTTTAAACTCGAACTTGCGAGAAGTTAATTCCTTTTTGAACCGTACATTGTTAAACCGGATTTGAGCGCTTCAGAGCTTTGTGGGAGAATGGATTTCCGTTGAACCGGGTCATAACCGGATATTGAGAGCTTCAGTGAGACTGACTTCCCTTGAGCCAGATTTTAAACCGGAATCCTTTCTGATGACCCGGAACTTCTTCATTGAGCCGGGATTTTGTAACTGTTATATACTTTCTAAGCTGGAAATTTTTTGACAACCTTTAAATTTTCATCAATATAACAGTAGCCGCCGGGACCGGGTTATCTTTCCCTCCATCGTCCTGGGGTTCTTAAATTTGCTGAAACTCGCAAGATTTGCTGAGTCATGTCATCGTAGCCCCCGAGTCTCAAAGGTGACTCGAGGAGTTGGCTTGAGATTATCCACATTTGACCGTGATGTAAACCGGCATAACTTTTATATCATTGGTGTTGATAGCACGATGTGAATCCACAGAAGGTTGAGGTGACTGCGGCGGGTTATAAATGATCCCGCATGAGTCGTGTCAGCAACTCGGCCAATGGTTCCTTCCAACTGGCGATTTGAAACATTTTTTGGAATTTCCTGATTAATTTAAATCCAGAAAATAAATAATTGCGCCAAGATCGCGTCATGCTTGCGCCGACAAGTCAACAATGATCGTCAAACCCGACGTGTGGGGTCCACACGCCGGTGACACGGGTTAAACAGGGGTTAGTTTAAGCCTAATTAAAAGATTAGAGGCAGGGGCCACCGGTCGATGTCGATGGTTAACTAGGCGGTGATTAGCACTGCTAATCACCGGCCGATAGGGCCCACCTGTCGAGCCGGGCGAGGTCGTCGGCGGCGACCTCAAGACGCTGGCGGCGTCGCGTTACACACCACGGGGGTGGCGGCTAAGGGCACCGGGGCGTAGCCGCCTCGTCCGCATCGAGGAAGCAGACGGAAGCCGCTGGGCGCCGGAGCTCACGGAGCAGAGCTTCATGGCGGCGGCCGGAGCTTCGGCTCGAGCGGCTGCGGGCTACAGAGCCTGGGAGGCAGGGAGAAGGGGAAACGACATGGGGGCTCACAGGGTCCGGAAGAGACGACGGCGAGCCTGGGAAGACGCCGGCGACGGAGAGCGGCGACGGAGATCCACGGCGGCCCGAGGAGGAAGAAGGGTCGGGACGATGCTTTGCAGGCGCTTCGCTCGCGTGACTTGGCGGGAGGACGATGACGATCTGGCGGTGCTGCAGGCGCAGCAGGCGAGGGGTGGCTGTGGCCACGGCCGCGCAGCAGCGGCGCTCTCCGGCTTCGGTGAAGAGAGGGAGAGGGAGCCAGAGGAGGGAGAGGCACGGAGAGAGAGAGTGAGGTGCTGGGCGGCGTCGCGTGGCGTCCCGGGTCATCCAATGACGAGGGGGAGGACAGGCAGGGAGGAGGGAGGAGGTGGCGGGCGGCAGGCTGTGCTGTCGGGCACGCGCCCATCCTCTGTCGAGGACGAAGACGATAGAGGAGGGGTCCAGTGGGCTGGGCCACCTTCTTTGGGCTACTTGTGATGCCGGCCAAGACAGAGCCGGGCCGCAGTAGGTCCAGTAAGGTTTTCCCATTTGTTTCTTTTCTATTTTTCTGACATTTGTTTTGATTTAATTAAAATACTAAATCATTTTATTTCCTTATGCCAATTTTTGCAGAGCTAACTATATTATTCCGAGCTCCTCAAAGAACTAGCATAATTATTGGACATATATAGTATATATAACATATATATATATCCAATGCAAATAATTATGCATTAATTCCAAATGCCCAAAATAAATACTTATGAGCTCCTAATAATATTGGTTTGATTTTTATCTCTGTCCAATATTTTCAGAGAGCAACATGAGCATTTTCTTGGACCCTTTTGGAGCACTTTTTATTTAGGTCATTTCTAGAAATGATTCTGAGGGTTTCACAAATCCCCATTTCAATGTTTAAATGGAATTTAAACATGATGCACACATGACTAGCTAGCCTCGAGCATACCAGAACTAGGGACGTGACAACTCGCCCCCACTTGAAAGAATCTCGTCCCGAGATTCAGGGGCCGACGGAAAGAAAGCGGGGTACTCGAGTTGAAGACGATGTTCTCGCTCCCAGGTAGCTTCTCTCTCGGAATGATGAGACCACTGAACCTTGAGAAACTTGATATTCTGACGTCGGGTAACACGCTCTGCTTGATCAAGAATGCGAACAGGGTACTCTCGATAGGTGAGGTTATCTTGGAGATCAAGCGTTTCGTGGTCCACTCCACAGATGGGATCCGAGAAGCAACGCTGAGTTGGGAGACGTGGAAGACATCATGCACTCTGGAAAGATGTGGGGGTAGTTCCAAATGGTAGGCAACCTCTCCTCGTTTAGCGAGAATGCGAAAGGGACCAATGTAACGATGAGCCAACTTGCCCTTGATACCGAAACGATGGGTACCCTTCAAAGGAGTAACCCGAAGGTAAGCCTTGTCGCCAACTTCATAAGCCACTTCCTTATGACGACGGTCATACTGGCTCTTTTGACGAGATTGGGCTGTTTTCAAATTCTCACGAATGATGTGAACTTGCTCTTCTGCCTCCTGGATCATATCCGGTCCAAAGAATTGTCTTTCACCGGTTTCTGACCAGTTCAAAGGTGTTCGACATCTTCGTCCATAGAGAATCTCAAAAGGAGCTTTCTTGAGACTGGATTGGTAGCTATTGTTATAAGCAAACTCGGCGAAAGGAAGCCATTTCTCCCAATCCATACCGAATGAGATAACGCAAGATCTAAGCATGTCTTCGAGAATTTGGTTGACCCTTTCCACCTGACCACTTGACTGAGGGTGGAAAGCGGTACTGAAGGAAAGATGGGTCCCCATGGCAGTTTGGAAACTCTCCCAGAAATGAGAAGTGGAAAGACTACCACGGTCTGAATTGATCTCTAGTGGAACACCATGAAGTGACACTATTCGAGAAATGTATAAGTCAGCGAACTGACTAGCAGTGATACTCTCTCAAACAGGTAGGAAGTGAGCCACTTTGGAGAGACGATCAATGACTACGAAGATAGCATTATTCCCTTTCTTGGTCTTGGGAAAGCTGGTGATGAAGTCCATACGAACTTTATCCCATTTCCACTCAGGAATGGCTAAAGGCTGAAGGGTGCCAGCAGGCCTTTGATGCTCGGCCTTAACGCGACGACAAACATCGCAGTTAGCAATAAACTGAGCAATTTCTCTCGTCATCCTAGTCCACCGTAACCTCTCGGCGAGGTCCCGATACATCTTAGTACTACGGGATGAATTGTGAGAGGGCATTCATGCGCCTCCTTAAGAATCAGTTGTCGAAGATGTTGCTTCTTAGGGACCACCAAGCGATTCCCAAAGAAAACGACACCTCGATCATCTATAGAGAAACTACCAGCAATACCCTTGGCAATGTTTCTCTTGATCCGGTAATCCCGTATCATGCTTCGGGCTTCTATGATATGATCCACAAGAGTAGGTTTCCCCACCAAGGTAGAAAGGAACTGTGAGGAGCAATGTGAAGGTTAAGCTTACGAAATTCCTCATGGAGAGGTGGTTGACCTCGCCGCAACATGAGATTGTTGCAATAGGATTTATGACTTAGCGCATCAGGGCATGACATTGGCTTTGCACGGGGTGTAGGTAATCCCTAAATCATAATCTGAGATCAACTCCAACCAACGCCTTTGCCTAAGGTTCAAATCTGGTTGGGTGAAGATATACTTGAGACTCGTGATCGTGTAGATCGCAACGCTTACCAAGAAGGTAATGTCGCCAGGTCTTGAGTGCATAGACTACTACCGCAAGTTCTAGATCATGTGTAGGATAATTCTCCTCATGTGGATGCAATCGCGACATGCATAGGCAATCACATGACGATCTTGCATAAGAATGCAACCTAGTCCCTGTTGTGAGGCGTCGCAGAGATAACAAAGTCTTTAGTGAAACCGTGGCACAAGTATGGGAGCAGAAGTCAGCGCCTTTTCGTTCTGAAAACTGTACTCACACTGTGGGGACCACTCAAACTTTTTATCTTTCTTGAGAAGTTCCGTGAGGGGTTTGGCTACTTTGGAGAAATTTTCAACAAAGCGGTGACAATAGCTGGCTAGACCAAGGAAACTCCTAACTTGTTTAATGGTTTCAGGTGGAGTCCAATCGAGAACGGCCTGAACTCTCTCGGGATTGACAGTAATGCCCTTACCAGAGATTACGTGGCCTAGGTAGGTCACTTCTGGCAACCAAAATTCACACTTGGAGAACTTGGCATAAAGGCGGTGCTCTCTGATTTTTTCTAACACAAGTCTAAGATGTTCGGCATGCTCTTCCTCGTTCTTCGAGTAAATAAGAATATCATCGAGGTAAACCACGACGAATTTGTCTAAGTACTCCATGAAGATCGAGTTCATCAAGCGGGAGAATGTAGCTGGAGCATTGGTTAGACCAAAGGACATGATGGTGTACTCATACTGGCCATAACGAGTGACAAAGGTTGTCTTGGGGATGTCCCTGTTTCTGATCTTACTTTGGTGGTAGCCTAACCTCAAATCCATCTTGGAAAAGACTGAGGATCCAGCGAGCTGATCATACAGGTCGTTGATCCTGGGGAGCGGATACTAGTTCTTTATCGTAACCAAATTAACGGGACGATAATCTACAACCATCTGGTCCGTACCATCCTTCTTCTTGACGAAGAGGACGGGGCAAGCCCAAGGAGAAGAACTAGGACGGATGAAACCCTTTTGCAAGGACTCATCAAGTTGCTTCTTAAGCTCGGCTAGTTCTAAGGGTGCCATCTTGTAAGGTCTCCTAGAAATTGGAGCGGTTCCTGGGATAAGATCTATGACAAACTCTACATCTCAGTCAGGTGGAACACCTGGCAGTTCCTCTGGAAAGACATCCGGGAAGTCACGGACTATCGAGATATCTACAAGGTCTGGAAGAGGGCTGGCATTAAGAGAATAGAGTTGACGCTTTGCAACTCTAGTGGAGACAGTGACTATCTTGCCAGATGGGTGTGTAAGCTGAACAGACCTAGTATAACAATCAATCTTGGCATGATGAGCTGTCATCCAGTCCATACCCAAGATGATGTTAATATCTGTGGACTTGAGGGCTATAAGTGAGGCAAGGAATACAAGTCTATCAACAAGGATTTCATTACCATAGCTGATTCTGGTGGTTTGCCATCTAGACCCTGGGGTTTGGATTTCAAGCGGAGTTGGCATATCACAGAATGACATGTCGTGCAAACGAGCATAGCCTTCAGAGATGAAGGAGTGGGATGCTCCGGTATCGAATAGAACCGAAGCTGGATGACAGTTGACAAGGAGTGTACCAAGAACGACATCCGGATCATCATGAGCGTCTTTAGCTGGGACGTGATGCACACGTCCACGTTCAGTGGGAGCCGACTTAACATTGATCATCTTGCGTGATGGCTTAACACAGCCAACAGTCTTCTCGGGCTGGGGTGGAGCATAAGCGGCTGAGAGCGATCCGTGCATAGTGTCTGGCTCTCCGCATGTGAAGCAAGTCCTCGAAGTAGGGCGTGGACCCGCATTGACAAGTGATCTACCAATAGGCCTGGGTGGAGCATGTAATCGAATCGGGTGAGGCGCCACACAAGATGGCCTCGGTGTATAACCGGTGGAAGAGCAGAGTTCGAATCCAAATCCGCGCTTCTGCGAACTAGAACCGGAGGAAGAAACCAAATCACGGTTGTGCTTAAGAGACTCCTCGTAAGTGAGCTGAGCTGTCTCTGCATTAATGGCCTTGTTCACAAGAGCTTGGAATGTATCACAATGATGCAGGTGGAGATCACGACGCAACTTGGGGTTGATACCCTTCCGGAACCTAGCCTGCTTCTTGGCGTCCGTGGACACCTCTTCTGTGGCATAACGGGTGAGGTTCTCAAACTCTCTGCTGTAAGCATCAACAGCCATCTTACCCTGGATGAAACTACAGAACTCTTCTCTCTTGCGATCGATGAGGGCTTCGTGAATGTGATGCTCACGAAAAGCCTCGGTGAAATCTCTCGGTAGGAATCGACCAGGTGGAAGCATAGCCTCATAGTTACGCCACCAAAGACTAGCATGACCTTCCGGTGGTATGCAGCATAGGTGACCTTGCCACTTTCAGCCACGTTCGCGAGCGGAGCTTGCGTGTGATACTACGGGCGGTCATGCGCATCGAGTGGCTCGATGGAATGATGAAAGGTAGGTGGGTGCAAGCGAATGAAATCATGAATGGTTGCAGACCCTTTGAACTGCTGTGCAGTGTTCTCCTCGATACGTGCCAACAAGCGGTTAGACTCATGCTTGTTTCTCTCCATCTCTAACATAAAATCTGCCAACGAAGGTGGGTCGGGAGGATCCTCATCCCTACCATCTCCGTGGTTCTGGCTACAAGCAACAGAACTTTGCTTAACTGATGACATCCTGAGAAACGAAACCAAGGACGGAATCAACATCACTACATACTGAATAATGTAGGACACAGAAATTAGTAACTCTCGAACTCCTGGGGCAATTCCGGCGGCATAACGGCAGTAAAATGCTCAGAATGAGACATCCTGCTAAAATGGGGTAGTAGCATACTCAACATCTTCACTCAAGGTTCGGAGATATTACTAAACAGGCTGCACCAGAGGTACTCGAAAACTGGGGTATGACTCTGATCATCCAATCCTATGGGACTACGGAGTAGTAACACGTGATCCTGATAGACAGAAGAGGAAGCCTAGTTCCTTAACCCCGTAGGAAAAAGTAAGATGACTCAGATCGAGGGCCATGAGGTAAAGGAGTAAAAAGAGCCTTCGTCCCTTCCACAATCAATTCCCTACATAACTAAAGAATTTCTAGACTCAACTTCACCAGGTTGGCTTGGAAATCCTCTGACAATCGGGCTCGATACCAAAGCTGTCGGGACCCGATCCTAAGTCACACCGATCTAGCATGTAACACATCATATCACTTTGCGGCCTCACGCACGGTATTCCCACGGTGTCGCCTTACCATGGCCCGGGACCGTTTATGCCTTTTGGCTCACGATATGATAGTGTCGCTAGCATCCATATGACAGAGAACCCGGGCCGACATGACTAGTCGTGAACCCAAAGTGGCACTAACCTATGGGGACAGGCATACATGAATCACATCGAGCATGTCGGTCATCAACGTATGAATTCGGGCTGTAGCACTGGGCTAACAGGACTTCGGTATCCCGGGCTGTAGCAGGCTAGGCAGAACTCCGAATATCACCGCGTGACATTTCCCCGAAGGGATAGACATAGGAACGAAGTGAAACACATGCCGGCCAGTCAAGTGTCCAAGCAGTAGTGCTGGGCTAGCAGGACTCCGGTGAACCGGGCTGTAGCGGACTACTATTGCTCGGAAGCACGAGACTACATTTCCCCATAAGAGAGGCTACCAAGGATAAACAACTAGGTTGTCGGATCCCACACATAGCAATACAAGTTACACGTACGCATAACATGCAAGTATGTGTTGTACAACATGGCATCACAACATAACGCAAACTCATATAGGTAAAGGCTCAGAAGAGCCACATAGCATTAAATACAAACAGGGTCACATGACCCATCATTGAAAGCATACAAGCAACAAGCGGAAGCATTACATGTCCGAGTACGCACAACTACAAAAGAAAAAGGCTGAGAAGCCTGACTATCTACAAGACCCTCCCAAGGGTACAAGATCGTAGCTGAGGTAACAAGCTACTCGTCGAAGTCCAAGCGGAACTACTAGTAAGACCAAAGTCTCCGCTGCCAAAACATAAATAAAGCAACGTGAGTACAAAGGTACCCAGCAAGACTTACATCAGATCGTATTATACATGCATTAGTATCAAGAAGGTAATGTGGAGTTTAGTTGCAGCAAGCCAGCTTTGACTCGTGGCTGTCCTGTTCTCGACTACGTAACTTCTTTGAGGTGATATGGCGCTGCACGAGTCTACTAGTCACCACACAATACACTACTATGGATTCATTCCCGTCTCCATACGAGAAGGCCATCCATAGCACTCACACTTGTCTTGAGCATTTTAGAGTATCCACTTCAAGTTGTCTATGTACCACGTAAGCATCCAAGAAGTCCATAACCGAGGACACGACTATTCGAATAGATCATGATAACCCTGCAGGGGTGTACTTCTTCACACACGCTCTCACCACTTATCACCATGTACACGTCATGTATCTCGGTAACCTTCAAGCGGAAGCCTGGCGAGGGTGTCGGCCACGACCTGACTAACCACACAAGACTCTAGTCCAGGTTTATCGCCTATTCGGGTTCCATCCGCAAGGAGATCCGGCCGGGGTGTCGCTCACGGCCCCAAACGATGTGTGCAGGGTTCCCGAGCCCACCATCCGGGTGCCACTCGGTACACCAGGCCACGTGTGCCTAGTCATCCCAAGCCCACCTGCCGGGTGCCACTTGGTAGAAAAATAGCACTACCTACAAACACCAGAAACTAGTTGCGACTCCTGGACAGAGATCAAGTTGATTAATAAGTCGAGAGGGGTCGAGTTACCGGAACCCAATGTGTGGTAGTATCGAGTCATTGGACAACATACATAGAACTCAGTGCTTAAGAACGGTTCCAGTGAGACAACCCACCATGTACTCCTACATGGCCTCTCACCGCTACCTTTACCAAATCGTGTTCACACATTTCACTCTCAAATCGTAACATATCGTAACACTCCAATTCATTCCCAATGAATCAGACTGACACAACTCTAAGCAATAGCAGGCATAGCATGGTAGGAACACAACATGGCTCAATCAACTCCTACACATGCTAGTGGGTTTCAACTATTTATGTGGCAATGACAGTCATGCAGAGGAATGGGTTCAACTACCGCAAAGACAAAGTAGCAGATGAATCGTTGTTGTCCTAATGCAATAACGAGAGCAGGAGCGAGAGAGTAGGATTGTATCGGAATGAACAAGGGGTTTGCTTGCACGGTAAATCAACAAGGAGGCCTTCGCTTCACGCATGTGTACTCTCGAGCACTCTCCGAGCTGGACCGATCGAGAAGGAACAGTGCCAACAATCAATACACAAGCATATGCAACAATATGATGCATGAACATGGCATGTAGATGTGATGTTGTTGAGCTAATGCAGCTAGAGTTCATTTGGTTGAAGTCCATTTGAAACAAAAATTCAAATGCAACTCCAAGTTAAGCTCTTATATATGCCATTATAGTAATTCAAATGCAGGTATAACTTGGTTTGTCATGCATGAAACTGGTACAGATGGATAGATTGAATTTTTCTGTTTTCATATATAAATTATTTCAATCTGAGCTACGGTTGAATTTCTATGATTTTTGAAGTTTGAAACATTTTGGAATTTCTGATTAATTTAAATCCGAAAATAAATAATTGCGTCAAGATCACGTCATGCTTGCGTCGGCAAGTCAACAATATTGGATCGAATCAAACTGACGTGTGGGGTCCACACGTCGGTGACACGGGTTAAACATGGGGTTAGTTTAAGCCTAATTAAAATATTAGGGGTCAGGCCACCGGTCGATGTCGATGGTTAACTAGGCGGTGATTAGCACTAAGCTAATCACCGGCCGATAGGGCCCACCTGTCAGCCGGGCGAGGTCGTCGGCGGCGACCTCGGGGCGGCGGCGTCGCGTTCTGCACCACGGGCGGCGGTTAAGGGCACCGGGGCATAGCCCGGGCTCGTCCGCATCCAGGGGAGCAGACGGGAAGACGCGGGGGCGCCGGAGCTCACCGGAGCAGAGCTCGCGGCGGCGGCCGGAGCTCGGCTCGAGCGGCTGCGGGCTCTGAGCCTGGAGGCAGGGGAAAAGGGGGAAACGACATGGGGGGGGGCTCACAGGGGTCCGGAAGAGACGACGGCGAGCTCGGGGAAGACGCTGAAGGCGGCGAGCGGCGACGAAGATCCACGACGGCCCGAGGAGGAAGAAGGGTCGGGGACGACGCTGCAGGGTGCTTCCGCTCGCATGACTTGGCGGGGAGGACGATGACGATCTTGGCGGTGCTTCTAGAGCGCAGGCGAGGCGAGGGGTGGCAGTGGCCACGGGCGGGCGAGCAGCGCGCTCCAAGGCGCTTCGGTGAAGAGAGGGAGAGGGAGCGAGAGGAGGGGAGAGGCACGGGAGAGAGAGAGAGTGAGGTGCGGGGCGTCGTGTGGCGTCGTCCGGTCATCCAGCTCGACGAGGGGGGAGGACAGGCAGGCAGCGAGGGAGGAGGTGGCGCGGCGCTGTGCCGTACGCTGCCGGGCACGCGCCCATCCTCTGTCGAGGACGAAGACGACGAGGAGGAGGGGCAGTGGGCTGGGCAGTGGCTGGGCCGCAGGTAGGTCGAGTAAGGTTTTCCCTTTTATTTCTTTTCTATTTTTCGACATTTGTTTTGATTTAATTAAAATACTAAATCATTTTATTTCCTTATGCCAATTTTTGCAGGAGCTAACTATATTATTCCGAGCTCCTCAAAGAACTAGCATAATTATTGGACATATATAGTATATATAACATATATATATCCAATGCAAATAATTATGCATTAATTCCAAATGCCCAAAATAAATACTTATGAGCTCCTAATAATATTGGTTTGATTTTATCTCATCCAATATTTTCAGAGAGCAACATGAGCATTTTCTTGGACCCTTTTGGAGCACTTTTTATTTAGGTCATTTCTAAAAATGATTCTGAGGATTTCACAAATCCCCATTTCAATGTTTAAATGGAATTTAAACATGATGCACACATGACTAGCTAGCCTCGAGCATACCAGAACTAGGGACGTGACAGGTCTAAAGCAACGAGGCCGGTTTGTAGAGGCCGCTCCAGTTCCGCCATGTAGGCGGAGTAAGGGAGCTTCGGTGGTTTGGAAGTGGCAGCTCCAGGCGACTTGCAGTGGCAGACCGTCCCATAGGCAGCGGGGAGAGTCCGTGGTGACCTGGCAGCGGCGATTCATGGAGGAGTGCAGCTGAAGTGGCTCAAGGTGGTTCCGGTTTATCGGGCACCGTGGAGACCCCCGGCGAGGAGAGGCGAAGCAGCAAACTGGCATGGGATGCGACGGCGGCTCGGAGGTCAGAACCTCAATGGCGGCCCGAAAACGGAAACAGGGCCAGTTTAGAACCGGAGGTGGTAGAGAATCGGCCAGCGACTCGAGGAGTGAGGCCAGGCAGCTTCAGAGGCGACTGGGGCTTGCAGAGATGAACCGGCAGCAATGAGCCGGCGGCGCAAGGTGTGATGAACAGCGATGCTCGGCATTGGAAAACAGGGCGACCCGGTGCGGCGGTTCACGGATGGCTCGGGCCGCTTTGAGGCCATGGCTGGAACTTAGATGCAAGCGCAGATGCTTAGCGGAGGCACGCGGCGACTGCCCCAGCCGGCGGGTCAGCGGGGCGGTTTGACGCGAGCGCGGCGACTCAAAAGCAGCGTAACCCGGGGTTCGATCCGGTTTTGAAGGTGATGGCGGCTCAACCGGGGCTGCTCAACAACGAGCAGCCGAGGCAGATGACAGCTCATGGACGTGCTTGCGGCAGCGGGAGCAGAGGCTAGGCTGCTTCTGCCAGGGCGGCCCAGGGCAGACAGCGGCTCAGATACACCATGACGGGCGACTCAAGGTGGCCAGCGGCGGCGATTTGAAGATGGAGCCCAGCGCGGTTCAGCACGAGACGGCAAACTTAAGTTCCAGTGAAGGCTAAACCGGCTGGCGGCTTGAAATTGCGGCACTTGGCGCGGCAACTCGGACATGGGCGTGGGCGCGGCTTGACTCGGAGGCGGCATAACCCAGGTTTTGATCCGGTTTTGAGGCTGCCGGATCGAGCTTGGCTGTTGGTGAGCACTAGGTGGCTCGGCGGCGCCTCTCGGGCGCGGAGGTGAACCGGCCACATCGAAGGCACTCTGGCGGGTCGATGAGGTGCGTCTGCTGCCGCGACGGGTTGGAGTGGTGCGGCCGTGGCCAGTTCAGCGCGAGCGCACAAAGCAGGAGGAGTTCTGCGCAACAAGTCGAGGCGAAGCAGCATCTAGGCGCGGAGGCGGTCGGCGGCATCCGGCAACTCAGTGTGCGGCAGCTGAACTGGCCGCAGCAGCGAGACCCGAGCGGGGTACCCCAACCGATCCGAGGCTGAGCCATCCAGCAAGTCAGGAGACGAGCGCGCGGCCGGCGAGTCCGGGTCCGGATCAAGCTCGAGCAGCCATCGGAGGCATGCTGCAAGGGTGGCCACGACCGGGTCACGCGGAGGTGGCCCGAAGAAGACGGCGACTTTGCGAGGCAGCGGTTCAGTTCGACTGCAATGGCGACTTGGTAATGGCACAGCTTAGCGTGGCATGATGAGGCGGTGCCGGTCCGTGGAAGCAACGATGGAGAGTCAGATGGTCGCAGTGGATTGTAGCGATGATGGCTAGCGAGGGCGGGTCAAATCGGAACGGCGGCTCATCGGCAGGATGCCAGTAACCCGGAGCGAACAGGGGCAGCGTCCAACCACTCTTCAATGGCGATCCGGCAGCAGCATATGAGTCCATAGAGATACCTTTGATCTGGTTCCAGGAGCTGGTCCCCTGACTCTGATCCAACTTGTCATAATACTTGACAGGTTACTGTTTTGGACTACATGATTTCCACCTTAGTTTGACTTGGTCTTCATGGGGGAAAATAGCGAGCCTCGGCAGAAAACCAAACCGAACCCGAGGCAAGGCAGGCCCGGTTCGGGACGGCTTCGAGGGCAACTTGAGGTCGACCACAACGGGGGCCATTTAGCAGAGGGACAAATCGACGCCGTCCACCAGTTAAAAATCAATTTGACTCCACGCGTGACTCCACAAGTAGTGGTAATTAGCTTCTTTTTGAGCGGCGATTTAGAGGCCGGGTTGATAGCAGGTTTGACTCCCCTGGCGCTTTGCGGCGCCTTCGGTTTTGACGGTTCACCGGAACCTTGGCGACTTAAACCTAATTTCTTTGAAACTCAAACCTTGTCGGGGCCTCAGATCTGACTTGCAAAGCTGATGCAAACCTTTCCAAACCTGTCTTTCTTCATCCGGAAAATCATGAACTTCTTGATCCCTAAGAAAATATCCCTCCAAGAACTCATCACCACCATGCGTGGGCCCCATGGTGGGCGCCAACTGTCGTGGAATTGTCACGGCAGATGTCCTAGTATAAGGACTTAGTCGTGGGGCCAGCGCATCTTTGTAGTAGCTTGAGAGGGGTTGAGAGGAATCGAGAGACGCAATACAAGACAAGGATTTAGATAGCTTCGGGCCCCGGGAAACATCATCCGGAATAGCCCTACATGTTGTTTGTGGCTAGGTCTCATTATGCTCATGAGGGAGTCGCCGTAAACCGTCTCTCCTCTAGTTGTGTCTAGCCCTAGAGATTATTGCTTGTTGCTTGTCCCTCTTTGGGGAGCCCTGCCCCTCCTTATATATGTTGAAGGGGCGGTTTACATGACAAGTCCTAGTTCGATTAGGATTACTCTATTACAAGTGGAGTCCTAGTCTTGCTTCCTTTGTAAGGGAATATTCCTTGTGCTTTCCTCATAAACCGGCCCACCATTAAACGTTGTAGGCTCTTGAGAAGATGTGTCTAGAGGGGGGGTGATTAGACACTAAGTACCAAAGTTGTAGTTTTCTAACTTCTTTAGGTTTAAGTGGAGTTTAGGCACAAGTTTAACATTCACAATACATAACAAGCAAGCATGCAAAGAGTATATGAGCGGCGGAAAGTAAAGCATGCAACTTGCAAGAATGTAAAGGGAAGGGTTTTGGAGGATTCAAACACAATTGGAGACACGGATGTTTTTGTCGTGGTTCCGATAGGTGGTGCTATCGTACATCCACGTTGATGGAGACTTCAACCCACAAAGGGTAATGGTTGCGCAAGTCCACGGAGGGCTCCACCCATGAAGGGTCCACGAAGAAGCAACCTTGTCTATCCCACCATGGCCGTCGCCCAAGAAGGACTTGCCTCACTAGCGGTAGATCTTCACGAAGTAGGCGATCTCCTTGCCCTTACAAACTCCTTGGTTCAACTCCACAATCTTGTCGGAGGCTCCCAAGTGACACCTAACCAATCTAGGAGACACCACTCTCCAAGAAGTAACAAATGGTGTGTTGATGATGAACTCCTTGCTCTTGTGCTTCAAATTATAGTCTCCCCAACACTCAACCCTCTCTCACAGGATTTGGATTTGGTGGAAAGAAGATTTGAGTGGAAAGCAACTTGGGAAAGGCTAGAGATCAAGATTCATGTGGTTGGAATGGAATATCTTGGTCTCAACACATGAGTAGGTGGTTCTCTCTCAGAAATAGGATGCTGGAAGTGTAGGCTTGTTCAGATGGCTCTCTCCACGAATGAAGAGGAGGCGGAGGGGTATATATAGCCTCCACACAAATCTAACCGTTACACACAATTTACCAAACTCGGTGGGACCCAATCAACAAACTCGGTCGGACCGATTCAGAAAACCTAGTGACCGTTAGGGTTTTCAGTGGGACTGACATGCAACTCGGTAGGACCGATGTGGTTAGGGTTAGGGCATAACGTAATCTCGGTGAGACCGATTACACAAACTCGGTGAGACCGATTTGGTAATTAGCTAACCAGAGAGTTGGTCAGGCAAACTCGGTGGGACCGATTACTCAAACTCGGTGAGACCGATTTTGGTAATAAGTTAACCAGAGAGTTTGCATTGTAATCTCGGTAGTACCGATTACACAGACTCGGTGAGACCGATTTTGGTAATGGACATACACAGAGAGATTACAATCCCATCTCGGTGAGACCGAGATCCCTATCGGTGAAACTGATTTGCCTAGGGTTTGTGGCAGTGGCTATGACATTTGAACTCGGTGACGCCGGATAGAGAGAATCGGTGGGGCCGAGTTTGACTTTAGGTTTAGGTCATTTGTGGATGTGAGAAAGTAGTTGAGGGTTATGGAGCATATCACTAAGCACATGAAGCAAGAGGCTCATTAAGCAACACCTCATCCCTTCTTGATAGTATTGGCTTTTCCTATAGACTCAATGTGATCTTGGATCACTAAAATATAAAATGAAGAGTCTTGAGCTTGAAGCTTGAGCCAATCCTTTGTCCTTAGCATCTTGAAGGGGTTCCCACATCCTTTAGTCCATGCCACTCCATTGTTGAACTTATCTGAAACATACTAGATAAAAGTGTTAGTCCAACAAGAGATATGTTGACATTAATTACCAAAACCACCTAGGGAGCACTTGTGCTTTCAATCTCCCCCTTTTTGGTAATTGATGACAACATACATCAAAGCTTTAGATAAAGATGTAAAAAATAGCAAGTAAAGCTTCGGAAAGACATGTAACAAGCATAGGCTCCCCCTACATGTATGCAATCATGTGAATATGGAATATAGAAGCATGTGAGACCATAACCATGATAGAGTAGGCAATGTGTTACATGTATCTTGGCCATATGCATCAGAGCAAAGAATATTAAGGAAAATACCTTCATGCTCATGAGTGCTTCTTGCAAACAGTATGTACATCAGCAAGAATTCCCCATACACATGATTGTGATGCATATACTTACCTCGTAGTCTTGAGTTGGCTTAGGATGGAATGAACCTGCGTAAACAAGGTTAGATAACAAAGGTACATCTACTAGCCAGAGCAAACAGAAGAAACCACAAGAATACCAAGACTGGGATGACATGTAGAGAGTGAGTACTGAGTACCACATTGGATTAGACATGTCCCCAAGAGTAAAGATATGCAAAGAATTTAAATGATCTCTTTCCCTTAGATGTCTTGCTCCCCCTGAATCTAGCATGGGATACTGGGAGAAGATAGGGAACAGAAAATCAGGGCTGAAAGATATAAATGAACAGAGCTAATGCAAATAAGCACATATGAACATGTCTTTCCCCTCAAGACGACATGTGGCATCTCTCCTCTTGAACACCAAGCATCTGGGATCCTTGAGAAATACTTTCTACTTGAGTATTCTCTCCCCCTGGAGGTAATACTCTTTCCCTTTTCAAAGTGATAAGCTTTGATGTGATCTCTCTCTCCCCCTTTGACATCAATTTCCAAGAAGGGTTTGATCCTTGAGTCACAGCACAAAGCATTTATATAAATGTGATGCTTGTAGAGGACAAGGTTCATTGAGTGAAGCTGGATCAGAACACAGAATAAGTGGCAAACTGTTTTTCCTGTTGTGAAATCGGTGGCACCGAGTGGTATGCTTCGGTTGTACCGAAAGGATTCGGTTGGACCAAAAACAACAAATCGGTGAAACCGAGTTCATCACAGAGAAAACACTTGTCACCTCAGCTCACTAGACTAGTAAGATCTCACAAAGATTTGCAAGGAATTTACTGAATGATGTGCAATGAATTGGATGCAGGAAATGCAGAGCAAACAGAAAAGAAAAGAAAGAAATCTAGATGAAGTTTTTTTTGAAAGGGGAAACAAATATGCATGAGACAAATGCAAAAACACAGAAAAGAACACGAGATAACTTCATCTAGAGATGGTCGGCGACAAAGTCACCTATGTTAGAGTATATTGACTTAGGAGTCAAGTGAGATCACTTGATCATAGGTCATACTCTTTGTTTAAGCTCAAAATGTGGTTACCATTTTTCGTTTAAGCATCTTGATGTATTCACATCTTGTCGAGTTGCTTTAGCTCATGACTCTGAGTAAAGCTTCTCTAAGATGGAATAACATACCTTGGTTGGTGGTGTTGATCATGTAGTTGAACTTGTGTGGGTTGCTCAAGGTTGATGTAGCTTATCAAGAGTTGGGAGCACCACTTGGAATTTGAGTCCATCTACCTACATGGGTTAGTTCTTGCAAGGAGGAGCACTTTGTGTATCCAAAAATGTCAATCATGAAGCTCAACACAGAGTTTGTCAAAGGATATGTTCGAATGATTCCGTGCTTCCTTGTCTTCATCCACCATAGTGTAGAGACTTGGTCATGTAGAGATTGCTCAAGATGTGAGTAGATAACAATCTCATGGAATTTGATTCAACCAAGTATTACATGGTTTATATAACATGAAAGATGCAGATATATCCAAGACATAAGATTTTCATCATGAGAGAAATATCAAGAATTAGTCATAAGCTCATGTCTTGCATGTATCCAATGGAGTTTCTACTCCAAGTTTGAAGCATCAATGATGTTCAATTCTCCTCTCAACCTGCAAAACACTTTCTCATCAAGAGGTTTAGTGAATATATCCTCTAATTGCTTTTCGGTGCGAACATGCTTAAGTTTAATGTCACCCTTAGCAACATGATCTCGAATGAAATGATGAAGAACTTCTATATGCTTAGTTCGAGAATGTTGTACGGGATTATGACCAATTTTGATAGCACTTTCATTGTCACAAAGCAATGGAACATGTTTCACATATATCCCATAATCTTTAAGAGTTTGGGTCATCCAAAGTAATTGAGCACAACATGAACCAGCGGCAATGTACTCCGCTTCGGCGGTATATAAGGATACCGAGTTTTGTTTCTTGGAGGACCAAGACACAAGAGATCTACCAAGAAATTGACAAGTACCCGAAGTGGACTTTCTATCAACCTTGTCTCCGGCATAGTCCGAGTCGGAGTAGCCAACAAGATCGAAAGAGGCCCTCTTAGGATATCAAATGCCAAAATTTGGTGTATGAATTAAGTATCTCACTATCATTTTTACAGCCTTAAGATGACATTCTTTAGGAGCAGCTTGATATCTTGCACACATGCACACACTTAGCATAATATCGGGACGTGAAGCACATAGGTATAACAATGAACCAATCATAGAGCGATAAACCTTTTGTTCAACTGGTTTACCATCTTTGGTCAAATCAAGATGCCCACTAGTAGGCATGGGTGTAGACATACCTTTGCACTCTTGCATATTGAACTTCTTGAATAAGTCCTTAGTGTACTTCGTTTGAGAAACAAAAGTACCTTCCTTAGTTTGCTTGATTTGCAACCCAAGAAAGAATTTGAGTTCACTCATCATTGACATCTCAAACTTCTCCGACATTAGCTTCCCAAACTTTTCACTAAAATGAGGGTTAGTTGAACCAAATATAATATCATCAACATAGATTTGGCACACAAATAGTTCTCCATTAACCCTTTTAGTAAAAAGTGTGGAATCAATTTTCCCAATTTCAAAGCCTTTTTCAATAAGGAACTTGGTCAAGCATTTATACCATGCTCTACGAGCTTGTTTAAGACCATAAAGGGCTTTGTGAAGTTTGTAAACATGATTTGGTACAAAGCCGGGAGGTTGTTTGACATAAACTTCCTCCTCTATTTCACCATTTAGAAAAGCACTTTTAATGTCCATTTGGTACAAGGTGATATCATGGTGATTAGCATAGGGCAAGTAAGATGTGAATGGACTCAAGTCTAGCAGCGGGAGCATAAGTCTCACCATAGTCCATACCTTCAACTTGTGTGTAGCCTTGGGCGACGAGACGTGCTTTGTTGCGAACTACTTGTCCATCTTCATCTTGCTTGTTGCGAAACACCCATTTGGTACCGATGATGTTGTGGTTGTTGTCGGGCTTCTCAACCATTGTCCAAACTTGGTTTCTCTCAAAGTTGTCTAGCTCTTCATGCATAGCATTTATCCAATCCGGATCTTCCAATGCTTCTTCGACCTTCATAGGTTCAATGCTAGAGATGAAAGAATAGTTTTCACAAAAGTTAGCTAAACGAGTTTTAGAGCGAGTGATTCTCCCGGTTTGAATATCATTTTAGATTTTCTCTACGGGATGGTCTTTAGCAATTCTTGCTCGAACTCGTGAAATCTTTTTCTTGGGTTTTGGTTGAACATCTTCTTCATCTTGTTATTCTTCTTCTTCTTCTTGATCTTCTTCATTGTTGGCGTTGTTGTTTTCTTGTCGTGGTGGAGAAGGAGGTTGTTGACGTTCGTGATGTTCTTCCTTGTTTTCTTCATCTTGGTGTGTTCCACTTGTGGATGCTTCCGTATCAACTCTTGGTTCACCTTGTCGTGAAGTTGAAGCTTCCACTTGGACGGACGAGGTACTCTCCTTCACCTCCGTTGGACGGACCTTGCCGATAGACAAGTCTTGGATTGCTTCCGAAGGATCTTTGTCTCCTCCATCAGTTGGCAATTTCTATACTTGCGAGCCATTAGATTCATCAAACTTCACATCTACCGTCTCTTCAAACTTTCGGGTGAAATTGTTGTAGACACGGTAAGTGTGAGAGTTTGAGCCATAACCAAGTAGGAAACCTTCATGTGACTTAGGAGAAAATTTTGAGCGACGATGCTTATCAAGAATGTAGCACTTTGAACCGAATACTTGAAACTATCCAACTTGGGGTTTGTTACCGGTGAGGAGCTCGTATGCAGTCTTGCCGAGTAGCTTGTGAAGATACAAGCGATTTGTTACATGACACGCTGTCTCAACCGCTTCTGCCCAAAAGTGCTTCGGCGTGTTGTACTCATCAAGCATCGTTCTCGCCATTTCGATGAGCGTCCGGTTCTTCCTCTCAACAACTCCATTTTGCTGAGGTGTGTATGTAGCCGAGAACTCGTGTGAAATCCCTTCTTCGTCAAGAAAGGTGTCCACATTTGCGTTCTTGAAATCTGTTCCGTTGTCGCTGCGAACCTTCTTGATCTTCACTTCAAATTGATTTTGGGCCTTCCTAGCGAAGTTTTTGAAGATATTTTGGACCTGCGATTTATCATCGAGAAAGAATACCCACGTAAATCTTGAAAAATCATCAACTATAACTAGACCAAAAGAATTTCCACCGAGACTTTTGTAAGCGTTGGGACCAAAGAGATCCATATGAAGAAGCTCGAGTGGCCTCCTTGTGGTCATGATGTTCTTCACGGGATGCCTTCCTCCAACCTATTTACCTTCCTGACAAGCACTGCAAAGTCTATCCTTATCAAATATGACATCGTTAACTCCAAGGATATGATTTCCTTTAATAAGCTTGTCAAGGTTTCTCACGCCAACATGACCTAGTCGTCTATGCCATAACCAACCTTTTGAGGATTTAGCAATGAAGCAAGTTTTAGGTTGTGCCTTTTTAGAGAAATCAACAATGTAAAGATCACCTCTACTTATAATGGTAAAGACCATTTTATGATTTCTCGACGAAACACTTGGCAATCTACTTCAGTAAATAGGACATTGAAACCGAAATCAGCAAGTCTAGATACTGAAAGTAAGTTGTAGCCAAGAGATTCAACGAGCATAACATTCTTAATGGAGCTATCATGTGAGATGGCCACCTTACCGAGGCCAACCACCTTACCCTTTGAGTTGTCGCCGAAAGTGACATACTTTCGAGGACTATCATTTTCAGCAAGCTCACGAAACATGTCTTAATCTCCGGTCATGTGATCGGTACATCCACCGTCAAGAACCCATTCCTTTCCTCCTGACACATATCCCCGAAGATTTGCCATAAGACGAAAATGTCTCATCGCATCGTCAAGATCGAAGTCACTATCATCATCCTCATCATAGTATCCATGTTCAACATCGTCATGTGGTGGATCAAGTCCTAGAGAGGGTAATTCGTTAGAGTGAGTTTGACAATAGTCTTGCTTATGAATTCTTATAGATTCGGAAATAATATCACCAATAATTCCAACATCTCCTTTGGCACGCATAAGGTCCGTAAGTTCAAATAGATGATCACCAAACATAGGATCACTAGTATTCATCTTACTCAAGGCAATAGACTTATAGAGAATCTCATCTAGATTTTTCAAGGAATAATTTGGAAAACGTTCCTCAAGAAATTTCCATATAGTGTAGGCACACTCAAGAGTAGGCAAGTTTCTAATTAAGCTTCTAGGCAAGCCTCTAGTGATAAGATTAACAGTTCTAAGATTCCTAATAATGTCAATTGATTCATCAAGGGTAGGATGCATAGGATCAACATCAGGTGCACAAGGGCTAGCAATGTACTTGTTCAAATGATATTGATTGAGAATTACAAGCATCTCATTTTTCCACTCATGAAAATACTCTCCATCAAGAATAGGTACTCTATGTCTAAGACTCCCCAAATTAGACTCATCCATCTTCCTCCAATGGTGATTAAACCAAGGCAATGGAGACGAATGCTTTGATACCACTTGTAGGATCTTGAGAAGAGGTGTCTAGGGGGGGTGATTAGACACTAAGTACCAAAGTTGCAGTTTTTAACTTCTTTAGGTTTTAAGTGGAGTTTAGGCACAAGTTTAACATCCACAATACATAACAAGCAAGCATGCAAAGAGTATATGAGCAGCGGAAAGTAAAGCATGCAACTTGCAAGAATGTAAAGGGAAGGGTTTTGGAGGATTCAAACGCAATTGGAGACACGGATGTTTTTGTCATGGTTCCGATAGGTGGTGCTATCGTACATCCATGTTGATGGAGACTTCAACCCACGAAGGGTAACGGTTGCGCGAGTCCACGGAGGGCTTCCACCCACGAAGGGTCCACGAAGAAGCAACCTTGTCTATCCCACATGGTCGTCGCCCATGAAGGACTGGCCTCACTAGCGGTAGATCTTCACGAAGTAGGCGATCTCCTTGCCCTTACAAACTCCTTGGTTCAACTCCACAATCTTGTCGGAGGCTCCCAAGTGACACCTAGCCAATCTAGGAGACACCACTCTCCAAGAAGTATTGGTGTGTTGATGATGAACTCCTTGCTCTTGTGCTTCAAATGATAGTCTCCCCAACACTCAACTCTCTCTCACAGGATCTGGTTTTGGTGGAAAGAAGATTTGAGTGGAAAGCAACTTGGGAAAGGCTAGAGATCAAGATTCATGTGGTTGGAATGGAATATCTTGGTCTCAACACATGAGTAGGTGGTTCTCTCTCAGAAATAGGATGATGGAAGTGTAGACTTGTTCTGATGGCTCTCTCCACGAATGAAGAGGAGGAGGAGGGGTATATATAGCCTCCACACAAAATCTAACCGTTACACACAATTTACCAAACTCGGTGGGACCCAATCAACAAACTCGGTCGGACTGATTGAGTAAACCTAGTGACCGTTAGGGTTTTCAGTGGGACTGACATGCAACTCGGTAGGACCGATGTGGTTAGGGTTAGGGCATAACGTAATCTCGGTGAGACCGATTACACAAACTCGGTGAGACCGATTTTGGTAATTAGCTAACCATAGAGTTGGTCAGGCAAACTCGGTGGGACCGATTACTCAAATTCGGTGAGACCGATTTTGGTAATAAGTTAACCAGAGAGTTTGCATTGTAATCTCGGTAGTACCGATTACAGACTTCGGTGAGACCGATTTTGGTAATGGACATACACAGAGATTATAATCCCATCTCGGTGAGACCGAGATCCCTATCGGTGAAACTGATTTGCCTAGGGTTTGTGGCAGTGGCTATGACATTTGAACTCAGTGGCGCCGGATAGAGAGAATCGGTGGGGCCGAGTTTGACTTTAGGTTTAGGTCATATGTGGATGTGAGAAAGTAGTTGAGGGTTATGGAGCATATCACTAAGCACATGAAGCAAGAGGCTCATTAAGAAACACCTCATCCCTTCTTGATAGTATTGGCTTTTCCTATAGACTCAATGTGATCTTGGATCACTAAAATATAAAATGAAGAGTCTTGAGCTTGAAGCTTGAGCCAATCCTTTGTCCTTAGCATCTTGAAGGGGTTCCCACATCCTTTAGTCCATGCCACTCCATTGTTGAACTTATCTGAAACATACTAGATAAAAGTGTTAGTCCAACAAGAGATATGTTGACATTAATTACCAAAACCACCGAGGGAGCACTTTTGCTTTCAAACGTGAACCGGCCTTCTGGGCCATGGGCCTCGTCATCCATCTGACCCGCCCACCGGGTTACTAATGAACCGCCAAGGTCGGGCGGGTAGCCCGTGAACCGCCAAGCTCCGTGCGGGTTACTAGTGAGTCGTCCAGTCCTGCCGGGTTATACTTCCGTCCGGTTTACGCCACGGGGTATATCCCCGACATCCCAGCCAAGGCGCTTGCCGGGGGTCTTGTGGATTTCCTCGGCTAGGATCCCACCGAGGGTCGCCGTCTTCTAGTCCTCATCTGATCATGTGTATCTAGGATCTTCACAAAGACCTGCATGCCACCACGGAGGCGCCTCCCGAGCCTTGGTACCAATGTGATTGATGGTGTTGGAACCCTTGGGCTCAAGGGCGGCGCACTCTGCTAATGTTAGGCAAGTTGTCCCGACAAGGCTCTTGCCGGGGCTGCGGAGGCCGCCCCGGCAAGGGTCTTGCCGGGAGGGGGGTCCACCTCGCCGTCTTGCTCTTTGTGTTTCTGGTCTTGGCGCTGCCTTGGTTGTCTTTCCTTTGGCTTATTTCCGGCTTCCCTCCTCTGCCCTGCTAAGTGTGGCTGTGGCACGCGCGGCTCTGACTGCCCGTGCACAAGTAAAGGGGTCAAAAGGAGAGCCCCTACTTTTGTACACCGACATATTTACACTCCGAAGGACGGTATATCCTGGTATTAGTACTAGTAGAATTGAGATTTAATGCACTTTCTACCTCGTATTTTACTCTTCTTCCTCCTCTCTTCTTCTTACTCCTCTCTTCCCCATCGTCGGCCGCACACCATTTCCCCCCGCTCACTGCTCGCCCGCCCACACCATCTTCCTTGGTAGCTCGTGCGTACCATATCCCCCCGCTCACTGCTCGGCCACACACGCCATCTTCTTCGCTCGCCCGCCCGAATCCACTTCCCCGCTGGCTCGCAAGCACCGAAAACCCCAGTCACTCAGCGCCCTAAAAACCCTATGGCAGAACTGACTGACACGCAGAGTCGCGATTGGATTTCCCTCCCCGATGTTCTCTTGCAGCAGATCTGTAATCGTATGGACCTGCTCAGCACCGTCTGTCTGGCCGCATGCTCGGTGTCTTTGTACCATCTACTCGTCTTCAATCGGCCGGCTCTTTCAAGACACCCTGCTTTCTGATGCCCAATCCTCACAGGTGGCCCAGACACTGACTTGATGATCCTACGGAGGTTGTCGTGGTGCTCCTCGACATGCTACCACTACCCGTCCACCTGTACTTCATGCGCGGCCACTACTGGGCGGGCATGAAGGCCAACTGGACCGTCCTCATCCACCAATTCGGTAGTCCGTGGCATCTTGTGGTTATCTACACCCAGCAATAGATCACCCTTCCATCGTTGGATACCGCTGCCATCGAGCCTCACGGCCCGCCGGACACTCCTGCCTACTACGCACGAGACGCGTCGAGCTTTTGGCTCGACCTCTGTTTGCTGAAGGTTGTAATCTGTGAAGTGCCCACACCATCAGAAGACTACATGGATTACAAGCTCATTGCCGTGTTCAACATGGGATTATTCTATCTGGAATCTGGTCGCCATACTTGGTTATGGCTCATCGTCAATCCTCTTCAGCCAACATTTCCGTTTGATGCTATAGTGCATGATGGCATCATTTACGCGGTCGACGCACAAATTGGCTGCCTATACTGGTGGAATCTATCATCGTGTAATTGTTCTATCTCATCTCATCTTTACTTTATAAATACGACTGCCTGTTCATTGTTTCAAATTTAGAATATATAGTATGTCTGTAACCACATCATTGCTATATGTTCCTCTCATTTCCGAGATTTTTATGACCACACATGTTATTGTTAGAGTTGATATGAGATCAATTGGCATCTAATGATTGTTAGAATAGATATTATGAGTATAACCTCATGATTGCTATATATTACTCTCATTTCCAGGATTTTTATAACAACGCATGTTATTGCTTATAGTTGATATGAGAACAGTAGTAAGTGCTATGGTAGAATATGAGTAAGCCCTGTAATATCTGTTTTCCTCTCATTTTTACATGATGTTTGAACCATGCTATATTGCTAGAATATGAAATCCATTGGCTTATTTTTTAACTTGGGGTATGATTATGACCACGTCATTGCAATTCTCCGTCTATGATATGTGTTACTGTTATAATAATCTTAATTCCACACATACTCTGAACATGATTGTTTATTTTTTTCCTTTTGTTCTCCAATTTGAATTGTTGCAGCAGATACAAATGCGCTGGCCTTCATGATTCCAGGACCTGGAATCATACCAGCCGATGGGTGGTGGTTTATCGCTCGTTCAGCTGACGGCGGTCATTTGATGCTCATTTGCACGTACCAAATTGACCAAACCATTACATCAAACCACATGTAGTACAATGCCTGGGGCCTACGTGACATTGATGGCTATGGATGCTTCGTGTTTGAGAAAGATCCCAGCTCCGTTGGGCCAGGTGTATTCAGCTGGAGGTGGGTTTACAGCCTTGGCAACCACTCCATGTTCCTTGGGCTCAATTATCTGATCATCCAACCAATCATCGATCATATCACCAGCGATGATTACTGTGCTATGCAACTTCCATTCGCCAGGGGAACTGTGTTTACACATCATACCATAGGTTTCATGAATCACCATATCCAGAGATTCGTCGACACAACTTGTTGCCAGATAATCTTCAGTGTGTGAAAGGCATCAAGCTTCCGTCTGATGGATGGATTTTGCAAACCCGACATGCGGCGATGTGGTTCATGCGAACAGCAAATATGCACAACTTGATTCGTACTTTTATCTAGGCTGAGCCATGTATCCTGCTGCTGTAGCATGACCCTCTTTTGTTGGATATTATGTACTTTTGTTAGTTTGAAGCACTCCTCTGGTTTGAAGGATAGATACCTTTCTGGGATCAAGTGCATCCTAACTCACCTGCGTAGGATGCACTCATAATGATGATGGAGATGTTGTGCGATATATATATATATATATATATATATATATATATATATATATATATATATATATATATATATATATATATATATATATATATATATATATATATATATATATATATATATATATATATATATATATATATATATATATATATATATATATACATAAACACTATTTCGATCACGTGATCGAATATTATTCGATCACAACATGAACTTCCCGAGTTACATGCCCGAGCTTCCTATGTAGGAACCCGACCTTTGGGCTATCTTCGCAACCGTGTCTCCCCACACGAATTATTCTGGTCAGTCGTGTTCTATATGATGTAAGTGCAATCTTCAAACGATTTTTAGCAACTAAATGCCCGTTTTAAATAGGAATCCCGCCCGTTGGAGGATTTTGCTCTCGGGTCGTGATGAAATTGCGTTTTTTGCAATTTTACTGCCTGAGTTATTCGACATGAACTTCCCCCTGTGCTAGGTTGAACTTCCGCCAACATTGCCCAAATGGGGCTTGCGATATACTGTTGGAAACCTATGGACACCAGTATCATGACCCAAGTAAATTTTTGGCAACGTAAGCGGTTTAAGAGCAGTTTTGAAAACCATTTTTCTTCATACAAAAAACGTGAATCGTATTTTCGATTGCATTTCTAAACCATTTATCAGAATGAGGCAAACAATATGGCGTTGGAAAGCTGCTGCAAAACCGCTACTTCCACATGTTTAAAATTTTCTCTAATTCCCTATGGTTAAAGAGTAATTTGAAAAATCGTATAATTTCACAAACCGAACAGCGGGGTTCGTATTTTTGATGCCATTTCTAAACTAATATCCAATTTAGGCAAATGATATGGCATTGGAAAGCTTATGAAAATGCGGTATGGACACCAATAATCCAAAGTTTTTTCTAATTTTGAACGGTTTAAGAGTAATTTTGAAAACGGTACAAGTTCCACCGAGTTCATATTTTTGATCTATTTTTTAACTGTACATCCGAATGCAGCAAATGAAATGGCGTTGCAAAGCTTGAACAAATGTGAAACTTTTTTGTCTATATTGTTTCCCCTAATTCATTACGGTTTTATGTCAATTTTGAAAATGTCTAACACAATATTTTCGCTGTAATTTCTACAAACTTTATCGGAATGGGGCAAATAATATACCGTTGAAAAGCTACGGAAAATGTGAAACTTTTTCATGTAGATGGTTTTCTCTGATTCCTAGCTGTTTTCAAGTAATTTTGAAAACGGCGAGATCATACGTTCTACCTTTATCGTGAAACAGATTCGTCAAAAATGCACCGCGTGAAGAACTTGAATTTCTCGGCGTTTGAACTTGAACTTCACTATGTTTTTCACGGGCTTTTTTTTGCTCGCAGCTCTCCATCCACTCACCAGAATTGAGCAAGTGATATACCGATGGAAAGCTGATGTAAACACGCAACCTTCCCATGTTGATCATTTTTTCATACTCACGACGGTTTTAAAAGTTTTTCATCTGAAATTCATTCAGTGTAGTAGTTGAACTTCCTGCTGTTTTCACATTGAACTTCTGTGACGTATTTTCGTTTTTAATTTCCTCATACATTCGTCAATGTCACACAAATGATATTTCTTTTGTACAAACCTCTCTCACAATAATTCTTTTAACTTTCTCCGACTGAGGACTTGAACTTACACAAATAATATTCCTACCATTTTGAAGTAAATTAGAAAATGAAGAGATCATGATTTCTGCCTTCATCGTGAATGAAAATGCACTGCATGAAGTAGTTGAACTTCTCGGGCATGTATGTTTGAACTTCACACTATTTTTGCTGTGCTGTTTTTTGCACTACGTGAAGTAGTTGAACTTCTAGGACATGCCTGTTTGAACTTCACTCTGTTTTTGACGTGCTGTTTTTTGCACTGCGTGAAGTAGTTGAACTTTTGGGACATGTCTGTTTGAACGTCACTCTGTTTCACTTTATTGTATTTTTCTTATATGAAATACACACCATGTAGTATGTGAACTTCCGGTTATTATCACTTAGAACTTGTCTCTGGTTTGAGAGAATTATTTTAAAACACAAAAAACATATTTTTTATGTATTTTGGACATCTAAATATACTGTGAACATCTCTCACAAGAATTTTATGAACTTTTCCTCGCCGAGCAATTGAACTTCTAGCAACCATTTTTTCGATTATGAGTTGTTTTTAAAAGTGCAAAAAAATGGCGTTGTGTTTTTTATTTTTTGAAGAGGTAAATCCTACGTTTTAATAAACTCCGAACTTCTCTATTATTTCAATTTGAACTTCACATTTTTATATTTTGAGTAAAGGATTGTATTCGATTTTTATACGGAAAAAATCGAACATGGAAATACAAGGTCTACCTCTCTCGCAAGAATTTTTAAACTTCCCCGGACTGAGCACTTGAACTTCTTTCAACAAACCTTTTTAGCTTTTATTTTTCTATACACTTATTCTCACCTGAAATGCATTCTTTGCAGTATTTTAACTTCTCGTTGTTTTCACCTTGAACTTCTGTCACGTATTTTTGTTCAACCCCTCTCACAAGAATTTTTTAACTTTCTCGGGCCGATTACTTGAACTTCTAGCAACAAAACTTTAGGCCTTGCATTTTCATTCCTTTTTAATACAAAATGCACATCGTGTAGTACATTAACTTCCGGCAGTTATCGATCTGAATTTCTAAGTGTCAGGACCCCGATTCTAAGTCACACCGATCTAGCCTGTAACACCTCATATCACTTTGAGGCCTCACGCACGGAATTCCCATGGGTGTCGCCTTACCATGGCACGGGACTGTTTGCGCCTATTGGCTCATGTATATGATACTGTTGCTAGCATCCATATGACAGAGAACCCGGGCCAACATGACTAGTCGTGAACCCAAAGTGGCACTAACGTACGGGGACAGGCATACATGAATCAGCATTGAGCATGTCGGTCAGCAGCGTGCGAATCCGGGCTGTAGCACTGGCTAACACGACTCGGGAACCCGGGCTGTAGCAGGCTAGGCAGACTACGGATGTCACCGCGTGACATTTCCTGAAGGGACAGATCAGAACAAGTGAATCACATGCCGGGCGTCAAGTGTTCCGGAGCAGAGTAGTCTTTGGCTAGCAGGACTCCGATGAACCGGGCTGTAGCGGACTACTATGGCTCATGGAAGCACAAGACTACATTTCCCCATAAGAGAGGCTACCAAGTATAAACAACTAGGTTGTCGGATCCCACACATACCAAGCATTTCAATCATACACACAATAGGCTCGATATGCGTAAATACAACATGGCATCACAACATAACTCTACAACTCAAGTATTAATTCATTAGGCTCCGAGGAGCCAAGTATTACAAACATGGGTCTCATGACACAACATACAGAGCATACAAGCAAAAAGCACATGCGGAAGCTTAACTTGACTGAGTACAGACAACTACAAATGAAGAAGGCTGAGAAGCCTGACTATCTAGAAGACCCTCCCAAGGGTACAAGATCGTAGCTGAGGAAACAAGCTAAACGTCGAAGTCCACGTGGAACTACTAGCGAGACTGACGTCTCTCTGCAAAACATAAATTAGGCAAACGTGAGTACAAATGTACCCAGCAAGACTTACATCAGAACTATCTACATATGCATCAGTATCAACAAAGGGGTGGTGGAGTTTGTCTGCAGCAAGCCAGCATTGACTCGGTGGCTATCCTGAACTCCGACTGCAAGTAACTCTTTTGAGGTGGCGCACACGAGTCCACATATTCACCAAATCAATACACCACTATGGATCCGCTCCCGTCTCCCTACAAGAAGGCCATCCATAGCACTCACGCTTATCTTGCGAGTTTTAATGTATCCACTTTCACTTGTCTATGAACTGTACATGCAACCCAGAAGTCCTTTACCGGCGACACGGCTATTCGAATAGATGATGTTAACCCTGCAGGGATGTACTTCTTCACACATGCTCTCGCCACTTACCACCATGTACACGTCGTGTATCTCGGCAACCTTCAAGCGGAAGCCTGGCGAGGGAGTCGGCCACAACCTGACTAACCACACAAGTCTATAGTCCAGGTTTATCGCCTACTCGGGTTCCATCCACAAGGAGATCCGGCCGGGGTGTCGTTCACGGCCCCAAATGATGTGTGCAGGGTTCCCAAGACCACCTCGACGGATGGATCTACGCTTGGTACACCGTGCCATGGTGCCTAGTCTGTCCCAAGCCCACCTGTACCGGGTGCCACTTGGTAGACTACTAACACAACCTACAAAACACCAGAAACTAGTTTCAACTCCTGGACAGAGATCGAGTGTATTAATAAGCCGAGAGGGGTCGAGTTACCGGAACCCAATGTGTGGTAGTAACTGTTCATGGATCACAAACACAGAACTCAGTTCCTGAGGACGGTTTCAATGAGACAACCCACCATGTACTCCTACATGGCCTCTCACCGCTACCTTTACCAAATCGTGTTCACACACTTAGCTCTCAACAGTAGGACATGTTCACCACATTCCAATTCATCCCCGATGAATCAGACCTGACTCAACTCTTAGTAGTAGCAGGCATGACAAACAAGCATGAATGAGTAGGTACATCAGGGCTCAAACAACTCCTACTCATGCTAGTGGGTTTCATCTATTTACTGTGGCAATGACAGGTCATGCAGAGGAAAAGGGGTTCAACTACCACAACATGTAACAGTTTAATCGTTGTTGTCCTAATGCAGTAAAAGAGAGCAGGAGCGAGAGTGGGATTGTATCGGTATGAACAAGGGGGTTTTGCTTGCCTGGCACTTCTGAAGAAAGTATAGCTCTTCATCGGTGTCATCGATCTCATCGTCGGAACCACGTCTACTGAGAGGGGACAATTACCGGCAAACAAGGAAGAACACAATCAATGCAATGCACAATATGATGCATGATCATGATATGGCAAAATGAGTGTGTTTCGGCTAATGCAGATTTGAACAAGGTGGTTCGAGTTCATTTGAATCGAAGATTCAAATGCAAACTCAAAATATGAACTCATATAAGTGCATTATCTTGTTTCATCTAAACAGCAAGGTTAGGTTGCTCTAACATGCATGAAACCAGTACAGATGGATAGATTAGATTTTCCTGATCATTTTTCATATATATAAATCTTTTCATTCTAAGCTATAGTTTATTTTCTATGTTTTTTAGAAGTTTATAGGATTTTCTAGAATTTCCTGAATAAGAATAAATCCAAAAAATGATTTATAGCGTCAGCATTACGTCACAGTGACGTCAGCAAGTCAACTGGGCGGTCCAGGTCAAACCTGGATGGTGGGGCCCGCGTGTCAGTGTCACAGGGGCTAATCCTATTTTAGTTAAACCTAAACTAGGAAATTAACAGGGGTTGGCCCCACATGTCAATGACCCAGGGGAGGTCAAACCCCTGGTCAACAGGCCCAACACGCCGGTGGTTAGCCGCCGGCGAGGTCAGCGGCGCTCTTGTGCCTCGGGTTTCCTCTACGGGGCACCGTTCGAGGCGCCGTTGGGCTCTACGGGTAGCTAGCGCAACGGCGCGTCCATTGGTGGCCGTGGTTGAGCCTGGGGTGGCCGGAGTCGATGGCGGCGAGCTCGGTTGCGGCCGCGGGAGTTCGGGCGTGGGTTCGGGCAGCGTTGCGGTGTGCGAGCAAGCGAGCTGAGGCGCTAGCGGTGGCCTACGTGATGCGGTGAGTGGGTTGGACGCGCCGGGCAGACCATTTGGTCGCCGGAGCGTCATCGGCGGTGAGCGCAAGCGACGGTGCGTTTGGTCACAAGCGGGACGTGGCTACAGCGTGCAAACGGGTCGGAGGAAAGGGGGTTCGGTTTCGGAGCTCATAGCGGTTGCAGCAGTGGCCTCGTCGAGCTCGGGGAGGGGATGGTGACGACGGGAGGTCGCCGGCGATCTCGGCGACCGAGAGGTTGAAGACGACACAGTGACGATGGAGTAGGGCTTCTGACGAGACGTGAGTCAGTGGAGGGGACGTGGGCAGTGTTGCGGTTCTTCCGGACGCGTCAGCAAGGCGAGTGGTGGACGGTGGCCGCGGTGACACCGAGCGGCGGCGACGAGCGCGCTCGTGTGTGCTGCGGGGAGAGGAACAGAGGAGGGGAGAGAGAGCAGCGAGTGAGGGGGGAGGGGAGAGAGGTCTCAGGGTGTCTCCGTGGCGCGAGGGGGGGGGGGGAGGGAGAGCTCACCAGCACGAAGCAGGAGGTGGCGCACGGGCGCGCGTGCGTTGTCTCCCTCTTCTGCCTATTGGCAGAGGTAGGTGATGACTAGCACGGGCCAGGTGGGCTGCCCAGTCAGGTAGGTGGTCCGGGTAAGCTTCCTCTCTCTCTCTCTCGTTTCTAAAACTTTCTGTTTTCTATTTTCTGCAATTGTTTTGGCTTTATTAAAAATACCTAGACACTTTCAAAAATCGCGAAACTGCTCATGTCCACTGTATAGGATATAACCAACATGGAACATTTCAGTTTAGGATTATTTGGACATTTAAAATATTTTATAGAATTTAAATGCCCAAATGCAAATAGAGTATGATTTAGTTCAGTGACCCTATGATGTCCTAGAAATATGTGCACCATTTTTGTCAGAGGTTTAAGACCAAGGCAAAGATGATGAACATTTTCGAAGGTCATTTCAGGTTCATTGAAAATGATTTTATTTGGACCCTAGTTGAATTTCATTTACTGCTAGGGTTTATCAGCCCCCATTTCAAAGTTTCATAAAATTTAGACATGATGCATGGAGGCTAATGCAAAGGCAGGCAAGGCCTGAACTGGGGCTGTGACAACTCACCCCCACTAAACAAGAATATTGTCTCGAGATTCAAGCGGAGGGTAAGATGAAGGGGAAACACAAACTAACATAATCTTCACGATCTAGGTTGCACTTCATAAGGTGTTGATTCAATCACCATATTTGTCTCGTCGTCTTGCTCTGGGAACTCCAGCCAACATGACAACAAGAGGAGAAGGAAACTCTAGAAGGATCAATCTTCTCGAAGATCGAACAACTCAGGATCAACTCACGAGTGAGACATCGCAACATTTCTCGAGCTAAGACACGAAGCATACATCTAGAGGGATGGAGTGAAACAGATGACAAAGGTTCTAGTTGATAAGCACAATTCCAGCTGAAAAAGATGGTGCATGGTTTCAAGATAACGAGGAGTTATCTGCCATGATTCCATAATGGCACCTTAGGGAAGGTGGCTTACAGAAATATTCCCTTAAGTGGCAAAAAGAATTACTTTTGATTCAGTGATCACTGAAATTGTCTATACCAGCCTAAGGCAATTCCCAAACAATCGTTTGAAGGAGTTCAGAGAAATGGCATACTCAGTTTGGAAGGAAACTAGAGTTACAAGATAACTTAGCACGCGGAGAACACATTCCAGATGATGCCGAGGATATAACCTAGTGACTGAGTGTGCTCTCAAGAACTTGAGAATTTCCATACTCATCAAGGTATTACCAACATCCATGTCGGCGATCCTGGCAACACATCATACTAGCATGATGAATAGTGATGGATGATTCGGATACAAAGGAAGATAACACCTTCTCAGATTTCACCTTAGCAAGGCTAAGGAAACAGAATCTGGATGATCGACCGAGAGACATTTAGCACTCCGCTTCTAATGTTCTCCTTGATCTGCTAGCGTAATCCATTCATAGATATGGTTTGATATCTAGAACACCAAGTAAAAGGTCGGACTTCGGGAACACAAAAATCCATAAGGGACAACTACTGGAATAAATTCTACGAGATCCTTATGGGGAGGTGGCCAACTTCTTCAAGCAAGATACTACAATAATAGGTCTTCCGACTGGGTGTGTTGGCCACGACATCCAATTTATCGGTTACAGAGAACCAATATTATAGTTCTTGGGAAACGTTCCAACCATCATATCTGCCTGAGATTCATATCTGGTTGGTGTCAGGATATTCCAGACCCATCATGTCTAGAGAGAAAAATGAAAGTCTGCAACACAAATCGACGAGACGACATTGCGAGATTCTCGGGAAATGAACTACGGTAGCAAGCTCCAAAACATGAGCCGGTTCTGCTACACACATGTGAACACGATTTCCCATACAAGCATGACCACATAGTAGTCTTTCAATAAAACACTACCGAGTTCAGGTTGGGAACCATCATCGAGGATAACGAAATCTTGTGCATGAACTAGTATTAGCACAATAAACTCATGTTCCTTGAACAAAGCAATCAGTGGCTTGGGGTGCTAGGGAATACATATGGAATGAAGGTTGCAAGTCTCCAAACCACAGAATACTTCGCACATATGCATGACTGAATTGGGATGATTCCGAAGGAGGCAAAACAAACTTTCTCGAATTCACGGCGGCAACTTGGATTAGTTCACGTGAACTACGAGGAAGTCACTACTTACATCCAAACATATCCTTCATGAGCTGGCACGAGGAAAATGCATACACAAGTTTCCAACACTAGCTTAGATGTTCAACATGAATCATGGACAAGATGAAAATGTTTTCAATGGGCTCAACAACAATCCATCCAGGCTTCCATATAAGTGGAATTCCACAATTAGGTGAACAGATGATAGCATTGGTCAGACCCAAAAGATATAATGGTGTATGCTCGAGGGATCAACCACGAGTAAGAAAACACTATGAACGTCGTTGGTTCTGATTCGATTTGATGATAGCCCACAGTCAAATCAAAGATTGGATAATACAATAGCGCCAACAATTGATCACGAGGATCAATCAATGAAGATATCATCTTTCTTCAACATACACACACAAGGATAACCCTTTGAAATGAACTAAGTCAGACAAGCTTTTATCTTCCAACTCTCCAAGTTGTTGTTTAGCTTAACCAACCAGCTCAGGGATATCCAACACGGATTCTTGGAGAAGGGGTGGTTATTTACAAGAAACCAACTTGATCACGAACTTAACATAGCGGTCAAGTGACAACCTGGTAGCACTCCCGAGAAGATATTCGGAAAGTCACGAACCACCGATATGTTATTAAGCTCGGGAGCAATCTTGCTTTCGAGGCAAGATGATATGATCAAAAGGGCGAGGGATTGACACAATCCTAACTCATTGATCGAAGAGTGCACCACAAATAAGGACTAGGTAGCATGATCATTCTTAGGATGATGACTCAATAACCAGCACACTAAGAATGAGAGTATTGTCCATTAACTACCAAGCAACAGAGTTGCTAGGAGTATAGATTTCACACATCACGATTCACTTGTCGGAGTTCCGGTGACAATAACACGGAACCAAGGAATGAATAATGATGGCGAGAAGTATCACTGTAGTAAGAGTTCATAGGATGGTGTGCAATTCCCATGATAATCTTAATATAAAGATGGTAATACTCCAAGGTAGAACGGAACAAAAGTTGGATTAATATTTGATCTGCGGAACACAACTGCTTTGACCCAATCCTGGATATGGATGAGGTACCGGAGTTTGCTTCTCCTAGTCATTCTGGAATAGAATGGCTTGACAGACCACAAGAGTAACAGGTATCGGCAAACGAATGCACACATACTCTTGACTATCAATTGATATACGAGGGTCTGGATACAACTAAAGGGAGACAACTCAAAGGAACATATGGTTTTCTGAGTTGCGGGTGCATAGATTTAGTATGTCAAACAATTTCAAAATATTTCTTCCAGATAATCCATACAGAAAGGTAGGACTGGCAGATTCACAATGCAGAATGGAGAACTCATCAAGAGCACTCTTGTTGTGATCATTTGGTTCAAAGAACTTCTGCCATAAGTAGTTCATGATATTTGGAAGAGGGAAATACCACAGACCTCGAGGACTATCGCAAAGGTTACTAACATCCTAAAGGTACGAGCAACACTATCAACACGAGGTAAGTAGAGTGAATCTTGGGTCAAGAACCCAGGAGTAGAATACCTACTACTAAATGGCATCACGAGATGCTTTCGAGAATAATGGCCAGAATCATCACACTAGGAATACAAAGCATTGCTAGATTACTAGGTGATCCTCTAAGACACCTAGGGTCATAATAATAGCTCCAACATATATGCTGAGGCAACAGAGTACCTCAACTCACTGATTAGTGTGGTTAAACTGGCCTAAAGAAACATCAGGAATGGAAATAAGGGATTTGCAAATGCATTTGAGTGTTTAGAAACCTGGGATGACTCGGACAGCATAACGGCTGTAAATGCTCAGAAAAAGATTTGAGACATTCACAAGGATTTGCATAGTCACTCAACAACATCATATCAAGGTTCTGGTTCAACTGACAACATACTAAAAGTAGTAGAGACTGAATTGAGGCCTGGAACCATCAATCCTAAGATTCTACGGATTAGTAACACGTGATCCTACTAGAAAGAAGAGAAGCCTAGTTCTTAATCCCCGTAGAAAATAAGAGGTTGACTCAGATCAGAAGGGCATAAGGTAAAGGAGTAAAAAGATCCTTACGTTCCCTTCCACAATCAATTCCCTTATATATCTAAAGCATTTCTAGACTCAACTTCGACCAGTTTGGCTTGGTAATCCTAAATGCAGTCCGGCTCTGATACCAAAGCTGTCAAGACCCCGATTCTAAGTCACACCGATCTAGCCTGTAACACCTCATATCACTTTGCGGCCTCACGCACGGTATTCCCACAGGTGTCGCCTTACCATGGCCCAGGACCGTTTGCGCCTATTGGCTCACATATATGATAGTGTTGCTAGCATCCATATGACAGAGAACCCGGGCCGACAAGACTAGTCGTGAACCCAAAGTGGCACTAACTTACGGGGACATGCATACATGAATCAACATCGAGCATGTCGGTCAGCAGCGTGCGAATCCGGGCTGTAGCACTGGGCTAACAGGACTCCGGGAACCTGGGCTGTAGCAGGCTAGGCAGGACTCCTGATGTCACTGATAATCCCCAAGTGCAAGGAATCATCGTAGCACTTTCCAAAGGTGGAAGTGATAAGTATGGAGTGTCGAACCCACAAGGAGCTAAAGGTAAGATCAATATTCTCTCAAGCCCTATCTGCCACTGATACGACTCTACATGCACCGAGCATTTGCTTCCAACTAGAAACGAGAAATAAAACTACGTTGTGGGTATGAAGAGGATAACTTTGTATGAAATCGGAGAGCTAAAATATAAAAGTAGGTGCTGTTAACATAAAGTTAGAATATATCACTAAATAATATAAATAGCGAGTGTGGAATAATGGTGGATCGGCGTGCGGAATTGTCCTAGGCAATTGTTAACAAGACCGGCAATCACTATTGCAGTTTCATATGAGGGAGAGGCATAAGCTAACATACTTTCTCTACTTGGATAATATGCACTTATGATTGGAACTCTAGCAAGCATCCGCAACTACTAAAGATCATTAAGGTAAAACCCAACCATAGCATTAAAGCATCAAGTCCTCTTTATTCCCATACGCAACAATCCCTCTTACTCGGGTTTAAGCTTCTGTCACACTAGCAACCTACTATAAGAGAATCATGAACGTATTGCAACACCATACCGCGGGAATCCCTCACGCTTGCGTGACACGGAGGGCACCATAGGACAACATCAAAGTAAAACATACAACTCATACCAATCTAGATCATCACTCAACCCAAAGACAAAAGATATCTACTAGAAACATCATAGGATGGCAACACATCATTGGATCATAATATGTGGCATAAAGCACCATGTTCAACTAGGGATTACAGCGGGTGCGGGAGAGTGGACCGCGTAAAAGAGATGATGATGGTGATGTTGATGAAGACGATCACCATGGCGATGATTCCCCTCCCGATGGCACTCCGGCGCCACTGGAAGAGAGGAGGAGAGGTTCTCCCCCTTCTGCTTCCTCCTCCATGGCCTCCACCCTCTGGTCCTTGGCCTTCATGGTGATGATGGCCCCTCCGGGATACTCCTCCATGGCCACCGGTGATGATGGCCCCCTCCGGCAGGGTGCCGGAGAGGGCCTAGATTGACTTCTCATGGCTACAGAGGCTTGCGGCGGCGGAACTTCCGATCTAATCTCCCCCTGGAAGTTTTAGGGTACGGGAGTATATGTGGGTGCAGGAAGTACGTCGGTGGAGCTTCGGGGGCCCCACGAGGCAGGGGGCGCGCCCTAGGGGGGCGCCCCCCACCCTCGTGAGCATCTCCCTTATCTCCTGACGTCGGGTCCAAGTCCATCCGGTAGCTTTCCTTCCAAAAATAACTTCTCCAGTTGATTTCGTTCCGTTTAGACTCAGTTTGATATTCCTTTTCTTCGAAACACTGAAATAGGCAAAAAAACAGCAATTCTGGGTTGGGCCTCCGGTTAATAGGTTAGTCCCAAAAATAATATAAAAGTGGATAATAAAGCCCAATATTGCCCGAAACAGTAGATAATATAGCATGGATCAATAAAAAATTATAGATGCCTTGGAGACGTATCAGGCATCCCCAAGCTTAATTCCTGCTCGTCCTTGAGTAGGTAAATGATAAGAAAGATAATTTTTGATGTGGAATGCTAGTAGGTGCTTAAGTTTGATCAATGACAATTCCAATAACTTTTTCTAGCATCATTACATATCATAACAATAGCTCATCTCATAAAACTTTTCATGATCAAGTAACAAGCAAGTCACAGGTTTAAAGTATGGATCATAAACTTTCTTGAAAACTAACAAACAATATTCTCAGTCATCAAACAATTGCAATTCATCCTATTTTTAGGAAGAGTCTATGTCAGAGCTTTGATTTAGCAAACTTCACATGCTCAACTATGATTTAGTCTTTCACAATTGCTAACACTCACGCAATACTTGTGGTTATGGACTTTTAATCGGACATAGAGAAAGATAGGGGCTTATAGTTTCGCCTCCCAACCTTTTACCTCAAGGGTAATGTCAACAATAATAACTCATGCTCCCCTACATCCAATTAGATATATATATATATATATATATATATATATATATATATATATATATATATATATATATATATATATATATATATATATATATATTCTTTCCAACATCTTGGGCTTGCCAAAGGATAAAATGAAAAAGGAAAGGTGAAGATCACCGTGACTCTTGCATAAGGTAGAAGATAATAATAAAAGATAGGCCCTTCGCAGAGGGAAGCAGAGGTTGCCATGCGCTTTTATGGTTGGATGCACAAAATCTCAATGCGAAAGAACGTCACTTTATATTGCCCCTTGTGATATGAACCTTTATTATGCAGTCCGTCGCTTTTATTACTTCCACATCACAAGATCGTATAAAGCTTATTTCTCCCACACCAATCAATCATACATATTTAGAGCAATTTTTATTGCTTTGCACCGATGACAACTTACTTGAAGGATCTTACTCAATCCATAGGTAGATATGGTGGACTCTCATGGCAAAACTGGTTTAAGGATTTTGGAAGCACAAGTAGTATCTCTACTTGGTGCTGAGAATATTGGCTAGCATGAGGGGGAAAGGCAAGCTCAACATGTTAGAGGATCCATGACAACATACTTTATCTCAGATATAAGAAAACATAACTCATTACGTTGTCTTCCTTGTCCAACATCAACTCTTTAGCATGTCATATTTTAATGAGTGCTCCCAATCATAAAAGATGTCCAGGATAGTATATTTATATGTGAAACCTCTCTTCCTTCAATATTATTTCATGAATTGTTCAAGTGACCAATTCTACGTTTGCTAACTTTCAATAAGTTTACTACCTATACTTATTATGTGTGAAGTATTTACTCCCCATGTTATAAGCATATGAAACATATATAAATTCAGGTTTATGAAATTCAATTTATTCAACCATTTACTCATAGGATATACATGAAGCACATGAGCAATTGACAAACTACTCCAAAAGATATGAGTGAAGAACACTGAGTAGTCAAATAATTAACTAGCCATGGGAGGATTCTTTTCATTCAATATTTCAGATCCAATGATTTTATTCAAACAACAAGTAAAATTGAAAATACACTCCAAGCAAAACACATATCATGTGATGAATAAAAATATAGCTTCGAGTAAAGTATACCGATAATTTTGAAGACGAAAGAGGGGATGCTTTCCGGGGCATCCCCAAGCTTAGGCGCTTGAGTATTCCTTGAATATTACCTTGGGGTGCCTTGGGCATCCCCAATATTAGGGTCTTTCCACTCCTTATTCTCCTCATATCGATATCTCACCCAAAACTTGAAAACTTCAATCACACAAAACTTAACCAAACTTCGTGAGATAGGTTAGTATGATAAAGAGCAAACCATTCACTTTGATACTGTCAAAGACAAGGTTCACAATTGTTATCACACAATGCATACTGTACCATCTCATTTCTACAGTTTATATTGAGAAATATAAGCCATAGAAACTAGAAAACAAGCAAACTATGCAATGAAAACAGAATCTGTCAGAAACAGAACAGTCTGTAATGATCTGAACAATAACCATACTTCTGCTACTCCAAAAATTATGAAATAAATTGGTGGACGTGAGTAATTTTTATATTAATCTTCTGCAAAAATAATAAACTCAAAATCACTCTTCTGTAAAAAATGACATCTATTCTCGTGAGCGCAAAGTTTCTGTTTTTTACAGCAAGATCACATTAGCTTTCACCCAAGTCTTCCCAAAGGTCTTACTTGGCACTTTATCAAAAAAATGCTATAAAACATGATTACTACAGTAGATTAATCATGTAAACACACAAAAACAGTAAGGGTAAATATTGGGTTGTCTCCCAACAAATGCTTTTCTTTAATGCCTTTTAGCTAGGCATGATGATTTCTATGATGCTCACATAAAAGATAGGAATTGAAGCACAAAGACAGCATCTTGAAGAATATGACTAGAACATTTAAATCTAACACACTTCCTATGCCTAGGGATTTTTTGAGCACACAACTTATGGGAACAAGAATCAACTAGCATAGGAAGGCAAAACAAGTATAACTTCAAAACTTTAAGCACATAGAGAGGAAACTTAATATTATTGCAACTCCTACAAGCATGTATTCCTCCCTCATAATAATTTTCAGTAGTATTATGTATAGCAACTTTGTTCTCATACTCAATTGGAACCTCTTCCGAAATAGTGGAATCATTACTAGCTAAAGTTGACACTCTTCCAAATCCACTTTCATAAATATCACACTAAGATTCAACATCCTCCAAAATAGTGGGATCACTAATTCCTAAAGTTGACACTCTTCCAAACCCACTTTAAATGATAGTATTATTCATACTCCAAAAGGTATAAGTGAAGTTCATGGAGCATTGTACAACTGACCAATATCCAAGCTCAAAATGTATAAATGAAGCACATGAAGCATTCTATAAAACCATACTCAAAAGATTTAAGTTAAGCACAAAGAACAATTCTATAAGATCATACTTAAAATATTTAAGTGAAGCACATGAAGTATTCTATAAATCAATGAAGGGCTATCTCATGATATCATGGTTCTTAAAGGAAAAACAAAAACACAAAGGACACAAATCATGTGAACAAAGCAAAAACCGAGGTATACCGATATTTGTTGAAGAAGAAAGATGGGATGCCAACCGGGGCATCCCCAAGCTTAGATGCTTGAGTACCCTTTGAAATATTTCCCTGGGGTGCCTTGGGCATCCCCAAGCTTGAACTCTTGCCTCTCTTTATTCTTCTCATATTGATAGCTCCTCGACCTTCGGACACTTCATCCGCACAAAACTTTAACAAAAACTTGTGAGATCCGTTAGTGTAATAAAGCAAATCACCACCTTTAGGTACTTTAATGAACTCACTCTTTATTTGTATTGGTGTTAAACCTACTTTATTCCAAGTTCTCTATGGTTCATACCCCCCGATGCTAGCCATAGATTCATCGAAATAAGCAAGCAACACACGCAAAACAGAATCTGTTAAAAACAGAACAATCTGTAGTAATCTGGCAGTTTAGCAAACTTCTGTAACTCCTAAAATTATGAACTAAATTTGAAAATTTGAAAATTTTGTACATAATTAATGTGCAAAAAGTTTCAGACCCATTTGACTTTCCAGCAAAAAATGTAAATTCATGCACTACAGCCAAAGTTTCTGTTTTTGTTTTCCACATAGCAAACAAGCAATCTAATCATCCTAAAACCAAAGCTTGGCACATTTATTTTTATAATACAATGAATATATACAAGGGGATTATTATTTACAGAGAAACTTCCATGAAAAATTCTACATTGTTTCCATGAGCATGAATACAAGTGCTCAAGGTCGACCCTCACTTCTTCAATGCAAAACCTTCCAATCACTTCTCTTTTTGAAAAAATTTTTGGCATGAAAGGCAAGTAATTTTTTTTTGTATTTTAATTTTTTTTGTATGTTTCACCCACAACTAAACAGAAACAAAAAGGAAAAAAAATCTGCTTAGTGAAGAAAGCAAACAAGCACACACGAGAATATCAACCCCACGCTATTGCTCCCCGGCAACGGCGCCAGAAAAGAGCTTGATAATCCCCAAGTGCAAGGAATCATCGTAGCACTTTCCAAAGGTGGAAGTGATAAGTATGGAGTGTCGAACCCACAAGGAGCTAAAGGTAAGATCAATATTCTCTCAAGCCCTATCTTCCACTGATACGACTCTACGTGCACCGAGCGTTTGCTTCCAACTAGCAACAAGAAATAAAACTACGTTGTGGGTATGAAGAGGATAACTTTGTATGAAATCGGAGAGCTAAAATATAAAAGTTTCTGTTAACATAAAGTTAGAATATATTACTAAATAATATAAATAGCGAGTGTGGAATAATGGTGGATCAGTGTGTGGAATTTTCCTAGGCAATTGTTAACAAGACCGGCAATCACTATTGCAGTTTCATATGAGGGAGAGGCATAAGCTAACATACTTTCTCTACTTGGATCATATGCACTTATGATTGGAACTCTAGAAAGCATCTGCAACTACTAAAGATCATTAAGGTAAAACCCAACCATAGCATTAAAGCATCAAGTCCTCTTTATTCCCATACGTAACAATCCCTCTTACTCGGGTTTAAGCTTCTGTCACTCTAGCAACCCACTATAAGCGAATCATGAACGTATTGCAACACCCTACAGCGGGAATCCCTCACGCTTGCGCGACACAAAGGGCACCATAGGACAGCATCAAAGTAAAACATACAACTCATACCAATCTAGATCATCAACCAACCCAAAGACAAAAGATATCTACTCAAAACATCATATGATGGCAACACATCATTGGATCAAAATATGTGGCGTAAAGCACCATGTTCAAGTAGGGATTACAGCGGGGTGCGGGAGAGTGGACCGCATAAAAGATATGATGATGGTGATGTTGATGAAGACGATCACCGTGGCGATGATTCCCCTCCCGATGGCACTCCGGAGCCACCGGAAGAGAGGAGGAGAGGTTCTCCCCCTTGTGCTTCCTCCTCCATGGCTTCCACCCTCTGGTCCTTAGCCTTCATGGTGATAATGGCCCCTCCGGGATACTCCTCCATGGCCACCAGTGATGTTGGCCCCCTCCGGCAGGGTGCCGGAGAGGGCCTAGATTGACTTCTCGTGGCTACAGAGGCTTGCGGCGGCGGAACTTCCGATCTAATCTCCCCCCTGGAAGTTTTAGGTTACGAGAGTGTATATGGGTGCAGGAAGTACGTCGGTGGAGCTTCGGGGGCCGCACGAGGCAGGGGGCGCGCCCTAGGGGGGGGCACCCTCATGAGCACCTCCCTTATCTCTTGACGTAGGGTCCAAGTCCATCCGGTAGCTTTCCTTCCAAAAATAACTTCTCCAGTTGATTTCGTTCCGTTTCGACTCCGTTTGATATTCCTTTTGTTCAAATCTCAAATAGGCAAAAAAACAGCAATTACAGGCTGGGCCTCCGGTTAATAGGTTAGTCCCAAAAATAATATAAAAGTGGATAATAAAGCCCAATATTGCCCGAAACAGTAGATAATATAGCATGGAGCAATCAAAATTATAGATACGTTGGAGACGTATCGGTCATCAAGTGACATTTCCCGAAGGACGTACATAGGAACGAAGTGAATCACATGCCGACCAATCAAGTGTTCCGAGCGGTAGTGCTGCGCTAGCAGAGACTCCGGTGAACCGGCTGTAGCGGACTACTATGGCTCATGGAAGCACAAGACTACATTTCCCCATAAGAGAGGCTACCAAGGATAAACAACTAGGTTGTCGGATCCCACACATACCAAGCATTTCAATCATACACACAATATGCTCGATATGTGTAAATACAACATGGCATCACAACATAACTCTATGACTCAAGTATTAATTCATAAGGCTCCGAGGAGCCAAGTATTACAAACATGGGTCTCATGACCCAACATACAAAGTATACAAGCAACAAGCACATGCAGAAGCTTAACTAGACTGAGTACATACTACTACAAATGAAGAAGGCTGAGAAGCCTGACTATCTACAAGACCCTCCCAAGGGTACAAGATCATAGCTGAGGAAACAAGCTAAACATTGAAGTCCACGCAGAACTACTAGCGACACTGATGTCTCTCTGCAAAATATAAAATAGGCAAACGTGAGTACAAATGTACCCAACAAGACTTACATCAGAACTATCTACATATGCATCAGTATCAACAAAGGGTTGGTGGAGTTTGTCTGCAGCAAGCCGGCTTTGACTCGGTGGCTATCCTGAACTACGACTGCAAGTAACTCTTTTGAGGTGGCGCACATGAGTCCACATATTCACCATATCAATACACCATTATGGATCCGCTCCCGTCTCCCTGCGAGAAGGCCATCCATAGCACTCACACTTATCTTGTGAGTTTTAGAGTATCCACTTTCACTTGTGTATGAACTGTACAGGCAACCCAGAAGTCCTTTACCGCGGACACGGCTATTCGAAAAGATGATGTTAACCCTGCAGGGGTGTACTTCTTCACACACGGTCTCGCCACTTACCGCCATGTATACGTCGTGTATCTCGGCAACCTTCAAGTGGAAGCCTGACGAGGAAGCCGGCCACGACCTGTCTAACCACACAAGTCTATAGTCCAGGTTTATCGCCTATTAGGGTTCCATCCGCAAGGAGATCCGGCCGGGGTGTCGCTCACGGCCCCAAACGATGTGTGCAGGGTTCCCAAGCCCACCTCGACGGATGGATCTACGCTTGGTACACCGTGCCACGGTGCCTAGTCTATCCCAAGCCCACCTGTACCGGGTGCCACTTGGTAGACTACTAACACAACCTGCAAACACCAGAAACTAGTTGCAACTCCTGGACAGAGATCGAGTTGATTAATAAGCCGAGAGGGGTCGAGTTACCGGAACCCAATGTGTGGTAGTAACTGTTCATGGATCACAAACACAGAACTCAGTTCCTGAGGATGGTTTCAATGAGACAACCCACCATGTACTCCTATATGGCCTCTCACCGCTACCTTTACCAAATCATGTTCACACACTTAGCTCTCAACAGTAGGACATGTTCACCAAATTCCAATTCATCTCTGATGAATCAGACCTGACTCAACTCTAAGCAGTAGCAGGCATGAAAAACAAGCATGAATGAGTAGGCACATCAGGGCTCAAACAACTCCTACTCATGCTAGTGGGTTTCATCTATTTACTGTGGCAATGACAGGTCATGCAGAGGAAAAGGGGTTCAACTACCGCAGCATGTAACAGTTGAATCGTTGTTGTCCTAATGCAGTAAAAGAGAGCAGGAGCGAGAGTGGGATTGTATCGGAATGAACAAGGGGGTTTTGCTTCCCTGGCACTTCTGAAGATAGTATAGCTATTCATCGGTATCATCGATCTCATCGTCGGAACCACGTCTACTGAGAGGGGACAATTACCGGCAAACAAGGAAGAACACAATCAATGCAATGCACAATATGATGCATGATCATGACATGGCAAAATGAGTGTGTTTTTGCTAATGCAGATTTGAACAGGGTGGTTTGAGTTCATTTGAATCAAAAATTCAAATGCAAACTCAAAATATGAACTCATATAAGTGCATTATCTTGTTTCATGTAAATAGCAAGGTTAGGTTGCTCTAACATGCATGAAACCTGTACAGATGGATAGATTGGATTTTCCTGATCATATTTCATATATAAACCTTTTCATTCTGAGCTATAGTTTATTTTCTATGATTTTTAGAAGTTTATAGGATTTTCTGGAATTTCATGAATAAGAATAAATCCAGAAAATGATTTATAGCGTCAGCATTACGTCACAGTGACGTCAGCAAGTCAACTGGGCGGTCTAGGTCAAACCTGGACGATGGGGCCCGTGTGTCAGTGTCATAGGGGCTAATCCTATTTTAGTTAAACCTAAACTAGAAAATTAACAGGGGCTGGCCCCACATGTCAATGACCAAGGGGAGGTCAAACCCCTGGTCAACAAGCCCAACACGCCGGCGGTTAGCCGTCGGCGAGGTCAGCGACGCTCTTGTGCCTCGGGTTTCCTCTACGTGGCACCGTTCGAGGCGCCGTTGGGCTCTACGGGTAGCTGGCGCAACGGCGCGTCCGTTGGTCACCGTGGTTGGGCCTGGGGTGGCCGGAGTCGACGGCGGCGAGCTCGGTTGCGGCCGCTGGAGTTCCGGCGTGGGTGCGGGCAGTGTTGTGGTGTGCGAGCAAGCGAGCTGAGGCACTAGCGGTGGCCTATGTGATGCGGTGAGTGGGTTGGACGCGTCGGGCAGACCATTTGGTCGCCTGAGCGTCATCGGCGGCGAGCGCAATCGACGGCGCGTTCGGTCACAGGCATGACGCGGCTACAACGTGCAAACGGGTAGGAGGAAAGGGGAGTGTTTGGTTTGCGAGCTCACGGCGGTTGCAGAGGTGGCCTCATCGAGCTCGGGGAGGGACTGGTGACGACGGGAGGTCGCCGGCGATCTTGGCGACTGAGAGGTTGAAGACGACGCAGTGACGATGGAGCAGGGCTTCCGACGAGCGTGAGTCGGCGGAGGGGACGTGGGCGGTGTTGCGGTTCTTCCGGACGCGTCAGCGAGGCGAGTGGTGGACGGTGGCCGCGGTGACATCGAGCGGCGGTGACGAGTGCGCTCGTGTGTGCTGCGGGGAGACGAACACAGGAGGGGAGAGAGAGCATCGAGTGAAGGGGGAGGGAAGAGTGGTCTCAGGGCGTCTCCGTGGCGCGTGGGGGGGGGGGGAGGGAGAGCTCGCCCGGCGTGAAGCGGGAGGTGGCGCCGCAGGCGCGCGTCTGTGTCTCCCTCCTCGCCTCTTGGCAGAGGTAGGTGATGATCGCACACGGGCGGTGTGGGCTGGCCCAGTCAGGTAGGTGGTCCGGGTACACTTCCTCTCTCTCTCTCTTTTCTAAAACTTTCTGTTTTCTATTTTCTGCAATTGTTTTGGCTTTATTAAAAATACCTAGTCACTTTCAAAAATCGCCAAACTGCTCATGTCCACTGTATAGGATATAACCAACATGGAACATTTTAGTTTAGGATTATTTGGACATTTAAAATATTTTATAGCATTTAAATACCCAAATGCAAATAGAGTATATTTAATTTAGTGAGCCTATGATGTCCTAGAAATATGTGCACCATTTTTATCAGAGGTTTAAGACCAAGGCAAAGATGATGAACATTTTAGGTGGGCATTTCAGGTTCATTGAAAATTATTTTATTTGGACCCTAGTTGAATTTCATTTACTGCTAGGGTTTATCAGCCCCCATTTCAAATTTTCATAAAATTTAGACATGATGCATGGAGGCTAATGCAAAGGCAGGCAAGGCCTGAACTGGGGCTGTGACACTAAGATCATGCGTTCTGCCTTCATCGGAAAAACAGAGTCTCCGCAAATGCACTTCGTGAAGAGGTTGAACTTCTGGAGCAGTTCGTTTTGAACTTCACTCTTTTTTTCACATGTTGTTTTTTACCCGTAACTCTCCAACCACTTACCGGAATTGAGCAAATGATATACCGATGGAAAGCTATTGAAAACACGCAACTTTGCCATGTCAATCATTTTTTCATACTCTGGACGGTTCAAAAGAATTTTTTAATACATAAAAATGTGTTTTAATTGGTATACATGAAACTTTCAAACCATACATCGGAATGTAGCATATAATATACCGTTGGAAAGCTTATGAATAGAAGCAACTTTTTCATGTAGATGGACAATACAAATTCGTTGTCGTTTGATAGCAGTATTAAAAATAGCAAAAACAATGTCTTTTTGCCTGTTTTTTACATGTAATTTAAGGTCGGATGTCTCGCACTAGAGATCTTGACCTCGGGAGGAGCACGTGAACTTCTTGCCACAAACCTTTAGGCTTTTAGTTTTTCTATTCTTATATTCTTATCTGAAACGTGTTTTGTCTAGTAGTTGAACTTCCCGCTGTTTTCACCTTGAACTTCTATCACGTATTTTTAAGAAACTTGATAGAACCAATTTTTGTTCAAATGTTCGAACTGCTCTCTCTTAAAAAAGTGAACTTCTTGGCTTTTACTCTTTAGGCATGGGATAAATATGTTTTTGTATAAAGTTTGAATTGTTTTGCTAATTTAATTTCAACTTCTTTGTTTTTGCTCTCCCGAGCAAAAATTTGAGTTATTTTATAAACTTTGACCTTCTCTATTATTTAATTTGAACTTCTTATTTTTATTCTTAGGAAATTTTGATTCTTTTAATCCGTTTTTATTAAAAATTGGACTTCTTTGGTTTTTTATTTGACCTTATTTGATTTTGTAATAAACATTGAACTTCTCGATTTTATGAATTTAAACCTCTAGATTTCATAGAAAACAAGAAAAATCAATATTTTTTTAAATTTTGAACTACTCTCTTTTTTGTTTGAATTCCTGGTTTAATTATTTAGTAACGAGAAAAATCCTAGTTTGTAATAAACACTGAACCGCTCTGTTATCTAAATTTGAACTTCTAGTTTTTTTAAGAAATGAAGAAAACCCATTATATATAAAAATCTGTACTGCTCTATTTATTTTAGTTTACATTCTTGATTTTCTAATAAACAATGAACTTCTCCGTTATTTAAATTTGAACTTCTAAGTTTTCTTGTATCGATGATAACCTATTTTCTTGGTCTGCTCTCTTTGTTAGTTTGGCCTTTTTAATTTTGTAATAAAAAGTGAACTTCTCAATTTTTTAACTTTGAACCTCTAGTTTTTTTTTTGAAATGGGGACCATCCTTTCTCATATATTTTTTACAAATGAGGGAGTGCTAGTGAGGGATGATGGTTGGGGAGGGGGATGAGGGGCGGCGCGATGGATGCGAAAGTAATCTTCTCTATTGTTAAAATGGATAAATCTTTTTTGTACACATTGAAGTTATTTATTATTTCTTATTTGATGTTATTCTATTTTTATGAACATGAAACTAATCTTTTGAAATAAACGTCGGACTGCTCTGCTTTTTTAATTTAATCTTCTTGGTTTGTTTTTTAGAAACATGGAATATCCAAAAATATGTATATGTACATCAAACTGCTCTATTTTAAGTCCGATCAACTGAATATATTTTTAGTCTGCCATAATTGAACATTAACATTTTTTTCTAGTATCAGTATAGTGTTAGTAGTAGTCCCTGAAGACACGGTAACATGATAAACTCACAAGTAAAGAACACTCGCATCTCCCATCCTAGTACATCTAACTCACTCAAACCCATAAGAAAATCACTCTACATAATGCCTCACACTAGTACTTCTAGCTGACACAAACATGACCTGCTTAGCTTGGTTAATAACCACTAGGCAATGCCAAAATCAGCGAGTGTGCAACTAGCTCCTGCCTCCGGCTACTTCCCTGGAGCACTGCATGAGGTGATCGAATGCATCAAGCACGTAGTGCAAACATATTACACATGGATCGAGTACAACTTTATTGACGGCGATGGCGACCATGGACGATGGAAGAAAGACGATTGGCACGACCCGTAGGAGTCGTCCTGCTGGTGTGGTACAATGTGGACTTCAGCAACGCCATTCATATGGCCAGGAGGTAGCAACGGTCGGTGGAGAGGTGGCAGAAGGGAAGGTCGCAGGCTGGAGGTGCGATGCTGGGAGCTTGCTTGCTGGAGCAGCAGGAGAAAGAGGTATGTTGCAGGGTGGTCGTCCGCGTTTATGCATCAGGGAAAGGGGACATAACTACGGGTGAAAAAGCAATGTTCAGAAAGGTGCTGCTCATTCACTGAAATCGATGGAACTATTATAGTCTGATACTTCATAAATTTGAAATCTAAGCAGAGTTTTTGCTGCAACTTACCTCGTGGAAATTCACTAGATTCGAGGTCGCACGACTTCTTTCTTTATCATATCTGAACTTTAGATTACTGCCTTCCTAATTTTTGCTCTGGCACACTGTACAAGCATCAGATAGTACATTAGAGAGCAGGAGCACAGTAAACAACACTGGAAGCGAGTAGCAGCAAGCTTTTCCATCAATTAGGAAATTGATGAAAACAACGACGAACACTTACTTGATAACCAAGAAACATGGTGAAAAATCAGTAGAAAAAGTACAACTCAAATATCAGTTTTTCACATTATACACGGTTAATTCTTTTTTAGCAACATACGTATGAAATTAATTAATGAATCAAAACTCGGAAAGGGACTCTCTTTTATGCAGATGTAGACCCAATCTTTCACGATTCTTCTTTGACATACTAAGATGAACAATAGAGAAGCATACATACCAATAATACTGACTTGCCAACAATATTGTAGAAACAAACACCAGAGTTACCCGTCGCCTGAACGAGTAGAGCTGAGGTAGCCATGAGATTAGTAGTCGAGGAGCATCCATTTTTTCTATGGCCTAGTGTTGTCACTCCAAGCACACACATAACCAATGAAATTGATTTTCAAGCTCCAAGTGCAGTAGTCTATGACAAAGCTAGCAAATAACAACAACTTCAACCAGCAAAAGGGCACAACATAGAGCAACCATAGTAGTGCAGTAGGCAGTTTTACATGGAGGAGCAGCAGAAGTCCACATGTTCAAGCAAGAGACGACAGGGAAGGTCGATCAGAGGTGCCGGAGCAGGTCACGTACTAGAGATGCCAAGGCAGGAGGCAGATCCCGCGGGTGGATGAGGGCATCTACGACGGATCAGAGGTTGTGTCCTGAGCCATTTTTGGTGGCAACAATAGGTGTGGCAGCAGCAAGTGCACTACAGTTCAATCACCCCGGCGATGGCTGCAGAGGAGCGCTGCAGGACTCGGGGGGGGGGGGGTGTTTCGCTGGACAAATCGAGGCAGCGGCCTCTGCTGACAGCAAATGTGGGGTGACAGGCAAGGGAGCATTGCACACCACGACTCTGGCGCGGATTTGGAGAAGAAGGGGGTGATGCCGAGCAGTGGCCACTGGACACAGGGTGCAGGTGCCGGCGCTGGGAGCCTGGTAGGCCGGGGTAGGAGGCAGGTGGTCGCGGCGCCGCATGGTGGCTGCCGGATCCCGGGCCTCCGGCGTCCGGGAAGCGGGAGCCTGGCGGCGACGCACCTAGTGGAGGGGAGGTGGTTGGGGGAGGGCGGTGGACGTATGGGAGGAGGATCGCCTGCGGTAGGGAGCGGAGGCACACCGAGGCGGCGGTGAGATCCAGGGAGGGTGGTGGCGAACGGCGTGATCCAGAGACTATGCACATGGAGGTAACCGGCGGAGGGTCCACGGGAGGAGCCCGACGGCGGGTCTGGGGGAGGTGGCCGGCGGTGCAGTTGGAGGTGCGGGCATGGTCGGCAGAGATTCATGGATTGGTGCGGGGTGGGAACGAGAGGTGGAGGATGTGGGAGTGGGAGGTGGGACATGGTAGTTTTTTTAGCCGCGTCGGTTCACTGGTATATCGGGAGTTCAGCAACATCTTCGTCCGCCCTATATAGTGCGCATCGTGATCCAAATAGTTATTCTAATCCTGCGATTAGAATAGTGCTACTCTATATGTGTGTGTGTGTGTGTCTATATATATATATATATATAGTGTGACACTATTCTAATCCTGGGATTAGAATAACTATTTGGATCACAGAGCCCTATATAGGGGCGATCACAGGTTCCAGAGATCCCCGATTGAAAAAAAAGAAAACCACCCCACCCGCTCGCGACGACCCCTCCCCAAACCTCCCTCGATCCCATGTGGCCCCTCCCCCGATCTGCATCGCACCACCGCCGTCTCCCTCCCTACCCCGCGCCGCCGCCTGGCTCCGGCCACCTCCCACGCCGCTGCCAGGCCTCTGCCACCTCCCGCGCCGCCGGCTGGTCCCGGCCACCTACAGTGCCGTCGTCGGGCCCCTCCCCTGGTTCAACCACGGGATCCGGCCACCTGTCACCTTCCGCGCCGCTGCGGGACCCCGTCCACCTCCCACGCCGCCGGCTGGTCCCGGCCACCTATAGCGCCGTCGTCGGGCACCTCCCCTGCTTCAACCACGGGATCCGCCCGCCCCCCTGTCATGCCGCCGCAGACGACAGCCGCACCCATCTGCGAGAGTCGCGCACCAGCTACTGGCCTCGCGGTCCCCCTCCACCAGCCCCGACCATAGGCCTGCCTCCGCCACCGAGCGCTTGTCTGCCTCCATCTTCCTCTGCACGATGGATGCCATGGCACGAGAGCTTTTGTGAGCTCAGTGGGTTCCTGTGCGGCGTTGCAGTTCAAAAAAAAATAAGGATAGAAGTTCGAGTATACTTGTTTGAGAAGCTATGGATTTGTTCTGCTAATTACTGAACCAGTAGTCAATCTTAAATGGTGAAATAAAAAGGAAATCATGTAGAAAAAGTGGTTTAGAAGTTCAAGTGCTCGGCGAGGAAAAGTTCAAAAAATTCTTGTGAGACAGGTTCACCGTGTATTTAGATGTCCATAATACATAAAAAATATGTTGTTTTTTGTGTTTTAAAATAATTCTCTCAAACCAGAGGGAAGTTCAAAGTGATAACAACCGGAAGTTCACGTACTACATGGTGTGTATTTCATATAAGAAAAAATACAAAAAAAGTGAAACAGGGTGAAGTTCAAACAGAGATGCCCCAGAAGTTCAACTACTTCACGTAGTGCAAAAAACACCACGTAAAAAATCAGCACGTCAAAAATAGAGTGAAGTTCAAACAGACACGTCCTAGAAGTTCAACTACTTCACACAGTGCAAAAAACAACACGTTAAAAACAGTGTGAAGTTCGAACAGACATGCACAAGAAGTTCAACTACTTCACGCAGTGTATTTCCATTCGCGATGAAGGCAAAAATAATGATCTCGTCATTTTCTAATTTACTTCAAAACAGTAGGAAATAATTTGTGTAAGTTCAAGTCCTTCGTCGGAGAAAGTTCAAAAAATTATTGTGAGAGAGATTTGTAGAAAAGGAATATAATTTGTGTGACACTAACGAATGGATGAAAAAATTACAAGCGAAAATACGTCACAGAAGTTCAACTGAAAAACAACAGGAAGTTCAACTACTACACTGAATGAATTTCACATGAAAAACTTTTAAAACCGTTGCGAGTATGAAAAAGTGATCAACACGGGAAAGTTGCGTGTCTACAATAGCTTTCCATCGGTATATCACTTGCTTAATTCCGGCGAGTGTTCCGGTGCATGGATGGAGAGCCACGGGCAAAAAAAGCACGTGAAAAACAGAGTGAAGTTCAAGGTTTTATACCGAGAAGTTCAGGTACTTCACGCGATGCATTTTTTACGAATCTGTTTCGCGATAAAGGTAGAACAAATGATCTCGCCATTTTTGAAATTACTTGAAAATGGTTGGGAATCAGATAAAACTGTCAACATGACAAAGTTTCACATTTTCCGTAGCTTTTCAACGGTATATTGTTTGCGTCATTCCGATAAAGTTTGTACAAAGTATGGTAAAAATACTTTTTTCGCCATTTTCGAAACTGACTTAAAACCGTAAAGAATTAGGAGAAATAATACATACAAATTTTTTTTGCATTTGTTCAAGCTTTCCAACACCATATTATTTGCTGCATTCGGACGCACGGTTAAAAAATTAGCTCGAAAATACGAACTCGGTAGGACTTGTACCGTCTGCTAAATTACTCTTAAACCGTTCAAAATTAAAAAAAACTTTCAAAATGAAAGAGTAGAGCATTTTCATAAGCTTTCCAACGCCATATCATATGACTCAATTGAATTAGCCGTTTAGAAATGACATCGAAAATACGAACTTGGCTGTTCGGTTTGCAAAATTTTACGTTTTTCCATATTACTCTTTCACCATAGGGAATTAGGAAAAACTTTCAACATGTGGAAGGAGCGGTTTTGCAGAAGCTTTTCAATGCCATATTATATACCTCATTCCGATAAACGGTTTAGAAATGCGATCGAAAATACGATTCACGTTTTTTGTATGAAGAAAAATGGTTTTCAAAACTGCTCTTAAACCGCTTACATTTTGCCAAAAGTTTAATTTGGGTCATGATACTGGTGTCCATAGCTTTCCAACGGTATATAGCAAGCCCCATTCGGGCAATGTTGGCGGAAGTTCAACCTAGCACAAGGGGAAGTTCAGGTCGAACAACTCAGGCAGTAAAATTGCAAAAAACGCAAGTTCATCACGACCCGAGTGCAAAATCTGCCTATAAGCGAGATTCCTATTTAAAACGTGTATTTAGTTGCTAAAAATCGTTTGCAGATTACACTAACATCATATAGAACACGACTAAGAAGAATAATTCGCGGGGGAAGCCACGGTTGCGAGGATACCCCGAAGGTCGGGTTCTTACAGAGGGAAGTTCAGACGCGTTACTCAGGCAGTTCAGGTTGTGATCAAAATACTATTCTGATCCCGTGATGACCAATAGTATTTATGTATATATAGGATGACCATTTGGGACACCTAGGTGCCCAGGCTCCTTACCTCGTAACCATTGGATCTTAGATTGATGAATGCAAATTCCAACAGATATGGATATTAGGCACCTTGCATATTTTCTTATGGACGTAATTGGTAAGTGTCAATAAATGTATGATTTAGGTGCATTAATATCACGCGCGATGATAAATGTAATTGATTCTCTTTATTTATTCCTTGTACAAAGAATGGAACTCGTTTGAAGGTATATACATACTACCATACTCCTTTCTGTGGATACGACATGTATGCACGTACTAATTTCTTCGGTATGTGAATTTTTTGTGGGTACTTGAGAATTTTGGAACGATGGTCTATACTCACAAAATTCCGGATGTGCTACAATCGAGTATATTTATTTTGGGTATATAATTCTGTGTATGTCATATTTTAATTATCATCTTGGGGGTATATCATATTTATTTTGGATATATTATATTTATATGGGTATACCATCTTGGGGTATATCATATTAAAGGGTGTACTATATTTATTTTGAGTATATGATATTTAATTTGGGTATATAAAATTTTGGAAAATGATACCTAGGACAAATTTGTAGTATATATATACGAGATATGATATTGCGGTATATCATTTCTTTGGTACATCATATTTACTATCATCTTGGGGATATCATATTTAATTTGAGCACATAAATTACAGTATGATACCTAGGACAAATTCTTACGACATACGTGTCAAATTTATTTTGAGGTATCCGCATACTCATAATATTTACAGGTATATACATCGCATCTCGTCAAGAGGTATTGATAACTCGGGCATGTATAAGTGATTTGGAATAAGTACACCATTTATGTCGAGGTATATACATACTCATACTCATAATATTTATAGGTATATACATAGCAGATCTTCGTACATTTCATGATATGTCGAGGTATCTACATACTCATGATATTTCTGGGTATATTCATTATGTCATGTTAATAGGTTTTTGTGATAGCCGAGGTATATCCATAATTTTTATTTGGTATAATACCTCCGGTATGTGTATATTCTTAGTACATATAATACCATGGGTACATGTATACTTTTCACTAAGTATAATACTTATGATATGTTCATATTTTCACTATATATAATAGTCTGCGTATGTGTATAATAGCATGCGTATGTTCATATTTTCATTAGGCATAATATTTGGAAATGAATTATTGCTAGGAAATCAAGCTAATTAATTTTTTGGAAAGCAATCATTCACCATGAAGGATAGTAGTGCATGCAAATGAAAAATGGAAAGCAATTATTTCATGAATTGCATGCCATGCACTAATAAAAATCACTTGCCATAATGGGCCTAGGTGCCGAGGCACCTAGGTGCCCCAAACAATTTACCTACATATATATAGGTAACGCTATTGTAAGTGTGAGTGTAGAATAGCTTATTCTACACCCCTAGTAACGCTATTACAAAAACCGGTCTATTCTGCTAATATTAGCAGAATAACTATTCTGATAACACTTCCGCACTGCACACGTAACGCAAGTGCACGTCATTGTTTGAACCGAGTGTGCTGCAGTATTCAGGCGAGTAAACTTCCCGTCGCAAAAAAGCTGCACGCGGTGTTTTTTTTGGTACTGTTTTTACTCCAGTTTTTAAATCGTATGTCGAAACGAGGCATGTAATATATCATTGAAAAGCTATGGATTAGGCGCTACTTCTCCATGTTGAATACTTTTCGAGATTCCTCGCAGTTTAAGAGTAATTTTGAAAATGGTGCGACCCACAAATAGTGGTAGCGAGCGTATTTTCGCGATTTTTTCTAAACCCCTTGTCGGAATGAAGCAAATGATACACTATTGGAAAGATATCGTCGAGGCACATCTTTTTCATATCTATTATTTTCTCTAATCCGTTACGGTTTAAGAGTAGTTTTAAATTTAGTAAATCACGGAATTCTGTTTTTTCGATTTTTTTGCAATTTGTGTACTGTTTTGGCTCCAGTTTTTGAACCATTTGTTGAAACGATACGTGTGATACGCCGTTGGAAAACTACGGACGAGTCGCAACTTTCATATGTTGAAATGGTTTTGAGATTCCTTGCGGTTTTTAGCTAAATTTGAAAATCGTGTGGCTGATGACGAGAGGCAGCGGCCGTTTTTCACGAAATTTTTACAAACCGCTTGTCGAAATAATTTAAATTATACGGCGTTGGAAAGATACCGATGAGATGCAACTTTCTCATGTAGAACACTCTCTCCGATTCCTTGCGGTTTAAGAGCAATTTTGATTTTAACGAAATGCGGAGACTATTTTTTCACGACAATAAATCATCGTATGTACCTCATCAGACAGAAAACCGCACTGCTTTTAGACTGAAAACCGCACTGCATCAGACGGACTAGTGGACTGCATGATTTCATTTTTATGGGACGTAAATTTTTGAAGACGAGGAAGAAAACGACACTTATTTTAGACTGAAAACCGCACCACATCAGACAGATTAGCGGACTGCGTGATTTATTTTTTGTGGGACGTAATTTTTTTAAGACGAGGAAGAAAACCGCACTGCTTTTAGACTGAAAACCGCACTGCATCAGATGGACTAGCGGATTGCATGATTTTTTTGTGGGACGTAAATATTTGAAGACGAGGAAGAAAACCACACTGCTTTTAGACTCAAAACCGCACTGCATCAGACGGAGTAGCGGACTGCATGATTTCTCTTTTGTGGGACGTAAAATTTTGAAGACGAGGAAGAAAACCGCACTGTTTTCAGACTGAAAACCGCACTGTATCAGACAGTCCAGTGAACTTCAAGATTTCTTTTGGCGGACTTAAACTATCTCACACGAGTTTTTTGTGAGTTTTTGTTGTATTTTTTCAAAAAAAATTATGAACGAGAGTGGACCGCAAAGACAAGGGCAAATGAACCGCAACATATGTCGTAGTGAACCTCATTGCTATCTTGTTGTTTAGTTTTAAAAATCACACTTTCATGTTGGGCACAAGTGTACAACATCACTCTTAAAAGTAAACCACATCCAAGGACCAAACACACTTCAAGTGTTGACGTAGTCGACTGAATTTTGAGACACATGAATCAAATTGCACTTCATATAGAGGGGTAACGAGCTGCTACAGAAATGGAGTGGACTAGATTTTTTTTGTCTGTCTTCAAACAAATTTACTGAAGACATGGGTACTGCAGATGGGAGACTAGCGAACTACACAACACACCCGAGTTTTTTTTCCCGTGGCCTCCCGAACTGGCCGACGCCACACCAGAGGAGCACCCAAAACTGGAGCCAAACTTCACACACACACACACACACACACACACACACACACACACACACACACACGTCCACCATTCCAAATTTAGCAATTTTTTTGCACTAGAGAAACTGCACTGCAGTCATGCACCTGGTGAACCTCACACTATGGTTCGGCGTACTGTATGACAGTTTCACGACCATCCTCGCATGGAACAAAAACCACCGTATTGGGAATGCATAGAAGACAGTGAACCTCTTTAGCAGAATTTGTGAACTGCACACCAAAACAAAGTCAGTGAAAATCCACAACGCAATAAACACAACTGAACCTTTCAAGCAAAACCTGGGAATGCAAAGTGTGATGCTTGCTAGAATATAGAGATGCGAGGTGGGAGTTTGCTGGAGACCAAGCCATTGCCCCATACTGCATTGGAGATGTGCACGGAACCGCATCCCACAATGCCGAAGCTGCACCTCAGCGTCGGTGAGCTGCTCGAGGGATCTGGAAGCACTACACGCCAAGCACAAACGAACCTCCGATGAACTGGACGCCTGAGGGAGTTGTCAGCGTGTGGGTGGTGTGGTCCGTCGATGAGGTATGGCAGGTGCACCTCCGTGGTCGTCGAGGAGAACAGATCAGGAGAGAAGGTGGAGAAGACTAGTTGCTGCAGGAGTCGATGCAGACCAGTAGCAACGCCGCCTGCGGTGGCCGGATCCACTATCGGCGGCCTCGCTAGGTGCCCGTGGCGGCCGGATCCCGCACCGTTGTGGCTGCTCGTTGCGAGGGCTGGGGATGGCCGGTGTGGCGCTGGGCTGGGGAGGGGCCGGCTGATGGTATCCTGAACTAGGGGGTACTCACCACGTCATCTCCCGACCAGCTGGATCGGGCCGAGGACTCCCATGGCGGTTCACTCATGTGCCACTTCGGGCAGCCCATACCGCATACAAGGAGGTTTCTACAAGACTTGTCGCTAGGACTCTCATAAACCCTAGGCCTACGGTGCATATATAAACCGAGGCCAGGCTAGTCAATAGAGAATCTCATATTCATTACTATCATCTCGTGGTAGAAACATGTACTCCGTACTACACCCATATCAATACAATCAAAAGCAGGATGTAGGGTATTATCTCTTCGAGAGAGCCCAAACCTGGGTAATACCCTGTGTCCATGTTACCATCGCTCCAAGACGCCTAGCTTAGGACCCCTACTACGAGATACGCCGGATATAGAACTGACATTGGTGCTTTCATTGAGAGCCTGCTAGGTGATCGTCGCGGATCGATGGGATGATCAGGTGATATTTTTTCAGTTAGATCTATTCTATATGATTTTTCTTTCCTACAAAATCGTTGCTATGTCGTGCTATTTTGTTTGCAGTCAGATCAGATCATAAAAATCTCAGCAGCAGCAGTTGTATCCGTCGTCTGGTGATACATCGGATCCGAACTACCTTTGCGTGTCCTAAAGGATCTAATGAAACGCGCTTGTAAACCAGCAGCGTAAACTTGGCAGACTCGCTACATGGGCCAACCAAAAAACGTGATCTAAGCACCGGCGACCCAGCCGAGGAGACCACGCAGAGCATAATGCCCATGTAGATCTGTCTCTAGGGTGGGCCAGCCAACAGGATCTCACATTTTTTGAGCCGAAACCGTAGAACAAAATGTTCTACGGTAATTTTCATTAATTAAAAAGTATTATTACAAGGAAAGTAAATCAACCGATACCAGTTTTAGGAAAACCCATAATTAAATTACAAGTACTGTTGAATCCAGAGACGGATCTTTCCTGACTTTGATGATTTAGCTCTTAGAACTGATGCTTGTAGTCCTTCTTTCAAGTAGTGCTTCCAAGTCTCTACTGATGGGGCAGCTCTCCTGAATATTTTGTCATATCTACTCATCCACATGGCCCAGCATCCTTGAATAATGATGTCCATTGCAATGTATGATTGAAGATGCCTCATGGCAAGATGAATCTCATCTTATACCGATATTCCTCTGGGCTTGGTTGGAGTAATGGAGTGCCAACATGATAAAGCAAATTGATAGTCCCAGAACAGGTGGACAGATGTTTCCTCTGTGGCATCTGTACATAGGGCACAATTGTAGTCGTCTAGATGCAAGGATCTCTGATGGAGGAAGTTTCTGGTACTCAGATGATCCCACAGTAGCAGCCAGAAAAATATTTTATGTCGTAGCCTACATGATGATTTCCACAAAGTTCTAAAAATGTCATGTACTATGTTCTCCCCTCTGATAGCTTTGTACATTTTCATGGCTGAGTAATTGGGTGAAGTCCATGCATATGACCATTTATCAATTTGGGTAGCAGATACTTGCTCAGTCAGTAACGTTTGCAATGATGTGAATTGCTCATAAGCTAGCTGAGAAAGTGGCATGTGAAAGAGTTGGCTAGTGTCTGTATGCTGAAGGGCAGAATTCAAGGAGATAGTCTGATTGATGGCATATGAATGTAGCTCAGGGAATTTATTAAAGAGTGGATCATCTTGCCATCGATTTGTCACCAGACTCACAGAATCTCCAATACCTGCTTTACAGATGGCATGCTGCTTAAATAGTGGGAGAAGTTTCAGTACATCTCGCCACCAGAAGGATCCAACTTTCTGATCACCTGGTAGTCTGTTCTGATAATGTTTCTCCCATATGGTATGTACCCAAGGTGTGTCCACTTTTTTAAAGAACTTATGCAAAAATTTCATGAGCAGAGCCTTGTTATGAATGTGGAGATCTAGAACCCCAGGTCCACCTTGGTATTTTGGTATGTTCACTTTATCCCAGGCAATGAGCACAGTGCCTCTGTCCATGGTACCAAAGTTTCTCCAAAAGCAAATCATGAGATAGGTGTTGATTTGTTTGAAAACAGTTTTGGGTATCATCAGAGTGCTCATGAAAAAAGTGGGCATACTTGTGAATATGGATTTGATGAGAGTGAGTTTGTCCCCAGAGGACAGCATGGTAGAGCAGCTGAGCAGTCTTGTCTCAATCCTTTGGAGCAGTGGAATAAAATCCTCAACTTTAGGCCTAGATAGACACAGTGGGAGCCCCAGGTAGTTGAGTGGTAAAGTTCCAATCTTGCATCCTAAAATGCTTAAAAGCTCAATCATCTTCTCAGGAGGAGTGTTAATAGAGATCATTGTAGACTTGGCATAGTTCACTTTGAGTCCTGTGTAATGAGCATAATGTAACAGGAGATCTTTGATATGTTGCACCTGTCTACTATCAGCATTTGCCACTAAAATAGTATCATCTGCATACTGAATGATAGGATAATCAGGGCAACAAGCATGAATAAGTGGTGGCTCAATCATGGATGCATGGCAGGCCTCATTGAAAATAGTCTGTAGTAAATCACCAGCAATCACAAAGATTAGAGGTGATAGAGGATCCCCTTGCCTTACTCCATTGTTACAGAGGAATTGCTTGCCAGAACCTCCATTGAGCAGAACAGATGAATACCCAGAGCCATAAATCATTTTGATCCAGTGCAACCACTTATCCCCAAAACCTTTAGCTTGCAGGATCTCAATAATAGTGTCATGGTTCAACATGTCAAATGCCTTTTCAAAGTCAAGTTTGAGGAGGATAACTTCTTTTCTGCTCTGTTGGCATTGGTGGATATATTCAAATGACCATGCTAAGCAATCTTGGATAAATCTGTGATTCAAAAAGCCATACTGATTTTTGTGAACCAAGCTAAGAATGAGCTTCTGAAGTCTATTGGCTAGTAGTTTGGTGATGATTTTAAGAGTGCAGTTCAATAATGAAATAGGCCTGAAATCTGCTGGTGTAACTGCAGGATCCTTCTTAGGGATGAGGGTAATATAGGAGTAGTTAATACTCTGGATATTAACCTGACCTGAGTGGAAATCTGCAATGAGTTTATAAAAGTCAGGTGCAATAATGTCCCAGCAGTGCTTGAGGAATACAGCATTGAACCCATCAGGGCCAGGTGATTTGTCTGCAGGCATATGCTTAATGACATTGTCAATTTCCTCCTTTGAGAAAGGAGCTTCTAACTCAGAAAGGTCCTCATGAGGCTGGAGTAGTTGGTGCAGCAGAAGAGGGTTGGATGTTGGAACCCTGGTTCCCAGTCTTGCCTTGATGGCCCGAACAGCTGCTTTGGCCTGATGATCCTGATGCTCATGACCCTGTTCATCTTTCAACATTGCAATACAATTATTCCTGTATTTAATGGTAGCTTTAGCTTGAAAGTACTTGGTATTAGCTTCACCCACTTTGATTTTTCTGATAGTTGCTCTTTGTTTCCAATATTGCCTCTGGTGATCAAGTGTTATTTCAAGGTGCATCTTGAGAATGTTCCTGCCATTGCTTTCTTCAGTAGTTAGTTCTCTGAACTCCTCAATAGTGTCCCAACATAGGATCATGAAGTTGGTGTTTTCAATAATATTCTTGAGGTCAGATAGACCCTTGGCCCACACCTTTAGTCCTTTCCTTAACCTCTTAAATTTGGCTGCTATCACTTTAGCACTGTCTGTTTCTGGAACTGGTTGTGTCCAAATAGAGGTAACAAAATCTTTAAAGTGATCATGCTCCAACCAATAGTTCTCAAATCTGAAGATGTTGGTTTTGGGGATGGAAGAGCCTATCTGAATCTTAATAGGCACATGATTAGAAGTGGTTTTAGCCAAAGGTTGCAGGGTATGTAAGATACCATGCTTTAGAAGTAAAACACCAGTCCAGCTTCTCAAGTAATGGGGAATCTTGCATATTACTCCAAGTGAACTCTTTGCCTTTGAGAGGAATTTCAACCAGTGCCTGCTTGTTAAGTAAAACAGGAGCTCACATCGGCGGCAGCACAGGTAGATTCCATCCTCCTTCCTTAATGGCTTGTCCCATCGTTGTTCTCGTGGGATTCCTCCCATCGTTGTCATCCTTCCTTTCACATTTCCTTTAGCCATATCATGCACGTTTTTTAAGAAACTCCTGAGCATGTCCAATCCCTGTCACGTGAATCCATCCCCACACAATTCCTTTTAATTATTATTTTTTTGTGAACTTTCCTTTTTATAATTGTTGATCCTTCCTTTAATACACCCCACCAATTCCTTTTAACTGTTGATCCTTCCTTTATAATACACCCCACCAACACGTCCAATCCTTGCAATGTAAATGTCCTTGAAATCCATCCTTCCTTCCTAAGAAGGCCACCCAATTCCTTTTAATTGTTATTCCGCAAAGAAATCCTTTTAATTATTCATGTTTCCTTTAATACACCCCCACCAAGACAGCCCACATAATTTCTTTTAATTGCCAAAATGCATCCTTCCTTTAATGCCTCCAAGAGGACCCGCAATTCCTTTTCACCAGTTCTCATCTTGCCGATATTTCATGTAACTTACAAAGTATATAAATTGATAGAAATCCAATCACTTTAAAGCCGCGAGGTGGGACAAATTAATATCCATATGTTAGCCTAGTTGGTTGCAGCTATCTGTACAACAGGGAAGATCGTGAGTTTGATTCTCACACAACCATTTTTTTAGTGCTCCATGCGTGGCCCATGAACACCCCGTTCTTCTCTAAAAAAACACCCCGTTCTGTCCGAAAAAAGGCCCATAAAAACAAATCTTTTTTATCACTTGATGATGGACGGACGAACTTTTTTTGAGAAAATTCCAACAAAACAAATTATCCTTTATCAATTGAATAGACAGACGAAAAAATAATTTGATTGGGGGCTGGTGCGCACGTGGAGGCCCAACTGGGCTAGACAGATTGAGCAGAAATAGAGAGGATGGCCTACTTCTTTTTTGGACATAGAACAAACCTAGCACAGTTGGCGTGGTCATACGGTACGTACCCATGAGGTCATGAGTTCGACACCACCACAACATTAATTTTTCCTTTTCCTTGGAAAGGCTGTGCGCAAGCTATGGGCCTCTGGCCCAAGCGATGAAATTTTAGATGGAAGAGCTTTTTATTTTCTAGCGGTCGAACGCCCCAAAATTTAGTACCACCTTGAATAGAAAGAAATTCTAATATATTTCGGCGGTGAACGGATGAAAAATTTAGAGAAACACACCTTGCTTTATTAGTAGGTATAGATATAGAAGTTTGGAGGCCGTCTACACTTTCACTAATGGTTTCACTTTCATGTGCTTCCCTGATGCAATTAGAAATACCAGTTGCTTCATGTCCATCGAGATTGGATTGATGCGACAAGTAGCTATGGGCCTCTGGCCCAAGCGATGAAATTTTAGATGGAAGAGATTTTTATTTTCTAGCGGTCGAACGCCCCAAAATTTAGTACCACCTTGAATAGAAAGAAATTCTAATATATTTCGGCGGTGAACGGATGAAAAATTTAGAGAAACACACCTTGCTTTATTAGTAGGTATAGATATAGAAGTTTGGAGGCCGTCTACACTTTCACTAATGGTTTCACTTTCATGTGCTTCCCTGATGCAATTAGCACTACCAGTTGCTTCGCGTCCATCGAGATTGGATTGATGCGACAAGAAGCTTACGTGGTACCTTCCACATGAAGTTGCATGAGTACTTCAGGGACGTCTCTTTCACAACAATTGCTACATGTGGATTACGCCGACAGCCACCGCATCGACAGGCACCTCCGCACAATGAGTTCGGATCATACCAGGCCGATGTTGTCACCCCGCGCATGCCGACCTGCATCGACGGGTCCGCGCTGCCACTCGGTCGAACCAACCACGGCGCGCAGGCCAAACTTACCTCATGATTCGCTTCGCATATATTAATTATGCAATTTTTTCTTTCAATTATTATTATTATTTGCTTGCACTATTTTATGTGTGCAGGTAATCATCTCGCCACATCGGCCGCGCAGCATCGTTGCATCGTCAAACTGACGTCCACCATGCCGAACAGGTCGACTGGCGTGGGGGCTTCATTGTCACCTTGCCGACCAACTCCGCCAGCTCGGCTAGACTGGGGGCTTTGCCTTACCACATCGGCCGAGCCGTATCACTATTCCGGAGTGCCAAACTCCTTGCTCGGACACCTTGGGTTTGGGGGCTAGGACCTCGGCCATGCCGAGGACTGCGAACCTTGTCGGATCTGTCACAGATCAATGGGCGTCTATGTCCCGCCACAATCCCAAATTGCGTCATAACACCGAGCACATTAACCAGCTGTGTCGCTTTCATGCTCAAAAAATTTCAGTTTTAAATTTTGTTCGGTTCGACTAAGCATTACACTCTTTTTGGCAAAAAGTTGTTTGTGAAAAACTTCCTTGTCAAAACTTTGTTCGTGACACACAAATTCAAATACCCCGTTTACTTGGGGGCTTCCTTTATGAAGCCTTTCCTCTTGCATATGATTATACTTGTATGGCTTCGTTCCTTGTTCGTGTATTACGCCACAATATGCACCATGTTGACTTAAGTGTTCTGCAAGCTGTGTTGCCTTGCTCCTGTGTTTACCCCTATGTTTCCGATTGTTCGGCTAGGGAGAAAAGGGAGCACCTCTGCGATTGTCACGATAGGGTCATCTGAGCTCGGACCTTAGACTGGGTGAAGCCGAAAGCTAGTGCTCTTATTGTTTTCAATCATGGTCGGCACACAACGGAACTGATGAGTACAAAAAATCTATTGCACAAGTCTCATAGTAACAATGAGCAACCGAAGAAAGGTATCGGTGGGGGTACTATTTTCTTGAAGATGCTTCTTACACTTCGTCGATAATATAGCATAAGTTCCTGAGTGCTTTATGCATTACAGCCTTATGGCCTGATTGCCTGGTTATCTGAAACACCGTCGATATTCTCGACAGGTGGTGTACATAACACTTTTCGGCCCTTGACCGAAGAGGGAGAAGCCGACGGTCGGTTAAGACGCGCTTAAAGTTCGGGTGAACACATATATGATATAAGTACTTCGGTACATACAATCATTATACATAAAATTCTTTTACCCAAGTCACCTGGGGGCTCTTAAATTTACATGAGCCGTTTTATAATAAGTATTTTCTTCTTGGTCGTTGCAAAATCTTTTTCTATCACTCCTTTTTTCGACGCGAGTGTGTGGTTAATAGCCGAGGAGCCTAGCTTTCTCTCTCAAAGCCGTTTGAGTTTAGTTCGCTAAACTGGCCTAACAAGCAGTACTCTGCCTTCGGGATAGGAGGTTGCAGCCGTGGGCTGACCCGCTTGAGGTCTTGAGATCGGATGTGTCATATTAATGCACGACAGAGGCACAAATTTTTTAAGACCAATTTTGGATTGGGACCGAACACTTGATCTAGTTCGGACGTCAAGTTTTTACTGAAGTTTTTTTTGGTTTTCCAAGCCTATGGAACTTTTAAACTATTGGTGTGTTTCCAGCATAAGTCTCACAGTGCAACGCCAGACACCTTTAGAGATTCGGCAAAATCATTCTCGGATATTGCTATATATGCATCGGTTTCGAATTGTGTCTTTAGTCAATAGTTGGGTTGCCCGGCTTCTGTGCTTGCCTCTTATGTTCCGCTTTGTTTGGCTAGGTGTGCAAAGGGAGAACCACTGTGATTGTGCTTCCATCTCGCATGGTTAAGCGCCTCAGTGGAGAAAGCTGAAAACTGACTGTCACAATAAGCGTAAACTGGTCAGCAATCTGATGACCGTGTTAAATTATAAGATCGATGGAGGTCACCCCGTGTTAAGCGACGGGTCGTTCATAATATTGGCCGAAGTGTTAACGGCTTGATCTCGGCTGTTGCCGAACATTGATCGGGGGCTAATATTTGGCCTCCCAACCTTAAGCTCCTATGACTAAGTGAAAGTTATAAAGCCCGCATATCTGATTACCTCGTTTTCACTAACACAACCGCCTTCGGGCACCGAGTCGTCGGCTAAGGGTTGTTTGTTATTGCGGAGAGACCCTGCGTAGCATCTACAAGGGGGTGCAAGCCGACGATGGGCCACTTTCAACTGATAAACTGTCGCAACGGAGTCAAAATAAATATATCATCAGAATTTGTATTTAATATACAACGGCTGCCTTCCGTAATCATCGTTATAAAGCCATACATATGCATTAATTTGACTTAAGATTTTGGCCAAGCTGGGTTGCCTGGCTCCTGTGCTTACCCCTACGTTCCCGATTGTTTGGCTAGGCGGTAAAGGGAGCACCTCTGTGATTGTTACTACCGGGTTATCCGAGTTAGTAACTCAGACTGGGTGAAGCCGAAAGCTAGCGATCTTAAAGGATATAATTGGTCGACAACGACGGAAGTGAAAATTTGGGTTTGCTAAAGACCACATAGTTCGGGAACTTTCCCCAAACTAAATCCTCAATATTTTGCTCCCACAGTGATCGGAGCTGAGGTTTCATGATCATGCTTAGCATGACAACCCAAAGAAAGGAACCGATAGCAAGACTATTTTCTTTGGAAGACATTTGTTATGTTATACAGTAATATAACATATCTCTCTGTGTACCTTTGTTTATAAAACCATATGGCCGGATTGCCTTGTTTGTCGTAAATATTTGCCCTCATAAAGGCTTTATAAAGTAGGACAAACACTCCTCGGCTACTGGCCGAGGAGGTGGAAGCCGATGGTCGGTCAACAAAGTTTTGTACAATGCGGATCCGAGCATTAATGATGTAGAGTACTTGGATACATAGAATCATTACACATAATTTGTGATTTTACTCCGGATATTGGTCCTTAATTCAGCCACCCGTGCCCGCATTAAGGCTCGGGGGCTACTGGGCTTCGGGCTTATCATTTACTAATATTAAAGGGGCACATCGATCCCTTGATCTGGTGTTGCCACCCGACCAGTGTCTCGGGGGCTACTGCATTGCCTATTCAATGCAGAAAATTCAAAGTGCTCAGTGTTCGGCTCAACCGAACTATGGGCAAACGCGTCTTCGGACAACAATGGGAACCACCTCGGAAGCAGTCCAGCATAAAGCTCGGACGCCAGTGGATGGCTCCATAGAGGGCATTTCTGGCATTAAGCTCGCCTAAACTCCTTCGACTTTTTTTAGCCAAGGTGATCTATGACACCTCGGATATAGCCCGGCGTTGGAGCTCGGATACATTCCGGCGTTGGAGCTCGGATACAGTCCGGTGTGGGTGCTCGGCTACAAAGGATACCTCGAATGCAGTCCGGTGCTGGGGCTCGGATGCAAGAGGACACCACCGCACGGGAACAACTTCAAACCGGAGGTGTTTCGTAAAAATAATAAGGCATTGTTAAAGGCCGAAGACTTAAAGGGGCTCCTCAGATACCCGACGTATAAACTCTTCGGGTTCACTTCGGCGATCCTCAAGATAAGGATGAGAAGATTTGTTGAACCAGTTTTCAAGACCGACGACCGAAGATGAAGAACAGTTCAGAAGAATCGAGGAGCGTCCCCAACTTGAAGACCGGTTCAGGGGGCTACTGACGGTGTCCTGGACTAGGGGGTACTCACCACGTCGTCTCCCGGCCAGCTGGATCTGGCCGAGCACTCCCATGGCGGTTCACTCATGGCCCACTTTGGGCAGCCCATACCGCATACAAGGAGGTTTCTACAAGACTTGGCACCCAAGCCAAGGACTCTCCTAAACCCTAGGCCTACGGTGCATATATAAACCGAGGCCAGGCTAGTCAATAGACAATCTCATATTCATTACTATCATCTCGTGGTAGAAACATGTACTCTGTACTACACTCATATCAATACAATCAAAAGAAGGATGTAGGGTATTATCTCTTCGAGAGAGCCCGAACCTGGGAAAAACCGTGTGTCCATGTTATCATCGCTCCAAGACGCCTAGCTTAGGACCCCTACTACGAGATACGCTGGATATAGAACTGACACCGGCGACCCGGATCGGGATGGCGATGTAGGAGGTCGGAGTAGAGGGAGTTGAGGTGATGCGCCGCGTGGGGGTGGGCTTATGCGGCATGGGAGACTCGGTGGCGCCGACAGGAGAGGAGGCGGTGGTGGCGGGGTGCTTTGGCGAGAAGCACAGGTGGACGACGGCGGTTGTCGGCCCGGATTTGCCGTGGGAGGCTCGCTGGGGGAGGTTTCCGACCATGATCCGCCGGGGGAGGTGTGCTGGTGGTGGTTGTCGGCCCCGATCCGCAACAGAGGCGTGCTGGGGGCGGTTGCCGGCCTGGATCCGTCACCGGGAGGCACGTTGGTGGCAGTTCCGTGCCCGGTTCCACTGCCCGGATGCATGCTTGGGGGTAGAGCAAGGGCTGGAGGTGGTTCGGGACTGGGTCGATGCATGGAGAAGTTGGGGTGGAGTGGGGAAGGAGGTGGGGTGGGTTGGGCTGCTCTCTTTTTTACTTTTCAATGCGGTTCGGTTCGGGGTTTTTTGCATTCACAAAGTGTTATCAGAATAAGCGGAAGTGTTATTAGAATAAGGTCTTAAGGGGTATTATTAGAATAGACCCACCCTATATATGTGTGTGTGTGTGTGTCTATATATATATATATATATATATATATATATATATATATATATATATATATATATATATATATATATATATATATATCAATTAGGCTTCAAGTGCGTTCTTGTTAGTGAAAGTGTTGTCCAATGGGAATTATATCATGTAGCCTACAAAGTCTATCGCACAGCCTTGTAACTTCTTACTCCATTTCTAAATTTGTACTAGTCCTCTATACCGTATATTGCGCTACTCGTACTACTACCTCCCTCCTGGTTTATTGGTCCCCTTCTTAATTTGTGTCAAATTTTGACCATAAATTTCACTAACTAAATGTTATTGCATGTCACAAAAAGTTATATCATTTTATTCGTATTTGAACATAGTTTCCAATGGAATAATTTTTGGTGACATGCATTGACATTTCGTTAGTTAAACCTATGGTTAAAATGTGACACTAAATACGACTAGTAAGTACTTGTACAGTAGCAGTACTAGTATACGTCGGTCAAATTATTCATCATGTCCTCACATTGAATTGGCGTGACAACACGCAGCGCGTGAGGTGACACAAGAATCCCGGCGGCGTGTTCAGGTATTGTGGACTTCAGATTTGGAGTACTACCATTTATCTGTCAAAATCTTTCATCATTCACTTAAAACAGTCGATTGATCGTACATTGAGTACCATATAACTGGAATTAACCAATGCAACTCCAAGAGGGATTGGCCGGTGCTGCCGGCTGGCGTCAAGTTCGATCCCATGGATTAGGAGCTGATCGAGCACCTTGAGGCCAAAGTGAGTGCTTATGCTGTCTACTACACAACCTTCTTCTTGTAGATGTTGTTGGGCCTCCAAGTGCAGAGGTTTGTAGGACAATAGCAAATTTCCCTCAAGTGGGTGACCTAAGGTTTATCAATCCATGGGAGGCGTAGGATGAAGATGGTCTCTCTCAAACAACCCTGCAACCAAATAACAAAGAGTCTCTTGTGTCCCCAACACACCCAATACAATGGTAAATTGTATAGGTGCACTAGTTCGGCGAAGAGATGGTGATACAAGCGCAATATGGATGGTAGATATAGGTTTTTGTAATCTGAAAATATAAAAACGGCAAGGTAACTAATGATAAAAGTGAGCAAAAACAGTATTACAATGCGTTGAAACAAGGCCTAGCGTTCATATTTTCACTAGTGCAAGTTCTCTCAACAAGGATAACATAATTAGATCATATAACTATCCCTCAACATGCAACAAAGAGTCACTCCAAAGTCACTAATAGCGGAGAACAAACGAAGAGATTATTGTAGGGTACGAAACCACCTCAAAGTTATTCTTTCTGATCAATCCATTGGGATATTCCTCTAAGTGTCACAAACAACCCTAGAGTTCGTAGTAAAATAACACCTTAAGACACAAATCAACCAAAACCCTAGTGTCACCTAGATACTCCAATGTCACCTCAAGTATCCGCGGGTATGATTATACGATATGCATCACACAATCTCAGATTCATCTATTCAACCAACACAAAGAACTTCAAAGAGTGCCCCAAAGTTTCTACCGGAGAGTCAAGACGAAAAAGTGTGCCAACCCCTATGCATAGATTCCCAAGGTCATGGAACCCGCAAGTTGATCACCAAAACGTACATCAAGTGAATCAATAGAATACCCCATTGTTACCAAAGGTATCCCACGCAAGACATACATCAAGTGTTCTCAAATCCTTAAAGACTCAATCCGATAAGATAACTTCAAAGGGAAAACTCATTCCATTACAAGAAGGTAGAGGGGGAGAAACATCATAAGATCCAACTATAGTAGCAAAGCTCGCGGTACATCAAGATCGTGCCAAATCAAGAACACAATAGAGAGAGAGAGAGAGAGAGAGAGAGAGAGAGAGAGAGAGAGAGAGAGAGAGAGAGAGAGAGAGATCAAACACATAGCTACTAGTACATACCCTCAGTCTTGAGGGTGAACTACTCCCTCCTCATCATGGAGAGTGCCGGGATGATGAAGATGGCCACCGGTGATGGACCCCCACTCCGGCAGGGTGCCGGAACAGGGCCCCGATTGGTTTTTGGTGGCTACAGAGGCTTATGTCGGCGGAACTCCCGATCTAGGTTATTTTCTAGAGGTTCGGGGATTTATAGGAGAGGTTGGCGTCGAGAACAAGCTAGGGGGCCCCACAGGATGTCCATGAGGCACAGGGGCGCGCCCTCCACCCTTGTGGGGCCCACGGGCCTCCCCTCCGGTAACTCTTCATTTCAGTATTTTTTATATTCTCCAGAAAAAATCTCTGTTGATTTTGAGCGCATTCCAAGAACTTTTATTTCTGCCCAAAAAACAACACCACGGTAGTTCTGCTGAAAATAGCGTCAGTCCGGGTTAGTTCTAACCATCATACCAAAATCATGTAAAAATATATTATAAACATGGAATGAATACATCAAAAATTATAGATACATTTGAGACGTATCAGCTTACAACGCGAGATCTCATCCTCTCATCGATTTGTTCATACCAACCATCGACAGCGAGCACGACATATCCTATACCCATCCTGAGAAACTTCCAGGTAATACACCGATCGGCCGTCTACTTGCACAAACATATTCCTTTGTTTATAACTCTATTTTTCTTTTTTGACGCAGACCTAGTGAAGAAATTACAATTTGACAGTTAATAAAAAGTGAAACAAGTGACTGGAACATGCCAAAGATGTTATGAAAATGCCAACTACATACACTAAAACCTGTATTCGACAATACTGCAGGTATCACACTGAGTGGCCTAAGCAAGCATTTCTTCTAGCGTAATTCCAGGGCGTTCAAAAGGGGCACGTGGACGCGTCGCAAGATACAGTCGGAGTGCGGCATGCACGCGATGTGGCACAAGACCGGCAATACCTTCCCGATGATGGTCAATGGCCGGCAAACTGGCAGCAAAAAGGTTCTGGTGCTGCACACCAACAAGAACTTCGACCATTCCCACAAAAAAAGAACTTCGACCAGCAGAGGACCAACTGGGTGATGCACCAATACCACCTTGGGGACCTGGAGCTAGAGAAGGAGCGGGAGTTGGTCCTTTGCAAGATTTTCTACCAGACGAACACTAGGGCCAGGACTAAAAAGATTATAAGTTAGTTTGGTATTGGTACTTGTACTACCTTGTCGTCCGCAAGTTGGTATTGTTGTTAACGATCTTTCTGTATGAACTCGGCATTTGCTTCCAACCATCATGCCAAGGGTCAATGTGGATATAAAGCTGAATCATTTGTTTCGAAACAAATTTTCAGGCACCTGATTTTTATTTGATGGGTAGCATAAGCACCTGCCATTCGAATTCCTAGTTCTCCAAATTTTTCGAAACAAGTGCATGCACTTATTATCACGATGAAAATACAATATACCAGCTGCATCCCAGTTATCAGTTTGTACTTGCAGAATTCTCTCATTTATTGAGCAGGTATATTGTTTTTTCAGGTCGAGCAAGTTTCAACTGGGCTGTAGACTGCCCAGGCTTGGTTTTGTTTTTAACAGGCCCAGCCCATGACGACAACGGGGCACAAAGATCTAGTAGCAGGTATCTACTGGCCTCTGGCCCGCCAACATTAGTTATATTTTGTCTTACAACATCCGGAGGCAGTTTTTTTACTGAATCAAACACACAGCCCAGTTCTATTTTCCTCTTGAAATGCCATGTCCTACTTCCGTTTTCTAATCTCTACCTATAATTTTACTAGTTCGTATACACTTATCATTATATACAAAATACATAAATGTCCCTTTTCATATTTACATCCTTATTTTTGTTGTTGTTTTCCCTCCCAGCGCTGATTTTTTTACCACCGGTTTTCCCTTAAACCAACTCAATTGTCCCACGTCTTGTTTGCTTACAAAAACAAAACGATATTTTTTGGCAAATCAATAAGTTCTTAAAAAAATGTTTATCATTTCGGGATTACAACAGTTCGGACTCCACAGAAATATGCAAAATAAGGTTGAACTTTTTGACCGTGGTCCTGGGCAGAAAATGGGCTGTAATAAATTACTTAAGAACTAGCAAATGGGCTGAAAATTATTAAAAAAAATAGCAAATGGGCTCTATGTTGTCTGCCATAGATTTCGAGGCACACTTGTGGGCCTACTATTTCTCAAAAAAAGAAACTTAGTCAATAATCGACTCTACCAGCGTCAGCCGTTAGATGTCAATCTAACGACAATCATGCTTCTTCAGTCTCTGATCTTCCTGCTCCAGCCGCCCAAACCAGCGCCGGCGGAACCGCCTGCTCCCGCCTCCCGTGGCCGGCTGTGCTGCCGGGCAAGCCTCACGGCCCCACCGTACTCGCATCCCTGGCCTGTCTATCCCTCTACTCACCCAGACCTCCTATTATTTTCCGGCGATGGCACCCGAACCATTCAACCCTCGTACTCCCCACCGCGTGGGCAGCCACTGCCGTGTCTTCCCCGGCTCCGTGTCGTTCCCTTCGTAGGCCTCAGATGCCGCTTGAAGCTACGTCGGTATTTCCCCAAAGAGGAAGGGATGATGCAGCAGAACAGCGGTAGGTATTTCCCTCAGATATGAAACCAAGTTATCGAACCAGTAGGAGAACCAAGGAACACAACGTAAACAGCCCCTGCACACAAATAACAACACCTCGCAACCCGACGTGTTAAAGGGGTTGTCAATCCCTTTCGGGGTACGGCGCCAGAAATTGCATGATGACGGGAGAAAGTTGTAATAGATTAAATAAATAGACCGCAAATAAAATAAATTGCATCAAAGTGTTTTTGTATTTTTGGTTTAATAGATCTGAATAAAAAGTGCAAATAAAGTAGATCGCAAAGCAAATATATGAGAAAGAAGACCCGGGGGCTGTAGGTTTCACTAGTGGCTTCTCTCGTGAAAAATAGCAAACGATGGGTAAACAAATTACTGTTGGGCAGTTGATAGAACTTCAAATAATTATGACGATATCCAGGCAATGATCATTACATAGGCATCACGTCCAAGATTAGTAGACCGACTCCTGCCTGCATCTACTACTATTACTCCACACATCGACCCCTATCCAGCATGCATATAGTGTATTAAGTTCATGAAAAAATGGAGTAATGCAATAAGAACGATGACATGATGTAGACAAGATCCGTTTATCTATATGGAGGTAGATATAGATCTCATCTTTTTGTCCTTAGTAGCAATGATACATACCTGTTGGTTCCCTTTCTGTCACAGGGATCTAGCACCGTAAGATTGAACCCACTACCCGGCACCTCTTCCCATTGCAAGATAAATTGATCAAGTTGGCCAAAAAAACCAAATATCGGAGAAGAAATACGAGGCTATAAGAGATCATGCATATAATAGATCAAAGAAACTCAAATAACTTTTATGGATATAAAAAGATATAACCGATAATAAACTCGAAGTTCATCAGATCCCAACTAACACATCGCAAAAGAGTTAAATCATATGGCTCTCCAAGAGACCATTGAATTAAGAATTCAGCGAGAAAGAGAAAGCCGTCTAGCTACTAACCACGGACCCGAAGGTCTACAAGGAACTACTCACGCATCATCGGAGAGGCACCAATGGAGGTGGTGAACCCCATCTGAGATGGTTCTAGATTGGATCTGGTGGTTCTGGACTCTGCGGCGGCTCGATGAATGTTTCGTCGACTCCCCTAGGGTTTCTAGAATATTGTGGTATTTATAGAGAAAAGAGGCGGTCCGGGGGGCCCCCGAGGTGGGCACACCCTGGTGCAACTAGGGCCCATTGCCTTCCTTCTGGCCCATAAAAATTCATCGTGGATTTCCGTGGCATTTGGACTTCATCTGATATTTATTTCCTGCGATGTAAAAAACATGGAAAAACAGCAACTGGCACTTGGCACTATGTCAATATATTAGTACCCAAAAAATGATATAAAATGACTATTAAACATCCAAGATTGATAATAAAACAGCATGGAACAATGAAAAATTATAGATACATTGGAGACGTATCAGCATCCCCAAGCTTAACTCCTTCTCGTCCTCGAGTAGGTAAGTGATAAAAGCAGAATTTTTGATGTGGAGTGATGTTCATCATGTCATCATATTCTTTTCTTTATAGCATGGACAATTGGACTTTTATGTGATACAAAGGAATAGTCTAGTTTTGACATAATAATTTAGATATTCAAGCATGTCAACAAGCAACCATGTCTTTCAAAATATCAATGCTAAAATAAGTTATCCCTAGCCCATCATGCTCAAACATTGATCCATTCATGAGACACACTCGAATATTAACTACACCCGATACTTAAGCACGATCATATTTCCTCCTAGTTGGTGCTTTTTATAAGAGAAGATGGAGACTCAAATTTCAAAATAAAAACTGCATAAAGTAAAAGAAAGGCCCTTTGCAGAGAGAGTAGGGATTTGTGGAGGTGCCAGAGCTCAAAGCGAAAGATTAGAGATAAAAAAATTTGGGAGGTGAATCCTTCCAACCAACGAAAACGAATTCGAGTTTCCAACACTTTCCATGCTAGATATGTCATAGGCGGTTCCAAACATAAAATAAAGTTTATTCCTTTTTCCACCAGACTTTCACTTTCCATGGCTAACCATATCCACGGGTGCCCTCCATACCAACACTTTGCAAGGAATTTATTATTTGACAACATAAAGTAAATTCATTTTTGCATTTCGGGGCTGGGCATCCCTAAGACCTTTGCCTTACTCTCGTGCAATGACAGGTGAATAAACACTCATCTTGAGAATAACACATCCAGCATGGAAAATATTAGCCACTCATTACCATTCCGCGAGCGAAACAAACACACAAAAGAGAAGTTTATTTTGAAAATTAGAGATGGCACATGAAAATTTGCTTAGAACGGCAAAAGAATACCGCATATAGGTAGATATAGTGGACTCATATGGCAAAACTGGTTTAAAGGATTTTGGATGCACAAGTAGAGGTCATACTTAGTGCAAAATCAAGGCTAGCAAAAGATTGGGAAGCGACCAACCAAGAAACGAATAATCTCATAAGCAAGCATTAAGCATAATTAACACCGAATAATGCACAACAAGTAGGATATAATTTTCATTGCATGATTATTGAATTTCGTGCATGCATAGGGAATCACAAACCTTAACACCAATATTCTTACTAGAGCACAATTACTCATCAACATAACTCACATATCACAACATCATATCTCAAAACTATTACTAAGAATCAAGTTTATTTTGTCCAATGATCTTCATGACATTTTCTTTTTCTTTATCATTCTTGGATATCTATCACTTTGGGACTAATTTTCATGTGTTGCTTTTCATAAGCTCAAACAGATATAATTGAAGATCATGAGCATAACAAATTTTCTTTCTCTCAAAATAATTTAAGTGAAGCAAGAGAGAACTTTTTCAAAATATTACTAACTCTCAAATAAATCTAAGTTAAGCAAGAGAGCATTTCTTCAAAAATAACAAAGCACACCGTGCTCAAAAAGATATAAGTGAAGCACTAGAGCAAGCACTATCTCATAAAAGATTTAAGTGAAGCATAGAGAGCAATTCCAACAAGTCATGACATAATTTTGGCTCTCTCAAATAGGTGTGTCCAGCAAGGATTGATGACTTAAAACACAAAATAAAACAAGCAAAGACACATATCATACAAGACGCTCCAAGCAAAAAACATATCATGTGACGCATAAAAATATAGCCTCGAGTAAAATACCGATAGTTGTTGGAAGAAAGCGGGGATGCCACTCGGGAGCATCCCGAAGCTTAGTTGGTTTCTCATTTTTGGATAATAGCTTGGGATGCCGGGGCATCCCCAAGCTTAGGCTCTTACATCCTTCCCTCATCCATCGTAAGATAACCCAAAACTTGAAAACTTCAATCACACAAAACTCAACAAAACCTTCGTGAGATCCGTTAGTATAAGAAAAATAAACCACTACTATAAGTGCTGTAACAAACAAATCTTATTTTGTTTTTGTATTATATCTACAGTAGTCCAACTTTTCTATGGCAAAAACTCATCAAAGAAAACCATAGAGCCATCAAAATAAGCACACAACACAAAGAAAACAGAATCTGTCAAAACAGAACAGTCTGTAGAAATCTGATTTGTTCAAATACTTCTGGAACTCCACAAATTCTGCAAAACTAGGACAACCTGGAAAATTTGTATATTTATCTTATGCAAAAAGAATTAGCATTTTATCACGTTCTGCTGAATATTAACAATTATTTTCGTGAACATAAAGTTTCTGTCTTTTTCAGCAAGATCAAACAACTGTCACCCAAGAAGATCCTATTGGTTCTACTTGGTACAAACACTAATCAAAACCCAAAAAACACATTAATAACAGTGGCATAATTGTGTAAACACACAAGAACAGAAAGCAAAAAGCAAAAATAAAATTTATTCATTGGGTTGCCTCCCAACAAGCGCTATAGTTTTACGCTCTTAGCTAGGCATAATTTTTATTGATGCTCACAAGGATGATAATAATTGAAACACAAAGAAAGCATCATAAAACATGTGACGGACACAATTAAGTCTAACATACTTCCTATGCATAGGAATTTTATAGGAAAACAAATTAGCAAGACAAGCAAGATCTAGCATATGCATGGAAGAAAATAATAGCAATCTCAACATGAAGAGAGTTAATTTAGTAACATGAAAATTTCTACAACCATATTTCTGTCTCTCATAATAATTACATGTGGGATCATATTCAAACTCAAAAATATAGCTATCACATAACATATTCTCTACATGATCCACATGCATGCAAATTTGACACTCTTCCAAAGTAGTGGGATTATCATCAAATAAAGTCATGACCTCTCCAAGCCCACTTTTATCAAAAAATTACATAAGACTGAACACTCTCCAAATATGTGGGATTATTTTTACCTAAAGTTGACACTCTTCCAAACCCACTTTCAATATTATTGCAAACATTATTATCAATAACATACTCATCATGAGGCTTAAATAAATTTTCAAGATCATAAGAAGAATCACCCCAATCATGCATGATCATTGGAACAAGTAGTGTTATGTTTGACGTAAGAAGGAGTTCATGATCACTTCTTGATCATTACTAGTTGACGACCGTTCCTTTGTTCCTCTTCTCGCTCTCATTTGCGTTGGTTAGCCACCATATCATGCTTAGTCGCTGCTGCAACCTCACCACTTTACCTCTTCCTTACCCATTAAGCTTTGCTAGTCTTGATACCCATGGTAATGGGATTGCTGAGTCCTCGTGGCTCACAGATTACTACACCACCAGATGCAGGTACAGGTTGTGCGATGATCATGACGCGAGAGCGATGTTTACTTGTTTTGGAGTTCTTCTTCTGCTTCTTCGATCAGGGGATAGGTTCCAGGTCGGCAGCCTGGGACAGTAGGGTGGTTATTGTTTGAGTTTCTGTTTACGATTCATCCGTAGTCGGATGTTGATCTTGTATATGATGATGTATTCTTGTGGCATTCGTGCCTTATGTATGTATCCATATGTATTATGTATTGTTGATGTAATGATATCCACCTTGCAAAAGCATTTCAATATGCGGGTCTATCCTTGGTGGGACCTTCGAGTTCCTTTTGGATAGGGTCGCTTATTCTTCTTGAAAAGGATTGAGAAGTGACATAACGCAAACTTGAGAAGGTCTTCATGAACCACCGGTAGGATTGAAAAGAACGAATGAATTAAAATGATAGTGATGGAAAAAGAATCTTGAACGAACCACCGTAAGAATTCGAAAATGACTGATGAAAGAGAATGAATCACCGGGAAGAATTAGAAGAACAAATATGCTCGAGGAGATTTAGATGCAAAAGAACAAAGAGATCATGAGCTGATTAAAGAACGCTTGAACGAGGCACCGGAAGAATATTGAGACGAACGAAGGGGCACGGATATAGAATAATTGGAGAACGAATTTGAAAACTTGGAACGAAGCAATATTTCGAAAAGATGACCTCCGGATGATCGAGAGGGAAAGCAACACCTGAAATACTCCGGATGGATGAAAAGAATTTGCATGATTGGAAACAATTAGATAGGATAACATCGAGCTAGCACCATGAACCTCCGGGAGAACGGACAAGATTTAAGACAAACTCTACTTCGGTCTTCAAATGACGACGAGAAACACCACCAAAATTGTTGAGATACTCCGGTAGAATGAAAAGCGGAGAGGTTGAGCCAACAATGAAATGATTTGAAACTGATCTTGGAGATGGCATCTGACTGATGAAATTCATTCTTCAAGTTTTCATCAAGATTCTTTTGGAGAAATTCAAGTACCTTTTCTTCTTGCATCTCGAAGTGCAATTAAATCTTCGTATTCTTTTGAACTGGAGTTTTGCATTTCTTCGTTCTTCTATGCTATCCAATCATTTCCGTTTGTGGCCGGTTATCACCTTATGATCTTGAGATGTTATCCATAAGTCCACAACAAGCTTATTCTTTTCGTTGTTGATTTTCTCAACAACTCCGTTCAAACCTTCCTTCTAAAGATGCTTTCAATTTCATTCGCGGCACAAGTTGTCATTTTCTTCTCCGTTCTTTTAATTCAACTCTTTCAATTCTCTCCGGAGGTTTTGTGTCATGTCTTCATCAAGTATCATTCCGTCCTCTCAAGTTCATGTTCTAATCATTCCATTTTTAACCAGAGTGCTACCTAAATCCTTTCAGTCTTATCCGTTTCTTTTCTCATTCTAACCACTCCGGTTAGAACGAGTGGTTTCATAGCCTATCTGATTCCATGAGCTTTCGATTCTCGTCATTCTCATCGTTCCTCTCTTCTTCTCGAGTACTCTCGAATCTTTGTTTCTTATCTTGAGTTATTGTTTCACCTCATCCCTTTTCCCTTCCGTCTCGGTCCTAAGATCTGGGACGAGATCTCTTGTTAGTGGAGGAGTGTTGTAACGCCCCGGATTCGATGCGCCAGGTGTTTGCCAGTTATTCGCCATCGTTGCCATGTCATTTGCTTGTGTGTTGCACCGTTTCTCCGTTTTGAGTGTGCTCTATATGAAACTTGCTTAGAAATGCATGTAGCTTCATATTATCTTGTTGCATCATTGTTTTGAGGTGTTTGCTTGATGTTTGTATGCATTTTGCATCAATGCCATGCTTATCTTGTTTTGCTCATATCTTCTAGGCCGTAGCTCCGAATCTAATGAACTTTATATGTATCTTGACTAGATTTTCGTGTAGATCATCGTGGTGCATTTTAACTTGCTGTTTAACAACTTGAACATAAGGTTTATTCAGATATGGACCAATTTCTAAATTTGCATATGAGGACTTACCGGAATTGTTATATGTTGTTCCCGGCCTCATTTAAACTTGCCTTGTTGTGTTGTTCTTGTTTGCATCATCTCTTTCCATGAGTAGCTTCATGTAGCCTTGTCATGCATCATACTTGGTTGAGCATCATGTCTTGTTCATGTGCGGTGTGTTTACTATGTTGTGTTTTTCTTCTTGTTAGTTCCTGTTTCGTTGCGATCGTGAGGATTCGTTCGTCTACGCTTGGTTCGGCTTCATCCGTTCGTCTTCTTCATGGACTCGTTCTTCTTCCTTGTGGGATTTCAGGCAAGATGACCGCTACCCTGGATCTCACTACTATCATTGCTATGCTAGTTGCTTCGTTCTTTCGCTATGCTGCGTTACCTATCACTTGCTGCTCCAGCCTACCTAATTTGCCATGTCAGCCTCTAACCTTTTTCACCCTTCCTAGCAAACCGTTGTTTGGCTATGTTACCGCTTTGCTCAGCCCCTCTTATAGCGTTGTTAGTTGCAGGTGAAGATGAAGTTTGTTCCTTGTTGGAACATGGAGATGTTGTTCCTTGTTGGAACATGTTTAATTGTTGGGATATCACAATATATCTTATTTAATTAATGCATCTATATACTTGGTAAAGGGTGGAAGGCTCGGCCTTATGCCTGGTGTTTTGTTCCACTCTTGCCTCCCTAGTTTCCGTCATATCGGCATTATGTTCCCGGATTTTGCGTCCCTAACGCGTCGGGTGATTTATGGGACCCCTTGACAGTTCGCTTTGAATAAGACTCCTCCAAGAAGGCCCAACATTGGTTTTACCATTTGCCTCACCTAGCCCTTTTTCCCTTGGGTTTCGGAGCCCAAGGGTCATCTTATTACCCCCGGGCGGTGCTCGTCGTGAGTGCTGGTCCAAACCGTCGACCGCGGTGTACCGAGGCAACTCTGGGTTCGCCTATCGGAAGTTTGGACAATCCGGTGTGCCCCGAGAACGAGATATGTGCAGCTCCTATCGGGATTTGTCGGCACATTCGGGCGGCTTTGCTGGTCTTGTTTTATTGCTGTCGAAATGTCTTGTAGCCGGGATTCCGAGACTGATCGGGTCTTCCCGGGGAGAAGGAATATCCTTCGTTGATCGCGAGAGCTTATCATGGGCTAAGTTGGGACTGTTGGAAATATGCCCTAGAGGCAATAATAAATTAGTTATTATTATATTTCCTTGTTCATGATAATCGTTTATTATCCATGCTATAATTGTATTGATAGGAAACTCAGATACATGTGTGGATACATAGAGAACACCATGTCCCTAGCAAGCCTCTATTGGCTAGCTCGTTGATCAATAGATGGTTACGGTTTCCTAACCATGGACATTGGATGTCGTTGATAACGGGATCACATCATTAGGAGAATGATGTGATGGACAAGACCCAATCCTAATCCTAGCACAAAGATCGTAGTTCGTATGCTAAAGCTTTTCTAATGTCGAGTATCATTTCCTTAGACCATGAGATTGTGCAACTCCCGGATACCGTAGGAATGCTTTGGGTGTACCAAACGCCACAACGTAAATGGGTGGCTATAAAGGTGCATTACAGGTATCTCCTAAAGTGTCTATTGGGTTGGCACGAATCGAGACTGGGATTTGTCACTCCGGTTGACGGAGAGGTATCTCTGGGCCCACTCGGTAGGACATCATCATAATGTGCACAATGTGACCAAGGGGTTGATCACGGGATGATGTGTTACGGAACGAGTAAAGAGACTTGCCGGTAACGAGATTGAACAAGGTATCGGATACCGACGATCGAATCTCGGGCAAGTACAATACCGCTAGACAAAGGGAATTGAATACGGGATCGATTGAGTCCTTGACATCGTGGTTCATCCGATGAGATCATCGTGGAACATGTGGGAGCCAACATGGGTATCCATATCCGCTGTTGGTTATTGACGGAGAACGTCTCGGTCATGTCGCATGATTCCCGAACCCGTAGGGTCTACACACTAAGGTTCGATGGCGCTAGGGTTATAAAGGAAGTTTGTATGTGGTTACGAATGTTGTTGGTCCGGATGAGATCCCGGACGTCACGAGGAGTTCCGAATGGTCCGGAGGTAAAGATTTATATATGGGAAGTCCTATTTTGGTCGCGGAAAAGTTTCGCACTTTATCGGTATTGTACCGGAGTGCCGAAAGGGGTCCGGGGTCCACCTGCCCCTGGGGCCACATGGGCTGTAGGGGTGCGCCTTGGCCTATATGGGCCAAGGGCACCAGCCCCAAGAGGCCCATCGCCAAGGAAACTTGGGAGGAAAGAGTCCTCAAGGGGAAGGCACCTCAGGGGTGCCTTGGGAGGATGGACTCCTCCCCCTCTTGGCCGCACCCTTCCTTGGAGGAAGGGGCAGGCTGCCTCCCCTCTCCCTTGCCCCTATATATAGTGGAGGGGAGGGAGGGCATCCACACCTGAGCCCTGGAGCCTCCCTCTCCAGGCGCAGCCCTGCCTTTCCTCCTCCTCCTATCCCTTGGTGCTTGGCGAAGCCCTGCGGGATTGCCACGCTCCTCCATCACCACCATGCCGTTGTGCTGCTGCTGGATGGAGTCTTCCTCAACCTCTCCCTCTCTCCTTGCTGGATCAAGGCATGGGAGACGTCACCGGGCTGTCGTGTGTTGAGCGGAGGTGCCGTCCGTTCGGCACTAGGATCTCCGGTGATTTGGATCACGACGAGTACGACTCCTTCAACCCCGTTCTCATGAACGCTTCCGCTTAGCGATCTACAAGGGTATGTAGATGCACTCTCCTTCCCTCGTTGCTAGCTTCTCCATAGATAGATCTTGGTGACACGTGGAAAATTTTTGAATTTCTGCTCGTTCCCCATCGATGGCATCATGAGCTAGGTCTATTGCGTAGATTCTTTGCACGAGTAGAACACAAAGTAGTTGTGGGCGTTGATGATGTTCAATATGCTTACCGTTACTAGTCCAATCTTGTTTGACGGTATTGTGGGATGAAGCGGCCGGACCGACCTTACGTACTCTTCGTGAGACAGTTCCACCGATGACATGCACTTGGTGCATAAGGTGGCTAGCGGTGCCGCCTCTCCACTTTAGTCGGAACGGATTCGATGAAAAGGGTCCTTATGAAGGGTAAATAGCAATTGACATATCACGTTGTGGTTTTGCGTAGGTAAGAAACGTTCTTGCTAGAAACCCATAGCAGCCACGTAAAACATGCAAACAACAATTAGAGGACGTCTAACTTGTTTTTGCGGGGTATGCTATGTGATGTGATATGGCCAAGAAGAATGTGATGAATTATATGTGATGTATGAGATTGATCATGTTCTTGTAATAGGAATCACGACTTGCATGTCGATGAGTATGACAACCGGCAGAATATAGGAGTTGTCTTAATTTATTGTATGACCTGCGTGTCATTAAACAACGCCATGTAATTACTTTACTTTATTGCTAACCGGTAGCCATAGTAGTAGAAGTAATAGTTGGCGAGACAACTTCATGAAGACACGATGATGGAGATCATGACGATGGAGATCATGGTGTCATGCCGGTGACGATGATGATCATGGAGCCCCGAAGATGGAGATCAAAAGGAGCAAAGTGATATTGGCCATATCATGTCACTATTTGATTGCATGAGATGTTTATCATGTTTATGCATCTTGTTTGCTTAGATCGACGGTAGTAAATAAGATGATCCTTACACCAATTTCAAGAAGTGTTCTCCCCGATGTGCACCGTTGCTACAGTTAAGTCGCTTCTAAGCACCACGTGATGATCGGGTGTGATGGATTCTTACGTTCACATACAACGGGTGTAAGACAGATTTACACAGCAAAAACACTTGGGGTTAACTTGACGAGCCTAGCATGTACAGACATGGCCTCGGGAACACAGAGACCGAAAGGTCGAGCATGAGTCGTATAGTAGATACGATCAACATGAAGATGTTCACCGATGAGACTAGTCCGTCTCACGTGATGATCGGACATGGCCTAGTTGACTCGGATCATGTAATCACTTAGATGACCAAAGGGATGTCTATCTGAGTGGGAGTTCATAAGATGAACTTAATTATCCTGAACATAGTCAAAAGACCTTTTGCAAATTATGTCGTAAGCTCGCGCTTTAGTTCCACTGTTTAGATATGTTCCTAGAGAAAATATAGTTGAAAGTTGAAAGTAGCGATTATGTGAACAGTAGAAAGCTTATGTCCTTAATGCACCGCTCAGTGTGCTGAACCCCAAACGTCGTTTGTGGATGTTACGAACATCGGACATACACGTTTTGATAACTACGTGATAGTTCGGTTAAGCGGTTTAGAGTTGAGGCACCAAAGGCGTTTTGAAACGTCGCGGAACATATGAGATGTTTCGAGGGCTGAAATTGGGATTTCAGGCTCGTGCCCACGTCAAGAGGTATAAGACCTCCGACGATTTTCTTAGCCTGCAAACTAAGGGAGAAAAGCTCAATCGTTGAGCTTGTGCTCAGATTGTCTGAGTACAACAATCACTTGAATCGAGTGGGAGTTGATCTTCCAGATGAGATAGTGATGGTTCTCCAAAGTCATTGCCACCAAGCTGCTAGAGCTTCGTGATGAACTATAACATGTCAGGGATAGATATGATGATCCTTGAGGTATTCACGATGTTTGACACCGCGAAAGTAGAAATCAAGAAGGAGCATCAATTGTTGATGGTTGGTGAAACCACTAGTTTCAAGAAGGGCAAGGGCAAGAAGGGACACTTCATGATACGGCAAATCAGTTGTGCTCTAGTGAAGAAACCCAAGGTTGAACCCAAACCGAGACTAAGTGCTTCGCAATAAGGGAACAGCCAACGGGCAGAATTACCCTAGATACTTGGTAGATAAGAAGGCTGGCAAGGTCGATAGAAGTATATTGGATATACATTAAGTTATTGTGTATTTTACTAGTACTCCTAGTAGCACCAGGGTATTAGATACGGTTCGGTTGCTAAGTGTTAGTAACTCGAAATAAAAGGCTACGGAATAAGCGGAGACTAGCTAAAGGAGAGTGACAATATGTGTTGGAAGTGTTTCCAATTTTGATGTGATCAAACATCGCATGCTCCCTCTACCATCAAGATTAGTATTAAACCAGAATAATTATCATTTGTTGTTTGCGTTGAGCATAGACATGATTGGATTATGTCTATCGTCTGATTTATTCATTTAAGGAGAATAATGGTTACTCTATTTATTTGAATAATACCTTCATGGTCTTGCACCTAAATAAATGGTTTATTGAATCTCGATCGTAGTGATACACATTTTCATGCCAAAAGTATAAGATAGTAATGATAGTACCACTTACTTGTGGCACTGCCATGTAAGTCATATTGGTGTAAAACGCATGAAAAAGCTCCATGTTGATGGATCTTTGGACTCACACGTTTTGAAAAGTTTGAGACATGCGAACCATGTCTATTGGTGTATACGCATGATGAAACTCCATGCATATGGACCATTTGGACTCACTTGATTTTGAATCACTTGAGACATGCAAATCATACCACATGGGCAAGATGACTGAAAAGCCTCGGTTTCAGTAAGATGGAACAAGATAGCAACTTGTTGGAAGTAACACATTTTGATATGTGCGCACCAATGAGTCTTTGAGGCATGCAATGAATATCGTTATGTTCTTACTTCACGATGATTCGAGTAGATGTTGATTATATTTACTTGATGAAACACAAGTCTGAATTATTGAATGGTTCAAGTAATTTCAGAGTGAAGTTTAAGATCTTCGTGACAAGAGGATAGAATATCTATGATATGATCATAGAGATGAATATCTGAGTTACGAGTTTTGGCACACAATTAAGACATTGTGCAAATTGTTTCACAATTAATACCGCCTGGAACACCATAGTGTGATGGTGTGTCCGAACATCATAGTTGCACCCTATAAGATATGGTGCGTACCATGATGTCTCTCTTATCGAATTACCACTATCGTTCATGGGTTAGGCATTAGAGACAACCACACTCACTTAAATAGGGCACCACGTAATTCCGTTGAAACGACACCGTTTGGAGAAACCTAAGTTGTCGTTTCTTAAAAGTTTGGGGCTGCGACGCTTATGTGGAAAAGTTTCAGGTTGATAAGCTCGAACCCAAAGCGGACAAAATGCATCTTCATAGGACACCCAAAACAGTTGGGTATACCTCCTAATTCAGATCCGTAAGCAATAGGGATTGTTTCTTGAATCGGGTCCTTTCTCGAGGAAAAGTTCGTCTCGAAAAGTTGAGTGGGAGGATGGTGGAGACTTGATAAGGTTATTGAACCGTCACTTCAACTAGTGTGTAGCAGGGCACAGGAAGTTGTTCCCGTGGCACCTACACCAATTGAAGTAGAAGCTTATGATAGTGATCATGAAGTTTTGGATCAAGTCACTACCGTACCTCGTAGGGTGACAAGGATGCGTACTACTTATGAGTGGTACAGTAATCCTGTCTTGAAGGTCATGTTGCTAGACAACAATGAACCTACGAGCTATGGAGAAGCGACGGTGGGCCCAAATTCCGACAAATGGTTAGAAACCATGAAATTCGAGATAGGATCCATGTATCAAAACAAAGCATGGACTTTGGTGGACTTGCCGATGATCGGCAAGCCATTGAGATGAATGGATCTTTAAGAAGAAGACGGACGTGGGCGGTAATATCACCGTCTATGAAGCTCGACTTGTGGCGAAGAGTTTTCACAAGTTCAAGGAGTTGACTACGATGAGATTCTCTCATTAGTGGCGATGCTTAAGTCCGTCGGAATCATGTTAGCATAAGCTGCATTTATGAAATCTGGCGATGGATGTCAAAATGAGTTTCCTTACCGGTTTTAGTAAGGAAAGGTTGTATGTGATACAATCAGAAAAGTTTTATCGATCCTAAGGATGCTAAAAGGTATGCTGGCTCCAGCGATCCTTTCTAAGGACTGGAGTAAGCATCTCGGAGTTGGAATGTGTGCTTTGATGAGATGATCAAATATTTTGGGAGTGTACAAAGTTTATGAGAAACTTGTATTTCCAAAGAAGTGAGTGGGAGCACTATAGAATTTTTGATGAGTATATGTTGTTGACATATTGTTGATCAGAAATGATATAGAATTTCTGGAAAGCATATAGGATTATTTGAAAAGTGTTTTTCAATTGAAAACTTGTATTAAGCTACTTGAACATTGAGCATCAAGATCTATAGGGATAGATCAAACCGCTTAATGGTACTTTCAAATGAGCATATACCTTGACATGATCTTGAAGGTGTTCAAGATGGATCAGTCAAAGGAGTTCTTGCCTGAGTTGTAAGGTATGAAGTTAAGAGTTAAAAGCTCGACCATGGCAGAAAAGAGAGAAAGTACGAAGGTCATCCCCTATGCCTCAGACATAGGCTCTATAGTATGCTATACTGTGTACCGCACCGGAAGTGTGCCTTGCCATGAGTCAGTCAAGGGGTACAAGAATGATCCAGGAATGGATCATTGGACAGCGGTCAAAATTGTCCTTGGAGTAAATAAGGACATGTTTCTCGATTATGGAGGTGAGAAAGAGTTCGGCGTAAAGGGTTACGTCGATGCAAGCTTTAACACCTATCCGAATGACTCTAAGTAGCAAACAGGATCGTATAGTGGAACAACCATTTGGAATAGCTCCAAGTGGGCGTGGAAGCAGCATTTATAATATGACCTAGAAATTTGCAAAGCACAAACGGATCTGAAAGGTTCAGACCCGTTGACTAAAACCCGTTGACTAAAACCTCTCTCACAAGCAAAACATGATCAAACCCCAGAACTCATTGAGTCTTAATCACATGATGATGTGAACTAGTTTAATGACACTAGTAAACTCTTTGGATGTTGGTCACATGGCGATGTGACCTATCAGTGTTGATCACATGACAATGTGAACTAGATTATTGACTCTAGTGCAAGTGGGAGACTATTGGAAATATGCCCTAGAGGGAATAATAAATTAGTTATTATTATATTTCCTTGTTCATGATAATCGTTTATTATCCATGTTATAATTGTATTGATAGGAAACTCAGATACATGTGTGGATACATACACAACACCATGTCCCTAGCAAGCCTCTATTGGCTAGCTCGTTGATCAATAGATGGTTACGGTTTCCTAACCCTGGACATTGGATGTCGTTGATAACGGGATCACATCATTAGGAGAATGATGTGATGGACAAGACCCAATCCTAAGCCTAGCACAAAGATCGTAGTTCGTATGCTAAAGCTTTTCTAATGTCGAGTATCATTTCCTTAGACCATGAGATTGTGCAACTCCGGATACCGTAGGAATGCTTTGGGTGTACCAAACGCCACAACGAATCGGGTGGCTATAAAGGTGCATTACGGTATCTCGAAAGTGTCTATTGGGTTGGCACGAATCGAGGCTGGGATTTGTCACTCCGGTTGACGGAGAGGTATCTCTGGGCCCACTCGGTAGGACATCATCATAATGTGCACAATGTGACCAAGGGGTTGATCACGGGATGATGTGTTACGGAACGAGTAAAGAGACTTGCCGGTAACGAGATTGAACAAGGTATCGGATACCGACGATCGAATCTCGGGCAAGTACAATACCGCTAGACAAAGGGAATTGAATATGGGATCGATTGAGTGCTTGACATCGTGGTTCATCCGATGAGATCATCGTGGAACATGTGGGAGCCAACATGGGTATCCAGATCCCGCTGTTGGTTATTGACCGAGAACGTCTCGGTCATGTCGCATGATTCCCGAACCCGTAGGGTCTACACACTAAGGTTCGATGGCGCTAGGGTTATAAAGGAAGTTTGTATGTGGTTACGAATGTTGTTGAGTCCGGATGAGATCCCGGACGTCACGAGGAGTTCGGAATGGTCCGGAGGTAAAGATTTATATATGGGAAGTCCTATTTTGGTCGCCGAAAAGTTTAGCACTTTATCGGTATTGTACCGGAGTGCCGAAGGGGTCCGGGGTCCACCGGGGCGGTCCACCTGCCCGGGGGGCCACATGGGCTGTAGAAGTGCGCCTTGGCCTATATGGGCCAAGGGCACCAGCCCCAAGAGGCCCATGCGCCAAGGAAACTTGGGGAGGAAGAGTCCTCAAGGGGAAGGCACCTCAGAGGTGCCTTGGGAGGATGGACTCCTCCCCCTCTTGGCCGCACCCCTTCCTTGGAGGAAGGGGCAGGCTGCGCCTCCCCTCTCCCTTGCCCCTATATAGTGGAGGGAGGAGGCATCCACACCGAGCCCCGGGCCTCCCTCTCCAGGCGCAGCCTGCCTTTCCTCCTCCTCCTATCCCTTGGTGCTTGGCGAAGCCTGCGGGATTGCCACGCTCCTCCATCACCACCATGCCGTTGTGCTGCTGCTGGATGGAGTCTTCCTCAACCTCTCCCTCTCTCCTTGCTGGATCAAGGCATGGGAGGCGTCCACCGGCTGTACGTGTGTTGAGCGCGGAGGTGCCGTTCGCTCGGCACTAGGATCTCCGGTGATTTGGATCACTGAGCACGACTCCTTCAACCCCGTTCTCATGAACGCTTCCGCTTAGCGATCTACAAGGGTATGTAGATGCACTCTCCTTCCCTCGTTGCTAGCTTCTCCATAGATAGATCTTGGTGACACGTAGGAAAATTTTTGAATTTCTGCTCGTTCCCCATGAGGACACCCACAGTAGGGTATAAACTTTCGAGAGCCGTGCCCATGGTTATGTGGCGAGATGGGAATTTTTAATATCCGGTTGTAGTAAACTTGAAGCAAACTCTTCTAAAATACACCAACCGTAATGCGTAACGTGAGTGTCTCTTTTCGGGTTGATCGAGAGGAGAACACGGTTTCGGGTTATGTTTGGCGTAAGTAGGAGTTCGGGATCACTTCTTGATCATTACTAGTGACGACCGTTCCTTTGTTCCTCTTCTCGCTCTCATTTGCGTTGGTTAGCCACCATATCATGCTTAGTCGCTGCTGCAACCTCACCACTTTACCTCTTCCTTACCCATTAAGCTTTGCTAGTCTTGATACCCATGGTAATGGGATTGCTTGAGTCCTCGTGGCTCATGATTACTACACCACCGGATGTAGGTACAGGTTGTGCGATGATCATGGCGAGAGCGATGTTTACTTGTTTTGGAGTTCTTCTTACGCTTCTTGATCGGGGATAGGTTCGGTCGGCAGCCTGGGCTAGCGAGGTGGTTATTGTTTGAGTTTCTGTTTATGATTCATCCGTAGTCGGATGTTGATCTTGTATATGATGATGTATTCTTGTGGCATTCGTGCCTTATGTATGTATCCATATGTATTATGTATTGTTGATGTAATGATATCCACCTTGAAAAAGTGTTTCAATATGCGGGTCTATCCTTGGTGGGACCTTCGAGTTCCTTTTGGATAGGGTCGCATATTGGGCGTGACACTGGCGTACCGCAAAACAAAGGAAACAGACCTCCTACGGTCGAAACGGGGGTCCTGTTGATCGGGAGGGGTGTGGCGTACCGCAAAACGGAGGAAACGGACTTGTGTTGGAGTGCTACGGTCGAAACAGGGGTCCTGTTCATCGGGAGGGGTGTGGCGTACCGCAAAACGGGACTCCATGGGATACTGTTCATCTCCACCATCGACCCCCTCCAGCCTCCACGGGCTACTGTTCATCCACCGTCGAGCTCCTCCAGCCTCCACCCGCGACTGTTCATCCACAGGCTCCTGTTCATCCAGCCTCCACCGCGCGCTACTCCACCGGCTACTGTTCAACCAGCCCTCTCCACGGGCTCCTGTTCAACCACCCCTCCATGGGCTACTGTTCATCCAGCCCTCCACCGTCTACTGTTCATCCAGCCCTCCACGGGGTGGTCCTGTTCATCTAGCCCTCCACGGGGTGGTCCAGCTCATCCAGCCCACCACGGGGTCCTGTTCATCCAGCCCCAACCGGCTCGATCGATCGGGGTCCTGTTCATCCAGAGGCAACACCATGGGGTCCAGTTCATCCACCCCCACCGGGAACTGCTCATCCAAACCCCCCAGTAATGCTCACTGTTCATCCAGAGGCAGCATGGATCGGCTTCAGTTAGCAGCAGTAGCGAAGGAATCGCTCGATCGGGTTCAGTTAACAGCCATCGATCGATCGCTCGGGTTCAGTAACGCGTAGCCTACAATGCAATCGCTCGGGTTCAGTTAGAGCCCAACGCCTCGCTCGGGTTCAGTTAGAGCCAAACGCCTCGCACCCACGCGCGTGCGTGTACGAGAGAAACGCTCATCGCTCGGCCCCGACCACCCACCGTAACCGGGAACACCCCGATATTTTCCTCACCCTCGCTTCTACCACGATTTTTTCCGTCATGGACGGCCTAAAGAATGTCATGCAGCCGCGTCTCCGGCCCGCCCAGGACGAAAAGCCCATTTTCTGTCATGATTTTTTGTCATAGAAGTAGGACCCCACCACATCTATGATGATACCGGGTTTTGTCACAATTATCATCATAGAAGTGTCATAAGTATGACATAATTTTTTTTCGTTCGGCCCAAAATGTCGCGGATGTGTCTTTTTTTGTAGTGTCATAGATCGCACCATATCTAATAAAGTGCGGTTACAACGTCTGGACACACCATTACGTTGTGGTATTCCAGGTGGCGTGAGTTGCGAAACTATTCCACATTGTTTCAAATGAAGACCAAACTCGTAACTCAAATATTCGCCTCTGCGATCAGATCATAGAAACTTTATTTTCTTGTTACGATGATTTTCCACTTCATTCTGAAATTCTTTGGACTTTTCAAATGTTTCAAACTTATGTATCATCAAGTAGATATACCCATATCTTCTCAAATCATCTGTGAAGGTCAGAAAATAACAATACCCGCCGCAAGCCTCAACACTCATCGGAACGCATACATCAGTATGTATTATTTCCAATAAGTTAGTTGCTCGCTCCATTGTTCCGAAGAACAGAGTCTTAGTCATCTTGCCCATGAGGCATGGTTTGCAAGCATCAAGTGATTCATAATCAAGTGATTCCAAAAATCCCATCAGCATGGAGTTTCTTCATGCGCTTTACACCAATATGACCTAAACGACAGTGCCCCAAATAAGTTGCACTGTCATTATTAACTTTGCATCTTTTTGGCTTCAATATTATGAATATGTGTATCACTACGATCGAGTTTCAATAAACACACATTGGGTGTATGACCATAGAAGGTTTTATTCATGTAAACAGAACAAAAATTATTTTCTGACTTAAATGAATAACCGTATCACATTAAACATGATCCAATCATATTCATGCTCAACGCAAACACCAAATAACATTTATTTTAGGTTCAACACTAATCTCGAAGGTAAAGGGAGTGTGTGATGGTGATCTTATCAACCCTGGAATTACTTCCAACACACATCGTCACCTCGTCCTCAATTAGTCTCTGTTCATTTTGTAACTCATGTTTCAAGTTACTACTCTTAGCAACTGAACCAGTATCAAATACCAAGGGGTTGCTATAAACACTAGTAAAGTACACATCAATAACATGTATATCAAATATACCTTTGTTCACTTTGTCATCCTTCTTATCCGCCAAGTATCTAGGGCAGTTCCACTTCCAGTGACCGTTTCCTTGCAGTAGAAGCACTTAGTTTCAGGCTTGGGTCTAGCTTTAGGCTTCTTCATGGGAGTGGCAACTTGCTTGCCATTTTTCTTGAAGTTCCCTTTCTTTCCCTTGCCCTTTTACTTGAAACTAGTGGACTTGTCAACCATCAACATTTGATGCTTTTCTTGGTTTCTACGTTCGTCGATTTCAGCATCACGAAGAGCTCGGGAATCGTTTTCGTCATCCCTTGCATATTATAGTTCATCATGAAGTTCCAGTAACTTGATGATAGTGACTAGAGAACTCTGTCAATCACTATTTTATCTGGAAGATTAACTCCCACTTGATTCAAGCGATTGTAGTACTCAGACAATCTGAGCACATGCTCACTGGTTGAGCTATTCTCCTCCATCTTCTAGGCAAAGTACTTGTCAGAGGTCTCATACCTCTCGACCCAGGCATGAGTCTGAAATACCAATTTCAGCTCTTGGAACATCTCATATATTCCGTGATATTTCAAAACATTTTGAAGTCCCGGTTCTAAGCCATAAAGCATGGTGCACTAAACTATCAAGTAGTCATCATACCGAGCTTGTCAAACGTTCATAACGTCTGCATCTGCTCTGCAATAGGTCCATCACCTAGCGGTGCATCAAGGACATAATTCTTCTATGTAGCAATGAGGATAATCCTCAGATCACGGACCTAGTCTGCATCATTGCTATTATCATCTATCAACATAGTTTTTCTCTAGGAACATATCAAAAATAAACGAGGAGCTACATCGCGAGTTATTGATCTACAACATAGTTATGCAAATACTATCAGGACTAAGTTCATGATAAATTAAAGTTCAATTAATCATATTTCTTAAGAACTCCCACTTAGATAGACATCCCTCTAGTCATCTAAATGATCACGTGATCCATATCAACTAAACCATGTCGAATCATCACGTGAGATGGACTAGTTTTCAATGGTGAACATCACTATGTTGATCATATCTACTATATGATTCACGCTCGACCTTTCGGTCTTAGTGTTCCGAGGCCATATCTGCATATGCTAGGCTCGTCAAGTTTAACCCGAGTATTCTGCATGTGCAAAACTGGCTTGCACCCGTTGTATGTAAACGTAGAGCTTATCACACACGATCATCACGTGGTGTCTCGGCACGACGAACTGTCGCAACGGTGCATACTCAGGGAGAACACTTATACCTTGAAATTTAGTGAAAGATCATCTTATAATGCTACCGCCGTACTAAGCAAAATAAGATGCATACAAGGATAAACATCACATGCAATCAAATAAGTGATATGATATGGCCATCATCATCTTGTGCCTTTGATCTCCATCTCCAAAGCACCGTCATGATCACTATCGTCACCGGCTTGACACCCTGATCTCCATCGAATCATCGTTGTCGTCTCGCCAACTATTGCTTCTACGACTATCGCTACCGCTTAGTGATAAAGTAAAGCAATTACATGGCGATTGCATTTCATACAATAAAGCGACAACCATATGACTCCTGCCAGTTGCCGATAACTGTTACAAAACATGATCATCTCATACAACAAATTATATATCATCATGTCTTGACCATATCACATCACAGCAAGCCCTGCAAAAACAAGTTAGACGTTCTCTACTTTGTAGTTGCAACTTTTTACGTGGCTGCTACGGGCTACTAGCAAGAACCGTTCTTACCTACGCATTAAAACCACAATGATTTTTCATCAAGTGTGTTGTTTTAACCTTCAACAAGGACCGGGCGTAGTCACACTCGATTCAACTAAAGTTGGAGAAACAGACACCCACTGGCCACATGTGTGTGAAGCACGGTGGTAAAACCAGTCTCATGAACGCGGTCATCTAATGTCGGTCTGGGCCGCTTCATCCAACAATACCACCGAATCAAAGTATGACATGCTGGTAAGCAATATGACTATTATCGCCCACAACTCTTTGTGTTCTACTCGTGCATATAAAATCTATGCATAGACCTGGCTCGGATGCCACTGTTGGGGGACGCAGTATTTCAAAAAATTTACCTACGATCACGCAAGATCTATATAGGAGATGCATAGCAACGAGCGGTGAGAGTGTGTCTACGTACCCTCGTAGACCGAAAGCCGAAGCGTTTTTTTTAGAATCATCGGGGGGGGGGAGTTTCCCCAGCTGAATATATTACTCAAATTGGCCAACATGCCAGAGTGATGATCCAGTTTATAAGGAAAACCGGATCGAAAACCTTAACAAATTGACCCCGTTTATAAGGAAAACCAGGCCGAAAACCATAGGAGGCACGGCCAAGCTGACAGACATAAGACCATCACCATGAGAGACACAAGTAGATGTGGGGTGTCGTCGAGAGATCACAACACCAGGACTTTGCAAACAGCCAAACGCATCGGCGGGCATACCGGCCCCATGGCACAACTCAGGAGCATCCACAATCAACGAGTGTCATCCCAGACACGAACCTTGACCGGGGCTCCGCCACAAAAATACGGAACGAATAGCAGTTTGAGAGGCATCTTGCGCCATCCTTGAGCAAAGATGAGTCGAGACAACACCAAGAGCTCCAAGCTCGCCGCAACACAACGGTAACCATGAAAGGGTCTTGAGCAACCATTACCAACCTGAGCCGCACGAGAACACCACCACCGTAGACGAAGAGCTCCAATCAACCGAGACTATCCATGATCCCTCAAGGCTATTGGTGCAGAGTGCTGGTACGCCGGAGGAGTATGTGGTCATCTATCCTCCGAGAACCTCACGTGTCCTGAATAACAAAGCGGAAGCGTTTAGTAACACGGTTGATGTAGTTGAATGTCTTCGTGATCCAACCGATCCAAGTATCGAACGTACGACACCTCCGCGTTCAGCACACGTTCAACTCGATGACGTCCCTCGGGCTCTTGATCCAGTTGAGGCCGAAGGAGAGTTCTGTCAGCACGATGGCGTGGCGACGGTGATGATGAAGTTACCTGCGCAGGGCTTCGCCTAAGCACTACGACTATATGCCGAGGTTTGTAACTGTGGAGGGGGGCACCGCACACGGCTAAGACAAATCTTGGAGTGCCTTTGGGGTGCCCCCTGCCCACGTATATAAAGGGGGGAGGAGGAGGAGGCCGGCCTAGGAGGGGCGCGCCTATAGGGGGAGTCAAACTAGGATTCCAAATCCTAGTTGGAGTTTTTTTAGCCCTGACCGTAGAAAATTCGTTCTACAGTATTTTCATTAAAAAAAATCAAGTTACAAAAAATGGTACAAGTTATAATCCTAGTTAGACTCCCCTTCCTTTTCCAAGAGGGGAGAGAGGGAAGGAGTAGGAGAGGGAGAAGGAAAGAGAGGGGGGCGCCGCCCCGCCCTAGTCCAATTCGGACATGCCATCGGGGGGTGGCGGCCAACCCTTGAGGCCCTTCTCTCCTTTCCCGTATGTCCCATTAAGGCTCACTACTTCCCCCGGCGAATTCCTGTAACTCTCCGGTATTCCGAAAAATACCCAAATCACTCAGAACCTTTCCGAAGTACGAATATAGCCTTCCAATATATCGATCTTTACCTCTCGACCATTTTGAGACTCCTTGTCATGTCCGTGATCTCATCCGGGACACCGAACTACCTTCGGTCATCAAATCACATAAATCATAATACAAATCATCATCAAACATTAAGCGTGCGGACCCTGCGGGTTCGAGAACTATGTAGACATGACCGAGACGCATCTCCGGTTAATAACCAATAGCGGAACCTGGATGCTCAAATTGGCTTCTACATATTCTACAAAGATCTTTATCGGTCAAACCGCATAACAACATGCGTTGTTCCCTTTGTCATCGGTATGTCACTTGTCCGAGATTCGATCATCGGTATCATCATACCTAGTTCAATCTCGTTACCGGCAAGTCTCTTTACTCGTTCCGTACTGCATCATTCCGCAACTAACTCATTAGTCACATTGCTTGCAAGGCTCATAGTGATGTGCATTACCGAGAGGGCCCAGAGATACCTCTCCGATACACTGAGTGACAAATCCTAATCTCAATCTATGCCAACTCAACAGACACCATCGGAGACACCTGTAGAGCATCTTTATAATCACCCAGTTACTTGTGACGTTTGATAGCACACAAGGTGTTCTTCCGGTATTCGGGAGTTGCATAATCTCATAGTCAGAGGAACATGCATAAGTCATGATGAAAGCAATAGCAATAAAATTGAACGATCATTTATGCTAAGCTAACGGATGGGTCTTGTCCATCACATCATTCTCTTATGATGTGATCCCGTTCATCAAATGACAACTCATGTCTATGGCTAGGAAACTTAACCATCTTTGATTAACGAGCTAGTCAAGTAGAGGCATACTAGTGACACTCTGTTTGTCTATGTATTCACACATGTACTAAGTTTCTGGTTAATACAATTCTAGCATGAATAATAAACATTTATCATGATATAAGGAAATATAAATAACAACTTTATTGTTGCCTCTAGGGCATATTTCCTTCAGTACTATGCAATGCTCACGCCGGAGCGCCGGTACAAGATCCAGCAGGAGATCAGGGTGAGACAAGCCGCACGCGTCGCCTGCATCGCTGCCGACCTGCCTCCGAACTCGCCGGAGCCGGAGGAGGAGGAGGAGGAGGCAGGGGAAGAGGAGGAAGAGGAACTGGCTTCGATGGAGGTGGAGGAGGCGGAGCAGCCGGAGCGGGAGCTGTCGGGCTTCAAGCGGTCGCGGAGTTCGCCGCCGCCCAATCGGAGGAGATGGCGGAGAAGCAGGCCATCCTAGAGTCCATCCAGGATGAGGCCTATGTGGAGGCCAACCTTCCTCCGGCAGGAGCAGGCGGCGTCTGAGGCACTCTTCATTGAACTCGACGCGGAGATAAAGGAGGAGGAGGCCGGAGTGGAGGAGCCGGAGCTGCAACTGCCGTCCATGCTGCCGGAGTCGGGCATGGAGATCGTCGACATCTCTGATGATGAGTAGCAAGATAATCGATATTGTACAGTACGTAGGGTTATTTCATTTGCATGTCCTTGTATGGATTTAAGAATCTATGAGATATTCGGATGCAACTACTGAAATTTGAGACGTGTCCGATCACTGCCCGTGAAAATGCCCGATCACGTCAGTGGATGTTTGAGTTACTTTTTTTAGGCGAAAAGACTGCTACTTTCTTACACCACTCTTGAACTAGATGACAGGTAATGAAACGTTTGCCTTCGGCTGACCGCACGCCTCTTTTTTTCCATCTTCTTAAAAGATGGGTCGCACTAACTGCCACACGTGTGGCAGGAAGAGAGACGCACCACACGTCTTTAATGTAAACAGATTGCCACGTCATCGCATGCATGCATGTAAGAATCTTTTTGGATTTTCAGTTTTTAAAATGTTTTATCTCTTAAACCAAAAATCCGATTGAAAATCCGTTTTCACCATTAAATCCCTCGCGATGAGATCTTCGAAACTAGATCCCATGCTGATATGTTTTGATGAAAAAAAATTGGATTAAAAGTTGCCATGTCTATTGCATATGAATTGCCATGATGTTTACACTGAAGTTGCCATGATATGTTTCAGCTATTTTCTTCTACACTTAAAAGTAAATTTTGACATTTATAAAACGGGGAATTAAGAAACTAGACTTGCCATGAACCATAAACTAAAATTGCCATGATATATGCACGTAAAGTTGCACTGGTTCATAAAAAAAATAATTTTCATGGTCAAAGTACTGGAGTTGCCATCATCAAAATACTAAAATTGCCATGATCTAACAACTAAAATTGTCACATGGCAACTTTAGTTTAAGCCCTATAGCAACTGCAATGTAAACATCATGGCAACTTCTGGCAAAAAAAAATCGTCGAAACATATCAACATGGGGTCTAGTTTTGAAGATCTCGTCGAGACGGATTTCATGGTGAAAACGGATTTTTAGTTCGCTTTTTTATTTAGGAGATACAACATTTTTAAGCCGAAAACAAAAAAAAAAATCTGCTGACGTCAATCTATTCATACGTGGCAAAGTGAGTGATGGTGGAGGCGTGTGGGCGATGTGCAAACGCCCACACGTGTGGGCGTTAACATTTCCGTAAAAAATCTCCCTCCATAAAAAGATATAAGAGCATTATGTATCAAACAAAACAAGCATAATGAAGTTTTTTCGGTTCTTCAACGTTCTTTCTTATCTTTTGGCCAAAAAAAAAAGAAATCACATTTTTTTTGCTTCCGCGAGAGGCACGGTTTTGCTTCAGGCATGGATTTGCTTTCAAACCGTGTCTCTCGGAGACGGAAAAACCGTATTTTTTTCTTTGTTATGGTTTTTTTGTGAATTTTTTTTATGAAAACCTATCAACATGTGATCTTATTTTAAAAATCTCGGCGTGAGGAGTCCAATGGTGAAAACAGTTCAAGATTTGGACGCATGGTTTAAAAGATAAAATGTTTTAAATAAATTAATCTATGAAAAATAGAAAAATTCTGAGGTTACGACAAGTGGCGCACTGCACTGTCGCAACCTTGTGAGTGGGAGTGAACTTTCTAAAGAATGCTTCTTAATTAGTGATTTTAGAAGTTTATTGGGATGTTTTTCCCTCTAGCCAAAGATTCAAAGCATCTCTAGCTGATTCGCAAAAGACCCTAAACTATAACATGATCGCCGTTTTACAGTACAAGGCGAAAAGATGTCCATATCCCGTAAAATGTCCTTGTTCTGGAAAAAAATTACAAGACCCCTAGAATCTAGGCTTCGTCCAGTAGATATTTCAGATCGGAGGCTTTTTTGCAGGGACTTGTACAAATTTGGCGGGAGAGAACTTTCACCTCCCGCGACGATTTTCCGCCGCCACCGCGCGAGCTGCGGGCTGTGCCGGTGCCGCCACACACGCTGCAGGCTGCCAGCTGCCACCTTGCGAGCTGCCGCCACACGTCACGGATCCGATTGCTTTGTTAGGGTGTTTTGTGCTGTTTTACAAGGAGCTTTTTATAAATTCACTTGGTTTATAGGATCTGTTCTGTCCACATACAAATCATACCGCAAATTGTCATGAATTCATTTTAGGTGAACCATATACTGTTCGCTAGGACCTCTTCCCCTGGCGTCGGTCAGCCAAATATTGCGGTCCTTCAACTTTGAGTTTGCCTGAAGGGAGAAAGATCAAACGCATACTCATATAATTAAGCTCTTTTTGCCAGGAGGTCTTCACACAAGATTATCACAGAACCCAACAAGCTTTATTCATACACTATATATACACAACATGATGAAAAAGAATGTCGAACAAACAAGAGGCAAGAGCCAGCAACACGCCAACACTCATCAGACCACCGCCGACCTCTCAAAGGAAAAACTCTGCTCCGGCCATCCAACCCAAAGCTGCGACCATCCATCTACTGCATCATCGCCGCCGCGAGAAGAGACACCAGTGCCGAGGACACCACGGCCACCGCGGACACTCTGGCGGCCGTGCCGGCGTCGGGCGCTGGAGCGGGGGCCGAGGAAGGCACCATGAAATCCTGCGCCGACACAGATGCAAAGAAAACGGCCACGGCCAGGAGCAGCAGGGCGACGCGCGGAGCCATCACGACCTTGCGCTGTAGGATTAGCTTGCGGGCTTGCGAGTCGATCGGAGGATTGGGGAGGAGGGGAGTGAGTAATCTGGGATGCGGGAATGCAAGGGGCACCGTGTGATTATATATAGCACACTGGCCGTCGGTTCGGTGGTCGCGCTCTTGTGTTCTACAGTGGGCAAGAATCGGGCGTGTATAGTACAGTATCAGACGCGTTCGGTCGTGCGGCGTGGGAACGCACGTTGCGTGGTTTGGTGCGGCGGGCGTGGGGGAGTTTCTGCGTCGCTGGCGCCCACAGCTCGCGCGCGCCATCGTTGCCAAAAGCCGATTTGTGGGCGTAAAGCCACGGCTGTCGATCGACTTGACATAGTGGCTTTGCACGTTGGCCCGGCCGGCCGCAAACGAGGCTTGAAGCTAAGTGGTCACTCGCCGAACGCCGAAATGTTCCCATGTGCCGATCAAGTTTAGGGTTTTCCACAAGGGCGAGACTACAAAGTTTTTTTTTCGCGGGAAGAGACTATAATGCCAGGGCAGAGCCAGGATTTGAGCATGAGGGGGGCGAAGAAGCCAATAACTGGGCAATGCATATAAAGTATATATAACGTTACTATGGAAGTCTTCTATATATATCGCCGGGATAAAACTGCAATGACATAGGATATAAAACGTGACTATAGAAGTCTTCTATATATATCACCAGGATAAAACTGCAATGACAAGGTTTCACGATTCAAATGAAAGGGAGGTTTTTGTTAGTTTAAATATAACTCTAGACCGTTAAACCAATCAAAATGTCAACAATACTATTCTCTGTACGAAAACTAGATGAGCTAACTGAAAAATAAATACTGAAATTTCCTGTTATTATCTTGATGTATAGTTTTTATACAATTTCAGAGTTTGTAATAAAATAACCAATGTAACAGTAATCTAATTATATATTGGGTATAGCCTTGAGATGTTGGTCAAGCTATGAGTCCATGAGCCATGAGATTGGTATGGTATAGGATTTGATACATACCGGTAGGCGACAACTGCTTCAATCGGACGACAACAGACTTGATGCTAGAGACTCGATGATGAACGGGCGGAACTTTCTTGCGGTTGTTGATGCCTGATGGCAATGCGTTAATGCCCTAGCGCACTAGCATTCAGAGTTTTAGACTAAGGTTCTGATTCAGTAAAGGAAATTACTAATATTTTAATTCATAGACACTGTTTGTAATGGTATACCTGCAGGCTTGTATCCCTAGTCTTGAATATATGGCCATAGGCTGGCCTCCCGGCGGCTAGCCGTATATGGCGTCGTGGCAAGCGACGGCGGCGGCGGCAAGTACCCTAGAAGCTAGACGCATGTACAGATCTTGGATCAATCGGTTTTGATCGATCGGATTAGGGATTAGGCTGGGGCGCTGGGCAAAACAATTACATACAGGCGGCACGGCACAATGGCACATGGGCTACTAGGCTGACATCAAACTTGGCTATCATTAACTTAATCAAGTCATTATATGCGGCCATTATTAAGGGGGCGAGCGATTAGGCCGGGGGGGTCTAGCCCTGCTGCCCCTGTCTCGGCCCCGTAACAAAGCTAACGACGCTTGCTTTTTTTTTAAAGGTGAAAAGACGGCTGCTTTCTTGAAAGATACTCCCTCCTTTCTTTAAAGAGTGTACTTCCTATTTTGTTGGAGGTCAACTATTGTAAAATTTGATCGAGTTTGTGCAAAAATGTATAGTTTTTTGCAAAACCAAATAGGTATATATTATCATGAATCTAATGCTACTAATTTGATGGTATAAATGTTGATGTATTATTGTATAAATATGGTTAAATATAAAAAGTTTGACCTTGCAATACAACACAATAAGAGTCGCGTAAGGGGGCGCCTCCTCGTGCTACCCAGCTGTCCCGATTTTACTGTGCCGAACAAAGAAAAAAAAACAAAGATGGTAAAAAGCGCAGGGTGTCGGTGCCTTCCCTTCCTCACGAAGCAAGACGCACCTTTTCTTCTTTCTCTCCCAACATCACACAACCTTCCGTTTCGTCCCTCCCTAGGTTGCCGCCGCCACTGCCCCATCAGCGCATCCCGGCTCCTCCGGCGCCCGGCACCAAAGTCCGCCACCTCTATCCCCACCCCGAGCTCCGCCGCCTCCACCACCGGCTCCTTGCAGTAGTGTTGTCGGATTTCGGGTTCCGGCAGACCCTCTAGGTTCGAACTCTGGGGTGCACGCGGAGATCTCACCTCCTACCTACCTACACCTCGTCGCCTCGCAAGGATCTAAACTACACAAAGAGCAACACAAGGGACACATGGTTTATATTGGTTCGGGCCACCATTGTGGTGTAATGCCCTACTCCAGTGTGTGGTGTGGTGGATTGCCTCGGGGGCTGATGATGAACAGTACAAGGAAGAACAGCCTCGCGAGGGTCTGTTCTTGGCCGGTGCGGCGAACTGCTAGGGGGAGTTCGGTCGCTCTCTCTCTCTCTCTCTAGATTGCTTGACCTCTAGCTCTGTTCAAGATTCTGGATCCCGGATCCCTCTACCCTGTGGGTGGCTAGTCCTATTTATAGGCAAAGGCCCCGGCCTCTTCCCAAATATTGAGCGGGAAGGGCGCCAACAATTAGCCATTTGAAGGGAACATCTAGTACACTTATCTGACTAAAGTTGGTCCTCGCCGCCAAAGGCTCGACGATGACGCCGGCTTGGGCTCCACGATGACCTCCTTCCTGCCGTTGTGTTGGTCTTGGTCTTGTTGCACTAAAATGGTTGCCTTTGCTTGATACTCTCACATGCTTGCCTCCTTTGCACCAAAGAGGAAATGAGGACACTTCTGGCTGGGCGCCCCGGGCGCCTCTTGGTCGTCATGGCTTGCATCATGGGCACCTCGTGAGGTACCCCGCCTTGATCTCTCCGCCTCTGGCGAGCTCGCTGACGAGGCCGTGCTCGAGGAAGCTTCTGTCGTCCGCCCCCACGAGGCTTGGCCCTCGCGAGGGTCTTGAGCTTGTGCTTGATGAAGATGGGCCATCTTGGGCCACCCTTGAGCCACGCCAGCAGCAGCAGACAGCAAGTCTGGGTACCCCCGTTCCCAGAACGCCGACAGTAGCCCCCGGGCCCAAGGCGCGCCCGGACTTGACTTAGCAGAGAAGCGAAGGGGCAAGTGCGAAGCGCCGCGGGCCCTAACAGCCTGCGACCTTGGGCGCCGCGTGGCGGTTGATTGGAAGTGGGCGCCCCTGCTTCCCCGCGACGCCTCGGCAACGGCACGAATCGACAAGTCCCTGCATGCAAAGCGGGTCATGATTACCTGTGATCGTGGAGGTCGACGGTTGGCCCTTCCCGGCTATAAGTACGGAACGGCGCGTGCCCTTCCAGTCCATATCTTCTTGCTTCTCCTTCTTGCCCTTGCTCCACATCGCGGCAATGGCTCCGATCCGCCGGTTCTCCGCAGAAGAGAAAGGAAAGGCCCCCCAAGAGGGTCCCGACCCGCTTCCGCCGAAGAAACGGCCAGCCCTCTGCCGTCGAGATGAGGGTGCCCGGCAGGAGGTGTCGAGGCCCTGGTACGAGCGGCCACCGCAAGGGTTCCCTTTGCCCTTGTACGCCCGCATTGAGGGCCCTGAAAGAGTCGTCGCCGAGCGCCATGGACGACGCCGCCGTCGGCACCGGCGGGTCACGGCGGTGCGCGTTGTTCCCCCTGGAGTCCATGCCGAGGGCTCCTCCCGAGAGTTTGTGCTTCACGCCGCCATGCCTCCTCAGTCTTGGATTCGCCTTCCTCCCTCCTTCGCCTTCGCGATTTCGCAGAGGGATCTCGAGCTCGCTGCAAGACGCCGGCTGCAGCACCCTTGCGATCGGAGCAGAGGTCGCGATCGCCGCTCGGGCAAGGTCTTCATGACTTCGAGGTCGGGCGAGATCGCCTGGTCTGCAGGACGAGGGCACCTCGTGATCCACCTGTGTCTGACGGCGCTTCCGTGATGTTCTTCAAGGTCTTCGACGCGGAAGGGCGCCGGCTGGAGTGCTGCCCTGAGAGAGGTGGTCGGGGCCCTGCCGCGACGGGGACCAGGCTCGCCGATCGCTCCCCCAGCAGCTCCATCCAGCGACTCCGCCGAGCTCTTCGCGACCCCGGAGATGAGCGACGACAGCTACGAGCCCCCAAGCTTGCGTCGCTCTCGGAGCAGGGCGGGCTCGTCAGGCCGCCGCCGCCTCTGACCTGGATGAGGTTGGCGCCGGTGCCTGACGGCCCACTGTTGATGATGGCGTCTCTTGCGGTGGCGCGTGTAGTTAGCGTTCTTTAGGATCTGCTCCCTTTGTTCCCTGTGAGGAGTCGAAAAACACGCCCCGTGGGGGCTTGTAAGGTGCATGTGGTTCCGTTTGTTAATATGATCCTTGTCGTAAAGTAGTGCGAGATGCTCATCCCATCTTAGCTTAGTTCCTCCTTTCGAACCTCACGAGGGCTTGATGCTCTACGCTGATAGGTCCCGATCCCAAGGCAGGCTTCAGCCGTCGCTGGTATGCCAGGTCACGATGCCATGGTCAAGGCCAGGAGGTGAGTGGCCCGGGGTCCAGTAAGAGCCCCTGAGTCGCGATGCTCAGGAGGTCCCCTTTAGCGCTCAAGCAGCCATCGTTTGGTGAGAAAGGAGCGCGACGTTGCTAACACGGGACTGCCTTAGGTGCAAGGTCGGTGCTGCGATAGCTAGTGTTTCCGGAGGATGACTTATCTCGGGAGTCAGGAACCACTTCTTGGTGCGGCGTTAGGTCCGCGCATCGGCAGACGAGGAGCTGCCTGGCGAGGTCCCCGCGTGCCTCTTCCCTCTCGCCTTTACTCCCCTTTCGCTCTACGCCCTCGGTCCCGCCCTTTAGCGGGCTCAGCCGTCCGCTGGTATGCCAGTCGCGATGCTGTGGACAAGGCCGAGGGTGAGGGCTGGAGAGCCAGTAGGAGCCCATGAGTCACGATGCTCAGGTACCCCCCTTTAACGTGCAAGCGGTTCACAGACGAGAGTGAAGAAGACGCCGTGAGGGCCTCGCCTGATGCTGCTCCTTGAAGAGATCCTGCAGGCTCATCACAAGAAGAACAAGAGTTCGCCATGACAATCGACAGTCAGCCATTGGTTGCTCTGGAGGGGTGACGAGGCACTGAAGGCTTGACGAGGTGGCGCCATGCGGGGCTGCTGCGGCCAGAGCTCAGCCATTCAGGTTTGTCGGTGTTGTAGGGACGGACCCATGCGCAAGCGTCGTGTCGTTAGGGAGCAGCTCCATCAGTTGGTGTCAATCGAGCGGGCGACTAGATCAAACACGTTAATCACAAAGGAGCAAGCTCATTTAGATAGGTGCAGGGAAGGCAAATATCGCTGGGTCTGGCCCGAGCGACTTGGGGATGATGCAGCCCGAGGGGCACCCCTAAAAAGGTAAACTAGAAACATGAAGCAAAAGGGATACACGCCGCAGGGACGGACCCACGCGGCCTGGGAATGATGCAGCCCTGGGGGGCGCTCCCAGCTGAAAATGAAACTCGAAGGATGTCACCTGATAATGTTGAGGAGGAGCGGACGCCGTGCGCTGCGGAAGCCGATCTTCACGAGCCCCTGGCCCAGGAGCCTCGGGAGGCTCCGGAGGCACCGTAGCTCTCGCGACCATCTCCATCTCCGCCAGACTGCGGAACGCCTCGCCACTTGAGCCTCAAGATGCTCCTTATGAGGCGCTGGCGTGGCAGCCAGCTGCTCGCAAACCGTAAGGCATGCGAACGTAGCTGTGGGGTGGACCTTCATAGCGCCCCACGCGTGAGGGCCAGAGGCGCTCCTGAGAGGCGGCTCGGTTGAGCCCTGGTATGTTGATGCAGACGCCCCAGCCCTCCATCCTCGCCTGGATGGGGAGCTACGGCGGGTAAGCGGCGACTGCCACTCATGACTCTTGGCTCCTGCATCTCCTGAATGATCTTGCTGACGAACTCCTGAGGATTTGGCCCTCCTTGCCTCGCTTCTTCCTGAGGGAAACGTTCTTTGAAACACGCCTCCAAGTGGTGCCCAAGCGCCTCCCTCGTGATCTTAGCAAAGTCGGTTGCCCTCCAGGAGAGAGCCCCCGAGCCTTGCTCGAGGAGGGCGCCGGGTGCGCCTTCCTATGCGACAGAAGGAGGTGCCCCCTGAACGAGCGCGGACCCTGAGGGGCCTGCCTCCCGAGGGGTCGGGCCAGGCGATGTCTTCTTCTTCTTAGGAGCAGCCTCGGTGAGCCTCCCGCTCCTGTGATCTGGGTCTTCAATCGATGCGGCTTGAAAAGCACGCTCCATGGAACACACTGCGTCTCTCTCTTCGCAAGGCACCGTGATGACTCTGCCGCTTCCTGGCATTATGAGGACATTGTAGCCGTGATGGGTCACGGCCATGAATTTGGCCAGAGCTGGGTACCCGAGGATGGCATTGTACGGTAGGCGGATGTGGGCGACGTCGAAGTCGATGAGCTCGGTGCGGTAGTTGTCGCGCGCCTCGAAGGTGACAGGAAGGCGGACCTGCCCAATCGGAACCGTGGAGCCATCAGTGACTCCGGAGAAAGGCTTGGTTGGCTGAAGCTGACTGTACGACACTTGGAGATTGTTGAATGTCTCGACGGACAGGACATTGAGCGCTGCTCCGCCATCGATGAGGGTCCTGGTGACTTGCATGTTGTCGATGATTGGGGAACAAAGCATCGGGAGGACTCCGGCTGTGGCTGCGCACTTGAGCTGATCCACCGAGCTGAACGTGATGGCTCATGCTGACCATCTGAGAGGGCGCGTGGCTTCGAGCTTGGGGAGGACTGCGTTCACTTCACGGGCGAACTTCTTGAAGATGCGTTGAGAGGCTGGGGCTTGAGCTCGGCCCAGGATGCAAGCGATTGCACGCGGCTCCTGGAAGCCCCCAGCCCCCTCGTCCTGATGATGGTCTCCATTTCTCCTTGGCTGCGGTGGTAGAGGAGGGAGGCCTGCGTTGCCTTGCGGGCGATCCTCGCAAGGCTGATCCCTCCAGCCTCCTTCGTGAGGCGGGTCCCTCCAACCTCCCTCGCGAGGCTGATCCTGCCAGCGGTCCTCGCAAGGTCGGTCATGCCACCCTTGGCGAGGGCCACGGTCTTCCCAACGTCCTGCGTTTCTTCCTCCTCCTCTGCCATAGCCGCGATCATTGCGGTCGGGGCGTCGACCGATTCGCCCTTCTCGCATGGCTCTGAGCTCTTGGCATTCGTTGGTGTTGTGGTTGTGGAGGTCGTGGTACACGCAGTACCGGCTGCCCTTGGAAGACTCGGGCTGATCCCTGCCTCGCTTGGTATTTGGTTCTGCCGCGAGCACGGCAGCCCCCTTGCACTTCACATCCTTGACCTTGGGCTTCTTCTCTTCTGGGTCGGCAGCCGGTAGCTCGAGAAGGGAGAGGCGTCCTTCCTCAGCCCTGGCGCACTTGATCGCCAAGTTGAACAGCTCCAGGGATGTGCACAACTCTTCATGCATCTCCAGCTCCTCCTTCATCTTGACGTCACGCACACCGTCAGAGAAGGGTGAGATGATGGCCTCCTCGGTCACCTTGGGAATCTTGAGGCGCGCGTTGTTCAAGCACTGGATGTACTTCTGTAGGGTCTCTCCTGGCTGCTACTTGATGCGGCGCATGTCGCTCACGGCAGGAGGCCGATCGCGAGTGCCTTGGAAGTTGGCGATGAAGCGGGTGCGCATCTCGTCCCAGGAGGAGGTCGTGCTAGGAGCCAGGTTCCGGAGCCAGGTGCGGGCACTGTCCTTGAGCGCCATGCGAAACCAGTTCGCCATGACCTTCTCGTCCCCGTTGGCGGCTTCGATGCCCAGCTCGTAGAGCTGGAGGAACTCCGAGGGGTCGGCCGTGCCGTCGTAGCGAGGAGGCAGGCCTGGCTTGAACTTGCCGGGCCACGCGACGCTGCGTAGCTCGGCGGTGAAGGCGCGGCAGCCTGTAGTGGCATGGGAGGCGAGGGACCTCTTGGCACCTCTGCTCTTGCTGCGCTGGTGCTGGACGGAGCGGGTTCCGCTCAGGGGCCGCGCGCCTTGGGGCCAAGGCGCCTTCTTGAGGGGGAGGCGGCTAAGGTGCCCCCGGAGCTTCATCGCCTGCGCAAGGCGGGGCGCGGTGCAGCGAGAAGATCGGCGCTGGGGAGCCCCCTGCGGCGCAGACGAGCTCGGCGACGCGGTCGAGCCACTCCTCGTAGATGTCGTCGACGGGGCGGTAGCGCAGGAGCTCGTTTTCCGCGATGATCACGGCTCGAGCCTCCATGGGCGCGCAGAGTGCGCGAGACGAAGAACCAGCTGGGGCGAGCGAGGGAGTAGCGGTGCAGCCGTCTCGGTGCACGGATGGATGCTGGGACGATGCCTGCTGCTCGTTCCCCGCCAGGCCGGTGGCGGCGTTGACGGTAGGCGACGGGGAACGGCGGGGAACGGCTGGGCGACGCGAGTGGCGAGAGTGGCCCGACGCTCGGCGCGGGCCCGACGAGCGTCCGACATGGATGCGATGGGCGGCGAAAAACAGGGCGGCGGAAGGCGGATTCCGGTGCACCCCTACCCGGCGCGCCAAATGTCGGATTTCGGGTTCTGGCAGACCCTCTAGGTTCGAACTCTAGGGTGCACGCGGAGATCTCACCTCCTAGCTACCTACACCTCGTCGCCTCGCAAGGATCTAAACTACACAAAGAGCAACACAAGGGACACAGGTTTATACTAGTTCAGGCCACCATTGTGGCGCAATACCCTACTCCAGTGTGTGGTGTGGTGGATTGCCTCGGGGGCTGATGATGAACAGTACAAGGAAGAACAGCCTCGCGAGGGTCTGTTCTTGGCCGGTGCGGCGAACTGCTAGGGGGAGTTCGGTCGCTCTCTCTCTCTCTCTCTAGATTGCTTGACCTCTAGCTCTGTTCAAGATTCTGGATCCCGGATCCCTCTACCCTGTGGGTGGCTAGTCCTATTTATAGGCAAAGGCCCTGGGCCTCTTCCCAAATATTGAGCGGGAAGGGCGCCAACAATTGGCCATTTTGAAGGGGAACATCTAGTACACTTATCCTGACTAAAGTTGGTCCTCGCCTGCCAAAGGCTCTGATGATGACGCTGGCTTGGGCTCCACGATGATCTCCTTCCTGCTGTTGTGTTGGTCTTGGTCTTGTTGCACCGAAATGGTTGCCTTTGCTTGATACTCTTGTGTGCACTTGCCTCCTTTGCACCAAAGAGGAAATGAGGACACTGCGCGGGCTGGCGCCCGCCTGGCGCCCTTGGTCGTCATGGCTTGCGTCATGGGCACCTCGTGAGGTACCCCGCCTTGATCTCTCCGCCTCCTCGCGAGCCTGCCTGACGAGGCCGTGCCTGAGGAAGCTTCCTGTCGTCCGCCCCGCGAGGCTTGGCCCCTCGCGAGGGTCTTGAGCTTGTGCTGATGAAGATGGGCCGTACTTGGCCACCCCTTGAGCCACGCCGCAGGCCGCAGGCAGGCAAGTCTGGGTACCCCCATTCCCAGAACGCCGACAAGTGTCAGCAGCGGCTTGAACACTAGCTCCTCCACCCCTCCCCATCTTCCCCGAGTACGGCAGCGGAAGGAGGGCCGCGACACCGTCGACGAGCACGGTGGGACCACCTTCGTCGGAGCTCCCGATTTGCCAGACATAGGTCGACGTCGCGGCCGCTGTCCAAGGTGAGGAAGAGGAGTGGGTGCATCTGGAAGTGAGGAGGGGAATTCCCGCCGCATCCGCGCGCTTGCAGTTTCTCTCGCATTCACTCTGCCTTGCCTCTGCCCCGGAGACAGGGAGCCGGAGATGGGCGGCAAGGTGAAGGGGACGCCGCAGGCGATGGAGCCGGTGGAGGAGGTGGACGTCACCACCGCGTGGTACGAGCCGCTGGTGCTGCGGGTGCCGCGCCTCACGGGGTTCCCACTCAGGGCCTTCGTCTGGCTCCTCGAGTCCCCGCTCCTCGGCCCGCTCGTCACCTCCGTCCACAAGAAGCAAAACAACATGACACAGGTCCTCCTTTCCCTTGTCAGTTTCTATTTTGTTTCAAATTAATTTGCTTCAGGTGCACTCACCATAGTTCTGGTCTTGTTGGGTGACAAGCGAGCAGATGCTGCAGTGCATGGTGATCCCCGACAGACCAATGTTCTTCCCGGAGTATCCGCCACAGGGTACGTACGACAGTCATACCCTCTGTCTGTGTGTGTACAAGCAAAAGCAGCTATGAGAAACTTTTCATTCAATCAAGTTCTACTGAATTTTGGTCATATAGTTGAGAACTTGAGATAGATGTTCTACTTCTTTCATTCAGTCTGGTATACTAAAACTTTTCACAAAAAAAAGTTCTTCTGAAACTATATAAAGGCACAGAAACATGAATGTTTGCTGCAGAAGCACAACCCCGCATGAATAATTTGCTCACTTTTGTCTACAAAATAATTTGCTCAATTCAGTTACTCAGATGCCGTGGCTGATATTTTGAAGCACCACCTTGCTTTTCTTTTTTTGGCTGGAAACAGTAAGAATTTTTCCTACTGCAGCTTTGCTAATCATGTGAAAGTTATATGCACGGCTGAACAAGATAAAAAATGGGTATCATTCTTAACTACTGCTGCTGCTCCTAATTTGATTTGCCAGAGCCGTAGCAAGGGGTTGTGACCCTGGGGGATGACAGGGGCCCTGTGGAGAGAGCGGAGGAAGCACTACAGTGCCTCGCTCCGTATGACCCGTCCTGACATTTCGCATCGGCCAATGAGAAAAATCCCTTCCTCTACTAGAAGATCCTCGACTTTCCACATGCGTGCCGGTCTGGGATCACGACACCGTCAGCTGTGAGTAGCTCACTGGAATATTGTAAAGAACATTGCTTGCTCTCCTTGCATTTGTGGTGTTAACCGTGGCTGTTGGGTAGGTTGCGGAGCATGTCAGTGCGGGCGTGGAAGAGTGGAACAATAAGAAGCCTCCAATGCCAATGTTGATCTATTTTGACACTCATAACCGGACGAAGCAAGCTGAAGCTTCCACAAGATTTGAGCAAGGTTCACCCCCAACCCAACTTTTTTGCTTTATTTCATCATTGTTTGACATCGGGTGGAAACTCCATTTACCTCTATCCTGTTTTATTGATATGTGTTGCTTCTTGTGCACATAAAGCCCGATTTCTGTTTTGGATGGGATCTTTTTCGCCATTAAGGATGACATTGGCTGCTTCCCATATCCATCAAAGAGTTAGCTCACTCAACTGAAGTAGCCGTTTTTTTGCTGTGTCCGAGAAGCACATTCTATATTATGTTACTCTTTTTGAATGCAGGTGCTACCACATTTTTCGACAAAATCCGCCCTATGGAGAAAGACGCAGTCTTAGTTGCTCGTTTACGGAAATGTGGAGTGATTTTTAAAAGAAAGTATGCATGAGCTAGGCATTGGGATCACCGGAAACAATCCAAACTACCACACTGGACTAATCCATGGTTTGGTTCACATCACCCACTTTCTTTTTTTTGCTCTAATCTTCAAAAGTCCCGTCAAGATATGTCCTTGATCGCTGGAAAGAGACATATTTTGAATGGTTTGATCTATCTACATAAGCAGAATCTGCTGCATATGTGAGTATTGGAATGCTCGTTCAAGTTATTTAACTTCTGCATTATATTTATTACTAGCCATTTATAGTCTGGTTCTTGCTGGATTACTAGGGACATCTAATGTGCAATTGAGACCCATGTGACTCAGAGATAGGCCAGGGCTCAATGGCAACCTCTAATTTGATTGTTAATTAGTACAAACGAAGTTCTCTACTTCTTGGTGAAAGTATCGATAAGAGGTGTCCAGGGGGGTGAATAGACTCTAATCAAGAAAAGTTGCAGTTTTTTAATGTCTCTTAAGTTGAAGTGGAGTTTTGGCACAAGTTTAAACATTCACAATACATATCAAGCAAGCATGCAAGCATACAAGAGTATATGAGCAGCGGAAAGTAAAGCATGCAAGTTGCAAGAATGTAAAGAGAAGGGATTGGAGTGTGCAAACGCAACTTGGAGACACGGAGATTTTTTATCCGTGGTTCCGATAGGTGGTGCTATCGTACATCCACGTTGACGGAGACTTCAACCCACGAAGGCTAATGGTTGCGCGAGTCCACGGAGGGCTCCACCCACGAAGGGTCCACGAAGAAGCAACCTTGTCTATCCCACCATGGCTGTCACCCACGAAGGACTTGCCTCACTAGGGTAGATCTTCACGAAGTAGGCGATCTCCTTGCCCTTACAAACTCCTTGGTTCAACTCCACAATCTTGACGGAGGCTCCCAAGTAACACCTAGCCAATCTAGGAGACACTACTCTCCAAGAAGTAACAAATGGTGTGTTGATGATGAACTCCTTGCTCTTGTGCTTCAAATGATAGTCTCCCCAACACTCAACTCTCTCTCATAGGATTGGATTTGGTAGAAAGAAGATTTGAGTGGAAAGCAACTTGGGGAAGGCTAGAGGTCAAGATTTATGTGGTTGGAATGGAATATCTTGACCTCAACACAAGTGTAGGTGGTTCTCTCTCAGAAAATATGTGTTGGAAGTGTAGGCATGTTCTGATGGCTCTCTCCACGAATGAAGAGTGGGTGGAGGGGTACTTATAGCCTCCACACAAAATCTAACTGTTACACACAAATCACCAAACTCGGTGGGACCGATTCAGAGAACTCGGTCAGACCGATTTGGTACATAATGTGACCGTTAGGCATTTCGGTGGGACCGACTGGATCAACTCAGTGGGACCGATGTGCTAGGGTTAGGGTAAATCCAAAACTCGGTTTGACCGATTACTCAAACTCGGTGGAACCAATTTGGGTAATAAGCGAAACAGAGAGTTGGCCAAGCAAACTCGGTGGGTCCGATTGCATATCTCGGTGGGACCGAAAATATTGCAATAGGCAACAGAGAGTTTGCAAGCCCATCTCGGTGAGACCGAGATCCCATCGGTGAGACCAAACTGATTAGGGTTTCTGGCAGTGGCTATGTCAGAACTCGGTGGCGCCGGATAGATCAAGTCGGTGGGGCCGAGTTTCACTTTTGGTTTGGGACATATTTGGAAGTGAGGAAGTGGTTGAGGGATTTGGAGCATATCACTAAGCACTTTGAGGAAGCAAGCCATTAAGCAAGACCTCATCCCTTCTTAATAGTATTGGCTTTCCTATGGACTCAATGTGATCTTGGATCACTAAATTTGAAAATGTAGAGTCCTGAGCTTTGAGCTTGAGCCAATCCTTTGTCCTTAGCTATTGAAGGGGTTCCACATCCTCTAGTCCATGCCACTCCATTGTTAAAATTATTTGAAACATACTAGGTAGAAACATTAGTCCAACAAGAGATATGTTGACATTAATTACCAAAATCACTCAGGGAGCACTTGTGCTTTCAATCTCCCCCTTTTTGGTAATTGATGACAACATACATCAAAGCTTTAGATAAAGATATAGAGAGCAACAAGTAAAGCTTTGGAAAGACATGTAACATGCATAGGCTCCCCCTACATGTATGCAATCATATAAATATGGAACATAGGAGCATGTGAATGCATAAGCATTACAGAGTAATCCATGTGTTACATGTATCTTGGCTATATGCATCAGAGCAAATGATGTGAATATAGGAAATGTACCTTGATGCTCATGAGTCCTTCTTGCAAACAGTATGTACAACAGCAAGAGATCCTCATACACATGACTGTGATGCATATACTTACCTTGTGGTCTTGAGTTGCCTTAGAAGGGAACGAACCTGAGTAAACAAGGTTAGATAACACAGATACATCTACTAGCCAGAGCAAACAAAAGAACCACAAAAGTACCAAGACTGTGATGACATGTAAAGAGTGAGCACTGAGTACTCTGTTTGATATAGACATGTCCCCAAAAGTAAAGATGTGCAATGAATTCAAGGATTTACTTCCCTTAGATGTCTTGCTCCCCCTGAATCTAACATGGGATATTGGGAGAAGATAGGGAACAGAAAATCAGAGCAAAAGAAAAGACAACAGAGCTAATGCAAGCAATCAAATATGAACATGGCTTTCCCCTCTTAAAGACATGTAACTTCTCTCCTCTTGAACACCAGGTATCTGGGGTTTCTTACACACTCCCTCTGAGTATCCTCTCCCCCTATAGAAATGATTAAGCATAGAGCTTTGATGTGATCCCTCTCTCCCCCTTTGACATCAATTTCCAAGAAGGGCTCTTCTGGATTTTTGTTTTATTGCAGAAGGGTCTGGTCCTTGAGTCACAAAGCAAGTCGAATGTGATGCTGGTAGAGGGCAAGAGTCATTGAGTGGAGCTGGAGCAAAAATTCTGCAGGAATAAGTGGCAAGTTGTCTTTCCTGTAGTGAAATCGGTAGCGCCGAGTTGTGTGCTTCGGTGGCACCGAGAGAATTCGGTTGGAACGAAAGAAACAAACCGGTGTGACCGAGAACATCACAGAGAAAACACTTGTCACCTCAGCTCACTAGGCACTTAAGATCTCACGAGGATTTGCAAGGAATTTTCTAAAAGATTTGCAAAGAATTGGATGTAGAAAATGCAGAACAAGAAGAAAAATAAAAGAAATAAAAAGATCTAGATGAAGTTTTTTAAAAAAGGGGAAACAAATATTGAAAGTGCAACTATCCCTAGGTGGTTTTGGTAATTCATAACAAAATATAGCTCATTGAGCTAATGCTATTCCAAGACAAATATTTCAGGAAAGCTCAATGAATGGCATGGCATGGATGATGAAAGTGGATTCCTCAGAATATTAAGGACAAAGGATTGGCTCAAGCTCAAAAGCTCAAGACTCTACATTTTACATTTTAGTGATCCAAGATCACATTGAGTCTATAGGAAAAGCCAATACTATCAAGGAGGGATGAGGTGTTGCTTAATGAGCCTCTTTCTTCATGTGCTTAGTGATATGCTCCAAAACCCTCCACTACTTTCTCAAATCCACATATGACCTAAACCTAAAGTCAAACTCGGCCCTACCGATTCTTTCTATCCGGCGCCACCGAGTTCAGATGTCTTAGCCACTGCCACAAACCATAGGCAAATCGGTCTCACCGATAGGGATCTCGGTCTCATCGAGATGGGATTGTAATCTCTCTGTTTCCCTTCATAACGTTCCGGTCTAACCGAAGTGAGCGATTGGTCCCACCGAGATTGCAATGTAAACTCTCTGTTTCCCTTTCATAACTTTTCGGTCTCACCGAAAGAGCGAATCGGTCCCACCGAGTTTACCTGACCAACTCTCTGGTTAGCTAATTACCAAAATCGGTCCCACCGAGTTTGTGTAATCGGTCTCACCGAGATTACTTTATGCCCTAACCCTAACCATATCGGTCCTACCGAGCTGCATATCGGTCCCACTAAAAACCCTAACGGTCACTAGGTTTACTGAATCGGTCCAACCGAGTTTGTTGACTCGGTCCCACCGAGTTTGGTGAATTGTGTGTAATGGTTAGATTTTGTGTGGAGGCTATATATACCCCTCCACCTCCTCTTCATTCGTGGAGAGAGCCATCAGAACAAACCTACACTTCCAACTTACCAGTTCTGAGAGAGAACCACCTACTCATGTGTTGAGGCCAAGATATTCCATTCCAACCACATGAATCTTGATCTCTAGCCTTTCCCAAGTGGCTTTACACTCAAATCTTCTTTCCACCAAATCCAAATCATGTGAGAGAGAGTTGAGTGTTGGGGAGACTATCATTTGAAGCACAAGAGCAAGGAGTTCATCATCAACACACCATTTGTTACTTCTTGGAGAGTGGTGTCTCCTAGATTGGCTAGGTGTCACTTGGGAGCCTTCGACAAGATTGTGGAGTTGAACCAAGGAGTTTGTAAGGGCAAGGAGATCGCCTACTTCGTGAAGATCTACCGCTAGTGAGGCAAGTCCTTTGTGGGCGACGGCCATGGTGGGATAGACAAGGTTGCTTCTTCGTGGACCCTTCGTGGGTGGAGCCCTCCGTGGACTCAGCAGAACTGTTACCCTTCGTGGGTTGAAGTCTCCATCAACGTGGATGTACGATAGCACCACCTATCGGAACCACGACAAAAACATCCGTGTCTCCAATTGCGTTTGAATCCTCCAAACCCTTCCCTTTACATTCTTGCAAGTTGCATGCTTTAATTTCCGCTTCCTATATACTCTTTGCATGCTTGCTTGAATTGTGTGAAGATTGCTTGACTTGTTCAAAGATAGCTAAAATCTGCCAAAGTCTAAAATTGGGAAAAAGTTATGTTTTTAATTGGTCAAGTAGTCTAATCACCCCCCCTCTAGACATACTTCAAGGTCCTACAAGTGGTATCAGAGCTTTGGTCTCCATTTGCCTTGATTTCCATAGCTTTTGGTGGTCATAGCCTTGGTTTCACAACCTAGGAGAGTATGGCATCTAGCGAGGGAAATTATCACCGTAGAGGTCCTTACTTTGATGGCACTAATTTTGCTAGTTGGAAGCATAAGATGAAAATGCATATTCTCGGACATAACCCCGCCGTTTGGGCTGTTGTGTGTATTGGTTTGCAAGGTGAATTCTTTGATGGGAGAGAACCGAACCGTGAAGCTAGCGCGGAAGAGTTGAAGATGCTGCAATACAACGCTCAAGCTTGTGATATCCTCTTCAATGGCTTGTGCCCTGAAGAGTTCAACAAAATCAGCCGTCTTGAGAATGCAAAGGAAATTTGGGATACTTTGATTGATATGCATGAAGGTACCGACTCCGTCAAGGAATCCAAGTTGGATGTGCTCCAAAGTCAGCTTGACAAGTTCAAAATGAAGGATGGTGAAGGTGTCGCTGAAATGTACTCTAGGCTTGCTCTTATCACAAATGAGATTGCCGGCTTAGGAAGCGAAGAAATGACCGACAGATTCATCATCAAGAAGATCCTAAGAGCATTGGATGGAAAATATGATACCGTGTGCCCATTGATGCAAATGATGCCAAATTACAAAGATCTCAAGCCAACGGAAGTCATTGGAAGAATTGTTGCTCATGAGATGTCACTCAAGGATAAGGAGGAACTTCACAACAAGTCAAGTGGTGCTTACAAAGCCTCATGTGAACCCCCCACATCATCAAGTGAGAAACAAACCTTCAATGAAGAATTGAGCTTAATGGTGAAGAACTTCAACAAATTCTACAAGAGTAGAAGCAAAGAAAGAAGCTCTAAGTCAAGGTCCTACAATGACAAAAGATCTTCTAGTCGAGAGCGCAACTGCTACAATTGTGGGAGACCCAGACACTATTCTAATGAGTGTACGGCACTCTAAAAAAGAAGAGAAGATTCTCCCAAGAGAAGAAGTAGAAGAGAAGAATAACCGCCAAGAGAGACAAGGAGTAGAGATGATCGTTATGAACGAAGACCCTCACGGAGAAGCAAGGATTCGGAAAGGAAGGACACGTCGTCAAAGAGCTACACAAAACAAAGACATCAAGCTCACGTTGGTGAATTGGTATCCAGCTCCGACTCCGACAATCACTCCGAGAGAAGCTATCACTCCGACTTCGAATACACTCAAGATGAAGGTGTTGCCGGTCTAGCACTTGTGTCAACCAACTCCTATGACATATTTGATTCACCAAATAAAGGAATTGGAAGATGCTTCATGGCCAAAGGTCCTAAGTTAACACACCTCGAGTACGTGGATTTTAATAGTGATGAAGATGACTTGTTAGGTGATGATGATTTACTTGTTGACAACTCTAGTGATGAATACTATGATGAAACGTCAATTAATCATGCTAATCAAGATGAAACGAATGACAATGATAAGGAGAAGATTGAGCGTCTAACTAAAGAACTAAACACTCTTAAGTTAGCTCATGAAACTATCTTCGTAGATCATCGAGAACTTTTAAGGGCTCATGAGAAGTTACGCTTTGAAAAACTCAATCTTGAGCAAGAGCATGAGTTCCTAAAAGCAATCAATGATGATCTCCGTAAGAAAAGTTCTTCTTATATTGCCAAGCATTTACTCTTATCTACTTACATGCCTCAAGTCAAGCCAAGTAACAAGAACAAGAAAGATTCTTCCTCTAGTAGTAACAATAATAATGCTAAATCCAATATTGTTGCTTCTAGTAGTTCTCTTGATTCCACTAATGATCCTCTTAGCCAAGTTACACTTGAGCAAGAAAACAGCTTATTGAAGGGAATTATAGAGAAAGGAGTATACAAGAGCCTTGCCGGGAGTAAGCAATTTGAGGAAATTGTACGCAAGCAAGGAAGGCACCGGAAGAATCAAGGTGTTGGTTTTGAGCGAAAGTTCAATGCCAATGGAGTAGAGTGGGAAGAAGATCAATACCCCAAGACAAAGTTTGTTCCTCAACAAGAGAAGTACGATCCTACTTCCTTCAAGGGAACACAAGCACAAGATGATCTTCCACCACAAGACCACAAGAACAAAGGCAAGGACAAGCTTCAAGAGGAGTTGATGCATTTGAAGAAGCACCTAAGGCCTTGGTCAAGTGGGTTCCCTAGACTACGTCAAGTTCTACTTCATCAAGTACAACTACCAGACCTAGGATTCCCATCAAGATGATGTGGATCTCGAAGAAGAAGAACTAGAGAGTTCTTGAGGGTGACTCCGCCAACATTCTTCACTCATATCATTATGGCAAGGACAAGTGCAATCATCTTCCATATCTTGCACTAGTTCAAGGAGTCACAAACCCTCATGTTGGTAAGGCAAGGGACAAGGTACCCCAATGTTTTCATGGACATCATTTTGTGTGTGCATCACTCTATGTCTATGGATATTCTTGTTTGTTCCTTGTGGGACTAACCCATGTAGGTATTGAAAGTGCAACTCACTCCAAAGGTTTGCTCCAAAAGATCTACATCAACAATGAGCATCCACATCTTCAACACCTACATGAAGTCATCATCGACAAAACCCAAGGTTAGTTCATCCCTCTAAAGGGGGATCTCACATCTAGGGGGAGCTTAACTCTAAGAATTGAGTCAAAGCAACTCTAATGACGTGAACACATAAATGCTTTATGTAAAAGTGGTAACCCCACTTGAGCTTAAACGATGAGTATGACCTATGATCAAATGTTCTCATTTGACTCCTAAGTCAATATACTCATATATAGATGACCTAGTTATCGCCAATTGTTTGATAGATGCTAGAATTGGTTGTGCATGCTTTGTCACATATTTCATTTGTCATTTTATTGTGTGAGCATGTTGGTTGCATATTTTACTCATTCGAGGACATCCACTTGTTGTTTTGATTGATTGGTTTCTTCTTCTTTGGCCAAGTGGATGGAAAAGAATGCCTAAGAACCTTCTCTAGCTATCTATGTTTTTCTCGTCTCAAACTCTATTCATGCTACATCACAAAGTTTCATCAAGTCAGATTCGAACCACTCTGTGTGAGGAGCACTTGGAGTCCCCGATTCGTCATAGACTTAAACTTCCAAAACTTCTTTGTGATTTTCGGTATGACAGATTCCTCCATTTCGGTCATACTGAGATCACTAAGTCGATCTAGGATTTCATCTCGGTGCAACCGATTTGAACTTTTCGGTCACACCGAGTTGCTGTAACTGTTAACAGTTATGCATCTCGGTGCCACCGAGTTGTTCCACTCGGTCACACCGACAGTGTCGTTCTATATATTCTCACGGGCAAATTTTGGAAAACTTTCTCCGAAACTCCTCTCCCGCGCATAGCTCGCTCTGCCTACTAGGTCTCCGGATCGTCGACTTCGTCGCCAGCCGCCTCCTGTCGCTAGTCTCCGCCGCCGTCAACGGAATTCTTCTTCGCCGTTGCCGCCGTAGCGAGTTCACCGCCGAACTAGGGTATGAACTCGATCACAGTGCTATCCTCGTCTGATTCTCAGCACATTGTGTTCGTAATGCACCTTGCCACGATTGAAACACTTCTATCCAGTCAAAACAATCCTTAGAATAGATGTGATTCAAAAATTTAGGGTTAGGTTTCCGCCGAAACCATCTCGGACCCACCGAGTTGAAAAACTCGGTCCCACCGATTTGGCTAATGCCATTGCACTAGTAACTCTCGGTCTGACCGAGAATTGCTAATCGGTGTGACCGATTTTAAAACTTTGTTTAACCCTAGCAGTCTCGGTGCCACCGAACTGTGACTCGGTCTGACCGAGTTCACTAGTTTAGGTTCCAAAACTGCTTCGGTATCACCCAGTTTGAAAATCGGTAGATCCTAAATGCTTTCTGTGGAAAACTAAAACTAAGTTTTTTGAATCATTCGTTTGCAAAAATCTCTGCATTTTGTGATGCTCATCCACTCTACCTCATCTATAACTATTCACAGGGTCAGCAGTCAGTGTGTGCAGCATGTCAGACCAAAGTGACAGCCACAACAAGTCAGAAGAGCAGATTCACATGAGTGAGGGCACTAGTCCCTCTAGCAGCTCAGATGAGGGGAGCAGAAGCACTCCCAGCAATTTGCCCAAGGCTGCCACTAGGACAAGGAAGAAGAAGACCTCAGAGTCTGAGGATGAGGATTATGTGGCAATTGAGGATGAGGCTAGTTCAAATAAGAAAGTGCTCAAGAAGGAGTACAGCTCAACTGCAGTAAAGCCAGGGATGAAGATCAAAAGGCCTGGAGGAAGACAACCAATGTCCAAAGCCAGAGTCTCCACTCAAGCATCTTTGGAATCCCAACCCAAAGAGTCTGCTGCTGCTGAAGGAAAGAAAAGGAACAAAAGGGTCAAGAAGACCATGGCCAGAGTGATTGGAAAGCCTTCCATGATGGAAGAAGAAGAGGAAGAAGAAGAGGTTGCTGCACCAGCACCCAAGGCACAAAAGCTGATGGGTGATGCTATCAAGTCAGGGGCTGCAACTTCAAAGCCCAAAGTAGCACCCAAAGCTGCCCCCAAGCCCAAGAATGCACCTAAGAGTAATACCAGGAGTATACCAGCTGCTGAAAAGAACAAGGCACCAATGCCTGATGTTGCTGCTGAGGAAGATGATGAAGGGCAAGTCGTAAGGAAGCTCAAACCCAAGATTCCAGACCACAATGATGCTCATCCTGTGGCTGAAAACATGAAGATCAGGAGAGATTTAGGGTTGAGTCTATGGAGAGAGTCAAATCCATATGCCACCAGGAGGAGGACTGTTGTAGATTACAGGTTCCACACCAAGGAGCAGCAAGACTTCTATGAGACCATCTTATTGGATAAGAAGCCCATAGTATGTGATATGAGGTGGGTCGACTGGACCTACATACAGGAAGATGAAGAACACCATCCTGGAGTATATGACAGCTTCAGTGCGTGTGGAGTTGCAGATTTTGTTGGGCATAAGCTCACAAACTGGAATGATGAGCTCATTATGCAATTCTACTCCACAACACATTTCTATCCAGATGGCAGGATAGTTTGGATGTCTGAAGGAACGAGATACCAATCAACCATAGAGGAATGGGCAAGTCTGATCAATGCCCCAAAGGAAAGTGAAGATAACTTGGACATTTATGCCAAGAAGAAGATGGATCACAACTCAATGTCACAGATGTACAAGGAGATCCCAGATGATGCACTTGAGACTTTCAAGTTTGGATCAGTTCATTTTCTTCTGTCAGGGCTGCCAACGATCAACTGGATCCTAAGGCACACTTTGTTGCCAAAATCAGGTGACCACAACATGATAAGAGGGCATGCAATTAATTTGCTTCACATTTTTGATGTACCCCAGAAATTCAAGGTCATGAGCCTCATAGTTGAAACTATCAAGAGGACAGCAGCAGACCAAAAGAGAAGCTGTGGGTATGCCCCACAAATTCAGGAGTTGATTAACTCAAGGATGGTCAAAGGGAAGCATCTGTTGGATAAAGAACACTTAGTTCTCTATCCTGACTTTGAGGAAAATGAAGTTGTCATGACTGAGAATGAACCATCATCAGTTCAAGCTCAAGAGAAGAATGAGAAAGCAAGGAAAGAGAAAGCTGCTGTCAGTGTCAAAACCGGCGGATCTCGGGTAGGGGGTCCCGAACTGTGCGTCTAGGCGGATGGTAACAGGAGACAAGGGACACGATGTTTTACCCAGGTTCGGGCCCTCTTGATGGAGGTAAAACCCTACGTCCTGCTCGATTGATATTGATATTGTGGATGTTTACAAGAGTGGATCTACCATGAGATCAAGGAGGCTAAACCCTAGAAGCTAGCCTATGGTATGATTGTAAGGGTTGTTGTTCTGATGGTCCTCCGGACTAGAGCCATCCAGTTTATATAGACACCGGAGAGGGCTAGGGTTACATAGAGTCGGTTACAATGGTAGGAGATCTACATATCCGTATCGCCAAGCTTGCCTTCCACGCCAAGGAAAGTCCCATCCGGACACGGGGGGAAGTCTTCAATCTTGTATCTTCATAGTCTTGGAGTCCGGCCGATGATGATAGTCCGACCGATGATGGTAGTCCGGCCATCCGGACACCCCCTAATCCGGGACTCCCTCAGCTGCCAAGATGCCAACTCTAGCAGAGGCATCTGAGTACTTTTTGAAGAACAAGCAGGAGCAGCTTGGTTACTTGATAGCATCAACTCTGCGGATTGAAAAGGGGTTGGCCACCCTAACTCAAAACCAGGAGATCCTGGAAAGAATCATGGAACAAAAATTCTATGATCTTGATGTCAAAGTAACGAGATTCATCGGTTGTGGAGCAGCTACAGGATGACATGCAGGAGAGGAAGGGCAGGACAACAAGCGATGCATTGCCAGAGTGCCTCTAGCTCGAGAGATCAGCTGCAGAGCCGACTGCAGACACGAGTCACTTCATCCGCTCCAGCTACAGCTCCAAAGGCAACCAGCTCCAAGACCAACTCCTTCAGCTCCTACGTCATCAACTGAGGTCTTCGTCCAAGGAGCCATGTCTACGCCACCAGTAGAAGACCAAGCCTAAGAGACGATATAGTCCTATGCATTTCCTAGGAACTTTTTGGTAACTTGTTGCCAAAGGGGGAGAAAAATGTATAGATCATAGGCTTCGAGAGAGAGAATTTGCTTTTGTTCTCTCTTGTCTTCTTGGTTGAACTTTGTTTGCTTTTGATTGCTTGAGATACTATGTTATTTCCTGTGAGACATTGATGATCATGTGTTTGATCGTAAGCAACACTTATGCTTGTTAGTTGATATTATCTTACTTATCCTTATATGATCATTCACTTTGCTTGGTGATGAGTGCATGTATTCAATCTTTATTATTTTGAGTGCTCCACCAAGATGTATGTGACATGGAAGAGTAACCCATGAGCCTAATTCCTTGTGCATTTGCAGTCCAAAGCAAATCTTAAAACATGCACAAATTTAGGGGGAGCTCTTGCTTATCACATACTTCTCAAAGTGACGATGTTCTTCAATCTTATTATCATTTGTCGAAGCTTTGATCTATATGTTGTCATCAATTAGCAAAAACGGGGAGATTTAAAGTGCGACTATCCCTAGGTGGTTTTGGTAATTCATAACAACATATAGCTCATTGAGCTAATGCTATTCCAAGACAAATATTTCACGAAAGCTCAATGAATGGCATGGCATGGATGATGAAAGTGTATCCCTCAAAATATTAAGGACAAAGGATTGGCTCAAGCTCAAAAGCTCAAGACTCTACATTTTACATCTTAGTGATCCAAGATCACATTGAGTCTATAGGAAAAGCAATTACTATCAAGGAGGGATGAGGTGTTGCTTAATGAGCCTCTTGCTTCATGTGCTTAGTGATATGCTCCAAAACCCTCCACTACTTTCTCACATCCACATATGACCTAAACCTAAAGTCAAACTCGGCCCTACTGATTCTTTCTATCCGGCGCCACCGAGTTCAGATGTCATAGACACTGCCACAAACCCTAGGCAAATCGGTCTCACCGATAGGGATCTCGGTCTCACCGAGATGGGATTGTAATCTCTCTGTTTCCCTTGGTAATGTTTCGGTCTAACCAAAGTGAGCGATCGGTCCCACTGATATTGCAATGTAAACTCTCTGTTTCCCTTTGGTAACTTTTCGGTCTCACCGAAAGAGCGAATCGGTCCCACCGAGTTTACCTGACCAACTCTCTGGTTAGCTAATTACCAAAATCGGTCCCACCGAGTTTGTGTGATCGGTCTCACCGAGATTATGTTATGCCCTAACCCTAACCATATCGGTCCTACCGAGTTGCATATCGGTCCCACCGAAAACCCTAACGGTCACTAGGTTTACTGAATCGGTCCAACCAGTTTGTTGACTCGGTCCCACCGAGTTTGGTAAATTGTGTGTAACGGTTAGATTTTGTGTGGAGGCTATATATACCCCTCCACCTCCTCTTCATTCGTGGAGAGAGCCATCAGAACAAACCTACACTTCCAACTTACCAGTTCTGAGAGAGAACCACCTACTCATGTGTTGAGGCCAAGATATTCCATTCCAACCACATGAATCTTGATCTCTAGCCTTTCCCAAGTTGCTTTCCACTCAAATCTTCTTTCCACCAAATCCAAATCCTATGAGAGAGTTGAGTGTTGGGGAGACTATCATTTGAAGCACAAGAGCAAGGAGTTCATCATCAACACACCATTTGTTACTTCTTGGAGAGTGGTGTCTCCTAGATTGGCTAGGTGTCACTTGGGAGCCTCCGACAAGATTGTGGAGTTGAACCAAGGAGTTTGTAAGGGCAAGGAGATCGCCTACTTCGTGAAGATCTACCGCTAGTGAGGCAAGTCCTTCGTGGGCGGCGGCCATGGTGGGATAGACAAGGTTGCTTCTTCGTGGACCCTTCATGGGTGGAGCCCTCCGTGGACTCGCGCAACCGTTACCCTTCGTGGGTTGAAGTCTCCATCAATGTGGGATGTACGATAGCACCACCTATCGGAACCACGACAAAAACATCGTGTCTCCAATTGCGTTTGAATCCTCCAAACCCTTCCCTTTACATTCTTGCAAGTTGCATGCTTTAATTTCCGCTGCCTATATACTCTTTGCATGCTTGCTTGAATTGTGTGAAGATTGCTTGACTTGTTCAAAGATAGCTAAAATCTGCCAAAGTCAAAAATTGGGAAAAAGTTAAGTTTTTAATTGGTCAAGTAGTCTAATCACCCCCCCTCTAGACATACTTCAAGGTCCTACACATATGCATGAGACAAATGCAAGAGGAAACACAAGAGAACTTCATCTAGAATTGGGCCGTGACAAGGTCACCTATGTTAGAGTTTATTGACTTAGGAGTCAAGTGAGGTCACTTGATCTTTGGTCATACTCATCGTTTACGCTCAAAATGGGGTTACCATTTTTCGTTTAAGCATCTTGATGTATTCACATCTTCACCCCATGACTTGGAGTAAAGCTTCTCTAAGATGGAATAACATACCTTGGGTGGTGGTGTTGCTATAGTTGAACTTGTGTGGGTTGCTCAAGGTTGATGTAGCTCATCAAGAGTTGGGAGCACCACTTGGAATTTGAGTTCATCTACCTACATGGGTTAGTTTTGCAAGGAAGAGCACTTGTGTATCCAAAATGAAAATCATAAAATTTAACATAGAATGTGTCAAAGGATATGTTTGAGGGGTTTTGTGCTTCCTTGTCTTCAACCACCATTGTGTAGAGACTTGGTGATGTAGAAATTGCTCAAGATATGAGTGAGTTGCAATTTCATGGATTTTGATTCATCCAACTACCTACAAGGGTTAGATAGCATGCAAGGGTGCAAAAAAAATCCAAGACATATAGATAGCATCATGAAAGAAATGTCAAGGATTAGTCAAAGGCTCATGCCTTGCATGTATCCAAATGGAGTTCCTACTCCAAGTTTGAAGCATCAATGGTGTTAAATTCACCTCTCAAACAACAAAAGACTTTCTCATCAAGCAGTTTGGTGAATATATCCGCTAATTGATCAATGTCCCCTTTGGCAACATGATCTTGAATGAAATGATGAAGAACTTCAATATGCTTAGTTCGAGAATGTTGCACGGGATTGTGAGCAATCTTAATAGCACTTTCATTGTCACAAAGCAATGGAACATGTTTCACATATATCCCATAATCATTAAGTGTTTGGGTCATCCAAAGTAATTGAGCACAACATGATCCAGCAGCAATGTATTCCACTTCGGCGGTGGATAAGGATACCGAGTTTTGTTTCTTGGAGGACCAAGACACAAGAGATCTACCAAGAAATTGACAAGTACCCGAAGTGGACTTTCTATCAACCTTGTCTCCGGCATAGTCCGAAACGGAGTAACCGACAAGATCAAAAGAAGACCTCTTAGGATACCAAATGCCAAAATTTGGTGTGTGTATTAAGTATCTCACTATCCTTTTCACAGCCTTAAGATGACACTCTTTAGGGGCCACTTGATATCATGCACACATGCACACACTTAGCATAATGTCAGGACGGGAGGCACATAGATATAACAATGAACCAATCATAGAGCGGTAAACTTTTTGATCAACCAATTCACTGTCCTTAGTCAAGTCAAGATGTCCACTAGTAGGCATGGGTGTAGACATACCTTTCTATTCTTTCATATTGAACTTCTTGAATAAGTCCATGGTGTACTTTGTTTGAGAAACAAAGGTACCTTCCTTAGTTTGCTTGATTTGCAAACCAAGAAATAATTTGAGTTCACTCATCATAGACATCTCAAACTTCTCCGACATTAGCTTTCCAAACTTCTCACTAAAATGAGGGTTAGTTGAACCAACTATAATATCATCAACATAAATTGGGCACACAAATAGTTCTCCATTAACCCTTTTAGTAAAAAGAGTAGAATCAATTTTACAAATTTCAAAGCCTTTTTCAATAAGGAACTTGGTCAAGCATTTATACCACGCTCTAGGAGCTTGTTTAAGACCATAAAGGGCTTTGTGAAGTTTGTAAACATGATTAGGTTTTTAGGATTGACAAAGCCGGGAGGTTGCTTAACATAAACCTCCTCAATTTCACCATTTAGAAAAGCACTTTTAATGTCCATTTGGTACAAGGTGATATCATGGTGATTAGCATAAGCAAGTAAGATGCGAATGGACTCAAGTCTAGAAACAGGAGCATATGTCTCACCATAGTCCATACCTTCGACTTGAGTGTAGCCTTGGGTGACTAGGCGTGCTTTGTTGCGGACAACTTGACCATCTTCATCTTGCTTGTTGCGAAACACCAATTTGGTACCAATGATGTTGTGGTTGTTGTCGGGCTTCTCGACCAATGTCCACACTTGATTTCTCTCAAAGTTGTGTAGCTCTTCGTGCATAGCGTTTATCCAATCCGGATCTTCCAATGCTTCTTCAACCTTCATAGGTTCAATGCTAAAAATGAATGAGTAATGTTCAAAAAAGTTAGCCAAACGAGTTTTAGAGCGAGTGATTCTCCCGGTTTGGATATCATTGTAGATTTTCTCGATGGGATGGTCTTTGGCAATTCTTGCTCGAACTCGTGGGAGCTTTGGCTTGGCTCGGGGTGGAACATCTTCTTCATATTGTTCTTCTTCTTGGCCTTCTTCATTGTTGACGTTGTCATTCTCTTGTCGTGGTGGAGAAGGAGGTTGTTGATGTTCATCTTGGTGTACTTCCTCGTTTTCTTCGTCTTGGTGTGTCCCACTTGTGCATGCTTCCGTTCAATTCTTGGTTCACCTTGTCGTGAGGTAGAAGCTTCCGCTTGGACGGACGAGGTACTCTTCTTCACCTCCGTTGGACGAATATTGCCAATAGACAAGACTTGGATAGCTTCCGAAGGGTCTTTGTCTCCTACATCAATTGGCAATTGCTTTACTTGCGAGCTGTTAGATTCATCAAACTTCACATCTACCGTCTCTTCAACCTTTCGGGTGAAATTGTTGTAGACACGGTAAGTGTGAGAGTTTGAGCCATAACCAAGTAGGAAACCTTCATGAGATTTAGGAGCAAATTTAGAATGGCGATGCTTATCAAGAATGTAGCACTTTGAGCCAAATACTCGAAAGTATCCAACTTGGGGTTTGTTACCGGTGAGGAGCTCGTATGCCGTCTTGCCGAGTAGCTTGTGAAGATACAAGCAATTTGTTGCATGACAAGCTGTCTCAACCGCTTCTGCCCAAAAGTGTTTTGGATTCTTGTACTCATCAAGCATCGTTCGTGCCATCTCAATAAGAGTCTGGTTCTTTCTCTTAACAACTCGATTTTGTTGAGGTGTGTACGTAGCCGAGAACTCGTGTGAAATCCCCTCTTCGTCAAGAAAGGTATCCACATTTGCGTTCTTGAACTCCGTTCCGTTGTCGCTCTAAAACTTTTTGATCTTCACGTCAAATTGATTTTGGGCCTTCCTAGCAAAGTTTTTGAAGATCTTCTGGACCTGCGATTTGTCATCAAGAAAGAACAGCCACATAAATCTTGAAAAATCATCAACTATGACTAGACCAAATGAGTTACCACCGAGACTCTTGTAGGCATGTGGACCAAAGAGATCCATGTGAAGTAGCTCGAGTGGTCTTCTCGTGGTCATGATGTTCTTTGCGCGATGACTTCCTCCAACCTGTTTTCCTGCCTGACAAGCACTACAAAGTTGTCGGCGTTCTGGGAACGAGGGTCCCCAGACTTGCCTCCCTGTGGCCCGTGGCGTGGCTCAAGTGGGGGCCCAGCGCGGCCCAGCTTCATCAGCTCACGCTCAAGACCCTCGCGAGGGGCCAAGCCTCGTGGGGCGGACGACAGGAACCTGCCTCAGGAGTAGCCTCGTCAGGCAGGCTCACGAGGAGGCGGAGAGATCAAGGCAGGGTACCTCACGAGGGTGCACCGTGACGCAAGCCATGACATCAAGGACCAGGCGGGCGCCAGGCGGGCGCCGGCCTGCGCAGTGTCCTTGTTTCCCTTTCGGTGCAAAGGGGGCAAGCACAGGCCAAGGCATCAGGCAAGGGTTACCATTTCGGTGCAACAAGACCAAGACCAGCACAACGGCAGGATGGAGGTCATCATGGAGCCCAGGACGACGTCACCACTAGAGCCTTTGGCAGTCGAAGACCAACTTTAGTCAGATAAGTGTACCAGATGTTCCCCTTCAAAATGGCCAATTGTTGGCGCCCTTCCCGCTCATTATTTGGGAAGAGGCCCAGGGCTTCCCTCTATAAATAGGACTAGCCACCACAGAGACAAGGGGTCGAACCTACCACAGAGAGAGGGAGAGAGAGAAGCGACTGAACTCACCCAAGCAGTTCATCGCACTAGCTCAAGAACAGCCCCTCGCGAGGCTATTCTTCCCTTGTACTGTTCTTCATCATCCCAGAGGCAATCCACCACACCACACACTGGAGTAGGGTATTACACCACCACGGTGGCCCGAACCAGTATAAACCTTGTGTCTCTTGTGTTGTTCATCGTTCCTAGTTTAGATCCCTCGCAAACCATTAACGCGTGAGCTGGTAGGGGAAAGATCTCCACGCGCACCCCAGTATTCAAACCTCAAGGGTCTGCCGGAACCCGAAATCCGACATTTGGCGCGCCAGGTAGGGGTGCGCCGGAATATTTCTTCCGCTGGTCGCGTGTGATCTTCCGTCGTGCCCATAGCTGACGCTCGCCGAGCCCGCGCCGAGCGCCAGGCTGCTCGCGCCACTCGAGTTGCCCAGACGGCTCCCGTCGTCGGACACCCCCGTTGTTCCCCGTCGGCTGCCGCCAACGCCGCCACCAGCCCGGCGGGGAACGAGCAGCAGGCCTCATCCCTGCACCCATCGGTGAGGCGAGAAGGGCGCACCGCTACTCCCTCGCTCACCCCTGCTGGTTCTTCGTCCCCTGCACGCCTCGCTCCCATGGAGGCTCGAGCCGCGCTCATCGCGGTGAACGAGCTACTGCGCTACCGCCCTGTCGACGACGTCTACGAGGAGTGGCTCGACCGCGTCGCCGAGCTCGCCTGCGTCGCAGGGGCTCCCCCGCGCCGTCCCTCTTGCTGCCTCGCCCTTCACCCCACGCGGGAGGCAGGGAGCCGGAGGTGCCCCTGCCACCTCCTTCCCAAGAAGGCGCCCTGGCTCTAAGGCGCGTGGCCCCGGGCCGAGACCCTCCGCGTCCGGCGCCCGTGCAGTAAGAAAGGAGCTGCTAGGAGATCCCTCGTCCCCAAGAAGGTGCTCGCGTGCTCCCAGAACCAGAGCGCCGCGACCATGCTCCAGCGCCACCGCATCAAGACCCCGCGCTGCTCCAGGCAGCGGTGCGCGGGAATCCACAAGAGCAAGCTCCGCATCAGCAGAGAGCCCCAGTGGCCACCGCAGGCTGCCGCGCCTTCACCGCCGAGCTACGCAGCGTCGCATGGCCCGACAAGTTCAAGCCAGACCTGCCTCCTCGCTACAACGGCACTGCCAACACCGCAGAGTTCCTTCAGCTCTACGAGCTGGGCGTCGAAGCCGCCAACGGGACGAAAAGGTCAAGGCAAATTGGTTCCCCATGGCGCTCAAGGATGGAGCCCGAACCTAGCTCCTGAACCTGGCTCCCGGCACGATCTCTTCGTGGGACGAGATGCGCACCCGCTTCATCGCCAACTTCCAAGGAACTCGCGACCGGCCTCCGGCCGTGAGCGACATGTGCCGCTTCAAGCAACAGCCGGGAGAGACCCTGCAGAAGTACATCCAGCGCTTCAAAAACGCCCGCCTCAAGATTCCCAAGGTGACTGAGGAAGCCATCATCTCAGCCTTCTCCGATGGCGTGCGTGACGTCAAGATGAAGGAGGAGCTAGCAATGCATGAAGACCTGTGCACATCCCTAGAGCTGTTCAACTTGGCGACCAAATGCGCCAGGGCTGAGGAAGGGCGCCTCTCCCTCCTCGAGCTTCCGGCTAACGATCTAGAAGAGAAGAAGCCCAAGGCCAAGGACGTGAAGCGCAAGGGGGCTGTCGTGCTGGCGGCAGAACCAGACACCAAGCGAGGCAGGGATCAGCCTGAGTCATCCAAGCGCAGCCGGTACTGCGTGTACCACGACCTCCACACCCACAACACCAACGAATGCCAAGAGCTCAGGGCCGTGCGGGAAGGGCGCATTGGCCGACGCCCCGAGCGCAATGATTGGGGCTACGGCCGAGGAGGAGGAAGAGGCGCATGACGCTAGGAAGACCGTGGCCCTCGCCAAGGATGGCGTGACAGACCTCGCGAGGACCGCTGGCAGGACCAGCCTCGCGAGGGAGGTTGGAGGGACCAGCCTCGTGAGGATCGCCCTCAAGGCAACGCGGGGCTCCCACCTTTGCCACAGCCGCCAAGGAGGTACGAAGACAATCATCAGGACGAGGGGGCTGGGGGCTTCCGAGCAGCAGCGATCGCTTGCATCCTGGGTGGCGCTCAGGCCCCAGCCTCTCAGCGCATCTTCAAGTAGTTTGCTCGCGAGGTGAATGCAGTCCTCCCCATGCCTGAGGCCACACGCCCTCTCAGGTGGTCATCGTGCGTTATCACGTTCAGTTCAGCGGATCAGCTCAAGTGCGCAGCAACGGTCGGAGTACTCCCCATGCTTTGCTCACCAGTCATCAGCAACGTGCAAGTCACCAGGACCCTCATCGAGGCGGAGCAGGGCTCAATGTCATGTCCGTCGAAACATTCAACGATCTCCAAGTGCCATACGATCAGCTCCAGCCGACCAAGCCTTTCTCAGGAGTCACCGATGGCTCCCACCGTCCCGATAGGGCAAGTTCGCCTTCCCGTCACATTCGGACGGCGCGACAACTACCGCACCGAGCTCATCGACTTTGACGTCACCCACATTCGCCTGCCATACAATGCCATCCTCGGGTACCTGGCTTTGGCCAAGTTCATGGCAGTGACTCACCATGGCCACAATGTCCTCAAGATGCCAGGAGGCGGAGGAGTCATCACAGTACCTTGTGAGGAAAGGGATGTAGTGTGCTCTCTTGAGCGCGCCTTCCAAGCCGCAGCAATCGAAGACCCAGATCACAGGAGCGAGAGACTTCCCGAGGTAACCCCTAAGAAGAAGAAGGCTTCGCCTGGTCCAGGCCCTCGCAGGGAGGCACCTCCGGAGGCATGGCATCAGGACCCGCGCCCGTTCAAGGGGCGCCACCCTCTGTCGCATAGGAAGGCGCGCCCGGCGCCCTCCTCAAGCAAGGCTCGGGGGCTCTTTCATGGCGAGCCACCGACCTAGCTGAGGTCACGAGGGAGGCGCTCGGGCACCACTTGGAGGCGTGCTTCAAGGCATGTTTCCCTCAGGAAGGTATGAGACAAGGAGGGCCAAACACTCAGGAGTTCATCGCGAGGAACACCCAGGAGCTACAGGAGTCAAGAGTCACGCGCGGCTATCCGCCTGCCCGCCGTGGCCCCACATCCAGGCGAGGATGCTGGGCTGCGGATCTGCATCGACATACCAGGGCTCAACCAGGCCGCGTCTCAAGAGCGCCTCTGGCCCTCGCGCGTGGGGCGTTGCGAGGGTCCACCTCACAGGTATGTTCGCATGCCTTTCGGCCTGCCGAACACGGTCGCCGCCCATCAGCGCCTGCTGAGGTGTGCTATGGAAGGTCAGGAGGTCAAGCAGCGCGCGGTCCTGGCAGAGATGGAGATGGCTCTCGAGGAACCCCCCGTGCCCTCGGAGCCTCCCGAGGCTCCAGGTCCGGAGGACTCGTGAGGGTCGGCTTCCTCATCACGCGTCATCCGCTACCTCGACATCTCGCCATCTCCGACCATATCAGGTGACATCTTTCCAGGTTCCCTTTTCAGCTGGGAGTACCCCTCAGGCTGCATCATTCCCAGGCCGCGTGGGTCCGTCCCTGCGGCGTGTATCCGTTTTGCTTATGTTATTTACTTACCTTGTTGGGGGCGCCCCTCGGGCTGCATTATCCCCAAGCTGCTCGGGCCAGACCCAGTGGCGTGGGCTTTCTCCGCACCTATCTAGATGGATTTGCTCATTCATACATAACATGCTTGACCCAATCGCCTGCTCGATTGACACCTACCTTTGGAGCCGCTCGCTCAGGCACGGCACTTGCGCACGGGTCCGTCCCCGCAACGCCAATAAATCTGAGTGGCTGAGCTCTGGCCGCGGCAGCCCTGCAAGGCACCACCTCACCAAGCCCGCAGTGCCCCCGCTCACTCCCTCGGAGCGACCAATGGTTGGCTGGCAACCGTGATGATGAATCTTGTTTCCCCTCGTGATTGGTACGCAGGACCTGCTCCAGGAGTAATGCTGGCAGCATCACGAGCCTTCTCTCCTCCTCTCCGGTGCGATCCGCTTGTGCATTAAAAGGGGGGCACCTGAGCATCGCGACTCATGGGCTCCTACTGGCTCTCTAGCCCTCAACCCCTATGTCGGTGTCAAAACCGGCGGATCTCGGGTAGGGGGTCCCGAACTGTGCGTCTAGGCGGATGGTAACAGGAGACAAGGGACACGATGTTTTACCCAGGTTCGGGCCCTCTTGATGGAGGTAAAACCCTACGTCCTGCTCGATTGATATTGATATTGTGGATGTTTACAAGAGTAGATCTACCACGAGATCAAGGAGGCTAAACCCTAGAAGCTAGCCTATGGTATGATTGTAAGGGTTGTTGTTCTGATGGTCCTACGGACTAGAGCCATCCGGTTTATATAGACACCGGAGAGGGCTAGGGTTACATAGAGTCGGTTACAATGGTAGGAGATCTACATATCCGTATCGCCAAGCTTGCCTTCCACGCCAAGGAAAGTCCCATCCAGACACGGGGGGAAGTCTTCAATCTTGTATCTTCATAGTCTTGGAGTCCGGCTGATGATGATAGTCCGGCCGATGATAGTCCGCCGATGATGGTAGTCCGCCATCCGGACACCCCTAATCCGGACTCCCTCGGTAGCCCCGAACCAGGCTTCAATGACAATAAGTCCAAGATGCGTGTAGTCTTCGGCATTGCAAGGCGGGTTCTCCTTCAAGTCCTACGTACCGCGAGCGAGTGTCCAGCTTCCTCATCGATGTTGCGCGTCTTGGCTTCCACGCCCAATAATGGCCTTCTTCCACGCGTCGCCATGAATGTGAAAAGCCGGGTGTCTTTTATGTTTTACCCCTAGTTGTGCGAACAATCTGCCTATAAGGGAGGCAAGAATCCAGATCCAAATCACCATCTTCCTCTCGCAAATACTCATCGAGGCGCTTTCGACCAAGAATCCATTCCATCATGGACCGTCAACGCGACTCCTCTTATCGCGCTCCGGCCCTTTGCCGGGAGATTGGAGGAGATGCTCTGTTCCGCTGTGAGCTGGTGAAGCTCCAAATGGGGGATATCTCCTCCGGCCTTCATGGTTCCGGTTCGAGCGGGCTGGCCACCTACAAAGGTGGGAAGGAAGCGGAGGTTACCCCAAATCCCAACAAAGGGGCGGGTATGCTTCGTCCCCTATCCGATAAGGGGCTCGGATTTCCTGTACATCCATTCCTCCGCGGGCTCACGGAGTTCTCGGACTCCAGCTTCATCACCTCACGCCCGCCTCAATCCTGCATATTATGGGTTATGTAGCTCATTCTGAGCTTTTCCTGGCGTCGAGCCCCACTTCGCTACTGTGGAAGAGGTTGTTCGCCTTGTACCCGCTCTCACGAGGGGTCCATATATCAAGTGGGCGGCGCGAAATATGGCGCATTGCGGGACGGATATCCATCCGGAACCCCTAAGAAGGCGCCAAGACTGGCCTTCGAATGGTTTTATATAGAAGGCGCTCGTTGCGGACCCTGTTGGATCGGCCTCCGGAGTTCAGCAATGCTCCTCTAAAAAACGCCTTAGTTGGCGTCATGAGCCCCATCCGGAGGAAGACAAGAGCGTCCATTATTTGATGGGCGAATAAGGTTCTTGGCCCATGCCGGGTTGACCATGATTGGAATCATGGCAACATGCATTACGTGGGGTGCAGCCACTACAATACAGGCCACCCATGTGGGATTTCAGCGGGAGGACGATGCCACCCGTCATGGCATAAAGGGCGGATTCGGCCGAAGATCTGGTGACGATCTTGTCCGCCTGTATAAGGGGGAGAAGGAGGATTTCCTTCGGAAGAACCCGTTAGATGGGTTTTCCATGAATAATCCCCGGCCTTGGGTAAGCGAACACTCAGCGTGTCCGACCCGTGCCTTTTGAAACTTAAGTTTCTTATATTGTGTTCTTCTTTCGATGCGAGAACTGCGCCGGACCGTGGAGGGCATGCTAAGTCCGCTCCGCAGCCCGAGGATCGAGAGAGATCCGGGATCCGGCCTCGAAGAGGATCCGGACATAAAGGTGGATCTAATCGGCGGGTGTTCCACCAGCTCAGCATGGACAATGCTTTAGTCGCCATCACGGCCGACTATCCCGGACTATATCCGGCTTCCCAGGTGATTGCGGCCGAAGCCCTGACACCGTCATTCCTTCCTTGCTTATTTATGACCACCGTATATGATGGCACTTGTGCAGGAGGCGCCTAGGGGAAGCCGAGCCAGCGGTGGTTGACCAACAAGGGCAGATTCGGACCATGAGGCGGAAGAGGAGCGCGCGCGCTTGATCGAAACGTCGCCGCAAAGGTGTAGCTCACAATTCAGTATTTAGAAACAACGTTCCTAGGAAGCGTTTGAGTGCTCATGACTTTTATAGGGAAAAAGCGTCCGCGGACTGCGGGCGTGAAAGTTGTCAATCCAACCTCTACCAGCCGGGCTCCCTTTTTGGTGAGGAGGGGAGGCGGCGCAAAGCGCGAGCGACGTTCCTCCGACGGAGGATGCCGGCTGATATCCGCCACCAAGTCGAGGTGGAGAGTGCCACGAATCACAGGCACCGCCGACAGTATTCGTGACGCGTGCTTCTCCCGAGGCATTGAATGCCTTTAACACGGGGACGCGCACCTACGTGCTGCTCAAGATGGTTTTATCGAGCCACGGAGCAAAGATGTAAAAGACATCTGGTAAGAGAATTTAATAGTTGTATATGCGGTAGCCCCGAGACTTAAAGTAGTTATATTAACTGATTTAAGGATCATATGAAACGAGGATCTTACCGAGAAGAATACCCAACTGTCTCCGGAGCTGCAAGAGTGCAGGGCCCAACTGAGGCCGCACTTTCTGCGCAGAGGAGGAAGCGCAGGACCTCTCCCGTAACGCATTATTTTAGAAAGATAAGTAGCGTTTGGCCTTTGCGCAAGCCTGAAAGAAAAATGACGTTGCGGTGCTGCCGGACAAGATCCGGACAGCAAGAACTTCGCACCAACTAAAGGCGGCGAGAGGTGCTGCATAAGGTGCAGCATGAAAGGAACAAGCTCCGGATGCCCATGCCCAGCTTGGAGAAGAGCTGAAAGGCGTTCGGCCGAGCTGTCGTGCTCCGTTAAGGAGAATCAGCGGCTTGTCGCGGCATATATAGTAAGTGCGTGGCGAACTCCTTTGAAAAGAAGAGTTCGGCGAGGAAGTCAATTTGATGTAATATGTCCGCAGTATGCTCACGTCGGCTCTGCGGAGGAGATGCCCATATCAATGGGTGATCAACTTCCGAATTGTTGCAACCGGTCGAGCGAGTTGGCGGGCAATGGCGGCGTCATCCAGCGTTAGGCCAGCCTTCTCCTTACCCGAGGGTCTTGGGGAGCTTGCGGAGAAGCTGCAGGAGTCGGCAGCGCTTCCATTTATGGAAGATTTCGCCTGCCGCCAAGGTGCTGTGGAGGCCTCGGCCATGGTAAAGACGCAGCGGTACAAGAAGGCGGATCCCAACCACATGGCGAAGTCGGACCTGTGGGGCCCGATGGGAAGGAGATCCTGTGAGTTTAGTATCGCCAAGTGGAGTTGGCCGCTAAATTTTCCCAACAGGACTGTAAATTAGACACCCTGTTAGACGGGATTGAGGAAGAATACAACCAGTCGATTTGACAATGTATTGTAAAATGACATACAAAATGCCTTCTAGCCGGATTGTAGATCGTTTGTCTTTGCCGACCTTTTAACTTCGACCTCGGGACCCTAGAGTCCGGAGTGTGTCCGAATACCGTCTCGGTTATGAAACAACCGGGGTATGCATGGAGACCAGGCGTAGGGGTCATCAGTGCTTTATCAGACAAGTGCCCAACTAGTTATGTTATATTACATGGGTAGTAAGAAACATCTTCCAGGGAGAATAGTTCCGTTAAGGGTTCCTTTCCTCTGGGGGTGGCATGCCCTAAAGTGCATGTCCGGTCTGCGAAAAAAGCAGAAAAACATCTGGGGGCAGATAAATAAGTGGATAAAAAATCATCTTTTAAGTCACCGACCGAATATTCCCTTAAGAACGCTAGCTTTCGGCTTCACCCAGTCTGAGGTACACATCCGGCTGACCCGCGAGAATAATCGCAGAGGTGCTCCTTTACCTCCTAGCCGAACAATCGGGAACGTAGGGGTAAGCACAGGAGCCAGGCAACCCAGCTTGGCCAAAACTTAAGTCATATCGATGCATATAATGGTGAATAAAAGGTACATGTGGAGGCTTGACACATGTGCTAGGCATGAAGCCCGTATAATTAAGCTTCTGGTAAAGAAGCCCCCAGGTATAATGAGTGCGGATAGCACATCAATTGCGCGCGAATGTTGCGCAAGTAGGCCCTTTGAGGCTTGGATGAATAGGGTTGAGAAGAAAAGATAAACAGTAAGGCAGCTGAAGTAAAAAAATTTGGACGGGGAAGGGGCGAACTCTTAGTCGGCGCTAGGCATAGAATCGTCGGAGGCGGGCTGCGTTCCATGGGTTTGGCTCGAGTCGGTTATCCGATGCATTTCATAGACGGTGCGCTCCGCGGTCAGGACTTGATCGATGATGAAGGGCCTTCCCATTTGGGCTTGAGCTTGTCCTTTTCTTGTCCGGTGGCGTAGAACCAGTTCGCCAACATTGTAAGTCTTGGCCCGTACTTCTCTTTTGATATCTTGAGCCTGCTGCTGATAAAATGTGGAGCGAGCCTTGGCGACGTCGCGCTTTTCCTCAATGCGTCCAAGCTGTCCTGCCGATCCAACTCGGCTTCTTTTTCTTCGTACATGCACACTCGAGGTGAGTCATGAATGATGTCGCAGGGCAAAACTGCTTCTGCGCCAGATACCATAAAAATGGTGTGAATCCGGTAGTACGGTTAGGCGTTGTCCGCAGCCCCAGTCGGAGTCGAGCTCCTCTACCCAAAGTCGTGTCGATTTCGTAAGGGACCGCACTAGTGCAGGTTTGATGCCGCTCATTATTAGACCATTTTCTCGTTCCACTTGACCGTTGGTTTGAGGATGATAGACTGAAGTGTAATCGAGCTTGATGCCCATATTTTTGCACCATGATTTAACCTCATCGGCGGTGAAGTTCGTGCCGTTATCGGTGATGATGCTGTGGGGACACCATAACGGTGTACTACCCGGATATAAAGTCTATCACTGGTCCGGCTCTGCCGTTTTAACTGGCTTGGCCTCTATCCATTTGGTGAATTTATCCACCATGACCAATAGGTACCTTTGCTTGTGGGTTCCCCCTTTAAGTGGTCCAACCATGTCAAGCCCCAGCACATGACGGCCAGATAATGGGTATAGTTTTGAGGGCGGTGGGTGGCATATGGCTCGATTAGCAAAGAGGCGACAACCGACGCATCTTTGGACTAAGTCCCGAGCATCTGCTCGGGCCGTCGGCCAAAAATCCCGTCGGAATGCCTTTCCTACAAGGGCCCGAGCTGCGGCATGGTGTCCGCCTAGTCCGGCATGAATTTCAGCCAGGAGGTTTCGCCCTTCCTCTTCGGATATACACCTTTGAAGGACTCCGGTTGTACTTTTCTTATAAAGTTCTCCCTCATAGACCTTGTAGGCTTTAGATCGCCGGACAATGCAGCGGGCCTCATTTTGGTCTTGAGAAGCTCTTGCCTAAGCAAGTAGGCGAGAATGGTTCTGTCCACGGGCAATTACTGCCATTATGTCGTATGCGGAAGGTGTTATATCATCGGCTGAATCGCGGTTGGTGCGGCTTGTTCCGGTTTGTTAGTTCGGACTCCTCTTCCCATAGTACGGATGGCTTGAAGAGCCGTTCCAGGAAGATGTTAGGAGGGACATCGTCGCGCTTTTGCGCCAATGCGTGCAAGATCGTCGGCTGCTTGGTTATTATCCCGGCTCGTGATGGAATTCGAGTCCTTCGAACCGGGCTGACATTTTTAGGACAGCGTTGCGATATGCTGCCATTTTCGGATCTTTGGCGTCAAAGTCTCCGTTTATTTGGGATATTGCAAGGTTTGAATCCCCGCGCACCTCTAGGCGTTGAATGCCCATGGAGATTGCCATCCGGAGACCATGTAAAAGGGCCTCGTATTCGGCTGCGTTGTTGGAGTCCGTGTACATTATCTGAAGTACGTATTGGACTGTGTCCCCGGTCGGGGACGTCAATATGACGCCAGCCCCCAGTCCGGCTAACATTTTAGAGCCGTCGAAGTGCATGATCCAATTGGAGTATGCGCCGTATTCTTTAGGGAGTTCGGCTTCGGTCCATTCAGCGACAAAGTCAGCCAAAACTTGTGACTTTATAGCTCGCCGAGGTTTGTAAGATATATCGAATGGTAAGAGCTCAATGGCCCATTTTTCAATCCTGCCCGTTCGCGTCGCGGTTGTTTATAATGTCGTTAAGTGGTACTTGAGAGCCATCGTTATCGAACACTCTTGAAAGTAGTGTCGAGCTTCCGGATTCCATGAACACCGCGTATGCTATCTTACGATAGTGCGGGTAACGGACTTGCGGGGGTTAACACAAGTGGATACGTAGTATACTGGTTTTGGAGAGGGAATTTATGCCCTTCATTTCTCGTTCGACGACGAGTACCGCGCTTACAACTTGATGCGTAGCTGCGATGTATAACAACATTGGTTCGCCCAGGTTGGGCGCAGCCAGGACCGGATTTGTTGCCAATATGGCCATTATTTCTTCGAGTCCGGCGGTGGCAGCATCCGTCCACTCGAAGTGTTCGGTGTGCCTAAGGAGGCGATAGAGGGGTAATGCCTTTTCTCCTAGACGGGAGATAAAGCGGCTTAGAGCCACCACGCATCCAGTCAATTTTTGTATTTGCTTGAGGTCTTTTGGGATGTCTAGCTGTGACAGAGCTCGGATCTTGGCTGGGTTTGCTTCAGTTCCTCTACCGGATACAATGAAGCCCAGCAGCTTTCCAGCTGGTACACCGAAAACGCATTTTTCCGGATTCAGCTTGATGTCATATGCTCTGAGGTTGTCGAATGTGAGCCTCAAGTCGCCTACTAGAGTTTCAACGTGTTTAGTTTTGACGACTCGCCGTCTCACGTATGCCTCTACTGTTTTGCCGATCTGGGTAGCGGACATGTCTCAATCGTGCGGCGATATGTTGCGCGGCGTTTTTAGTCCGAAGGGCATCGTGTTGAAGCGTAATGGTCCATATGGAGTAATGAATGCCGCTTGCGGCTTGATCTGCTTCGCCATCTTGATTTGATGATAGCCGAGTATCGTCCGTGAAGCACAATGAATCGTGCCCTGCGGTGGCATCGATGATTTGGTCGATGCGGGGGAGGGGGAAGGGATCCTTTGGGCAGGCCTTATTTAGGTCTTTGAAATCGACACATAGGCGCCAGGATTTGTCCTTCTTTGGTACCATTACCAAGTTTGCTAGCCAATCCGGGTGCTTGATGTCTCTGATGAATCCGGCTTCCAATAGTTTGGCTAGCTCTTCTCCCATTGCCTGTCTTTTGGGTTCAGAAAATCGTCGAAGAGCCTGTTTGACTGGCTTGAATCCTTTTAGGATGTTTAAGCTGTGTTCTGCCAATCTGCGTGGGATTCCGGCATATCCGAGGGGTGCCGAGCAAAATGTCCCATTTTCCGGCGAATTCTCGCAGATCTGGCGTCCATCGAGGTTCAATTGTGCCCGATGGAGGCCGTCTTTGTCGGGTCCGTTGGGTGGACCTGGAATTTTACTATTTCATTTGCTGGTTTAAAGGAGGTGCACTTGGATCTCTTATCGAGTATCACATCGTCCCTATTCACCGTAGAGCGCAGCGTGGTGAGTTCTTCTGCCGCCAGGGCTTCGGATAGTGCCTCTAAGGCTAATGCGGCTGTCTTGTTTTCGGCGCGGAGTGCTATGTCCGGATCACTAACGAGAGTGATTATTCCGCCGGGCCCAGGCATTTTGAGCTTCATGTACCCGTAATGGGGTACGGCTTGAAAAATTGTGAATGCCTCTCGTCCTAATATAGTGTGATATCCGCTGTTGAACGGGGCCACTTGGAACATGACTTCTTCGGATCTATAATTGTCCGGTGAGCCGAATACCACATCGAGTGTGATTTTTCCTGTGCAGCGCGCCTCCCGGCTAGGGATTATTCCTCTAAAGGTTGTGCTGCTTCACTCAATGCGGCTCCAGTCTATTTCCATTTTTTGAAGGGTTTCCTCATAGATGAGGTTTAATCCGCTGCCGCCATCCATGAGGACTTTTGTAAGTCGAAAGCTGTCCACTATTGGAATAAGTACCAGTGCGGCTGGAGCTCGGGCTGTCCGGAATTTAGGTTCGTCGCTGGCGTTGAAGGTGATGGTTGTGTCGCTCCATGGATTGGTTGTTGCTACTTGGTAGACCTCGGCGAGGCCGCGGATTATTCGTTTCCGCATATTATTTGATGCGGAAGTCTCAAGATGTTGATACTGCATCGATGTTGTTGGAGTGGTTTTCCGGCTAGAAGCTCCTCTCCACTTTTGGCCACCTGCCGTAATATCCAACATGCTCCAAGGTTATGTGTTGGGACGGCGCCTTACATCTTGTGAATTTTACAGGTCCGCTAAGCCATCCCTCTAGTACAGTTCCGTGCCCTTTATGGGGTCTTTGCTTTTTGGTTTTGTATCCGGTGCCTGAGTGTAATGCACCCTTTTGTTGCGGACTAGGGTTGTATTCAGGGCGGATTGTCCCAAAAATAATTTTCGTTGTCCGGAAACTCTCTATCGCACAAGATTTTCAGTACTATGGACGCCTTGGTCGGGCGCGTGTAATTTCGCGACGGCTGACGGCGTTCAAGAGTCCCTCGTCCGTGCAATTATTGCAAAAAATTGAGATTGCGTTTTCCTCTCGGCAGTCCTTTATCCTGTCCATAACCAGGAGGAATCTGGCCCGGTAGTGATGTACTGTCTCAGCGGGCTCTTGCCGGATTAGAGATAGATCGCATATGTCTGGGCGGGTGGGTGGAATTAAGTCCGGAACCCTACCCATCTCAAGGCTCGAAGGCCGAGAAGTTTCCGAATTTGGAAGCTTGGATTGCTGGACGTTGTCCAACGAGTCTGGTCCGATGCCTGACTTTAAGTTCAGTGCTTGATCGAAATCCGTCCCTCCGCGGGAATCCGGCATGGGGGGTTCGGAAGCCCGGACATGACTAGTTTTCAATATAGGGGAAGCGTTGCCGCATTGTTCCTCTACCACTGCAACGTGGTGGGTGACCTGGGGAGAGTTAATCTCTCGCATCGGTTTTAAGCCCAATCTGTTTGTAGTCTCAGAAGCGACTCGTGGCGGCGATGCGATCCAAGAGCTCGTTTACGGACGAGAGCTCTATTGGATCCAGCCGCTCTGCGAATTCCGAGCTGACGTGAAAATTGCTTTTGACGACTTGAGAGGTCATTATCGAAGCGGTGGCCGGACAGGCGGTCATAAGAAAACCACCTAGCTGGATAGTTTGGCCGGCGGCCAGGGCTCCTTTGGCGAAAATACCGTCCTTGAAGAAGGGAGGAGGCATCCTTCCTATCGGTGACGGCATAGAGGAACTCTCAATGAAAGCACCAATGTCGGTGTCAAAACCGGCGGATCTCGGGTAGGGGGTCCCGAATTGTGCGTCTAGGCGGATGGTAACAGGAGACAAGGGACACGATGTTTTACCCAGGTTCGGGCCCTCTTGATGGAGGTAAAACCCTATGTCCTGCTCGATTGATATTGATATTGTGGATGTTTACAAGAGTAGATCTACCACGAGATCAAGGAGGCTAAACCCTAGAAGCTAGCCTATGGTATGATTGTAAGGGTTGTTGTTCTGATGGTCTTACGGACTAGAGCCATCCGGTTTATATAGACAGTGGAGAGGGCTAGGGTTACATAGAGTCGGTTACAATGGTAGGAGATCTACATATCCGTATCGCCAAGCTTGCCTTCCACGCCAAGGAAAGTCCCATCCGGACACGGGGGGAAGTCTTCAATCTTGTATCTTCATAGTCTTGGAGTCCGGCCGATGATGATAGTCCGGCCGATGATAGTCCGGCCGATGATGGTAGTCCGGCCATCCGGACACCCCCTAATCCGGGACTCCCTCACCTTGGCCTTGACCCACGGCATCGCGACCTGTCATACCAGCGGTGGCTGAGCTCGCTCGAGGGCCGGCACCTGAGGACGTAGATCACTAAGGAAAGCACGAGGGAGAAGGGAGGATGAGGGAGTTCCGGACTAGGGGGTATCCGGATAGCCGAACTATCATCATCGGCCGGACTCCAAGACTATGAAGATACAAGATTGAAGACTTCGTCCCGTGTCCGGATGGGACTTTCCTTGGCGTGGAAGGCAAGCTTGGCGATACGGATATATAGATCTCCTACCATTGTAACCGACTCTGTGTAACCCTAACCCTATCCGGTGTCTATATAAACCGGAGGGTTTTAGTCCCAGAGGATCTAACAACAATCATACCATAGGCTAGCTTCTAGGTTTAGCCTCTTTGATCTCGTGGTAGATCCACTCTTGTAACACACATCATCAATATTAATCTAGCAGGACGTAGGGTTTTACCTCCATCAAGAGGGCCCGAACCTGGGTAAAACATCGTGTCCCTTGTCTCCGTTACCATCCGCCTAGACGCACGCCGGGACCCCTACCCGAGATCCACCGTTTTTTACACCGACATTGGTGCTTTCATTGAGAGTTCCTCTGTGTCGTCACCGATAGGCCCGATGGCTCCTTTGATCATCAACAACGATGCAGTCCAGGGTGAGACCTTTCTCCCCGGACAGATCTTCTTATTCGGCGGCTTTGCACTGCGGGCCAATTCGCTTGGCCATCCGGAGCAGATCGAAAGCTACGCCCCTGGCCGTCAGGTCAGATTTGGAAGTTTAAACTATACGGCCGATATCCGCGAAGACTTGATCTTCGACGGATTCGAGCCGCGGCCGAGCGTGCAGCACTGTCTCGATGGGCATGATCTTGCTCTGCAGCCGAACAATGCCCTGGAGGCCGCACCAGAATCCGCTCCGACCCTTAATCCGGAGCCGGATTCCCCGATCAAGGACGAGTGGTTGGACACCGCCTCGGGGTCTTTAATCTCTACGGCGATCGAGCCGAACTCCATCCCTGTCCTTTGCGAAGACTCGACTCGTGGTGCCGGACTCTCTCCGGACTCAACCTCCGCGCTTTGCTAATCGAATTCGATTACGCCTGCATGGAGTTCACGGTCATGACATCTTTCAAAGACTCGCCTGCTGGCGACATCCTGAATTCACTAAAGTCTCTCTTTATCCGGAGAGCCCTGGCCGGACTGCGGTCACGACGGTTGGGATGCGGACGACGAAGAAATTCAAAGCCCACCCACCACCCACTTCATAGCCATTGTCGAAAGCTTACACGACGTGCTCGATTTCGACTCCGAAGACATCGACGATATGGACGACGATGTAGGAGACAACAATGAACCAGCACCTATAGGACGCTGGACAACCGCACCCCATGATGTATACATGGTGGATACACCTAAAGTAAATGAAGACGAGGAACAACGGACGCCACGGGGATAAATCCTCAAAAGCAGTCAAACGGCAACGTAAACGCCAACAAAGTCCCGCCTCAACAAAGACCCAACCATAGAGCAGGGCGAACCGTGGACAATGAACAAGCTATCGAGCAATCGTCCAACAAGACAACTTGATAAACAATCTGTCCCGGCAAAGACAACAGTCCGGACGATCTCACACCGGACAAACCATCGGAGCAAATGACCTCCGAAAAGGTTCGTCAAGCCCTCAAGCGTAGCCCTGAAAAAGGTAGCGGAAGCTCAAAACAGCGGAAGATGCACTCAGGATTAGATGGAGCAAAGTATTCAGCACCGCAGAGCAGCACGGCAACAAATCGCGAACAAAGAGCTACCCAAAAGAAAGCTCCTGCCCGAATTCGGACGAGGAGGCCTTAGACCCCCACAATTAAAAAGAAGAAGGCCACCCGTCGGATGGACGACCTCATGGCAAAAAGAGAGCGCGAATGGTGCCAGACACAAACCAATATGCGATCCGCATAAGGATTCACATCAGCGGATGGCCCAGCTTAGGTCCATCTATGGGCCAAGGAAGCAGGCTCACAAAGCAATGCAATACGCCAAAATTCAAGATCACGGCACACCCAATATAGGGCGCCAGACACCCCTATGTTTCACCGATGAGGTGCTGGATCATGAATTCCCAGTGGGATTCAAACCCGTAAACATAGAGGCATACGACGGAACAATAGACCCTGGAGTCTGGATCAAGGATTACATCCTCCACATACACATGGCTAGAGGAGACAATCTCCACGCCACAAAATACTTACCCCTTAAACTCAAAGGGCCAGCTCAGCATTGGCTTAAAAGCCTCCCCGAAAATACCATTGGAAGCTCGGGAGAGCTCGAGGATGCATTTCGGGCAAATTTTCAGGGGACTTATGTCCGCCCTCCGGATGCGCATTTATCTAAGTCACATAACTCAACAACCCGGAGAGTCAGCCCGAAATTCGAACAGGTTCCTTACTAAAAGAACCAAATAGTCGATCGTCTCGACGCCAAGCCTTAGCAACTTTCAAACACAACGTCCGAGACGTAATGGCTCGCCAGACACCTCGCCAAGAAAAGCCAAGAACAATGGCCGCATTAACAAGCCTCATGACCCGTTTTATGCTGGAGAGGACAGCTGGCTGGCTAGATGCAAGACCAACACCCGAGTACATCCAAATCTGGGATGGAATGAAATCACGACGCAGAAAAGATCAGCGCCGAATAAAGAAAAATGGCCTGAAATAGTACGGCGTCAACGCCGGATTTAAAAGCTCTCGGCGAACAACAAAACTCTGCCCCTAAAGGATGACAAAGTGACGAGCTGTCCAACCTAAACAAGATTCTCGGATAGATCGTGTCAAATACATGGTACCTCCGGAAGCCTCGCAAACCATACCCACAGAGATTGTTGGGTCTTCAAACAGTCCGCAGACTGAACGCCGAACACAAGGGCTCACACACCAAGTAAAGATGATGACGAGCACCACAAGCAGAGCCCGAAAACAAAAGAATTTCCCACAAAAGGTTAAAACAGTAAACTCACTTCACGTGATCAAAGGGAAAATAGAGCGCGCCACTAAAAGGCGCCCGCACATTGGTTGTCAAAACCAATCACCTTCACCATCGTGACTATTCCGAAAATATCCGAACGCAGGATGGACTGCCTTGATATTGGATCCTATAATCGACGGATTCCAGTTTACACATGTCCTCATGGACGGCGGCAGGACATAAACCTGATATATCGTGACACAATCCGCAGGATGGGGATAAACCCAACCAAAATTCGCCAGAGCAACACCTCCTTTAAAGGAGTATCGCTCGCCCATACGCCTCGCACGGGCTCCATACTGTTAGAAGTTGTGTTTGGTTCATCCGACAACTTCCGTCGCGAAGGCTACTCTTCCATGTCGCCCGCTTAAAAGTAGCCATCAAACACTATTGGGACGCCAAGCTACCGCTTTAACGCAATACCGCATTATGCATCTCTAACACTTAAAATGCCCGGTCCGCGCGGCATCATCTCGTTAAAAGGAAGTATTAAGTATTACTCGAGCACGGAAGAAGGGGAGACGGCATCGACAGCTCCACAGCTATCCGGCTCCACTAGGCAAAGAACCTATAATTGGTCATTAAAACCCCGGACACGGCTAGACGAGTCCGGCGCCTACTAGCGGCACACCCCCATACGAGGGGCTACATACATGTGCAACAAGAGACAATAGAGCTCAATTTTATTCTTCGAACCGTACTATGTTCATTTAATATTAAGTACATCTTTCGCACGATCCTTTTTCTTTCAAACTAAGTTCCTCTCTTTTACAGATGAACAACGTGCTACACCCGTCCAGGATACGGCACAACGGAGATACAGCGCAGACGCAAGCAGGGACCCATTGCAAGGATTCTTTTCAGATTAAGACCCTGCGTAAACCTTTTTCACCGCCTCTTGTTGATTTACATTCCCCAGTTCCTTAACATAATCGAGGAGGAGGCTGGTGCTTGGCATTGGCCGCACCAGAATTTTTATGCTGCACTGGACACAAGGGGCTTAGGCATTATTTTGCCCATTTTCATAAAGACCAATACCTTAGGGAGTATTCGCATCTCGAAGTTAGGCCTTATATGCATCAGCTCGAATCATGTCTTTGGTCAAATGTTGGGTTGCCTGCCTCGTGTTTTGCTGCCTTACGCCCGCTTTCACGGCTAACGCGACACTGTGAGAGAACTATCATGATTGTGCCCGGTTCAGCCGGGCGAGCACCTCAAGAGAGAAAGCCGAAACTGATCTGTCATGATATAGCGAGAGACCGTCAACCACTCGATGACTCACAGTGAATGTTTAAAATTCTCCGCATTAACAAAGGACCGGTTTTCGGTCAGCACATACGCACTCGAATTCGGGAGAGTGCGGCGCCTGTGGGCTATATAGTAGCCCCACCTCGAACTCCTATGGCTAAGTGAAAGTGATAAAGCATTATAGTCCGTTGCCTGGTTTGCTACGCTATCACCTCCTTAACAGACCAAGACATTGGATTAAGTGTGAAAAGCGCTTTTTTTGCAAACACCCCGACTATGTGCGTGGGGGCTGAAGCCAAGGACTGCCATCTTTCAGTTATATACACATATACATAAACGGCCGCGATAGGGAGTAGTTTAATACTTGAACGCACAAGTATAAAAAGCACTTATATTACATTGAAACATTGTTTTCACAAATCATACATGTCACTAAACATAATATCCTTCGAGCATCAAGGTCTCTATTACACGAAGCGCCCGCAGACTTCTTCAAAGTAGTGCTCGGCAGGTACTCGCCTCGTCTCAATCCTGGATGCAACGTCGCTGGCCTTCATCTCTGCCCAAAGATGTCTTGACACGGCAAGAGCCATCCGCGCCCCCTCAATACATGCCGATCGCTTCATCAGCGTCGGTACGCTGCACCGCTTCCAAGAAACTGCTGCACTAAACCAAAATAGCTTCTTCGGCCGGGGTCCGTCCGCCACAAGTGAGTCAAGACATGCTTCATGGCAAATCCGACAATCGATTCAGCTCGGCCCACTCGGCCAACCGATCGGTTAGCGGCAGAGGACGCTCCGGACTATGGAATTGTGACCAATATAGCTCCTCCCTTCTGTGCCCCTTCTGGCCCCGGAAGTGCTCAACCGCGTCCACAACACTCTCCGCCAAGTCCAGATAAGCATCCTCCTGAACTCCACAACTTATCTAATCGAGCATACTTTGATCCAGATATTTCTCCACAGTGAAAACGGTTTTCCAGCCGCAATTGCCCCACCGACTCAGCTCCTCCTTGGCAGCTCTCAAAGCCGATCGGGCATTCTTGATTCGGCGCGGCCTTTTTAGGCCCTCTTGTTCCACTTGACGTTCTTTCTCAAGAACCTCGCAGCGATCGGTAGTATTCCTCAACTTTTGGCAATATCGCCATCTCTTCTTTGCTTCGGCAAAGGAGCAGCCGCTCAGCTTCTAGCTCTTCGACCGCCTTTACAGCGGCCACATTACTAATTCTGGCTTGCTCTTTCGCTCGGCGAGTTCTGCCCGCAGCTCTTCCACGGCAGCGGCACCATCTGCATTAAGCATATGATTAGTAAGACATGGGCGCAAGCTCCCTTACCAGGTGTCCGCATAGAAGTCACATACCTTGTGACTCGTCAAACCGCTTATTAACCAAAGGCGATGTCGTGATCCGCCTCATCAAGCTACCGCTTTAGTTCGGCATATTCATCAGTCCGGCTGGCCTCCGGACGCCCCGCCACCTGTTTAGGAGCGGCGATATGTTAAAACTGAGAATTTGATCCTCGGCACGCCATCAATTTTGACAACATACCGAGTCTCGGGGGCTACTATCTATATATGGCGCATTTTATATGCATAACTGTCAGAAGGTACAATATTTTTGCGTACCTCAAACCCCGTCAGTAAGTTTCTGACGGCTTCACGCAATCCGCTCTCTGCGGATGCAACTCTTTCAATCACCATACCCATTAGAGCACGATGATCTTCTGAGATAGCCGCTCGCCCGAGCAGATCCTTCAGCTCCTCCGACCGCACACCACTTGGCGCTGGACCTTCCGCCCACCGGACTTAGGGGACCCTCCGCGACGACACCTCCGGTCGTCCGCTTCACATGAGGGTGCGACAGGTGGAGGCGTTCGCTATCCATCATCTCCGAAGAAGATTCTCAAGACGAGCTCCGAGAAGGGCTGAGGTCCGAACTACAAGGTACAATTTCGTTATCTTCATAAATAAATACAGGATGCTCCTTATTTACAAGACCCCTTCTTTCTACTTACGGCTCATTGGAGGGCTGATCCCTTGGGGAAATAATGCGGCTGGGTTACTTCCCAGCCACAGACTCTCTCGTCAAGATTCCTTCCTCTTTGAGGCCTTGGCCTCCGGATCTTCTGAAGCGGTCCTTTCTCTCCTCGGAAGGTGGGACTCTTAATCCCTCCTTCCTTGATAGCCTCCTTCGCAGAGGCAGTTGCTCCCCCGCTCCTCCCTTCGCCTTCTTCAAAGGGCGCGACCTTCAACATCTTGGTCAACATGGGATCCGGCGTGGTCTCTAGGAGGGGAGCTGGACACCTTATCAACTTTGCCTTGGCTATCCACTCCTGTTCAAGAAACGACTCCTTTAAAGGGCATATATATAAAATAAATGAATGAACAGCTTGTCTGGGCAATTGTAGCTTAGTCCTGCGTCCTCGGTCAAGTCCGGACACTTCTCTTGTGATCTGAAGAACAGTTTATACATCTCCACAGGCGTCGTGCCCATAAAATTTTGGAGAACTCGTGGTCCCTCTGGATTGAATTCCCACAGGCGGAGGGGGCAACGTTTGCAGGGCTGAAGGCGCCGGATCACCATAACCTGCGCCACTGCAACTAGATTGATCCCTCTTTCCTGGAGATCTCGAATACGGCCCTGCAGCAGGGGAACATCCTTGGATGGCCCCCACGAGCCCCTTATTGACCCATGACGCCACCGCTGTGGTGGACTCTGAGCGAAGGCAGGAGCATCGCCCATTTGGTGCCCCCGGAGCGTGATATAAAACCACTCCTGCTGCCACAAACCAAGCTCCTCTTGAAAAGAGTCCTCGGCCACGGAGCATCAGACATTTGCTTATGACCGCCTCCACACTCGCTTGCTGCCCCTTGATCGCCTTTGGCTCCACCTTGAAGGTTTTGAGCCACAATCCAAAGTGGGGGTAATATGGAGGAAGGCCTCACATACAATAATGAATGACGAGATATGGAGGATGGACTCGATTCAAGTCATGGAAATCAAGCCCATAATAAAACATGAGCCCCGCACAAAGGGGTCCGCTGGAAAGCCTAAGCCCTCAAGGAAGTGGGACACGAACACCACGCTCGCTAGGCTCAGGAGGGAGTGACCTGCCCCGAGCAGCAGCCTATGCGAGATCTCGCCGATCGATACTGGCGCGCTCGCAGCTTTCGCACATCTTCTTCTGTGACGGAGGAAGACATCCATCGGCCGTGCTGGTCGGAGCCGGACATCGTCGAAAGTCCGAAGCGCCTGAATCTGAAGCTTTGGGTGTTGGAACTCGTAGCGCGAGGCGAACTCGATGGAGGGTGTAAAAAGAAGAGGGCCTTGGTCTCACTATAAGAAAAGTGTTCTTGAGGGTACACGGCAATTTCATCTAGTTACTTTCATCATGTTGGTTTGATTTGTGTTCGGTACTTTGATAATTTGATATGTGTGTGGACCGGTACTTGAACAAACCTCCTACTTATGACTAACCCTCTCGCAAGCATCCCCAACTACGAGAAAAGTATTAAGAATAAATTCTAATGATAGCATTAAAATTTTCGATCCAATCGGTCCCTTACGGAATAGCGCATAAACTGGGGTATAAACTTTTCGATCCAATCGGTCCCTTACGGAATAGCCAAATATGGTGAAGTGTCATGTAGTCGATGTTCACATGACACCACTAAAGGAATCACACCATACATACTATCAATATATCAAAAACATATCAAGTTCACATGATTACTTGCAACATGATTTATCCCGTGACCTCAAGAACAAAAGTAACTACTCACGAATGATAATCATGCTCAAGACCAGAGGGGTATTAAATAGCATATTGGATTTGAACCTATAATATTCCACCAAATAAACCATATAAGAATCAACTACAAGATGTAATCAACACTACTAGTCACCCAGAAGCACCAATCTATAGTTCCAGTAACAAGATTGAACACAAGAGATGAACTAGGGTTTGAGATGAGATGGTGTTGTTGAAGATGTTGATGGAGATTTCCCTCCCCGAGATGGGAGAGTTGTTGGTGATGATGATGATGATGATTCTCGAGAGGGTAGTTCTCTCGGCGGAATCGCCCACGAGGGCAAAAGTGCTCCTGCCTGTTCCGCCGAGACGGCGCAAGGCCCGTCCCGAAAGTCCTCTTGTTATTTTTTCTACGTCGAAATGACCTATATACCAGAAGACCGGCACCGGAGGTGGGCCTGGGTGAGCACAACCCACCAGGGCGCGCCTGGGCTCCCTGGCGCGCCCAGGTGGGTTGTGCCCATCTGGTGGGCCCCCTCATGTAGTTATTTGCTCCAAATGCTTTGAGAGAGAGGCGTCGATAAAAACAAAATACGGACATAGAAGCATCAATTTCGTTATTATAATAGAAACAAATGTAAACATAAGGCTTCAATCATAGAACTTTTATCATAGACTTCTCATGAATAAGTGACAATTCATCACACTATTGAAGTATAAAGCAAAAACTCTATTAAAAACGAACAAACTATGTTCTCAGTCTACTTTGTAACTACAATTCATCATCTTTTCAGGAAGGGTCACATATCAGAGCCTTTAGGCAAGTCCACATACTCAACCATTATATAGTCTTCTATGAAATATAACACTCACCGCGTACACATGAGCAAAACGTTTCAACCGGACACATAGAAAGATAGGGGCTTATAGTTTTGCCTCCCAACGTATTCACATCAAGGGTGATGTCAACAATAATAACTCATGCTATCTATATTCAACTGGACATATGTGCCTAGATCTTTCCTCACCACATGATGCTTGCCAAAGGAGAGAAATAAAAAGGAATAGAAGGAAAACTTTGACTCTTTGCATAAAAGTAAATACATAAAAGTAAAAGATAGGCCCTTCGCAGAGGGAAGCAGAGGTTTCCATGCACTTATTTGTTTGTATGCTCAACCCCTTAGTGCAAAAGAACGTCACATTGCATTGCCCCTTGTGATAGCGACCTTTATTATGCAGTATGTCGCTTTTATTCTTCACCATCACAAGTTCGTGCAACACTCAATTTTCTCTTACACTAAATTATCTCACACATTTAGAAGCAATTTTTATTGCCTTTTTTCACCGATGACAACTTACTTGAGGGATCTTGCTCAATCCCTAGGTAGGTATGGTGGACACTTGAAAATAATATTTGGGTTTAAGGGTTTTTGGATTCACAAGTAGTATCTCTACTTAGTGCGGAATTTTTAGCTAGCAAAGATAGGGGGCAAGCACCACATGTTAAAGGATCCATGACAATATGACTTCTATGTGAATATAAAGAAACATAAACCATTAAGTTGTCTTCCTTGTCAAACGTCAACAATTTTGGCATATAATATTTTGATGAGGGCTCACAATCACAAAAGATTTCTAGGATAGTATATTTATACATGAATGTTCACTTCCCTTATTAATTCTTTCATGAGTTGCATCATTGACTAATGCTATGTTTGTCAATCTCTAATAAAATTTTCTACTTATACTTTTCCTTATGTGGTGTCATCACCTACCATAAGATTAGTATATGATCTTTTTCATTATTTCTTTCCTTTTATTTATTTCCTTTCTCCTTTTCTTCCTTATTTCCTTTCTTTTATTTGCAACATGAAAGTAAAGAAAGCAAAAACTCAAACTAAACTTTATTATATAACTTGCACACGATTACAAGGATAGATCACTAAGCAAGCTCTCAAAAAAGAAAAGATCGAACTAAACTTTTATTCATCTAAAGCAAAAGACCGAACTAAAATAAGTAAAGGCAAAAAGATAGTGGGATGATATGATACCGGGGCACCTCCACCAAGCTTGGCAGAAGGCAAAGGGAGTGCCCATACCCAATACTCAATTCTCTTTTGGTGGTGAAGAAGATGATGGTGGTAAAGAAGAAGAGATCTTGTCCTCGGATTTCCAGGGCAGTGGTCCACCATCATAAGAGGAGGAGTGAGTCTTGTCGGTGTCAAAACCGGTGGATCTCGGGTAGGGGGTCCCGAACTGTGCGTCTAGGATCGATGGTAACAGGAGATGGGGGACACGATGTTTACCCAGGTTCGGGCCCTCTCTATGAAGGTAATACCCTAGTTCCTGCTTGATTGATCTTGATGAATATGAGTATTACAAGAGTTGATCTACCACGAGATCGTAATGGCTAAACTCTAGAAGTCTAGCCTGTATGACTATGGTACTGAATGTGTGCCATCCGGACTATGCCCTCCGGTTTATATAGACACGAGAGGGATCTAGGGTTACACAGAGTTGGTTACATAAGAAGGAATCTTCATAGTTGATCGCCAAGCTTGCCTTCCACGCCAAGGAGAGTCCAATCCGGACACGGGTGCAGTCTTCGGCCTTCATGTCTTCATAGCCCATCAGTCCGCCCATGGATAACAGGCCAGACGCTAGGACCCCTTAGTCCAGGACTCCCTCAGTAGCCCCTGAACCTGGCTTCAACGACGAGGAGTCCGGCGCGCAGATTGTCTTCGGCATTGCAAGGCGGGTTCCCTTCTATCCGAACTCCAAGATAGTCTTCGGATGCAATGATAGTATCTGGACCTGTTGCACACACCATACACAACCGCAGAGAGAATATAATTTTACACGAGTTCCATCCGCTGACAACTTTTTGTTGAATGACATTACGTCTGACCGGTCATAATTCCAAACCGTTTTTGTGTTTGATGCACCACGTCCCGAGACGCGGTTTCCATTGACACGTCTTGTCAAAGCAGAGATCGTGTCCCCTTATCGCGGGATTCTCATCAATGCGGGTATGGGTAACCCAACCGTGCCGTTTATACAGCCCTTTGGAATAGGCGAATTATAAGGCGAGTGGGGAGGCGTTCGATATTAACTACCTTTATAAGGGTATAAGGATTTCCCTCTTCCTCTCTCACGCCTTCTATCTATCCCTGCCCTTCCAATATCGTGCTCCAGTGCCCAATTTCTTATCCTTTCCACTCAAGCTAGCACTCGATCATGTCCGGATCCGGAGGTCAGGGCAAGTGGATGGTCTCTTCCGTCAAGGAGGAGGACATTACTGAGCTTCGGGCGGCCGGATATTTGGCGAAAGAAATCGCCCACCGTCTGCCGGCCGAGGGACAAATCGTCCCCACACCGAAGCCCAACGAGAGGGTGATTTTCATCCCTCATTTCTTCCATGGACTAGGGTTCCCACTCCACTATTTCATCCGCGGGCTGATGTATTATTACGGGATAGATTTCCACGATCTGTCCCCGACTCCTTCCTCAACATTTCAGCGTTTATCGTCGTGTGTGAGGCCTTCCTCCGCATTCATCCCCACTTCGGGCTATGGCTCAAATTCTTCAATGTGAAGCCGAAGGTGGTGGACGGCCAGCATGCGGAGCGCGGGGGAGCCAAGGTGAGCAAGCTATCCAACGTCTCCTGGCCGAAAGGTACTTTCGTGGAGACAGTAAAGGAGTGGCAGAGACAATGGTTCTACATCACAGAACCCCGCAGCACCACCTGGGCCGCGGCTGCCGAATTCCGCTCCAGTGCTCCTATGCGACTCACCTCCTGGGTCGAGAAGAGTCTGGACTTGTGTTCGCCCGATGAGCTGATTGCTCTACAGACGCGCGTTCAGAGTATGATAGCCAAGACCGTCAAGCTCGTCAATGTAATCCAGGTGATGCTGGTTCGCCGGATCCTCCCGTGCTAGCGCAGAGGTCGCCCTCTGTGGGAGTTTAATCCAAAGAAGCATCAAACCCTGGAGAGGCTCTTCGAAACCACTCACGAAGGTGCCTGGAAGTTTTTCTTTAAGGTCAACGAGAAACCGCCGGCCGCAGATTCGGACCGCAGGCACGATTGTAAACACCCCGCCAGCGAGGTATGTTATTCTTAACGTACGCCTTATCTGTTTGTTTTGAGGATTATGTATGAGCTTTTATCATCGCTCTTTCATGATTGGATGAAGATGGCGAAGCAAATCCAGTGTCTGGCTCCACTGCCTGAAGAACCGGTCATCCCTTGCCTGGCGAAGATGCTGGTGCCGGCGCCATATAAGGCGCTAGAGAAGAAGGCCAAGAAGAAGGCCAAGGAAGCCAAAAGTGGCCCCCGTCGCAAGGGCACTTCGGACGTGACGTCCGAAGACGAGGAAGCCCATTCCTCCATCCCTGAGGGCGACGACGAGGAAGAGGAGGAGGAGGTGGAGAAGAATCCTCCCACTAAGGAGAAGAAGAGGGGGGCCTCCACGGATCTGGAGGCGGGAACGCCCAAGAGGGGGAAGGGCGCTCCTGCGGTCAACACCGCATGGGACGTTGAAAGCAGTCCAGAGCGACGCTTCCTTGCTAAGCCTCAGGCCGCATCGTAAGTACTATGACTCTCATGCATAAGTGTATTCAGCCTCTCATTTTTATTGTTTTGACGTGGTTAATTGTACCATTGCAGTCCGGGTCATGGCAGCGTCCAGCGATCCTCATCTGGAGGTTCGTTGGATCCGGCGGAAATGGCCAGTATGTCGCCGCCGCCCGCTTATTCCCCTAAGTCCAAGGACGACACCGAGGTGTTGTCCCGGAGGACTGCTCCAAGCTGGGGAGGGGGCTAGGACACTGTCCAGGAGGCGCCACAAGGCGAGACCTCCGTTGCCGGACACATGGGGGAGCAAATCCCCATGGAGACTGGCGAAGAGGGACGTATTGAGTTCGGCCCTCATCCGAATACAATTCCCATGATCGATACAGCCCCGGGATCCGGCGTGCACCTTCCTTCGAAGGAGCGGGGCGTGCCAGTTCCACCGATGGACCCTGTCCAACCAGGGGCACCGGATAACCTGATGGAGGTACTACGAGGTGCCTCCATTGTGGACGAGCACCGTATCCTTATGGGTACAGTGATCGAGAAGGTTCAGTCCGCCAGGAGCGGGCTAAACGAGGCCTGCAACAACCTGTTGACAGGTTTCGAGGTAAGTCACGAACACCCCGTGCTGACAATAGCCCCTGAGACACTGTCCGGTATTCGGGAAGAAGGACCGTACAGAGGATCAACCCTTTTGTAGGAGACTAGTTTGATGTTTATAAATAAGCAAGTGTCGCTGTTGGTCGTGACCTCGCATGCTGCCGAAGTCTCTGAACTGAAGCAGAGGTTGGAGCAGGCTGAGAACGAGCTCGGTGAGGTGAAGATTTAGCTCTAGGAGAAGCAAGGTGAGTGACGACTTGCTATGTATTCGGAAAGAATGACCGTAAGTATTGACCGGAGTGTTATAAAATTTGTAGGGGCGGCGACCGAGGTGGAGGCCCTAAAGAATGCCCTAGCCGAAGCCGAGGGGAAGGTTGTCCAGCAGCAAGCCGCCCGTAAGAAGCTCAAGGCCCGGGTCGGCGAGGTCCAGCAGGAGCTCCAAGACGCGGTGAAGAAGTGCGAAGCCTTGGAGCGCAAGGCGTTGGTTCGAGAGACCGAACTTACCAAGGCTCGCCAGAGCACGGAGACTGCATGGAAGGAGGGCCGGGAAACTCTCCAGGAGATGCAGGAGGCCAAGAAGGTTTCAGCGGGTAAGGCTTTTATAATGCAAAGCAAGTATGTGGAGAGGAAGTACCTTCTACTAACCCAGATTCGGAGTTGCCCAAGGGCTTTAGCAGATCTGCCACGCAGCGTGTCTGATGCTGTAGAGTTCTTCCGAGCCGGCGAAGGGAATTCCACGGAGAAGCTGTTCTGGGCGCAGTATGTTGTGCTAGAACACCTGGTGCCCTTTGCCGATCAACTGAAACAGTTGGTCGAGCTGCATAGGATGGCCGAACTGGCCGTGAAGGATTTAATAATCCAGCTGTGGCCAGCCGAAGCTATGCCTAACAGTTATTTTGGCCTCTTGAAGCGGGTGATGGAAGCTTGTCCGCGACTAGACGTCGTCAAGCGATCTGTCTGCATCGAAGGTGCCCGCATGGCTTTCGCTCGTTACAAAATGTGGTGGGCGAAGATGGACGCTGTCGAGGTGGCCAATGGGCCGCTGGAGGGCAAGGAGCACCGCACACCCGAGCGATATTCTGCGGATGTTCTGGAGGGATCTCGACTTGTAGCAGCGCAGTGCGGGCATGACATTATTTTTGAATGAATGCATTCGTTTTTTGTATTTGCCTTGTATGATGAGAACGAATCTAGTTTGTGATATAATGATTGTTATGTTTCGATTGTTTCCTCCTGTGCGGCCGTGTTGAGTTAAATCTGAAGGTTGGCCAGTCGTCGGCTTCTGCCCTCACGTAGGTAGTACGGAGGTGTTCGGGATGGAATCTAAACAATCTTGACCCAATTATATGGTCCTTGAAGGAGTTGTTTAGCGCAACGAACCAGGCAATGAGACTATGCGGCTTGAACACCCTCACTTAGCCATAGGAGTTTTATAATAAAACATAGGCACAACCCCTAGTATACAAACCAGAGTGCTGTCAGTGTCTGACCGGGAAGTACCGATCCTTCATGGAATGCAGAAAAAATCTCCAACGATTTGAGACCTCCGAACAGCTGACCGGCTCTCGCTGCATCATGACAATCAGTTTTTGGCTTTCTCTCTTGAGGTGCTCATCTGGTCAAGGCCAGGGCATAATCGTAGTAGTTCTCCCTTTACTACCGTAGCCGATGTAGCGGAACATAGGGTAGCAAGCACAGGAGCCGGACAACCCAACTATTGACCAAAGACATGATTCGGAGCCAATGCATATAATGCTAAATTCGGGGTGCCGAACTTTCCTTTAAGGAGTGTTCGGACTTTGTTGACGTATTATGGGGCGATGAGAAGCCCCTCGCGGATATGAGACATACTGAAGTGTACGGGTGCGAAAATATAAGTAATTAATGGTGAAGGAAAACAGAAGGAGAACAGAGGTAGTATCTGGAGCCCCTTGACTTGGGCCGTAAACTATTTCCATTTTAGTTGGGCTAATGCATCAAAGCGCATTTATACAAGTAATGCGATAAGAAACCAGCAATTTAGCATGCCAGAACCAGAGGAGAGCTGCATTTGTGTACTAAAAACAGGTAGAGTGATCGTTAGGTTGTCCTCTAGAGCTTCCCCTATATGCTTGGGCCCTGTGCCTATCTGGTGTACTTGTCCTTTGACAGGACCAGTAGTCAGGCCGTCGAAGGGGGGCCTGTATAAAAGATACCTGAAAGGAAAAAAGAAGAAAGAAAGAAAAAAGGAATAGTAAAGATACCAGTGAGTCCGGGATCGGTGTAGCCAAACTACAAGCTAGATGTGCATCCATCGATGCCCATGGGATTTTGAGTGCGTAATTATGTATGCGTGGTGCGGATGCCGCTACCGTATTGGGACCGGGATAGAGGCCGAATTGCTAATCGAACTCCTCACGAGTCGAACCGTCCTATTGAAGTGTGGTCCAGACTCTCTTAGTGGTGTCCAGGGGCCCGGCATCCGGATTATGGTTCTGCTTGAGAAGGCCACTCTGTACCTCTGCAGCTAGGGCAGCTATGTGCTCCTCTGTACAAAGAGAGCGTTCAGTGTTGCCATTGACTGTTATGACACCGCGTGGCCGGGCATCTTCAGCTTAAGATAAGCATAGTGTGGCACTGCGTTGAATCTAGCAAACGTGGTTCGTCCGAGCAAAGGCGTGGTAGCCGCCATGAAGGGGACGATATCAAGATTAAATCTTCGCCTGGTTGTTGTTCAGGAACCAAGACCACCTCCAGCGTGATTGAGCTCGTACAACGGGCCTCTACGCCTGGTATGACTCCTTTAAAGGTAGTCTTTGTGGGATTGATTCGTGAGGGATTAATGCCCATCTTTCGCACTATATCCTGATAGAGCAGGTTGAGGCTGCTACACCGTCCATTAGGACTCGTGTTAGGTGAAATCCGTCGATGATTGGGTCGAGGACCAGTGCGGCTGAACCGCCATGCCGGATACTAGTTGGATGATCTCGACGATCGAAGGTGATCGGGAATGAGGACCACTGATTGAATTTTGGGGCGAATGGCTCTACCGCGTAGACGTCCCTGAGTTCTCGCTTGCACTCCCTTTTGGGGATGTGTGTAGCATATATCATGTTCACCGTTTTGACTTGAGGGGGAAATTTCTTTTGCCCCCCAGCGTTCGGCTGCCAGGGCTCTTCGTCCTCGTCCTCACTTTGTGATCCCTTTTCTTTGTTCTCAGCATTTAACTTGCCAGCCTGTTTGAAAACCCAACAATCTTTGTTGGTATGATTGGCTTGTTTGTCTGGGGTGCCGTGTATTTGGCACGGACGGTCAAGTATGCGGTCCAGGCTGGAAGGTCCCTCATTGTTCCTTTTGTAGGGCTTCTTCCATTGGCCTGACTTGGAGCCACTAAATCCGGCGTTAACTGTGGTGTCATCAGTGTTATCGCCATTGCTTCGGCGTTTGTGTCTATTGCGCCGGAGCTTGCCGGTGCTGTTCTTGGCCTCGGAGGGGCCTGCCTCGCTGGCTGTGTTTTTGCTTCGAGCCAGCTTGCTGTCCTCACCCGCACGAAAGAGGGTCATGAGTGTTGTGAGGGCTGCCATGGATTTCGGCTTTTCTTTGCCGAGGTGGCGGGCGAGCCATTCGTCGCGGATGCTGTGTTTGAAGGCTGGTAGGGCTTCGGCGTCCGGACAGTCAACGATCTGGTTATTTTTGGGTAGGAACCTAGTCCAGAATTTTCTGGCTGATTCTCCGGGTTGTTGGACTATATGACTTAAGTTATCGGCATCTGGTGGCCGGACATAAGTACCTTGGAAGTTGTCAAGAAAAGCTTCTTCCAAGTCCTCCAAATGCCGATAGAATTTTCTGGCAGACTATTTAGCCAAAGGTTCAGCTGGCCCTTTTAATTTTAGTGGGAGGTATTTGATGGCGTGGAGATCGTCTCCTGGGTCCATATGGATGTGGAGGATAAAATCTTCGATCCACACCGCGCGATCGGTTGTTCCGTCATATGATTCAATATTGATGGGCTTGAACCCCTCGGGGAATTCGTGATCCAGTACTTCATCTGTAAAGCAGAGAGGGTGTGCGGCGCCTCTATATAGGGCCGCGTCACGGCGCACCTCCGATGCTGTCCGTCTGTGGTTATCGGCCCGGGCGTGACTAGGTTTGTCGCGTCCGAATAGGTAGCTGTCATCCCGATCGGGAAGCGTCCTCGCGATCCGTAGATTGATCTGGTGTGTCCTGCTCTACTATCCAGATCCTGCCAAAGGTCATATGTATGGTCCTAGGTTGTTATGTCGCTGTCTTTACGAGGCAGTGGGGCGGGCTGTTGTTCGGCCTGAGTTGCCGTTTTATCCCGACCGCGGGGTGGTCGGTCCGCTGCACTATCCCGACCATGTTGTGGTCGGTCTGCATGGCGTGAGGGAGGTATGGGATCTGGTTTCTCCTCATTGAACTGGGGCAGCAGTCTGCGCTTTGGGTAACTGTTGGCTGGGCGCTTGAGGCCGTATTCTTTGGCTCCCAGGACATCGGTCCATCTGTCAATGAGTAGGTCTTGATCGACTTGGAGCTGCTGCTGCTTTTTCTTCAGGCTTCTTGCAGTAGCTATTAGCTGGTGCTTGAAGCGCTCCTGCTCGAGGGGTTCCTTAGGCACGATGAAATCCTCGCTGCCGACGCTCTCCTCATCCTCGGAGACTGGACGATAACTATCATCGTCCGTGTTACTGGGCATGGCCTATTTATCAGGGTTATCTTGCCCGTTGTCTTGTTCCTCATGTTCGGATGCAGCTCCGAGAGGGTCTTCATTGTTTTCGGCGTCACCCAGAGTACTATTTTCTCTGGTGCCCGTGTTGCCATCCTTTGAGCGGCGAGGCTTAGAATGGCATTTAGGGCGCCGGCGCTTGGACTGTGTCTCAGAAGGTTTATTCGCAACTGGATCTTCTTTGTCATCGCTAGCTTTTTTAGGTGTGTCGACCATGTACACATCGTAGGAAGAGGTGGCCGTCCAACGTCCAGTGAATGGCGGGTCTTGGCCTTGCTCCTTTTGGGCATCGCCGTCCATGCCGTCGATGTCTTCGGAGCCGTAATCAAGCACGTCGGTTAAGTCATCGACAGTGGCTATGAAGTGGGTGGCGGGTGGGAAGCAAGATTCCCCGTCATCCGCCTCTAGCTCGAACCGATCAAAGTTCGGCTATGAGTCCTTCTCCAGGGACTTATTCTCTAACGAGTTTAGCACATCACCCAAAGGTGAGTGCTGGAAGATGTCTGCGGCGTTGAATTCGAAAATCGATAACCGATCCAGCTCGGTGTCCGCTGGCGTACATGGTCCAGAACTCATAACCGGAGACGAGTCCGGAGTTCTGTTGACGCAAATATTGCAGGGTGTCGAGACCGTGTGCGGCTCCAACGCCGCGGACTCTTTGGCTTCGGATGGCACGGTCTGCTCCGGTTCTAAGGCCATTGCAGCAAACGGAACCATCTCCTGGATGTGATCCGATGACAGGTTTAAGTCATGTTCATCGGAGCGAGGGGGAGCGATCGCCGTGGTATCAAATCCATTGAAGATCAAGTCTCCACGGATATCCGCGACGTAGTTCAAGCTTCCAAAACTGACCTGATGGCCAGGGGCGTAGCTATCGACTTGCTCCAGATGGCCAAGCGAGTTGGCACGCAGTACGAAGCCGCCGAACACGAAAATCTGTCCGGGGAGGAAGGTTTCTCCTTAGACAGCGTCACTATAGATGATCGAAGGGGCCATCAAACCTTTCATCGACGGCACAGTGGAACTCTCAATGAAAGCACCAATGTCGGTGTCAAAATCGGCGGATCTCGGGTAGGGGGTCCTGAACTATGCGTCTAGGATCGATGGTAACATGAGGTGGGGGACACGATGTTTACCCAGGTTCGGGCCCTCTCTATGGAGGTAATACCCTACTACCTACTTGATTGATCTTGATGAATATGAGTATTACAAGAGATGATCTATCACGAGATTTTAATGGCTAAACCCTAGAAGTTTAGCCTGTATGTGTCAGATGTGGAGTTCTGGCAAGCCCTTAAGGTTCAAACACTGGGGTGTGCGCGAAGTCTCTCCCTCCTACCGATCTACGCTCTAGCTCGCTAAGATATCGCGAATGAACTTGATGAACTTGCAACAAACAAAGACACGGGGTTTATACTGGTTCGGGCCACCGTTGTGGTGTAATACCCTACTCTAGTGTGGTGATGGTGGATTGCCTCTTGGGCTGATGATGAACAGTACAAGGGAAGAATAGCCTCCTGAGCTTGAGGTGTTCTTATGCGTATGAACTTGTGGCGTGAGGATTCGATGCCTCTACTGTGGTGGCTAGCTCTACTTATATAGGCCCTGGTCCTCTTCCCAAATATCGAGCGGGAAGGGAGCCAACAACGGCGGGCAAATTTGAAGGGGGACAGCTAGTACAAGCTATCCTGACTAAAGCGGTCTTCGCCTGCGAAAAGCTCTCGGGTGACGCCATCTTGGGCTCCACGATGACCTCCGCCTTGCCGTCCTCCTGGTCTTGGTCTCGTTGCACCAATATGGCAACCTTTGCCTGATGCCTCGGTACTCTTCGCCTGCGCTGGCTTCCTTAGCACCAAAGAGGAAATAGAGACGCTGCATGCACTGGCGCCCGCCTGGTACCGTTCGTCATGGCTCGCGTCATGAAACCATCATGAGGTTTGCCTCGCCTTGATATCTCCGCCCCGCGTGAGCCCGCTTGGCTAGGCCACTCTAGAGGAGGTCTTGCGTCGTCCTCCTCGCGAGGCTTGGACCCTCGCGAGGGTCTTGGATGCCTTGTTGACGAAGATGGGCCAGACGGCTCGCTGCTTAGCCCTCGCCGGGGCCGACAGGCAAGTCGAGTACCCCGCTCCCAGACGCCGATAGTAGCCCCAGGCCCAAGGTGCGCTGGCTTGGCTTCGCAAGCGGTTAAGGGTCAAGTTCGAGCACCGCTGGCCCCAAAGCTGCGGCCTCGCTGACGCGCGTGGCGGTTGATTGGGCGTGGCGCTCCGCTTCCCCACGCTGCCTTTGAATCCAGCGTGGCTATGCGGCCTCGCGCCTACAGTTATTCCTCCGCCTCCTGGCCGCGGCCCCAATTCCCCACGCCCTTGTGGCTCGCTTCTTTCTCCAATCCAACTTGCGCCTGCCCGCTCCATCACCATGGCGCCGAAACAAGCTGAGAAGGGGAAGAGTCCTCTGTCTCTTCCAGCTGAGCCTCCGTCTTGTTGGCGCTGGGGCCGGTCTCGGGTGCTCAACGACGAGGCCATGGACAAGGTGCACCCGATGCTTGCTTCCAGCTTCAATGAGTGGGGGGAGATGGTGGCTTGGCCCGCGTCTCGCACTCGCACGGCTCAGACGGCCACCGAGATCCCGATCTTCATAGATGCCCTCTGGGCTGGCCTGATTCCTCCCTTATCTGCCTTCTTCAGTGTTGTGCTTGAGCATTATCAGATCCACATGCTGCATCTCGACCCTTAGTCTGTGACTCTTCTTGATGTCTTCGCCTTCGTGTGCGAAGCCATGGTGGGCATCGCTCCTTCGGTGGCTCTCCTCCGTCACTTCTTCTCATTGCATCATGCTGACCCTCAGCAATGCTTGGGGTGCATGAGCTTCTAGGCCGTAGCTGCAACGGCGGGCGAGGGGATCGATTTCGAGCTTCCTCCATCCACGAGCGAATTCTGGACACGATGGGTGTTCGTCGATGCCGGTGTGCTCAGTCCTCTACTTCAGGCTCCGTCGGGGCCCATTGTTCCTAACTCCGGCTGGAGCCATCAGCGGCTTGCGAGCTCCGGCCTTGCCCACTCTGGCTCAGGTTGAGGTTGCTGAAGGATCGCGGCATAACTACATCGACAGTGGTGAAGGAATTCGTCCAGCGCCGGGTCGCTCCGCTTCAGCGCCATTCTCGCCCAATGTGGACCTTGCTCAGCAGCTAGGACCATATGAGGTTTTAGGAGTCCTGCTCCTCCTCGGACGCCGCTAACAATGCTCAAGGTCCCGACGGGTGTCTTTACGCCGCCAACTTCCAGGAAGAACTGCTTGTTGTACCGCTGCAAGAATAAGGATGAATTTGTAAAGGACATGCCTCTCTTTGATGAACGGGGGTCGCGGCCGATCGGCCTGGAGGGGCCTCGTGAGAACCCCGTCGTCGTGGTTCCCTTCCTTGCCCCTGATGCTGAGCTCGCCCCAAGTGACGGTGCAGGTGGGCGAGCTCAAGCGGAGGCCGGTGGCTCGAGTGCTGAGGATCACGTGCCGAGTGGTGATCCTAGGGCATCATCCTCAGGAGCCTGCCACTCCCCTCCTGAGGCGTCGGTTGCTGAGGAGACGCTGCATGCGACTCCCGAGGCCAAGGCTCCAGGAGCTTCGGGAGGTCGTGGTGAAATGGTGCCCGGCTGTTCGCCGCAACCGGGCACCCCTGAAGATATTCTTCCGAGCTCTTCTTCGGCCCCGATGCGCGCCGGCCGTCACGTCCAGCGCTTCGGTCGCCTTTGTGTGGACTTCGAAGAGCTCCGCAAGAGGAAGGGATCCCCCAGTGGCAGCAACATCTTTGGACCATTGAAGCGGAGGAAGTACATCGCCGTTGACGTGTAAGTATCGTACCGCTGTGGCTCTCCTTATGCTGCTTTCTTCTTCTGACGCTAGTCTTTCATGGCTCCTTCCACTTAGGCTGCTGAGTCCCCTGAGGAACGGCCTCCCTCTTCCTTAACTCTTCCGCCGGCCTCGAGCGCTCCGAGTATGCTGGTTGCCCCTGGAGCAGGGTTGGTTGAAGGGGCACTCCTGCCTTCCTAGCGCGTTGAACTTGCGGCCTCGTCGCTCCTCCCCCTTGGTCTGGCGTGGAGCTTGGCAGGCGTGCCCAAGACTCCTTCACTGGTCTTTGATGGCAACTTGTTGGCTTCGATCTTTGGCTCCTCTTCGAGCAGCGAGCCCCAGCCGGCTTGGGTTTCTCGCGAGGACGAGTTGGTGTCGGGTGTGGCGCCAGCCCCCAGCCCCCTGCCGAGGGGTGGCGCGCCGCTTGGCGCCCCGCCCGCAGCCCCCGAGGTGGAGGACGAAGAAGGTCGGGCGTTCGAGCTTGAGCGCGGGCGGAGCGTGGTTCGCCATGAGCTCTTCTAGGAGGCGATGAACGCGATGAGGCGACTTGGTGAAGAACTCGCGAGTGTCAATTTGTGTCTTGAGGCTGAAGGTCTCCGGCTGGCGGAGGAGTGGCACAAGCTGAAGGTGGCCATCAACCTCGGCCGCTATCAACGTGACTTTGAGAACGCAAAGGCCGAGGCATCTCTCAAGGTTTCCCACGAAGCCCGCTCACGAGCCTTGGAGGAGGCTCGCGAGGCTGATCGCCGCCGCGGGGCTGCGGAGAAGCATGTGTGGGAGCTCCAGGCCTGGAGCGTGTCTCTTGAGCAGCAAGTGGAGGCGCGCAGGGCCGCTCTTGCATCGCTGAGGGGGACGCCCGCAGAGGAAAAGGAGGTCCGGAAGCGTGAGGAGGCGCTGGCCCTGGAGGCCATGGAGCGTAGCTGCGAGCTCGAGCAACTGGAGACGAGGGAGCGTCAAGTGGTCCAAGCAAAAGACGCCGTCAGGGCTTGCGAGGCTGGAGTTGAGGAGCAGGTGAACCGCCGGGTGGCCGAGGTTCGCGCGGACCTGGAGGGCAGGTACGACCTGAAGCTGAAGCTCGCGGGCGTGGAGGACGAGGGCAAAGCCGCTGCCCTCAGGCCTAGGTTGGACGAGGCTGAGAGGCGCGCGGAAGACATGGCCGCCGCCCTGGTCATGGCGCAGGCGAACTTGGCCTCCGCCCGCGCCGAGCTGCGTTCCCCCCGGAGGCGGGTTTATGACGCTGAGGCCGTCGCGGGGCAGAACACGAAAGAAGTGCTTCAGCGACGCACACAGGAGCGCGAGCATACCCCTATGCTTCAGGTTCTCCGGAACAGGGCCAATATCGCCCTGGGCCATATCTGCGACGTGGAGGCGCCGGCCCCTCACTCGAATGACTATGCCAGTCACCTGACCTTCTTCACCGAGGTGGTGACGCGCCTGGAGGCCCGATCTGCTAGAGCTCGCCAACTTGAGGAGGAAAGGGGCCATGGCCTGCTCGAGCACGCTTTCTCCCGCGGCTTCAGCCACCTCCTGAATGACGTCCCTAACTTTGATTTCGACGCAGCCATCGCCCCCGTAACCACGGACGTCCGGGGCGACCTAGCGCGTTGGGTTCGAGGACAATGTGGACGCGTTGGTCAGGGCCTTCAATTCCGAGGACGATACGGTGGTGGTCGCCGCAGACGAAGGCAACATGGTTGACGACGGCGTCGGGGGCGATGCCGATGGTGGCGACAATGCCGATGAAGACGATGACGACGCGAGTGACGCATCCACAGGTGACGCGGCGAGCGACATTTCTGTCTGATCCCTTGTTCACCTGTCATTTCACCCTGCGCACAAACTCGGGCGTGGCCCTTGAAAGACTCGTGAGAGCATTTTGAGAGGGGGAGCCCCTTATGTAAGCAAACTGCAGTTTTTACTTTTCCATGCGATGTGAGTTTGTGTCCTCGTGAACTTGTGACTCCTGATGCAAGTTTTCTGTCTTGGTTTACCTTAGTCAGCGCCAGCTTTGAGCTAGATTGCGATGTGTCAAGTTACTGAGAACCTTGCGGAGCTCGTCACCCTGTTGGAAGGGGCCCCACGTGAGGTGAGCGCCTGATAGAAGCAAGAAGCGCTTGAGGCCACTGCAGCTTCACGCAGTCCCACTCGTGAGGAGCTCGTGGGGAAGGCGACGGACATGAGTCCCAAACAAAACAAGATCCAGAAGGCAAGAAATTGCTCAAACGAGAAAAGGCTCCCCCCGCGCGCATCGATAAGAACTCAGCTTCAACTCAAATCCTGATCCAGAAAGCAAAGCTACAGAAAGAGAGATCCAAAGCAAAAGGCCGCGTCCGGCACCTAGTCTTGTCTTCTGGTCTTCAAGTCTTCTCACCAGCGCGGAGCTAAGTGCTGCCACTAGGCGTGGGAGGGAGCCCTAGGACCTGAGGCCGGCACCCCTGAGACTCCGGGGCGTGTACAACCCCAACTCATTATTACGTGAGTGTCACGGGCGGCGAGCTTCACAGGCACTGGGCCTTCTTCACAGGTACCGGCCTTGCTTCATATCGCCAGACGAGGGCCATGCCTTGCGCCACTCTTGACCTCCCCTGAGCCGACCGGTCACCAGGACGACACAGACGAGGGAAAGAGGACGCCAGCCAGTTCCTCGCGACCACAGTGTCCTCTCAAGGGGAAGGGTTGTCGAAGCCTCCCGGCAGAGGGCCTACCTCCGGTGTCGTCAGCGCCACGCCCTTGGGAGGGGTGTCAGTGTCAAACCGGGCGGATCTCGGGTAGGGGTCCCGAACTATGCGTCTAGGCGGATGGTAACAGGAGACAAGGGACACGATGTTTTACCCAGTTCGGGCCCTCTCGATGGAGGTAAAACCCTACTCCTGCTTGATTAATATTGATGATATGGGTAGTACAAGAGTAGATCTACCACGAGATCAAAGAGGCTAAACCCTAGAAGCTAGCCTATGGTATGATTGTTGTTCGTGCTACGGACTAAAAACCCTCCGGTTTATATAGACACCGGAGAGGGTTAGGGTTACATAGAGTCGGTTACAAATGGGAGGAGATCTACACCCGTATCGCCAAGCTTGCCTTCCACGCCAAGGAAAGTCCCATCCGGACACGGGACAAAGTCTTCAATCTTGTATCTTCATAGTCCAGGAGTCCGGCTAAAGGATATAGTCCGCCATCCGGACACCCCTAATCCAGACTCCTCAAGAGCCCTCGAACCAGGCTTCAATGACGACGAGTCCGGCGCGCAGATTGTCTTCGGCATTGCAAGGCGGGTTCCTCCTCCGAATACTTCATAGAAGATTTTGAACACAAGGATAGTGTCCGGCTCTGCAAAATAAGTTCGACATACCACCGTAGAGAGAATAGTATTTACACAAATGCAATCTGCTGATGTATTTCGCAGCATGTCATCACACCACGGCCAAGCCTTTATTCGAATCGTTTTTACTGTCCCACGTCAGCGCATTTAGCGAGGCGATTTCCTTGGCACGTCTTGTCGAAGCAGAGATCGTGTCCCCTTATTTCGGGATTCTCATCAATACGGGCGTGGGTAACCCAATCGTGCTCGTTGGTATATTTCCTCAATCGGCGAGTCCCAAACGGTCACGGGGAGGGCTCTTGGTATTCAACCTCTTTATAAATAGACCAAGGCTCTACTCCTTTCTTTCAATCTCAATCGAATCCGCCTCTCGCCTCGAGTTCCAACACCCAAAGCTCCAGATTCAGGTGCTTCGGACCTTCGATGATGTCCGCCTTCGGCCTTCAAGGCTGGTGGATGCGTTCCTCCGTTACGGAAGAAGACGTGCTAAAGCTGAGAGATGCCAGGCATCTAACCGGCGAAATCTCGCATAGGCTGCCTGCTCAAGGGCAGGTTATTCCCACTCCCAAGCCTGGTGAGAGTGTGGTATTCGCGTCTCACTTCCTTCGGGGCCTAGGCTTCCCGACGGACCCCTTCGTGAGGGGGCTCATGTTTTATTATGGGCTGGAATTTCACGACTTGACTCCGGAGTCCATCCTCCACATCTCATCGTTCATCATCGTGTGTGAAGCCTTCCTCCGCATTACTCCTCACTTCGGATTGTGGCTTAAGACCTTCAAGGTAGAGCCGAAGATGATCAACGGGCAGCACGCGGAGTGCGGAGGCGCTGTCATAAGCAAGAATGCTGACGTTCCATGGCCCGAGGGCTCTTTTCAAGAGGTGTTCAGCTTATGGCAATGAGAGTGGTTTTATATCACAGCTCCCAGGGGCACCAAGTGGGTGGCGCCGCCTGCCTTTCGATCGGGTCCCCCACCACAGCTAGCGTCATGGGTCAATAAAGGGTTTAACTGGGGGGCCGTCCAAGGACGTGCCCTTGTTGCAAGGCCGCATTCGAGATCTCCTAGAGAGAGACATCAATCTGGTCGCGGTGACGCAGGTCATGTTGATTCGCCGCACCTTGCCCTGCAAACATCGCCCCCTCCCTGTGGGAGTTTAATCCGGAGGGACCACGAGCTCTCCAACATTTTACGGGCGCGACGCCCATGGAGATGTACAGATTGTTCTTCGGATCACAAGCAATGTGTCCGAACTCGACCGAGGACGCAGGTTTGAGCTGCAATCCCCCGGATACTCAAGTAAGTAGTCCTGTACCCAGACACGCCATCCGTATATTTCTCATAAAATTGCCCTTACAAGAGCTGTCCCTTAAGCAGGAGTGGATAGCGAAAGCAAAGTTAATCAGGTGTCCGACCCCCCTCCCTGAGACCACGCCGGATCCCGTGTTAACCAGGATGCTGGAGGTTGCACCTTTGGAAGAAGGCAAAGGGGGGAACAATGAAGCTACCGCCTCCCCGAAGGAGGCTTTCAGGAAAGGAGGAATCGAGAATCCCTCCATCCAGGGGAAGTAGAGGACCGCCTCTGAAGACCCGGAGACCATGATCTCAAAGCGGGGGAAGAAATCTTCGTCAGAGGGTCCTGCACCGGAAGATGCCTCGGCCGCACTGTGCCCCCAAGGGGATCAGCCCTCCAGCGAGCCGTAAGTAGAGAGGGGAGTTTTTTTTAATAAGAGACATCTCTGTTCTATTTCTGAGGAAGGTAACCGAATTTTTACCTTGTAGTTCTCAGCCCTTCTCAGCAGAGCTCATCTTCAGGGGATCTTCGTCCGGAGATGGTGGAGAGCGGAACGCCTCCCCCTGCCGTACCGCCTTGCGAGGCAGGTGACCCTGAGGTGTCGTCATGGAGGGTTTCTCCGAATCCGGCAGGGCCGGAAAGCAGTCGTATGGCTCCCCAAAGCCCTCCGTGTCTGGCCTTCAAAAAAGGCCATCAGACTAGTCCGGCACCGTCCGGTGCATGGTCGGAGGAGCTGAAGGATCTGCTCAGGTGAGCGTCTATCTCAGAAGAACACCGTGCGTTGATGGGCACGGTGATTGAAAGGATTTCATCTGCGGAGAGCGGGTTGCATGAGGCCGTCAGGAGTTTACTGACAGGTTTTGAGGTATGCGAAATGATGTACCTCTTAACAGTTCCGCATATAAAAGATGTGCCCTGTATAGATAGTAGTTTCGAGACTCGGTGCGTTGTCAAAATGACGGGCGAGGATCATAATCCCAGTGTATGATATGTCGCTTTTACTATGTAGGTGGCGGCGTCCGTGGCTAGCGGACTGATGAATTTGCCGAGCTAAAGCGGCAACTTGACGGCAGATGCCGACATCGCGCTTGTCAACAAGCGGCTTGACGAGTCCCAAGGTATGCCATTGCTCGCTGGACACCGGTAAGGGGCTTGACGCCCATGCCTTACAACATGTATGCTTGATGCAGATGGTGCCGCTGCCATGGAGAACCTTCGGGCGGAACTCGCCCGAGCCAAGGAGCAGGCCAGGAAAAGTGATGCGGCTGCCTTAAAGGCGGCCAAAGAGCTGAAAGCCTAACAGGCTGCTCACTGCCGAAGCAAGAAGGAAATGGCCGAGATGGCTGTGAAGTTGAAGAATGCTGTCGACCGCTGCAAGCTTCTTGAAAAGAAGATCGGGCGGAATGTAGGACTGGAGAAGGCCACCGCCAAGGCCAAGGATGCTCGCTCGCAATGAGAGCTATGAAGGAGGAGCTACGCCGGGGCGAGATATCGCGGCCGAAAGCCCTTTATGCTGCGGATGAAGTTCGGGATCCTAAATATGCTCAATTGACCGTTGTGGAGTGTGGCGGATACTTACTCGACTTGGCGGCTAGTGCATGAATGACGCCGTCGAACACTTCCGAGATCAAAAGGATTGCAAACTGGAAAAGCTTTTTTGGTCGCATTCCACAATCCAGAGCACGCACTTCCATTAACCGATCGTTTGGCCGCATGGGCGGAGCTGAATAGGTTAGCCGGACTCGCCATGAAGTATGTCGTGAGTCATCTGTGGCCGGAAAGGCCCGAGCCGAAGAGTTATTTTAGCTTGGTGCAGCAATTCCTTGGTGCGGTGCCGCATGTCAATGCAATGAAGAGGTCAGCGTGCATAGAGGGTGCGCGGATGGCTCTTGCCCATGTTAAGACATACTGGGCAGAGATGAAGGCCACCAATGTTGCATCCCAAGATTCGGACGGGAGCCGAGTACCCGAGCACTATTTTCGTGAAGTTCTGCAGGAGCTTGTTTAATAGAAACGCAGTGCTCAAGGATATTATGTTCAATAACATGTATTATTGTAAAACAATGTTTCGAGGAATATAAAAGCTTTTTATACTTGTGCCTTCAAGAATTAAAATGCCTCCGTGCGGCCGTTAATGTATATGTATATATAACCTGAAGATGGCGTCGTCGGCTTCAAATTTCACGCATATCATGTTTGGGGTGTTCGCATGAAAGCGCATTTTCACACTTGATCCAACGCCTTGGTCCTATAAAGGAGGTGATAGCGCAGCTTAACTAGGCAACCGGACTATAATGCTTTATCACTTTCACTTAGCCATAGGAGTTTGACAAAGGGGCTACTATATAGCCCCAGGGCACCGCCGCCCGAATTCGGGCGCGTGTGTGCTGGCCGAAACAGCCCTTCGTTAATGCGGAGGAATCCTAAAGATTCCGGTAGGTCATCGAGTGGTTGACCAGTCTCACGCTATATCATGACAGATCAGTTTTGCTTTCAGACTTTGAGGTGCTCTTTGGCGAACCGGGCGGACAATCGCAGTAGTTCTCCTAGTGCCGCCTTAGCCGATAGAGCGGAACGTAAGGCAGCAAAACAGAGGAGCCGGGCAAACCCAACATTTGACCAAAGACATGATTCGGAGCTGATGCATATAAGGCCAAACTCGCGACACCGAACACTCCCTAAGGTATTCGGTCTTTAAGAAACGGGCTGAAGAACGCCTTAGTAATAAGCCCTCGTGTCTGTGTATCGCATAAAATTCTGACGTGGCCACATGCCAAGACGCCAGCCTCCACCTCGGTTATAGCGAGAAACTGGGGGATGTGTATCAACAAGAGACAGTAAAAAAGGTTTACGCAGGGTCTTAATCTGAAAAGAACGGGTCCCTACTGCACATCTGCGCCTGTGTCTCCATTGTGCCGTATCCTGGACGGGCGTAGCACGATGTTCATCTATAAAAGAGAGGAACTTAGTTGAAAAAGATCGTGCAAAAATGTACGTTATATTAGATAGTACAATTCAAAAAATGAATAAAATTGAGCTTTATTGTCTCTTGTTGTATATCGCGGAGCCCCTTATGCGGGGTATGCGGCTAGTAAGCCCTTGTATGTTTACGCGGACTCGTCTAGCCATGTCTGGGTCTGAACGACCTGTTTAGGTGCTTTGATTAGTGAAGCGGTTTAGTGTGTGGCTGTCAAGGCAGCCGCACATCTTCAGCTCCGAGGAACACTCGATATTTCCTTTAATGAGATGATGCCTCATGGACGGGCATTTTAAGTATAAGAGATGCATAATGCGGTACTGCATTAAAGCGGTAAAGCTTCAAGGCCCCAAGAGTGCTTGATAGCTACTTGTAAATGGGACGATGTGGAAGGTTAGCTTTTTGCGGCGGAAGTTGTCGGGTGAGCCGAACATAACTTCTAGCAGGAGAGAGCCCGTACAATGGGCATCTGGGCCTGGCGTGACTCCTTGAAAGGAAGTGTTGCTATGGCGAATTGTTGTTGGGTCTATCCCCATTTCGCGGCTTGTGTCCTGACATAGCAGGTTTAGATCACTACCGTCGTCCATTAGGACTTGTGTAAAGTGGAGTCCGTCAATTATCGGATCTAATACCAAGGCAGTCCAGCCTGCGTTACGGATACTTCTAGAGTAATCCTGTTGGTCGAAGGTTATTGGTTTTAACAACCAGTGGCGGGACTCCTCTGGGATAGGCCGTATGGCGCGTATCTCTATAGGAGCCACTATGTTTTTCCCTTTTGTCACGTGAAGTGAGTTTACTGTTTTGACTTCTTGTGGGAAATTCTTTTGTTTTCCGGTGCTCTGCTTGTGGGTTCGTCATCGTCCTCGCTTGGTGTGTTGAGCCCCTTGTGTTCGGCGTTGAGTTTGCCGGATTGCTTGAAGACCCAACAATCTCTGTGGGTATGGTTTGCAGGCTTCCCGGGAGTACTGTGGATTTGGCATATCTTGTCCAAGATTTTTTTTAAGTTAGATAGCTCGTCCCTGTTATCCTTGAGGGGCAGCTTTTTCTGATTCTGTCTAGAGCTTTTGAATCCGGCGTTGACTGCCGTGCTCTTCGGGCTGTTTCCCTTGGTCCGGCGCTGGTCCTTGCTACGTCGCGGTTTCCCGTTTCCATCCCAAACTTCGGATGTACTTGGGTCGTTAGTAATGCATCTTGCCAACCAGCTATCCTCTCCTGCGCAAAAGTGGGTCATGAGGCTTGTTAATGCGGCCATTGTTCTTGGCTTTTCTTGGCCGAGGTGTCTGGCGAGCCATTCGTCTCGAACGCTGTGTTTGAAAGCTGCTAAGGCTTCAGCATTCGGACAGTCGACTATCTGGTTCTTTTTAGTAAGAAATATGTTCCACAGTTTCCGGGCTGACTCTCCGGGTTGTTGAGTTATATGACTTAAATCGTCTGCATCCGGAGGTCGGACATAGGTCCCTTGAAAATTTGCCGGAAAAGCATCCTCGAGCTCTTCCCAACTTCCAATGGTGTTTTCGGGAAGGCTTTTAAGCCAATGCCGGGTTGTCCCTTTGAGCTTGAGGGGTAAGTATTTTATGGCGTGGAGATCATCTCCTCTAGCCATGTGTATGTGGAGGATGTAATCCTCAATCCGACTCGAGTGCATTGTTCCGTCGTATGCCTCTATGTTTACGGGCTTGAATCCCGCTGGAAATTCATGATCCAGCACCTCATCGGTGAAACATAGGGTGTGTCCGGCACCCCTATATTTGGGTGTACCGTGATGTTCGGATACTTGATGCATTGCATTGCTTACTAGAGATTGTTTTCTTGGCCCGTAGATAGATCTGGCTGGGCCATCTTTTTGATGCGAATCCTTGTGCGGATCGCGTGCCGGCTTGTCTGCGGCACCATTTTCCGCACTGTGTTGGCCATGGGGTTGTTTATCCGACCGGGTGGCTTCCTTATTTTTGATTGCGGAGGCTCTAAGGCCTCTTCATGAAATTCCGGCAGTAATTTTTGCTTCGGATAGCTCTTTGTCCAGCGACTGTCGCCGTATTTGTCTGCGGTGTTGAGTACTTTGCTCCATCTAATTCTGAGTGCATCTTCCGCTGTTTTGAGCTTCCGTTTCTGCTTTTTCAGGCTACACGCAGTGGCGATGAGCCTTTTTTGGAGGTTCTTCTGCTCTAGCAATCTGTCCGGCGTGAGGTCCCCCGGACTGTTATCCAAGTCGCCCTGTTCGGATTGTTGCTCAATGGCATGTTCGTTGTCCGCCGGTTCGCCCTGCTCTATGGCTGGGTCTGTATGGCTGCTGTCTCTGTCGAGGTGGGGTTTGGAGCGGTGCTTACGCCGCCGCTTTGACTGCTTTTCGAGGGAATGATCCCTTGTTGCGTCCCTTTGTTCCTCGTCGTCGTTTCTTTTAGGTTTGTCCACCATGTATACATCGTGGGATGAGGTAGTTGTCCAGTGCCCTATAGGCGTTGGTTCCTATTCGTCTCCTACATCATCGTCCATACCGTCGATGTATCCGGAGTCGAGGTCGAGCATGTCAGTTAAATCATCGACAGTGGCTACGAAGTGGGAGGTGGGTGGGGTTTGAATTTCTTCGTCGTCTGCATCCCAACCTTGCTGACCATAGTCCGGCCAGGCTCTCCGATAAAGAGAGAGACTTTAGTGAATTCAGAATGTCGCCAAGGGCGAAGTCTTTGAAAAGATGTCTGCGGCGGTGAACTCCATGATCGGCGCCCAATCGGATTCGATTGGCAGGGGCGCGGAAGGTTCGGAGTCTGGAGGGGAGTTCGGCACCTTGGAGTTACAAGCTTTACAAGGGACAAGGCTGATGTTTGGCTCGATCACCGTAGAGATTGCAGCCCCCGAGGCGGTGTCCACCACCCCTCCCTCGACATGCATCGGCTCCGAAGTTGAGGGTCGGAGCGGACACTGGTGCGGCCTCCAGGGCACTGTCCGGCGGCAGAGCTAGATCATGCCCATCGTGACAGTGCGGCGCGCTTGGCTGTGGATCGAATCCGTCGAAGATCATGTCTCCGCGGACGTCAGCCGTATAGTTCAAACTTCCAAATCTGACCTGATGGCCAGGGGCATAGCTTTCGATCTGCTCCAGATGGCCAAGCGAATTGGCCCGTAGTGCAAAGCAGCCGAATACGAAGATCTGTCCGGGGAGAAAAATCTCACCCTGGACCGCGTTGTTGTTGATGATCGGAGGAGCCATCGGGCCTAAACATGACGACACAGAGGAACTCTCAATGAAAGAACCAATGTCGGTGTCAAAACCGGTGGATCTCGGGTAGGGGGTCCCGAACTGTGTGTCTAGGCGGATGGTAACAGGAGACAAGGGACACGATGTTTTTACCCAGGTTCAGGCCCTCTCGATGGAGGTAAAACTCTACTCCTGCTTGATTAATATTGATGATATGGGTAGTACAAGAGTAGATCTACCACGAGATCAGAGAGGCTAAACCCTAGAAGCTATCCTATGGTATGATTGTTGTTCGTGCTACGTACTAAAAACCCTCCGGTTTATATAGACACTGGAGATGGTTAGGGTTACATAGAGTCCGTTACAAATGGGAGGAGATCTACACCCATATCGCCAAGCTTGCCTTCCACGCCAAGGAAAGTCCCATCCAGACACGGGACGAAGCCTTCAATCTTGTATCTTCATAGTCCAGGAGTCCGGCCAAAGGATATAGTCCGGCCATCCGGACACCCCCTAATCCAGGACTCCCTCAAGGGGCCTTGCTCCTGGCTCCCTCTCGGTGGCCCCAGCGTGTCTCCATTGTTGGGATGGATGCCGCCGTGCCTAGGTTGTCGATCGACGCTGCTACTTGATTCACCTGTAGTCCATGGTTAGCATAAGCATGTTCCTGAGAGACTAGCGGTACCCTGTAGTTGCCGCTGTCGGCGCCAACGCCAGGTTCTCCGCTGGTTCTGGAAGGCTTCGCCCTAGCGCCCCTCTCGAAGTCTTCTCCAGTGAATGGGCCGAGGTCGTCCTCTAGTGCGTACCCTTGGTCCATCATGCGGGGCAAGTAGGCTTCCGGGGCCGTCACCCCGAACACCTCGCCGTGGTGCCCCACGCTCCATGTTGCCCCGCCCATGACGGCGTCCTGGGGATGACAATACGGCATCCGGCCGGGACCATGGGGGGCGACGCTTGCGCTTGTAGAGGGCGGCATGGGGGAGTTGGAGCCCCCTACGCCGCCGGCCGTGCTGATGTTGATGAAGCCCCGGGCGTAGTCGATGGCGCGCGGACGTGTTGAGGTTCGCCGCGGGGCCCTGCAGTGGCCTGTGGAGGAAGTCGATAGCAGAAGGGTGGTGCTCCCAATGCCGCTGCATCTAGCAGCTCGGCAACACACTCAAGCAGTGTGTCCTGGCCGCTCTCCATCAGCCTGCACCGTAGCAGCTCCCTTGCCACAGCGAGCGCTGCTCGCATGTTTGCTTGCTCCCGCCGTGATTGCGACGCCGTTGCTGCGGCATGACTCGCCGCTCTCGCCGCGGCTCGTACCTGTAGGGGGGTGAGGGTGGATGACGCCTGGCCGCGCTGGTCACGCCCGGCGGGGTTTGGCGGCGCCCATGCCGCTTGGAGTGTAGGGTCGAGACCATCATGGGCAGGCGGTGCTGCCCGGGCTAGCCAGGCTGCCCAGCGGTCGGAGCCGGCCCTAATCGTCGGACATCATGGTTGGGGAGCGTCGGCGAGCTGGTTGGCGAAGAAGAAGCTCCGGCGCACCCCTACCTGGCGCGCCAAATGTCGGATGTGGGGTTCCGACAAACCCTTAAGGTTCAAACACTGGGGTGCGCGTGAAGTCTCTCCCTCCTACCGATCTACGCTCTAGCTCGCTAAGATCTTGCGGATGAACTCGATGAACTTGCAACACAGAAAGACACGGGGTTTATACTGGTTCGGGCCATCGTTGTGGTGTAATACCCTACTCCAGTGTGGTGGTGGTGGATTGCCTCTTGGGCTGATGATGAACAGTACAAGGGAAGAACAGCCTCCTGAGGTTGAGGTGTTCTTGTGTGTATGAACTTGTGGCGTGAGGATTCGATGCCTCTACTGTGGTGGCTAGCTCTAAATATATAGGCCCTGGTCCTCTTCCCAAATATCGAGTGGGAAGGGAGCCAACAACGGCGGATAAATTTGAAGGGGGACAGCTAGTACAAGCTATCCTGACAAAAGCGGTCTTCGCCTGCGAAAAACTCTGGGGTGACGCTGTCTTGGGCTCCATGATGACCTCCGCCTTGCCGTCCTCCTGGTCTTGGTCTCGTTGCACCAATATGGCAACCTTTGCCTGATGCCTCGGTACTCTTTGCATGCGCTGTCTTCCTTAGCACCAAAGAGGAAATAGAGACGCTGCGCACTGGCACTCGCCTGGCACCCGCCTAGTACCATTCGTCATGGCTCACGTCATGAAAGCCTCGTGAGGTTTGCCTCGCCTTGATATCTCCGATGCTCGTGAGCCCGCTTGGCTAGGCCACTCCAGAGGAGGTCTTGTGTCGTCATCCTCGCGAGGCTTGGACCCTTGTGAGGGTCTTGGGTGCCTTGTTGACGAATATGGGCCGTACGGCCTGCTGCTTAGCCATGCCGTGGCCCGCAGGCAGGCAAGTCAGGGTACCCCCGTTCCCAGAACGCCGACAGTATGACTATGGTAATGAATGTGTGCCATCTGGACTATGCCCTCCGGCTTATATAGACACCGGAGGGATCTAGGGTTACACAGAGTCGGTTGCATAAGAAGGAATCTTCATAGTTGATCGCCAAGCTTGCCTTCCATGCCAAGGAGAGTCCAATCCGGACATGGGTGCAGTCTTCGGCCTTCATGTTTTCATAGCCCATCAGTCCGTCCCATGGATAACAGGCCGGACGTCCGAGGACCCCTTAGTCCAGGACTCCCTCAAGTCTCACGGGTCCTGCAACTAGCAACCAAATTCATACCTTTAAACCTTGCCTCATATTCAAAGACTTGGTTTTGGAGATCATAGACCTGGCTTTGGAGGAAGTTGATTTGCTCATGGAGGGTGAAGACGATGTCCTTCATGGGCTTGCCATCCATCTTGAGATCACGGGAGAGGTCTGTGATCGTGAGGTGATTGGCGTTCAGTCCATGCTCCACCATCCCCTTGCACCGGAAGACGTCCTGCTCCATAGCTTCGAGCCTAGCCTCCACAGTTCATGTCCCTTTGGGACCTTGCACATCGCGGGTGTGGAGCAACCCCTCATGCATCTGGATGACCTGAGGGTGCTGCACCACCTCCCGCAGATATGGGTTGATGATGTTCTTGAAGAACTTGTCCTTGGAGGAGCTGGAGGTGGCCATGGTATATGGGATCTGACAAAAAACAACAAGGAAAAGAAATCAGAAGATTTCTCCGTGATACGGTGATCAACAGGTTCGGGGAGTATATATAGATTTTTAATATTGGGAGACAAGTAAACTAAAGGAAAACGGAGTCCGGAAGGTGTCCCAGGTGGGCACAACCGACATGGGAGCGCCAGGTGCGCCCTGGTGTCTTGTGCCCACCAGGGTACGCTTCCAGGAAGTTTCTTATTTTTCTATTTTTCTTAATATTCCAAATCTGACAAAAAATATTTTTGCAAATTTTTCGGAGTCCGTTTACTTACCGTATCACGTACCTCCTTATTTTCACGATTCTGGAGTGTTCCGGAAGGACTCTTTTATGTGTTCTTCTAGTGTCAAAGTTTGGATAATGTAACTTTCAGCATTAATGGGCGTACCTGAGATATAATGTTTTATTCGTTGCCCATTGACAACCTTCGGGTTAGTTCCTTCGGCATTATTTATTTTGATGGCTCTAGACCGATAAACCTCCGCGATAACATATGGGCCTTCCCATTTTGAGCGGAGTTTCCCTGCAAAGAATTTGAAACAAGAGTTGTACAAAAGAACATATAAACTCATGAATTTGAATTCTTTTGTCATGCCATCTTTTAACTTTTTCTTTGAATAATTTTGCATTTTCATAAGCTTGGGTTCTCCATTCATCTAAAGAACTAATATCAAACAATCTCTTTTCACCAGCAAGATTGAAATCATAGTTGAGCTCTTTGATGGCCCAATATGCTTTATGTTCTAACTCAAGAGGCAAATGACAAGCTTTTCCATAAACCATTTTATAAGGAGACATACCCATAGGATTTTTATATGTTGTTGTATAAGCCCAAAGTGCATCATCTAATTTCTTAGACCAATTCTTCCTGGACCTATTGACATTCTTTTGCAAAATTATTTTTATTTCTCTATTGCTAAGTTCAACTTGACCATTAGACTGAGGATGATAAGGTGATGCATTCTATGGTTAACATCATACTTGGGAAGCATTTTACGGAAAGCACCATGAATAAAGTGTGAACCACCATCAGTCATTAAATATCTAGGGACTCCAAACCTTGGAAAGATAACTTCCTTAAGCATTTTAATAGAGGTGGTGTGATCAGCACTACTGGTTGGAATAGCTTCTACCTAACATAATCAACATCAACCAAAATATGTGTATACCCATTAGAGGAAGGAAAAGGTTCCATGTAATCAATTCCCCAAACATCAAATGGTTCAACAGCAAGTGAATAGTTCATAGGTATTTCTTGACGCTTACTGATACGTTTCCAACATATCTACTTTTTCTCACGCTTTTCCTCTTGTTTTGGACTCTAATTTGCATGATTTGGATGAAACTAACCCCAGACTGATGTTGTTTTCAGCAGAACTACCATGGTGTTGTTTCTGTGCAGAAATGAAAGTTCTCGGAATGGAAAGAAACTTTGCGAGGATTTTATATATCAATAATAAGAATTTCTGGAGCCAAGACCCACCAGAGAGGGGCCCCTGGGTGGGCACAACCCACCAGGGCGCACCCCCCTCTCCTGGCGCGCCTAGGTGGGTTGTACTCACCTGGTGGCCCCACTGATGACCACCTGATACTACAAAATCACATATTTCCATAAAAAACAGGGAGCAAGAATTATCATGATCCACGAGACGGAGCCGCTTCCAAGCCTTGTTCTTCCTCGGGAGGGCAGATCTGGAGTCCGTTTGGGGCTCCGGAGAGGGGGATCTTCATTCTTCGTCATCACCAACCCTTCTCCATCGCCAATTCCATGATGCTCCACACCGGGAGTGAGTAATTCCTTCTTAGGCTCGCTGGTCGGTGAGGAGTTAGATGAGATTCATCATGTAATCGAGTTAGTTTTGTTAGGGCATGATCCCTAGTATCCACTATGTTCTTAGATTGATGTTGCGATGACTTTGCTATGCTTAATGCTTGTCACTTTGGGCCCGGGTGCCATGAACTCAGATATGAACCATTTATGAATTCGTGATTACATCCATGTTTTAAATCCGATCTTGCAAGTTATAGTCACCTACTACGGTTATGATCCGACAACCCCGGAGTGACAACAACCGGGCCCACTCTCGGTGATGACCGTAGTTTGAGGAGTTCATGTATTCACTATGTGTTAATGCTTTGTTCTGGTTCTCTATTTAAAGGAGGCCTTAATATCCCTTAGTTTCCAATATGGACCCCGCTGCCACGGGAGGGTAGGACAAAAGATGTCATGCAAGTTCTTTTAATAAAGCACATAGGACTATTTACGGAATACATGCCTACATTATATCAATGAACTGGAGCTAGTGCTGTATCGCCCTAGGTTATAACTGTCACATGATGAATGTCATCCAAATGGTCACCGATCCAATGCCTGCGAATTTATTCTTATTGATCTTGCTGCGTTACTATTGCTATCATCACTGTTACACTTGCTACAAATTATTGCTATCACTGTTACTGTTACCATTGTTGCTGTCACTACTATCAAAACTATCATATTACTGTGCTACTGATTACTTTGTTGCAGATAATTAATCTCCGGGTGTGGTTGAATTGACAACTCAGGTGCTAATACCTTCAAATGTTCCTTGGCTCCCCTTGTGTCGAATCTATAAATTTGGGTTGAATACTTTACCCTCCAAAACTGTTGCGAGCCCCTATACTTGTGGGTTATCACTTACCGATATTACCCATTCTTTGACATTCATCACAAGATAGGACGAACTTACGGGCATCCTTGAAGAGAGTAGGCCAATAAAATCCAGATTGCAATACCTTGTGGGCAGTTCTATCTCCAACATGATGCCCTCCATAAGCTTCGGAGTGACATTTTTGTCGGATTTGTCCCGGTTCATGCTTAGGTACACAACGTCTAATAATACCATCTACTCCTTTATATAGATGTGGGTCATCCCAAAAGTAATGTCTTAAATCATAGAATATTTTTACTTGAGCAACAATGTAATTAGCATAGTCAGCATACCAAGGAGTACTATGAGCAACATTTATTGCAGCTAACTGCTCATCAGGAAAACTATCATCAATAGGTAGTGGGTCATCAGGCAAATTTTCAAGCCTAAATAAATTATCAGCTACGGGGTTCTCAGCTCCTTTTCTATCAATGATATGTAAATAAAATTTTTGTAACAAGAGAACCCATCGAATAAGTCTAGGTTTAGCATCTTTCTTTTCCATAAGATATTTAAAGCATGATCAGTGTGGACAATTACTTTGGAATCAACAATATAAGGTCTAAATTTTCACAAGCAAACACCACTGCTAAGAATTCTTTTTTAGTAGTAGCATAGTTTCGTTGAGCACTGTATAGAGTTTTACGAGCATAATGAATAACATTCAATTTTTTATCAACTCTTTGTACTAGAACATCACCAACAACATAATCACTAGCATCACACATAATTTCAAAAGGCAAGTTCCAATCAGGTGGTTGAACAATAGGTGCAGAAATTAAGGCTTTCTTGACTGTTTCAAAGGCTTCTAAACAATCATCATAAAAAACAAAAGGAATATCCTTTTCCAAAAGATTCGTAAGAGGCCTAGAAATTTTAGAGAAGTCTTTGATAAATCTCCTATAGTAACCAGCATGACCTAAGAAACTACGAATACCTTTTATATCTTTAGGACATGGCATTTTCTCAATTGCATCAACCTTAGCTTTGTCCACTTCAATGCCACTTTCAGAAATTTTATGACCCAAGACAATGCCTTCATTAACCATAAAGTGACACTTCTCCCAATTCAAGACAAGATTTGTTTCTTCACATCTCTACAAAACTCGATCAAGATTGCTTAAACAATCATCAAAAGACTTCCCATAAACAGACAAGTCATCCGTGAAAACCTCAACAATCTTTTCACAAAAGTTAGAGAATATAGCAGTCATACATCTTTGAAAGGTAGCAGGTGCATTACATAAACCAAAAGGCATACGTCTATAAGCATAAGTTCCAAAGGGACAAGTAAAAGTGGTCTTTTTCTTGATCAGTTTGAGAAACAGGTATTTGTGAAAAACCAGAATATCTGTCAAGGAAGCAAAAATGTGTGTGCTTAGATAATCTTTCAAGCATTTGATCAATAAAAGGCATAGGGTAGTGATCTTTTCTAGTTGCTTTGTTTAATTTTCTAAAATCAATTACCATTCTGTAGTCTATAACAATTCTTTGTGGAATAAGTTTATTCTTATCATTAGGAACAACAATTATACCTCCTTTCTTAGGGACACAATGAACAGGACTTACCCATCTACTATCAGCTATAGGATAGATTATACCCACTTCCAGAAGTTTTAATATTTCCGTTCTTACCACTTCTTTCATCTTCGGATTTAACCGGCGTTGATGATCAACAACGGGTTTAGCCTCAGGTTCCATATTAATTTTGTGCTGACATAGAGTGGGACTAATGCCCTTTAAATCATCCAGAGTATATCCAATAGCAGCTCGGTGCTTCCTCTGAACTTTCAATTATCTTTCTTCTTCATGTTCTGAAAGGTTAGCACTAATAATAATAGGATATATCTTCTATTCATCAAAATAAGGATATTTCAAAGTGTGTGGCAATTGTTTTAGTTCAAACACAGGATCACCCTTAGGTGGAGGAGGACCTCCTAGAGTTTTAATAGGCAAATTGTATTTAAGCAGAGGACGTTGTTCAAACAAAATCTTATCTATTTCATTTATTTCATGTATATGTAAATCATTTTCATGGTCTAGCAAATATTGTTCTAGTGGATCAGTAGGATGCACAGCAATAGAAGCAAGACCAACTAATTCATCTTTACTAGGCAAATTCTTTTTCATGAAGTATTCTACTATAAACTTGGAAAAATTAAACTCATGAGATTCATCACCAAAACTAACACCGACAGTTTGTTTCTCACAATCTATTTTAGCATTAACGGTGTTCAAGAAAGGTCTAGCAGGGATAATGGGACAAAAGTCATCTTGTGGGAACCAAGAACGAGAAAATCGGTAGGGTATTTTTTCCCCACACAATAGTTCAACATCTCCAACAATCCCAATTGGTGATATAGTGTCTCTATTAGCAAGTTTAATAGTAACATCCATGTCTTCTATCTCTGCGGGTGCTATGTCATTCATAATTTCATGATATAAGGTGTAATGAATAGCACTCACACTAGAACCTATGTCACATAAACCATGATAACAGTGATCTCCTATTTTAACTGAGATAACGGGCATGCCAACAACAGGTCTATGTTTGTCTTTTTTATCAGGTTTGGCAATTCTAGCAGCTTATTCATAGAAGTAAATAACATGCCCATCCATATATTCTTCCAAGAGATCTTTAACCATAGCAATACTAGGTTCTACTTTGATTTGTTCATTAGGTTTAGGTGTTCTAATATAGCTTTTGTTAACTACAGTTTAAACTTTAGTATGTTCCTTTATCCTAACAGGGAAAGGTGGTTTCTCAATATAAGCAGAAGGAACAACTGGATCAACATTGTAAAGTATAGTTTCTTCTTTAACTGGTACCAGTTCTTTGATTTCTTCTTTAATAGGTGGGTGATATTTAAGCAACTTCTTTTTAGGGAGATCAACATGAGTAGCAAATGATTCACAGAAGGAAGCTACTATCTCAGAGTCAAGTCCATATTTAGTGCTAAACTTTTGAAAAGCGTCGGTATCCATAAAATATTTAACACAATTATACTTAAGCATAATACCTGACTCTTTACCTTCATCGAGTTCCAAATCTTCAGAGTTGCATTTAATTCTTTCCAAAAGATCCCACCGGAATTCAATAGTCTTCTTCATAAAAGAGCCAGCACAAGAAGTATCAAGCATTGTTTGATCATTACGAGAAAGGCGAGCATAAAAATTCTAGATAATAATTTCTCTTGAGAGCTGATGATTGGGGCATGAATATAACATTGACTTAATCCTCCCCCAAGCTAGAGCGATACTTTCTCCTTCACAAGGCCAAAAATTATATATATAATTCCGATCACGATGAACTAGATGCAAAGGATAAATTTTTTGGTGGAAATCCAATTTCAAACGATTCCAATTCCAAGATCCAATATCATCGCATAGACTATACCATGCCAATGATTTTCCCTTAAAAGATAAAGGGAAAAACTTCTTCATAACTTCGTCCCTGGGTAAACCTGCAAGCCTGAACAATCCACAAATTTGTTCTACATATATCAAGTGCATATCCGGATGTTCGGTTCCATCTCCTGCATAAGGATAAGCTAGCAGTTGTTCTATCATACCCGAAGGAATTTCATATTCAGTATTTTTAGTAGGTGCAGTAGGTTGAGGGGTAGCTAATTGTGGTCACGTTTGAGGTGAACATACCCCGAACAAACCCCTCAAAGGATTGTTTTCCATAGTAACAAGTGACAATAAATTTCAGCACACTAGAAAAATGTTTCCTTACCAAATTCCACTTACCAAAGGCGCTTCACTCCCCGACAACGGCGCCAGAAAATAGCCTTGCTGACCCACAAGTATAGAGGATCAATTGTATCTCTTTTTGATAAGTAAGAGTGCCGAACCCAACGAGGAGCAGAAGGAAATGACAAGTGGTTTTCAGCAAGGTAATGTCTACAAGTGCTGAAATTATAAGTAGCAGAGTAGTTTGATAGCAAGGTAATTTGTAACCAGCAAGTAACGATAGTAGTAAAAAGAGTGAAGCAAGGTAGCCCAATGCTTTTGAGGAAAAGGACAGGCCCAAATGGTCTCTTATGATAAGCAAAGTGTTCTTGAGGATACACGGGAATTTCATCTAGTCACTTTCATCATGTTGGTTTGATTTGTGTTCGATACTTTGGTAATTTGATATGTGGGTGGACCGGTGCTTAGGCGTTGTTCTTACTTGAACAAACCTCCTACTTATGATTAATCCTCCCGCAAGCATCCGCAACTACGAGAAAAGTATTAAGAATAAATTCTAACCATAGCATTAAACTTATCGATACAATCGGTCGCTTATGGAATAGCGCATAAACTGGGGTTTAAGCATCTGTCGCTCTCGCAACCCATTCCATAATGCATTCCCTTAGGCCCAAATATGGTGAAGTGTCATGTAGTCGACGTTCACATGACACTACTATGGGAATCACAACATACATACTATCAAAATATCGAACACATATCAAGTTCACATGATTACTCGCAACATGATTTCTCCCGTGACCTCAAGAACAAAAGTAACTACTCACAAGTGGTAATCATGCTCAAGATCAGAGGGGTATTAAATAGCATACTGGATCTGAACGTATAATCTTCCACCAAATAAACCATATAATAATCAACTACAAGATGTGTCGGAGTAATGGGCCACGGGTAGGCAAACCCGAGCCCCCGGACCTTTCAAGACAACGGGGCAGGCTGCGCCCCTCAAGACCCCAAGACGAAGAGCCGCTTTTTGAGAATCGGCGGCAAGGCCACCGACTGCCCCTCACGGCCGAGTCCTGTGGATTTGCCGAGATAAGCCGACTCCCAACTGGCGGCTTCCAGAGAAGCCGGCTATGGGGAGTCGGCCCGCGACTCGAATCATCTCCTGCCTTCGCGACTATGTTTGGGACAGGGTGCGGCCACAGCGCAGCCCATCCCTGCCCCGTTCGCAAAGGGCAGGCATGGCCACAGTGCGCTGTACCAACGAAGATCTCCATCCGGTGCGGCACTGTTGCCATGCCGGCCCTGACATCAGCCCCGTGGGCGGCGCCATGTGCCCATGACGGCCTGTCTGTACGACCCAGAGACGGCAGGATTCCGCTTTGTCGGCGGGGTGCGAAGACGACGAGCGCCACAAGACGGACCTGCTGGGAGTCGGCCTCAGAGTCGGCCGCCCCTCCACGGGTCCCGCACGCCATTAACTGAACAAAGACAGGAATGGCAATGATCGCCTGTCAGCGGCGGCACTGCTGCCATGACCCCATGACCAAGACAGCTTCATTAGAGGCGCGGCTACAGAATCCGCAGCCGGCAAGACCCGCCCGCGGCGGACAAGGCCTGTCGGCCCCATGCCGGGCCTGTCGACGGGGCCCACTAGTCGGCGGGCCCCAGCAGTCGGCGGAAAGGACGGCGACCTAAGAGACAGACGGCTGGGACCCACGCCCAGCCGGATTACCATTGTACCCCCGGGGGGTAGGCCTATATAAACCCCCCGGGGCACCCATGCAACGGGTTGGACCCTGATAGCTTTAGACACACATAGAGGGAAGAGAAGAGCGAGCCGTGCCCTTCTCCTTCCTCGCCCCAAACAGCTCAAGGAGCAACCTTGTACCCATTTTTCCATAGTGATCATGCGGAGACCCCGCAGAGCAGCAGTAGGGGTATCACCTCCACGGAGAGCCCTGAAGCTGGGTAAGATCCGCCGGCGTGCATGCCTTCGCCTCATCCCGTTTCCAGGCACCGGCGATGTTCTACTCGCCCCCACCATGATAAGCCATCCTTTGGCATATGTCGCACCCAACCCCCGACATTTGGCGCCCACTGTGGGGCTAGGTGCACCGTCATCCAGAGACCTGCTCTGGACGGGAACCCTTTTCCTCCCTGGCGAGCGCAGCCAGCCCGGCACGCCAGACGGAGTCTGCGCCGACGCGCTGCACGGTGCTGAATTTGTCAGCGAGATTCGACTCTCCGACGAGCCTGCATCCGACGTAGGCACGGGCGGTCCCGAGAGCCTCCGCGCGGGCCTCCTTGACCAACTCCACATCACCGGCGAGCCTGCCACGGACTTGGAGTCCGTAGGCTCCACCGACCCGATGTTGGTCGATTCCGACACCGCCGCCGACGCTGCTCCCCACCAACGGGTGGTTCACGACGAGCCGCTCCCTCGCCGGAGAGCGGCGAAGCACCGCTGCGAAGTGCTGCACATCGGGTCATGGCGAGCATTCTGGCGAAGGAGCTCATGACCCTCTCGTTGCGGCCCTGCAAGACCTGACCGCGCCTATTCCGAAAGACGCTGACGCCGAGATGCTGGAGGCACGCCGCCTTTAGCTCGTGGAAGGAGCGAGGAAGCTGGCAAGCATGAGACGCTTGTCAGAAGCCTACCAGCGTGAGATGGATCGCGCTGTGGGCGGCTCGCCGGCCCCGACTGGGCCTAGGCGCCTAGGCGCGGTCCAACAGCGCGGCGTGGCCATCGCCAACCTGTTCGGGGCCAATCACCCTGTGTACGCCACGCCTGCGGAGAACATCCGTGCCGCCTAGGCGGCGGCGGACGAGCTGGACAACTTCGAGGGTGAAGAGCGCCGCCTGATGACGGAGCGAGTCCAGCAGCTCCTCGACGCGGCTGCCGCGCAGAACGAGGCCGGCTGCCGCACGGAGGCGCCGCAACGACAAAACGACGACCTGCCATCCCGCCGAGATCAAGGCGCGACGTCTCGGACACCGACTGGCGGTGTCCGCGGAAGAAAAAATAAGGATCCGGCTGTCAGCCACAGTCGGACTCACATCTCTATTGAGCACGAACAAGACGGCCGTCCGAGAGCAGTGGAATGGCGGGACGACTATGTGCCTCCTCCCCCTCGTAGAGAAAGGCGAGTATCCCCACCACCCGTCGAGCATCCGACTCTCGGCGACCGCCTTGGCCGCCGAGAGGGAGTCGGAGAAAACGACGCCCGCCACCGGATCGACCGCCTCCACCGATCCTGGCGCCGAAGAAGAAGACGAGTTGGGTCCGCCTGTTTGACTCGATCCGAGACGAGCCCTTTCCCGGAGGGTTCACGCCCCCGAGATATGCCTAAGTACACCGCCCGTAAAGCCGAAGACTGATTGGTTGACTATTCCACGGCCGTCAACATAGCGAACGGCAACAGGCGTGTTGTCGTAAAGTATGTTCCACTCATGCTCAAGGGCACGGCCCGGACATGGTTGAACAGCCTGAAGCCCCACAGGATCAACATCTGGGTCGACTTCACCGAGGCCTTCGTCCGCAACTTCACGAGCACGCATAAGCGACCTCCCAAGCCTCGCCACTTTTCCTTGTGCGTGCAAGGCCCCAATGAAGTCAACTCGCGACTACCTCACGCTACCGGGCCGAAGCTTGGAACTCCCGCGAGGGCGCACGAGGTACAAGCTATCGAGTACTTCACCGCCGGGTGCAGAGAAGGCACCCTCCTCAAGCACAAGCTCCTCTGCGACGAGCCGGAGACCCTCGACGAGCTGCTAATCATAGCAGATAAGTATGCCACAGCCGACTCCTCCATGAAGGAGGAGATTGAAGTTAGTGCGACCGGCAAAGTGGATCCTCAGTTCCCGAACTCCGCCGAGACGCCACCGCCACAACAACAGAATGATCACAAGCGCAGTAGCCCACAGCCGCTTCCAGCAGCCGCAAGTTGCGATATCGAAGACCAGCAGCCGGAGGGGCAGCCTCCGCAAAGCGACGTAAAGGCGGCAAGTCCAACTGGTTGCCGCCTTCTCTACTTAACAGACTCTAGATGGTCCTGCAAGTTCCATAGTGGCGCCGGCCGCCAAACCACACCACCCAGAAGTGCCACCGCTCACCAGATCGCTAAGGAGACGGCCTCCGCCTCCCCTTCGCTCTGGGCCGCCGCCTCCATCGCCGCCCAAAGAGCCGGTTGTCGAGCCAGCGGCGCGAAGGCAAGATGAGTACCCGTAAGAGCACAGAGCCTATGTGGTGTTCACTAGTGTGGCCGACGATCGACACAAAGAAAGGGCTGCAGCAAGAAGAGGTGAATGCAGAGCATCGGATACTCCGCAATTCATGCACCGTCCGAGAGGCCTATCGGTTGAGCAGAGCTGATCACCCGTGAGGTGATGCCGAGTCCGGGCTCTACGCCTGGTCTACGGAGCCACCCTTGCCGCAGAGAGGCGGGCCGCTTTCTCGCGAGTGCCGATAGACGGAGGCAGAGCATCAACATCCTGCATAAGGACACCATAGAGAAGTTAGAATCAAGCAAAGACAGCTTCAGAGCAGCCGGACTGTGTTCCACGGCATTGTACCTGGCCTTTCCTGCTCACCGATCGGCAAGATCCTGATAGATGTCCTCTTTGGGGACAAAGATCATTTCCGCCGAGAGCCAGTTTGGTTCGAAGTGGTGGACCTCGAAAGTCTGTACAACGCTCTGCTTGGCCGACCTGCTTTGGCCAAGTTCATGGCGGTCCCCCACTACGCCTACCTCAAGATGAAGATGCCGAGTTCCAAGGGGATTCTGACCGTAGTCGGCGACTACAGAAAGTCGTCCGCTTGCACGGCTGAAAGCAGTCGGCTAGCCGAGTCCCTGGTGATCGCAGCTGAGAAGCGGCTTCTTGATCGGGTTGTGGCGATGGCCAGCAAGCAGCCCGAGATATTGCCCAACCCCAAGGAGTCGGAAGCTGAGGGCTCGTTCAAGACGGCCAAAGAAACGAAGAAGATACCCTTGGACCCGGAGCACCCAGAGAAGTACGTTGTCATAGGTGCAAACCTTGACAGCAAATAGGAAGGCGAGCTCGTCGATTTCCTCCGTGAGAATCGGGACATCTTCGCATGGTCCCCTAAAGACATGGCGGGTGTACCGACGGAATTCGCCGAGCACAAGTTACATGTCCGACCTGATGTGAAGCCCATCAGGCAGCCCTTGCGCCGCCTGTCAGAAGAGAAGAGAAGAGTTGTTGGAGAAGAGATAGCCCGGCTCCTAGCAGCCGGTTTCATTATGGAAGTGTTCTTTCGAGAATGGTTAGCAAACCCGTCCTGCATCAAGAATAACAAGCAATGGCGGATGTGTATTGACTACACAAGCCTCAACAAAGCTTGCCCTAAGGACCCGTTCGCTCTGCCGAGAATTGATCAGTGATAGACTCCACACCGGATGCGAGCTGTTGAGCTTCTTAGATGCATATTCAAGATATCACCAGATCAAGCTGAACCCGCTGACCGATCAAGACCGCCTTCATCACGCCGCTTGGAGCCTTCGCTACCCGACCATGACGCTCGCTTAAGGAATGCCGGCGCCACCTTTCAACGCTAGATGAAGAAGTGCCTCCTCAACTGGCTCGGCGCCCACGCCCACGTGGGCGATGTGGTGGTGAAGACGGAAAGGCGGAACACTGCCGAAGACCTTAAGAAACCTTTGAGAATCTGCGCCGATTCCGCATCAAGCTCAACCCTGAGAAGTGCGTCTTCGGAGTGCCAGCCGGCCAACTCCTTGGCTTCCTGGTCTCTGAACGCGGCATAGAGTGCAACCCTGTAAAGATCAAGGCCATCGATAGGATGGAAGTCCCCCACCGACTGCTAGATGTGCAAAAATTCACCTGCTGCTTGGCATCCATCAACCGATTCATCAGTCGGCTGGGCGAGAAAGCTCTCCCTTTATACAAGCTCATGAAGAAGACCACCTTCTTTGAATGGAACCACAAGGCGGACGAAGCTTTTCTCTAGTTGAAGAAAATGCTGACTACTCCCCCTGTGCTGGCGGCCCCGACTCCTAAAGAGCCCATGCTCCTATACATTGCCGCCACCAGCCGGGTAGTCAGCACAGTCATTATAGTTGAGCGCAAGGAGGAAGGCAAGGCGCTACCTATCCAGAGACCGGTATATTACCCGAGCGGCATCGCCGACCTCCAAGCGTAACTACCCCCACTACCAGAAGATGTGCTACGGCGTGCACTTTGCCGCCAAGAAGTTGAAGCCTTACTTTCAAGAGCATCCAATCATTGTGGTTTGCACAGCCCCACTAGTCGAGATCATCCATCTATTACCAGCCCCGCATCGCCATCAAGTCGCAAGCACTGGCCGACTTCCTCGTCGACTGGGCCGAGACTCATCGCCGCCAAATACCGACTCCACCCATTGGCGGATGCATTTCGATGGCTCCAAGATGCGCACCGGCTTGGGAGCCGGCGTTGTCCTCACTTCCCCCAAAGGCGACAAACTCAGATATGTGCTGCAGATCCATTTCGCCGCCTCCAACAACGTCTCCGAATACGAGGCACTCATTCACGGGCTCCGGCTTGCCAAAGAACTTGGCATTCGCCGGAGCCTGTGTTATGGTGACTCCGACTTGGTGGTCCAACAGTCATCTGGCGATTGGGACGCCAAAGATGCAAACATGGCGAGCTACCGCTTCTGCACAGCAACTCGGATATTTTGAAGGGTGCGAGTTCCTTCACGTGCCAAGAAATGACAACGACCAAGCAGACACTTCGCACGAATCGGCTCCACCCGTCAGTAATACCATCCGCGTGCGCCTTCGCCTCCTCAAGCCATCTGTCAAGCCTTCACCAAAAAAAGACTCCATTTTGTGCGGCTCCCCTCAAGAAGTCGGATCCGACTCAAGAGCATCAGCAGACGGCACGAGAATTCTTACAGATGGCCCCAAAATGCCGAATCGAAGCCGCCCGGGACTTCTGAACCGGCCCGGGACTGCGGTGACCATTGCGAAGACTCCAGAGCTCGCCCGGGACTCCACCACCGGCCGGGACTTCATCAATCCAGAAGCGTCATGGACCCCAGCCCGCTGCCTCCCAGCCCACCGCCTCGCCCAAGTAGCAGATCTTGGCGCTTGAAGAAATAGTAGCACCTCATGGGCCTAGCCCATCCTCAAGTTCCTAGTAAGGTGAGAGCTACCAACCGATGAAATCTTGGCTCGGCAAGTACAACGACGAGCGGCAGCCTACACCATAGTCAACCGAGAGCTGGTCAGCGCAGCGTCCACCGGTGTCTACCAAGTGTTGCGCCGAGCCGCAGCAAGGCCAAGCGATTCTCAAAGACATCCATCAAGGCGAAAAGGGCCACCATGCAGCCTCAAGAGCACTCATCGCCAAAGCCTTCCGACACGGTTTCTTCGCCAACTGCCTAGAAGAGGCCAAGGAATTAGTCAAAGAATGCAAGGTGCGGATGTTCCGCTTCCAAGTCAGATCACCCGGCTTCCGACTCAAGACTATCCCCATCGCTCGCCCTTTGCTGTTTGGGGCCTAGACATGGTGGGACCATTCAAAGCAGCACGAGGTGGTTTAACTCACTTACTTGTCGCGTGGACAAGTTCACCAAGTGGATAGAAGTAAAGCCCATCAAGAAGTTGAATGGTCCAACTGCAGTGACTTTCATCGCCGACATCACGACTCGCACGGCGTACACAAAGATCATCACCGACAATGGCACAAATTTTTCCAAAGGCGCCCGCCTGTTTCTGCGCGACACAAGGCATCCAACTGGACATAGCGTCCGTTGCCCATTCACAGTCAAACGGCCAGGTGGAGCGAGCAAACGGCCTCATCCTCGTCGCATCAGCCTCGACGGTCGAACCATCGAGCGCTCGCCGCTGATCTGTTTCAGCCATCCTCCGAGTCTGCGATGACTCCAAACAAGTCAACCGCTTCACACCTTTCTTCCTCGCTTCACGGTCTCAAGCCGCCATCCCAACGGACATAGAGTTCGACTCCGCGAGTCACCATGTACACCGAGGAGGAAGGAAGAAGCATGTCAAGATGGCGCCGATTCATCGGAAGAGGGTCGGTTGTTGGCACTCACCTGGTCCAAAGATCTACCAGCAGAGCTCGCGCCGCTACTACAACAGAAGGTCAGCCGAGATCATTCCAAGAGGGCGACCTTGTGCTCCGACTAATCCAGCGAACAGCCGCCAGCACAAGCTGTCGGCACCTTGGGAAGGCCCTTCATTATCGATGAAAGTGCTGGGCAACGACTCCTACTACCGATCGACACTCGTAAGCCCCGAGCACGCAAGAGGGACGACTCGCAAAGAGACGGAACGGTTATGGAATGTAAATCTTCTCCAAGATTTTACAGCTTGATGCATATGTACCATGCTACCTTTTGTGTTAAAGTACTAAGATTGGGCCCCGAGACGAGCTCGGGACTGCCCTTTTTTGCTATATGTATGATAAGAATTATGCCTTCGAGTATGTTACTCTTTGTTATGCCGCTTGGCACCGGGTTCGACTAGTCGGCCCGGGGACTCGCCGCCTTGCGCTAGGAAATGCTTCCGCAATGGACAAGTAGTGTGCGGTGCCTAAGCCGTCTCCTCGTCGAAGTCATGCTTGTAGAGCGACTCGCTTGGTGGGCAGGAGTAAGGAAGAATGGGCGCCACATGAAAATGGCTAAGGACTCAAAGCATAAGCATAGCTTAAGCCGGTTTCCAGCCTCTCTTCGCAAAGCCGACTCTTGAGTAGTCGGCTTACCGCTTTCTATCCAACTTGTTAAAAAGACTCTAAAAAATGGCCAAGTACTTGCCTTCCCAAGAGTAGCCAAGCACTTGATCCAAACGGCAGTCCGCAGAGCGGTTGTCCGACTGGCAAGGCGGCGACTAAGGGAAGGCGGCAAAGGAAAAAGCCATAGGAGCAATGAGCAAGGAAAGATAGAATTAGGATAAATATTTACATAGCATAGGCCCTTGGCTGAATCTTCAAGCAGAAGTTCAAAATACACCCCGCGGGTGGAATTGTGCGAATTAACAAGTTCTTCAAAGACTATTAAAAGCAGATAAAATAAAGGCAAGACGGCAGCCTAGGAAGTGGCAAACAGGTTTGGAGGGTCGGAGGAGACGGCGGTGTCAGGCGCCGGGGCGGCCGGCTGGGCAGTCTCGGCGTGATCATCTCCAGCGGCAGCCGGCCCAGTCGGGCGCGGCTCGTTGCTGGAGGCGCGGTCGAGCTGAGGCTGGTCGCCCGCCCGCCTTCCGGGCGCCTGCCTCACCTCCGTCCTCCGCCTCGCCTTCCTCCTCGGTGCTGGAGCCGATCACCTCCGCCGAGTCCTCGTCATAATCCGGGTTCATCCCGAACCACTCCGGCGGCGCCTCCTCGCCGTCCTCAGCCCGCTCAGGGACGAAGATGCTGGTGTCTGTGTAGTCAGCGATCGCAGCCGCACGCTTAATGAGGGCGTCTTCCGCAGCCAGCAGATCCGCCTGGGCCTCTGATCGGAACGCGGCCAGCCGGCCCAGATCCAGCCCTGGATACCATGCCTTGACGAATTCCAAGGCCCGGCATGCTCTAGCCTGGGCCGAGGAACCCTTCCAGGCCTCAAGACGGCCAGCCGTGACCTCCAGCCAGTCGGCAGTCCGACTGGGGGTGCGCAGAACCGGCATGTCCGGCCACAGGGCAGAATTCGCCTGGGCGCCGAATGTTGAAGCCAGCGCAGCATCCGATGGGCTGGCCGCAGACAAGCCTCGATGCTCAGAAGCTGCTCGTCAAGGGTCCGGGGGGCGTTGGCAGCAATCTCCGCACCATTTGCCCTCCGCGCCTCGCGATCAGCCTCAATGGCTTAATTGGCCGCCTGCGTATGGCCGGGGAAGAAGTCTGCCAAGACGAAAAATAAGCAAGTCAAAAAATCAGGAGTCAGCCCGACCTATAGTCAGCGGCTCAAAGAAATAAAGTAAAGAAACTCATCGTCGATGATGTCCTCGATTTCATGGAAGCCGGTGGTCAGCTGTGCCTCCTTGTCAGTCCAGGAGGAGCGCTCGCTTTCGAACTCGGCCAGGAGAGCAGCCTCTTTCTTCTCCGCCTCTTCCTACGCCTTCTTAAGCAGCTCACTTTGCTCCGCCAGCTGCGTAGCTAACAGGTTGCGCTCTGCGGCGAGCTTGTTGCACTCCTCCCCCTTGGCACGCAAGGCGGTGTCGGCTTCGCCCAGTTGCCGTGGGAGAGTGGCGTTGGCCTCTGAAGAATAAAAATAAAAGGACGTTAAAGTCGTCAAACTAAGAAGGTCGCCGGGAAGATCCGCCCGACTGCCAGCATCGGCCCGAATCTCGGGATTACAGCCCTGCGGTGCCAATACCCCATGGAGAAGAAAGAAGACTCACCCCGGCTCCTCGACAAGTCGGCGGTCCGCTTGCCCAGCTCCTCAACATTGCGGTTGAAGGCAGTGACGCGGAGGTTGTGATACTCCTGCGATAAGCATTTCAGACAAAGGTAAATATTTGAATTACGGATGGAGTTCGAGCCGCTTTGCCAAAGCCGCCCAAACTCGTGGACTACACTCAGCAGGGTGCTGCCGCCCACGAGAAAGAGCAAGAAAAACAAACTCAAATAAGAAACCATACCCGAACGGTGGCTTGCGACGCCAGATGCACCTTGGTGCAGTTTTGGATGGCATCGCCACGCTCGCTCAGCTTCGCCGGCGCCCGTAAGCGCTGGTTCAGCGGGCCTGTGCCGCCTCCTCGCACCACCCAACGGCGCGGCGCTTGTCGCCGGCGTCTCGATGGCCCAGTGGCGGCGCCGGGTCTCAAGGGCATGGCGCCGACGTTGTTTCTCAAGACGGCGGTGCATCGGCGGCGACTTGAAGGAGCAGCCGCCACGGCCTGCGTCCTCGGGCCGGGCGCACCGGCGGGTCCGCTGCTGTTTACCTCGCAAGGCCCCAGACGGCGGCGGGGCGGCGGTGGCGGCAACCGTGCCCAACATGGAGGCCATGCCGCCTTCCTTCTCCATGATGGGGTGCTCACCGCGGCTCCCTTAGTCTGCCCCGTGAACTCCGGGGCGGCGGCGCGGAGCTTCGGCGGGGTGACGAGCAACGCCGATTGAGGCGCGGCCTCCTCGGCTCGCCGCTTTGCGCGACGGCGGCCGGCCTCATCCAGCTTCCTGCGGGCGAGCGCCGCCTTCTCGGCCTCCGCCTTCTCCAGCGTCGGCGCGTCTTCCTCGTCGCGCTTCTCCTGCGCGTTCCGCTCCGTCGCCTCCCGGAGGTCAGCGGCGGGGTCAATCCGCCGAGTAGTGGCGGACGTCTCTGCCGACCCCATGACGGAGGCAGCGGCGACCCTCTCTAAAGTAAGGGGAGCCCTGATGCGAGGAAGACGTATAAAAGATTTGGACAAGATTCACCGAAAGAAAACAAGACAAAAAGCGGAAGCACTTACGCGGAGACCAATGGCGGCTTTTTCACTTCCTTGCGGAAGTGGTTGGCCTTTGCGACCGCCTCTTCCCGCTTGGTCGCGGCGGCCGTCCCCTTGAACTTCTTCGACCGGCCGCCAAGCAAGCTCGGCCCGGCCCGGTGCTTCTTCGTGCCGCCTCGACCACCCAAGCCGGCGGAGGAACTCGCGCTCGGCTGGCCAACCTTCGGTTGGCGGCGCGGGGCGACTTCCCCCTCGCCGTCATCTTCAGGCCAGTCGGCAAAGGTAGCCGAGGGCCTGAAGTCGTCAGCCCCTCCTCCTCCTCCTTCGGCGTCGGCCTCCGCCGCCGCCCCCAAGTCAGGGTCGTCGACGTCGCTCTCCGCCCGGTCGGGGACGAACTCACGGGCCGGCCCCGTGGTGCCGGCTGAAGGCTGCATGAGGGGGTTCTAACTCGAAAAAACCAAAAAAGATCAGAGGTCGGATTCGGCTGAAAAAGAAAACAAAAGAGGAAGAGCGACGACTTACCACAGGCGGGGGGTTGGCGCGCGAGTACGGCTCCTTGCCGAACTACCAATCCGACGTGAGATTGCAGTTCGCAATGTAGTTCATCGTGTCCGCCACCTCCGCGTGGGGCATGTCCTTGGAGCACAGCCGACTGGGGTCCTGGTGGCCGCTCATCTGACAGATCAGATGAGGTCGGCCTTGGAGCGGAAGGACTCGACGCGCCACGAAGGCGGCCACCAGGTCAGCCCTGGTCAAGCCCTCTGACTACATCAGTACTCGGAGTCGCGCGACGGCGGTGGCACCAGCAGGAGTCAGCGTCCTGGCCCGGTGGCACCAGCTGGGGAGCCTCCCCGCCAGTACGCCGGCTTCGTAAGGCGGCAGATTGACCCTGTCACTTTATGGGGCGACGTTCTTCACGTAAAAATAGGACCGCTGCCACATCTTCACCGACTTGATCAGCGGAATGGTGGGAAACCGGTTGTCGGCCCCCGATCTCCGCATCGCTATGAAGGTGCCGCACAGAGTCGGCATGCCGGCGACGTGCGTGCCGAGCTTGGATTGGAAGAACTCCCCCCACAGCTCGATGGTGGGGAGAACGCCGAGGAATCCTTCGCACAAGGTTGCGAAGGCAGCCAGCAACACAACCATGTTCGGAGTAAGGTGGTACGGCTGGAGCCCGTGGAACTCCAAGAAGGCGCGGAAGAAGCCGCTCGCCGGTAGCCCTAGGCCGCGCATGAGGTGCGAGCGGAATAAACCCGCTCGCCCTCCTCCGGTGCCGGCGACATTTCTCCCGTCGGCGCGGCGCGGGTCCGCACTAGGCTCTTTCCGGTGAGGCGGCGCGTCTGGCGGAGGAATTCGATGTGGTCGTCGTCCACCTCGGAGCCGTCCGACACGCCGGAGCATGCGGCAGGAGGTGTAGCGGCGGAGGAAGAGCTCATCGCCGCTGCGTGGCGTGGTTCGGCGCGGCGGCGGCAAGAGGAAGAAGAAGCAGGAGGAAGCGGGGGGCAGGAGATGGGCGTGTGCCGCGCCCCTCCTCCCGCCTACTTATTGGCTCATGGGCTGAGAAGCCGATGGGGCGGGCGTGGGATTAACTGCGCCCAGGACCCCACGCCCCCCACGATTTAACCCACGAAGTTACTACGCATAGTTACGACGTGGGAACCACAACCGTCCGCACGGCCGCAACGGATCCGTTCGCGCGCCGAGGCGCGGTAGTGGCGGGTCCCGCCTGACGGCATGTCTCGTCACGCGCGTGGGTGGGCAGACTGACCCTGCCGCGAGGCGCCACGCGACGGGCACGCAACGGGCCGCTACCTGGAAGCTTATCAGGCACGCTGCCTGGTTCCCGCTACGACTTTCAAACTCTCTAAGGGGCAAGACGGCCTTCTGCGAGTCCGGCTCCAGCTAGTCGGCCTAGAGGAAGACGGCGAGCAAGGCCCAGATTCGACTACCAGAAGGATGAAACTATTGAGGCTCCTCGACATGTCGCCCTCGACGCCTCACCGGCTTCGGGGACTACTGTCGGAGTAATGGGCCACGGGTAGGCAAACCCGAGCCCCCGGACCTTTCAAGACAACGGGGCAGGCTGCGCCCCTCAAGACCCCAAGACGAAGAGCCGCCTTTTGAGAATCGGCGGCAAGGCCGCCGACTGCCCCTCACGGCCGAGTCCCAGGGACGGCTTCGAGATAAGCTGACTCCCAACTGGCAGCTTCCAGAGAAGCCGGCTATGGGGAGTCGGCCCGCGACTCCAATCATCTCCTTCCTTCGCGACTATGGATGGGACGGGGTGCGGCCACCGCGCGGCCCATCCCTGCCCCGTTCGCAAAGGGAAGGCATGGCCACAGTGCGTTGTACCAACGAAGATCTCCATCCGGCGCGGCACTGTTGCCATGCCGACCCTGACATCAACCCCATGGGTGGCGCCCGATGCCCACGACGGCCTGTCTGTACGACCCAGAGACGGCGGGACCCTCCTGTCAGCGGCGGTGCAGAAGACGGCGAGAGCGCCACAAGACGGACCCATTGGGAGTCGGCCCCCAGGAGTCGACCGGCCCCTCCCATGGGTCCCGCACGCCATTAACCAGACAAGAAAGGGAATGGCAACAGTGGTCGCCCGTCAGGCGGCGGCACTGTTTCCATGACCCCATGACCAAGCCAGCGTCATTAGAGGCGCGGCTACAGTAATCCGCAGCCGGCAAGACCCGCCAGCGGCGGACAAGGCCTGTCGGCCCCATGCCGGGCCCGTCGGCCCCATGCCGGGACCGTCAGCGGGGCCCACTAGTCGGTGGGCCCCAGCAGTCGGCGGAAAGGACGGCAACCTGAGAGACAGACGGCTGGGACCTGCGCCCAGCCGGATTGCCATTGTACCCCCGGGGGGTAGGCCTATATAAACCCCCCGGGGCACCCATGCAACGGGTTAGACCCTGATAGCTTTAGACACACATAGAGGGAAGAGAAGAGCGAGCCTTGCCCTTCTCCTTCCTCGCCCCGAACAGCTCAAGGAGCAACCTTGTACCCATTTTGCCATAGTGATCATGCGGAGACCCCGCAGAGCAGCAGTAGGGGTATAATCTCCACGGAGAGCCCTGAAGCTGGGTAAGATCCGCCGGCGTGCATGCCTTCGCCTCATCCCGTTTCCAGGCACCGGCGACGTTCTACTCGCCCCCACCATTATAAGCCATCCTTTGGCATATGTCGCACCCAACCCCCGGCAAGATGTAATCAACACTACTAGTCACCCACAAGCACCAATCTATAGTTCAGGTAACAAGATTGAACACAAGAGATGAACTAGGGTTTGAGATGATATGGTGCTGTTGAAGATGTTGATGGAGATTGCCCTCCCCAAGATGGGAGAGTTGTTGGTGATGATGATGACGATGATTTCCCCCTCCGGGAGTGAAGTTCCCCCGGCGAAATTGCTCCGCCGGAGGAAAAAATTGCTCCTGCCCAAGTTCCGCCTCGAGACGGCGGCACTCCGTTCCAAAAGTCCTCTCCTCATTATTTTTTTCTAGGTCAAAATGACCTATATACTAGAAGATGGGCACCGGATGTGGGCCTGGGTGAGCACAACCCACCAGGGCGCGTCTGGGTTCCCTGGCGCGCCCAGGTGGGTTTTGCCCACCGGGTGGGCCCCCTTTAGTAATTTGCTCCAATATTCCTCAAATATTTGATAAAAAATCTCGGTGAAGTTTTAGCTTGTTTGGAGTTGTGCGGAATTGGTGGCTTGGGGTAGCTTTTCCTGGTCCAGATTTCCAGCTGCCGGAATTATCCCTCTTTGTGTGTACCTTGTAAATTATGAGAGAAAAGGCATTAGAATTACTCCAAAAAGCATTATTATGCATAAGAACATCATAAATAACAGTAAGGAAACATAGTGCAAAATGGACGTATCACCCGCCGACTAAGGGCATCTCCAACTACGACCCTCAAACTGCCTGGACCATGCGGTCTGGACGTGTTGTGCCATCCAACGCGGGCATGTATTGGTCCGAACGTACTTTCTCCTGCGAACCGGATACAAATGTGGGGTGCTTTACGGGTGTCCAGATAGCACCCATGCCCACGTCTGACCACCCTGGCCCACTGATACGTCTCCAACGTATCTATAATTTTTTATTGTTCCACGCTATTATATTATCTGTTTTGGATGTTTTATATGCATTATTATGCTATTTTATATTATTTTTGGGACTAAGCTATTAACCTAGAGCCCAGTGTGAGTTTCTATTTTTCCTTGTTTTTAGGTTCGCAGAAAAGAATACCAAACGGAATAAAACTTCATGATGCTTTTTCTTGGACCAGAAGACACCCAGGGGACTTGGAGTCCAAGTCAGCAGAGCCACGAGGCGGCGGCAAGGGTGGGAGGCCCGCCCTAGGGGGGGGGGCTACCTTGTAGGCCCCTCGTGACCTTCCTGACTGAGGTCTTCCTCCTATATATTCACATATATTCCAGAAACACCAGAAACATCCACGTAAAACAATTTTCCACCGCTGCAACCTTCTTGTCGGTGTCAAAACCGGCGGATCTCGTGTAGGGGGTCCCGAACTGTGAGTCTAGGCGGATGGTAACGGGAGACAAGGGACACGATGTTTTTACCCAGGTTCGGGCCCTCTCGATGGAGATAAAACCCTACTCCTGCTTGATTAATATTGATGATATGGGTAGTACAAGAGTGGATCTACCACGAGATCAGAGAGGCTAAACCCTAGAAGCTAGCATATGGTATGATTCTTGTTCGTCATACGGACTAAAACCCTCCGATTTATATAGACACCGGATAGGGTTAGGGTTACATAGAGTCGGTTACAATGGTAGGAGATCTACATATCCTTATCACCAAGCTTGCCTTCCACGCCAACGAAAGTCCCATCCGGACACGGGACGAAGTCTTCAATCTTGTATTTTCATAGTCCAGGAGTCCAGCCAACGGTGATAGTTCGGCTATCCGGACACCCCCTAATCCAGGACTCCCTCAGTAGCCCCTGAACCAGGCTTCAATGACGACGAGTCCGGCGCGCATATTGTCTTCGGCATTGCAAGGCGGGTTCCTCCTCCGAATACTTCATAGAAGATTTTGAACACCAGGATAGTGTCCGGCTCTGCAAAACAAGTTCCACATACCACCGTAGAGAGAATAACTTTTGCACAGATCTGCTGACGTATTCCGCGGCGTGACATCACACCACAGCCAGGCCTTTATGCGAATCGGTTTTACTGTTCCACCTCAGCGCGTTCAGCGAGGCGGTTTCTTTGGCACATCTTATCAAAGAGGAGATCGTGCCCCCTTATTCTGGGATTCCCATCAATACGGATGTGGGTAACCCAACCGCGCCATTGATTACGGCGCTTGGGAGATAAGCGAGTTTTACCAGGCTGGCGGGGGACGCATAGCTTCGTCCGTCCATATAAGGGGATAAGGATCCACCTTTTCACCTACGCCTTCTTCCTCCTTTGCTCATCCATTTCCGCGTACTCGAGCTCCAGCGCCCAAGTCCGCACATCCCACATCAACCTTCTCCAACTATGTCCGGAGCAGGAGGCAAGTGGATGGCCTCCTCCGTCACGGAGGGGCACATCAAAAAGCTGCGGAAGGCCGGATACTTGTCCAGCGACATCAGCGTACGGCTACCCGACGAGGGAAGCTCATTCCACCCCTGGCCCCATGAGAGGTGGTGTTCCTCACCCACTTCCTCCATGGACTAGGTTTTCCACTTCACCCGTTTGTCCGGGGCTCATGTTCTACTACGGACTGGATTTCCACGATCCGGCCCGAACTTCATCCTCAACATCTCGGCGTTTATCGTCAGTATGCGAAACCTTCCTCTGCATCCAGCCTCACTTGACTTATGGCTGAAGACCTTCAATGTCAAGCTGAAGGTAGTGGGCGGCCAAGCCGGAGTCTTGGAGGTGCCATGGTTGGCAAGATGGCCAAAGTCCTATGGCTCGTGGGCTCCTTTGTGGAGACCATAAAGGGGGGGGCATCGGGTGGTTCTACATCACCGAGCCATGACTCTCAATGGGTGGCGGCCCCAATTCGATCTGGCTCCCCACACGGCTCACGTCATGGAAAGAGACGGGCCTGACGTGGGGTGATTCGAAAGAGCTGTCCGGAGTCCAAACCTGCGTCCGGAACCTGGTGGACAAGAATCTCAAGCTTGTCAATGTAATCCAGGTGATGCTCATCCACCGGATTCTCCCATGCCAGCAACGGGCCTTCAAATTGTGGGAGTTCGATCCGGCACAACACCAAACTCTGAAAAGGCTCTTCGACACTACGTACGAAGATGCCTGGAAGGTGCTGTTCAAGGGCACCGAGGCTCCCACATCCGCTACCGAAGATCGCGGATTCAGCTCGCAGCGTCAAGCCAGCGAGGTAAGTTATTTTACCCTTTATGTGACTCTTTTTTCAAAGTTTGACTCTATGCGGGATCTAAAACTCCCTAACCTTTGACAGGACTGGCTGAAGACGTCCGGACAGATTAACTGTCCGGCCCCCTTGCCAGAAAACCCAGCGGACGCCCGATTGACGGGCCAGCTGGCTCCGACACCTCACATGGTGCCGGAGAAGAAGGCCAAGAAGGAGGCCGCGGGAACTCGAAGGAGCTCCCGGCGCCATGTGTTGTCGGACTCATCGTCCGACGACTCTGAGGTGGAATCCTCCTCTGAGGACGAGGAGGAGGAAAAAGAAGCCTCTCCCCCAGCGGGGGAGAGAAGAAAAGGAAGGCCCCCTGACCGGGAGGCCAAGGGTCAAGAAAGGAAGGACCCTTCCTCCGACTTCTCCACCAACGCCGACAACGACGAGGAGGAGGCCAACAAGGGCCAAGCCCTGGCGAGATCGTAAGTGTCCGGACTCGGAATAGTTCATGACTTTTTATTTGTCGATAGTGTCTTCTAACGCCGAATATGACCATGTAGCCCGCCCAGGGCAGGCTCGCCGCCGTCGAGCGGCTCCTGGGTTCATCGGATGTGAATAGCACTTCACTTCCGACCGCCTCCTCTCCTCGTGTCACCGACGACACCGCTGATGGAGTCCCAAAAGGGCCCAGCCAGAGGAGGTGGTCTGGAGGCGCGGCAAGGCGACCTCCGGACTCTGGCGCAAAGGGGGCGAAACCCCAGAGGGCTCTAAGTCCAGCCCTATGCCGGACTCTGTACCGGAACCTTCAATGGTTCCGAAGTCTGGCAGGCGGCCCCTTCGTAAGAAGGGCGAGACTGCGACGCCGGTGACCTCCGTCCATCTAGAGGCACCGGATAGCTTGCTGGAGGCGCTTAACGGCGCCTCCATCGACGAGGAGCACCGCCTTTGTTATGAGTGTGGTGATCCAGAAAGTTCGATCCGCCAAGAGCGGGCTGATGAAGCTTATGCCAGCCTTCTAACGGCTTTGAGGTAAGTTTAGAATATGTAAAAATATTACGCATAGACAGTAGCCCTCGATGCTTAGTTCGGTGTTCGGAAAGAAAAGCCGTCTTGAGGATCTAAAAGATATCTGCAGGAGTCTAACATAAGTGTGTCAATATGGGAATGCAGGCTGCTGCTGCGACCTCTGCCCAGACCGATCGCGGAGCTCAATGCGTTGAAGTAGAGCCTCGAGCGGTCCGAGAACGAGCTCGGCCTTGCCAAGAAGCAGCTCGAGGACAAGGAAGGTAAGGAATACCTTATTAGAATAATACCTTATAGAAAGGATTTGGTTGCAAAAATGATAGGACTAACGTGGGTATTGTAGGGGCCACGAACGAGGTGGCGACCCTGAAGGAAGCGGTGTCCGCGGCCGAAAGCAAAGCGGCCGCGGAGCGCACCGAGCGAGAGAAGCAGGAGGCGCGGGTGGCGGAGGTGCGGCAAGAGCTCCAGGCTCTCGTGGAAAAACACGAGAGTTTGGAGCGTGACTCGAAGACTCGAGAGTCTGAGCTCGCCTCGGCTCTTGAGAGTGACAAAGCCGCTAAGGCCGAGGCCCAAAAAGCCCTCCAAGAAATTGAATCATTAAAGAAGATAGCAGCGGGTAAGGCATTCATTATGCAAAGCAAGCATGTGAAAGTGAATTACCTATTACTTACCCGAATCCGGAGCTCTCCAGGAGCATTTGCAGATCTGCCCGTAGTGTATGCGATGCTGCGCGTTCTACCGCGCCAAGGAGGGAGCTTGACGGAGAAGGTGTTCGGTCTCGATATCTTGGGCGAACATCCGTGCCCTGGCGACCAGCTGAAGCAGCTGGTCGAGCTCCTAAGGTCGCCGAACAGGCCATGAAGGGCCTCATAGTTCGGTGTGGCCATTGGAAGCCATGCACAGGAGCTACTTGGGCTAGTCGCGGCGGCTGGTGGGCGCCTGTCCATGGATTGAAGTCATCAAGCGCTCCGTCTGCATTGAAGGTGCCCGTCGGGCCCTTGCTCGTGCTAAAGTGCACTGGGGCAAGCTGGATGCGGAGAAGCTTGTGACGGACGGGCCACCGAAGGGCAAGGAGCATCGCAATCCCGAAATGTACTATGAGGGCGTCCTGAAGGGTGCCCGCCGTATAGCGGGTGAATGCTCCAAAGATGTAACTTTTGAATAGACTCGCATTTGTTATCCTGTACGCTGAAAACTTGTTCATATGCGCTAAGCAACGCTTGTGATTTTAAAATATTACCTTCATGCGGCCGTTTATCAAATTTGACAGATGGCAAGTCGTTGGCTTCAGCCCCCATGCCATGAGTGCTGGGGTGTTCGGATAAACTTGGCGCTCTTGTTCCCATTCTTGGGTCCTTGAGGAGCGCAACCCAACGAACAAGGCAACCGGACTTATAGTGCTTGAACACTCTCACTTAGCCATAGAATTCTATAATTTTAAATTTCGGCGAAGCCCCTAGTATTCGAAAGACCGAGTTCGGGGCGCTATCCACGCCTTGGCCGGACAATGCCGACTCCTCGCTCTAAGCGGCATAAGTCTTTAGGGACCCGAAATAACCTCATGAATAGCGACCGGCTCTCGCCCTATCATGACGGTCAGTTTTAGCTTTCTCCACTGAGGTGCTCAACCCAGCTCAACCGGGGCACAATCGCAGTGGTTCTCCCAGCGCTACCTTAGCCGATAAAACGGAACGTAAGGTACCAAAACATGGGAGCCGGGCCAACCCAACTATTGACCCACGACATGATTCGGAGCCGATGCATATAATGCTATAAGTTCGGGGTGCCGCACTTGTGAAAGTGTTCGGACTTATCACACCATATATTTGGGGTACTTAAGCCCCTGGTGTATTGGCCGTACCAAAGTGTACGGATGCAACATGTCATGAATGAACATATATATGGATAAAGAAAGTAGTGCAATAATAGGCAAAAGCTATGTATTGTTTATTCAAAAAGGTACTGCAATGGAAGCAGAACGACACAAATAGTTTGATAAGCAAGGGATGGGACTATTTGACATGTCCCCCTCCAGGGGTAAGCTGCGGGATGGTATGTTAAACAGGTATAATGCTCGTAGTAGAGACCACCTGGACGCTCGACGTAGCTTTCTGCTTCCCTGGCTGTTGCATCGTGAGTTCGGCGATTCTGGTGCCGGACAGGACTTCTGGAAAACAGAGTCCTGAAAGTAAGAAGAAAGAAAAAGAACGACACAATCGGGAGCCCCTGGTGTGGTTGAGCTGCATTCTGGGCGTGCCGTGGTCGTGCCCCTCCCCTTATGCCCATGGTATCTCCAGAGCGTAGTTATGTACGGGTAGTACTAGCTTCGCAGTTTCGCGAGGGCTGGGGTTGGGGCCGGATTGCTACTCGTGCTCGGATCGTGTCGGGCGGTCTTGTTGTAGGTTACTCCGGGCACGCTTGACGGTGGCCGGACGTTTAATAGCCGGACTTGAGAATTGTTGTAAGAGGCTGCTTTGCACCTCCGCCGTGAGGGCTGCTGTGTGCTCCTCCGTTCGGAGAGAGCGTTCAGTGTTTCCATTGATCGTAATTACTCCTTGAGGGCCTGGCATCTTGAGCTTGAGGTACACGTAGTGCGGCACCGCATTGAACTTTGCAAATGCGGTTCGTCCAAGCAGTGCGTGATAGCCGCTGCGGAACGGGACTATGTCGAAGATTAACTCTTCGCTTTGGAAGTTATCCGGGGATCCGAAGACCACTTCGAGTGTAATTGAGCCTGTACAGTTGGCCTCTACACCTAGTATGACGCCTTTGAAGGTCATCTTTGTGGGTTTAATCCTTGAGGGGTCTATGCCCATTTTGCGCACTGTATCCTGATAGAGCAGGTTCAGGCTGCTACCGCCGTCCATCAGGACTCTAGTGAGGTGAAATCCGTCAATGATTGGGTCAAGAACCAATGCGGCGAATCCGCTGTGGCGGATGCTAGTGGGGTGGTCCCTTCGATCAAAGGTGATCGGGCAGGAGGACCATGGGTTGAACTTTGGGGCTACTGGCTCCATCGCATATACGTCCCTTAGCGCACGCTTTCGCTCCCTTTTGGGTATGTGGGTTGCGTATATCATGTTCACCGTCCGCACTTGTGGGGGGAAACCCTTCTGTCCTCTATTGTTCAGCGGCCGGGGCTCCTCCTCGTCATCGCTATGCAGCCCCTTGTCATTGAGTTCGGCATTTAACTTGCCTGCCTGTTTGAAGACCCCGAAATCCCTGTTGGTGTGATTGGCTGGTTTTTCGGGGGTGCCATGTATTTGGCACGAGCGATCGAGTATTCGGTCCAGATTGGACGGGCCCTGTGTATTTCTTTTGAACGGCTTTTTCCGCTGACCGGGTTTAGAGCCTCTGAATCCGGCATTGACTGCCGTATATTCAACATTATCGCCGTTAATGTGGTGCTTGTGCTTGTCGCGACGCGACCTGCCATTGTTGTCCTTGGTATCCGAACTACCAGGGTTTTTGGTCAAGTTGTTACTACGAGCTAGCCAGATGTCTTCTCCCGCGCAAAAGCGGGTCATGAGCGTTGTGAAGGCTGCCATGGATTTTAGCTTTTCCTGTCCTAGGTGCCGGGCCAGCCACTCGTCCCGGATGCTATGTTTGAAGGCTGCGAGGGCCTCTAAATCCGGACAGTCAACGATTTGATTTTCTTAGTTAGGAACCGTGTCCAGAATTGTCTGGCCGATTCTTCCGGCTGCTGAATTATGTGGCTGAGGTCATCGGTGTCTGGTGGTCGCACATATGTGCCCTGGAAGTTATCAAGGAATGCGGCTTCCATGTCCTCCCAACAACCAACTGATTCTGCTGGCAAGCTGTTAAGCCAATGCCGAGCTGGTCCTTTAAGCTTGAGTGGGAGGTATTTGATGGCGTGTAGATCATCGCCGCGGGCCATGTGGATGTGGAGGAGGTAGTCCTTGATCCAAACCGCAGGATCTGTTGTGCCATCGTATGATTCGATGTTTACGGGTTTGAAACCCTCGGGGATTTGATGATACATCACTTCGTATGTGAAGCACAGTGGGTGTGCGGCGCCTCTGTATTGAGCTATATCACGACGCAGCTCAAATGAGCTTTGTCTACTGTGTTTGGCCCGGCCGGAATTGCTATATCCGGTGTGATGGTTATCATCACGTGTCGTGGGGCGCCCACACGATCCGTAGATCGATCTTGTTTGCCTTGTCTTGTCCTCAATATGTCTCGCAGTGCCGCGCGTTTCCCGTGCCTTGGTACTTTTCGGCGGCGCCGGGTGCGGCTTGAATGGAGGGCCTAGAGGCCTCTCTGTCGTGACCACGGGTGGCGGGTCGGCGCATCATGCGCTGGTGATGTAGGTTTGGGTGCTGCTTCCTCTAATTGGGGTAGCAGCCTGCGTTTGGGTATCTCTTGGAGGGCGTTCGAGTTCATACTCTTGGCTGCAAGGACTTCATCCATCTGTCGACCTAGCAAGTCTTGGTCAGCTCTAAGCTGCCGCTGCTTTTCTTGAGGCTGCTTGCCGTGGCCATAAGCCTGCGTTTGAAACGCTCTGTTTGGCGGGATCCTCGTGCACGACAAATTAAATCGTCGTCGAGGCTTGCCTCATCTTCGGAGGGAGGCATATAATTATCGTCCTCCACCTTCCTGTCTGTCGCTCTATCATGAGGCCTGGCTTCTCCCTCCTCCTGTGCTGAATCCTGCTGGAGGGGGTTGCTTTCGGCACTGTCCGGGTGTTATTATCTCCCGTGCCGGAATCACCATTTTTGCTGTGGGGGGATTTAGAGCGGCGCCGCTGACGCCGGCGCTTGGGCTGTTTCTTGGAGGGGTCATCCTCCGCTGTTCCATCGCCATTCCCATCTTTTGGGATGTCCACCATGTATATGTCGTATGACGAGGTGGCCTTCTAGTGCCCTGTAGGCGCTGGTTCTTGGTCGTCTCCAGCATCATCGTCGATACCGTCGATGTCTTCGGAGTCGAAGTCGAGCATGTCGGTTAAATCATCGACAGTGGCTACAAAGTGGGTGGTGGGTGGGCGTTGAATTTCTTCGTCGTCCGCATCCCAACCTTCCTGACCGTAGTCCGGCCAGGGCTCTCCTGATAAAGAGAGATACTTTAGTGAATTCAGGATGTCGCCAAAGGGCGAGTGTTGAAATATGTCTGCGGCAGTGAACTCCATGACCGGCGCCCAATCGGATTCGATTGGCAGGGGCACGGAGGGTTCGGAGTCCGGAGAGGAGTCCGGCACCTTGGAGTCACGGTCTTCGCAAAGGACAGGGATGGAGTTCGGCTCAATCGCCGTTGAGATCATAGCCCCTGAGGCGGTGTCCAACCACTCATCCTCGATCGCGGGAGTCGGCTCCGAGCTAAGGGTCGGAGTGGACGCAGGTGCGGCCTCCAGGGCACTGTTCGGCGGCAGAGCTAGATCGTGCCCATCGAGACAGTGTGGCGTGCTTGGCTGTGGCTCGAATCCGTCGAAGATCAAGTCTCCACGGATGTCGGTCGTGTAGTTCAAACTCCCAAATCTGACCTGATGGCCAGGGGCGTAGCTTTCGATCTGCTCCATATGGCCAAGTGAATTGGCCCGCAGTGCAAATCCACCGAACACGAAGATCTGTCCGGGGAGAAATGTCTCACCCTGGACCGCGTCATTGTTGATGATCGAAGGAGCCATCCGGCCTAAAGATGATGACACAGAGGAACTCTCAATGAAAGCACCAATGTCGGTGTCAAAACCGGCGGATCTCGGGTAGGGGGTCCCGAACTGTGCGTCTAGGCGGATGGTAACAGGAGACAAGGGACACGATGTTTTTACCCAGGTTCGGGCCCTCTCGGTGGAGGTAAAACCCTACTCCTGCTTGATTAATATTGATGATATGGGTAGTACAAGAGTAGATCTACCACGAGATCAGAGAGGCTAAACCCTAGAAGCTAGCCTATGGTATGATTGTTGTTCGTCCTACGGACTAAAACCCTCCGGTTTATATAGACACCGGATAGGGTTAGGGTTACACAGAGTCGGTTACAATGGTAGGAGATCTACATATCCGTATCGCCAAGCTTGCCTTCCACGCCAAGGAAAGTCCCATCCGGACACGGGACAAAGTCTTCAATCTTGTATGTTCATAGTCCAGGAGTCCGGCCAACGGTGATAGTTCGGCTATCCGGACACCCCCTAATCCAGGACTCCCTCACTTCTGTTCCCGTGAGATCCCATCTTGGAGCCTTTTCTAGCATCCTGCTGAGGGGGATTCGATCATGAAGGGCTTCTACATCAACTCTATTGCCCTTCCGATGAAGCGTGAGTAGTTTACCTCACACCTACGGGTCCATAGCTAGTAGCTAGGTGGCTTCTTCTCTCTCTTTGATTCTCAATACCATGTTCTCCTTGATGTTCTTGGAGATCTATCCGATGTAATCTTCTTTTGAAGTGTGCTTGTCAAGATCTGATGAATTGTGGATTTATGATCAGCTTATCTATGAATATTATTTGAATCTTCTCTGAATTCTTTTATGCATGATTTGGTATCATTGTATTTCTCTTTGAATTATCGGTTTGGTTTGGCCAACTAGATTGGTTTTTCTTGCAATGGGAGAGGTGCTTAGCTTTGGGTTCAATTTTGCGTCATTTCACCCAGTGACAAAGTAGGGGTAGCGAGACACGTATTGAATTGTTGCCATCGAGGATAAAAAGATGGGGTTTACATCATATTGCATGAGTTTACGCCTCTATATCATCTCATCTTACTTAAAGCGTTACTCCGTTCTTTATGAACTTATTACTCTATATGCATGCTGGATAGCGGTCGATGTGTGGAGTAATAGTAGTAGATGCAGGCAGGAGTCGGTCTACTTGACACGGACATGATGCCTATATTACATAATCATTGCCTTGGATATCGCCATAACTTTGCGCTTTTCTATCAATTGCTTGACGGTAATTTGTTCACCCACCGTATTATTTGCCTTCATGAGAGAAGCCTGTAGTGAAACCTATGGCCATCGGGTCTATTTTCCATCATATTAATTTTTGATCTACTATTTTGCAATCTTTTATTTTCAGATCTATATACCAAAAAACCCAAAAATATTTTATCTTTTATCTATATCTCACCTTTGTAAGTGATCGTGAAGGGATTGACAACCCCTTTATCGCGTTGGGTGCAAGTGTTTGATTTTTTGTGCATGTATTGGTGATTGTGCGTTCTTCTCTGATACGTCCATTTTGCATCATGTTTTCTTACTGTCATTTAGGATGTTTTTAATCCATAATAATGCTTTTTGGAGTAATTCTAATGCCTTTTCTCTCATAATATGCAACGTATACACAAAGAGGGAGAATTTCGGTAGCTGGAAATCTCGACCTGGAAAAGCTACGTCAGGCCACCTATTCTGCACAACTCCAAACAAGCTAAAACTTCACGAGGAATTTTTATGAAATATTTGAGGAATATTAGAGCAAATAACTACGGAGAGGGGCCCACAGTGCGCTAACCCACCTCGGCGCCCGAGAGCCTGGCCAGCCCAGCGCGCCTGTGGGTTGTGCTCACCTAGGCCCACCTCCGGTGCCCATCTTGTGGTATATAGGTCATTGATACGTCTGCGTCATATCTATAATTTTTGATTGTTTCATGCCAATATTATACCACTTTCACATACTTTTGGCAACTTTTTATATGATATATTAGACTAACCTATTGATCCAGTGCCCAGTGCCAGTTCCTGATTTCTGCATGTTTTTTGTATCACAGAGTATCCATATCAAACGAAGTCCAAATGCAATAAAAAATACGGAGATTTATTTTGGAATATTTGTGATTTTTGGGAGTTGGAATCACCGCAAACGGAGGCCTGCACAGGGCACAATACACCAGGGCGCGCTAGAGGCCCCTGGCGCGCGTACATCGGTTGGACCTCTACTTTGGGCGCAAGGAATCTTACATCCGGAAAAAAATCGTGTCAAAATCTCAACGCAATCAGAGTTACGGATCTCCGGGAATATAAGAAAAGGTTTTCGGCCAGATGAGGGGAACACGAAAAAGAAGAGAACGGAGAGGGAGATCCAATCTCGGAGGGGCTCCCGCCCATCCGGCGCCATGGAGACCAAGGACCAGAGGGGGAACCCTCCTCCCATCTAGGGGGAGGCCAAGGAAGAATAAGAAGGAGGGGGGCTCTCTCCCCCTCGCTTCCGGTGGTGCCGGAGTGCCGCCGGGGCAACGATCGTGACGGCGATCTACATCAACAACCTTGCTACCGTCAACACCTACTTTCTCCCCCTCTATGCAGCGGTTTAACACCTCTTCTCCCTGCTGTAATCTCTACTTAAACATGGTGCTCAACTCCATATATTATTTCCCAATGATCTATGGTTATCCTATGATGTTTGGGTAGATCCGTTTTGTCCTGTGGGTTAATCATGATCTTGGTTGGTATGATTGTATATTTTATTTATGGTTCTGTCCTACAGTGCCCTCCGTCTCGCGCAAACGTGAGGGGCCCTCGCTGTAGGGTGTTGCAATATGTTCATGGTTTGCTTATTGTCAGTGTTGCGAGAGTGACAGAAACTTAAACGCGGATAGGTGGGCTATGGTGTATGGGAGTAAAGAGGACTTGATACTTAATGCTACGGTTGGTTTTCACGACCTTAATGATCTTTAGTAATTGCGGATGCTTGCTAGAGTTCCAATCATAAGTGCATATGATCCAAGTAGAGAAAGTATGTTAGTTCATGCCTCTCCCTCATATAAAATTACAAGAATGGTTATCGGTACTTGTTATTGATTGCCTAGGGACAAATGACTTTCTTATTGACAAAAGCTATCCACTTTTATTACCTTGCAATTTACTCATAGTTTTATTCTTGCAAAGTAGTTCTAGCATCACACCTATAAAATAGTTTCATACTTGTTTCCGGTAAAGCAAACGTCAAGCGTGCGTAGAGTTGTATTGGTGGTCGATAGAACTTGAGGGAATATCTGTTCTACCTTTAGCTCCTCATTGGGTTCGACACTCTTACTTATCGAAAGAGGCTACAATTGATCCCCTATACTTGTGGGTTATCAAGACCTTTTTCTGGCTCCGTTGCCAGGGAGCAATAGCGCGGGGTGAATATTCTCGTGTGTGCTTGTTTGCTTTATCACTAAGTAGTTTTTATTTCCTATTCTAAGTTGTTCTCTATCTTTAGTTATGGATATGGAACACGAAACACCAAAAAGATTAGTGGTACTTGCTACTCATGGAGATGGGGAACCTCCTAAAACCCTCGATGCTCGTTATGTTCAAGACATTGTGCATTATTTTGATAATCCTGAGAAAACCCCATTCAACTATATAATGGGAGTAACGTTGGATCAACGTAAATACTTTAGGGATTATCGCTTGATTCATAAAGGGAAATTTTTATGGGATCAAATTCATATGTTGCATTGGTATGCTTGGGAGCTATGCTTGAGATACGATTATACTTGTTGCTCTAGGATGAATGCTCCACATCTTATGCTAATGGTATATATGATTACTATGATGTGGAACGAATAGAAGAATTTGTTGGTTTTATGGGTGCTTATGAAATTGAATCTTCGTTTGAAAAGTTTGAAGATTTTGATGATTCAGTTTATAGACCTGTAAATTTTGCTATCCTTAAATATTTCTATGATAATTATAAATACAATTCTGATATTGATGCATTTATTGAGAAAGTCTCCGCTGTTCAAGAAGAGACTAATATTTTGTAGGAGTCTATGGAAGAAGGAATAGATGAAACTGTGAGCTCATCAGATGAGAAAGATGATGAGGACAACAAAGAACAAGCGAAGGAAAAACGGATTGATCACCCGTTCCCACCTTCTAATGAGAGTAACCCTCCAACTCATACATTGTTTAATTTCCGTTCGTTCTTACCAAAGGATGCATGATTGCCATGATAATTGCTATGATCCCATTGATTCGTTTGAAATATCCCTTTTTGATAATGCTTGCTAAACTTGTGGCCACGATGCCAATATGAATGATGCTTATGGAGATGAACTTTCTATAGTTCCTTATGTTAAAAATGAAATTGTTGCTATTGCACCCACACATGATAATCCTATTATCTTTTTGAATTCTCCAAACTACACTATATCAGAGAAGTTTGCACTTGTTAAGGATTACATTGATGGGTTGCATTCTACCGTTGCACATGATGATTTTTATGAATATAATATGCATGTGCTTGCTGCTCCTACTTGCAATTATTATGAGAGAGGAACTACATCTCCGCCTCTCTATGTTTCCAACACGATAAAATTTCAAGGAACTTCTTATACTATGTATTGGCCTTTACTTGATGTGCTTGAATTGTTCTTGTATGACATGCCGATGCATAGGAAGAGAGTTAGACTTCGTCATTGCTTGATATATGTTGCTTTGTGCTCACTACTAAATGCCAAATCATTGTTAATTCAAATTGGTTTTGATATACCTTGGGATCCGGGTGGATTCATTACTTGAGCACTTTATGCCTAGCTTAATGGCTTTAAAGAAAGCGCTGCCAGGGAGATAACCCGGAAGTTTTAGAGAGTCATTTATTTCTGTTGAGTGCTTTTATATAGTTTAAAACAAAAAAATATAGAGGGGAACTTAAAACTTCACAAAAAGAAAAGTGAAAGTGAGATAAACGAGCATTGTGAAAGTGGGGGTCGTCCTTGAACTTTGTTCATGCCCATGGAAACTTTGTGAATCTTAATTACAGAAAATTTTCAACAAAAATAATTATCCCCTTGTACAATTCCATTTTATTATAAAAATAATGTGCCAAAATTTTCCTTTAGGATGTTTACATTTCTTGTTGGTTTGTGCGGTGCAAAACAGAAACTTTGGCTGTAGTGCGCGATTTTACATTTTTTACTGGAACGTCAAATGGTTCTGAAACTTTTTGCACTGTCTTTTTATTCAAAAGTTTTATTTTTCCTAATTGTTTCAAATTTTTGGAGTAACAGAGGTATGGTGAATGTTCATATTACTACAGACCGTCCTGTTTAAGACATATTCTGTTTTTGATGCATTGTTTTGCTTGTTTTGATGAAACTATCAATTTCTATTAGTGGATTAAGCCATGAAAAAGTTATATTACAGTAGCTACAATGTAAAAACAAAATATGAATTGGTTTTCAACAGTACTTAGAGTAGTGATTTGCTTTATTATACTAACCGATCTTACCAAACTTTCTCTTGAGTTTTGTGTGGATGAAGTGATCAAAGATCGAGGAGGTCTCTATGTGAGGAAAAGAAGGAGAGGCAAGAGCTGAAGTTTGGGGATGCCCGAGGCACCCCAAGTAAATATTCAGGGAGACTGAAGTGTCTAAGCTTGGGGATGCCCCGGAAGGCATCCCATCTTTCTTCAACAAGTATCGATATGTTTTCGGTTTCGTTTCGTTCACGTGATATGTGTGAATCTTGGAGCATCTTTTGCTTTTAGTTTTCATTTTTTTCTTTTATGCACCATGCTGGTATGAGATAGTCCATGGTTGATTTATAGAATGCTCATTGCACTTCACTTATATCTTTTGAGTGTGGCTTTATAGAATGCTTCATGTGCTTCACTTATATCATTTGAAGTTTGGATTGCCTGTTCTCTTCACATAGAAAACCGTTATTTGTAGAATGCTCTTTTGCTTCACTCATATTTGTTAGAGCATGGTTTTTTGTAGAAAGAATTAAACTCTCATGCTTCACTTATATCTATTTAGATATTCAAAAGGAATTGGTCAACTGCATGGTTAGTCATAAAATCCTACATAAAACTTATGGATCACTGAATATGATATGTTTGATTCCTTGCAATAGTTTTGCGATATAGAGATGGAATATGTGGGAGGTACTAGTAAACGGTTGTGGTTAGTAAGAATATTGGTGTTAAGGTTTGTGGTTCCCGAAGCATGCACATATAGTCTCTCGTTATGCTATGATGTTGGAGCATGATTTATTATTGATTGTCTTCCTTATGAGTGGCGGTCGGGGACGAGCGATGGTCTTTTCCTACCAATCTATCCCCCTAGGGGCATGTGTAGTAGTACTTTCTTTCGAGGTCTAATAAACTTTTGCAATAAGTATATGAGTTCTTTATGACTAATGTGAGTCCATGTATTGTACGCACTCTTAACTTTTCGCAATTTGCTAGCCTCTACGGTACCGTGCATTGCCCTTTCTCACATCGAGACATGGTGCAAACTTCGCAGGTGCATCCAAACCCCGTGATATGATACGCTCTATCACACATAAGCCTTATTATATCTTCCTCAAAACAGCCACTATACCTACCTATTATGGCTTTTCCATGGCCATTCCGAGATATATTGCCATGCAACTTTCACCGCTTCCATTTTATGACTTGAGCATTCACTGTCATATTGCTTTGCATGATCATATAGCTGACATAGTAGTTGTGGCTCAGCCACCGTGCATCATTTTTCATATATGTTACGCTAGATCATTGCCAGAGGCATTCATATAGAGTCATATTTTGTCATAGGTATCGAGTTGTAATTTTTATTTTTCTGAGTTATAAGTAAATAGTAGTGTGATGATCATCACTATTCATTTTTGGAGCAGTGTCCCAGTGAGGAACGGATTATGGAGACTAGGATTCCCCCACAAGTCGTGATGAGACTCCGGACAATGAGAGAAAAAAAAGGAAAAAAAAAAGAAAAAAGTAAAAAAGTAAAAAGGAAAAAAAGGAAAAAAATAAATAAACAAAGAGAGAAGGGGCATTGTTAGTATCCTTTACCACACTTGTGCTTCAAAGTAGCACAATGTTTTTCATATGGAGAGTCTCCCATGTTGTCACTTTCATATACTAGTGGGAATTTTTCATTATAGGATTAGATGCACACCCACTTAGTTTTCATATTGAGCTTTCATACACTTATAGCTCTTAGTGCATTCGTTGCATGGCATTCCCTACTCCTCGCATTGATATCAATCGTTGGGCATCTCCATAGCCCGTTGGTTAGCCGCATCGGTGTGAGACTTTCTTACTTTTTTGTCTTCTCTATATTTACCCCTATCATCATACTCTATTCCATCCGTAGTGCTATATCCATGGCTTGCGCTCATGTATTGCGTGAGGGTTGAAAAAGCTGAAGCGCGTTAAAAAGTATGAACCAATTGCTCGGCTTGTCATCGGGGTTGTGCATGATAAATACTTTTTGTTAAGAAGACAGAGCATGACAAGACTATATGATTTTCTAGGGATAACTTTATTTTGCGTTGATATTTTGAAAGACATGATTTGTTGGAATGCCTGAGTATTGATGTCTTTATGTCAAATTATAGACTATTGCTTTGAATCACTTATGTCTTAATATTCATGCCATGATTAGATATATCATCAAGTTTATGCTAGGTAGCATTCCACCTCAAAAATTATCTTTTTATCATTTAACTGCTCGAGGACGAGCAGGAATTAAGCTTGGGGATGCTGATACGTCTTCGTCGTATCTATAATTTTTGATTGTTTCATGCCAATATTATACTACTTTCACATACTTTTGGCAACTTTCTATATGATTTATTGGACTAATCTATTGATCCAGTGCCAGTGCCAGCTCCTATTTTCTGCATGTTTTTTGTATCACAGAGTACCCATATCAAACGAAGTCCAAATGCAATAAAAAATATGGAGATTTATTTTGGAATATTTGTGATTTTTGGGAGTTGGAATCACCGCAAACGGAGGCCCACACGGGGCACAATACACCAGGGCGTGCGGTGGTGGGTTGTGCCCACCTCGTACGTCGGTTGGACCTCTACTTCGGGCGCAAGGAAGCTTATATCCGGAAAAAATCATGTTAAAATCTCAGTGCAATCGGAGTTACGGACCTCCGAGAACATAAGAAACGGTTTTCGGCCAGATTAGGGGAACACGAAAAAGAAGAGAACAGAGAGGGAGATCCAATCTCGGTGGGGCTCCCGCCCCTCCGGCGCCATGGATACCAAGGACCAGAGGGGGAACCCTCCTCCCATCTAGGGGAGGCCAAGGAAGAAGAAAAGGAGGTAGGCTCTCTCCCCCTCACTTCCGGTGGCGCAGGAGTGCTGCTGGGGCAACGATCGTGACGGCGATCTACATCAACAACCTTGCTACCGTCAACACCAACTTTATCCCCTCTATGCAGCAGTTTAACACCTCTTCTCCCTGCTATAATCTCTACTTAAACATGGTTCTCAACTCCATATATTATTTCGCAATGATCTCTGGTTATCCTATGATGTTTGGGTAGATCTGTTTTGTCCTGTGGGTAAATCGTGATCTTGGTTGGTATGATTGTATATTTTATTTATGGTGTTGTCCTACGGTGCCCTCCGTCTCGCACAAACGTGAGGGGCCCTCGCTGTAGGGTGTTGCAATATGTTCATGGTTTGCTCATTGTCAGTGTTGCGAGAGTGACAGGAACTTAAACGCGGATAGGTGGGCTATGGCGTTTGGGAGTAAAGAGGACTTGATACTTAATGCTACGGTTGGGTTTCACTGCCTTAATGATCTTTAGTAGTTGCGGATGTCGGATTTCGGGTTTCGGCAGACCCTCTAGATTCGAACTCTGGGGTGCACGCGGAGATCTCACCTCCTACCTACCTGCACCTCGTCGCCTCGCAAGGATCTAACTACACAAAGAGAAACACAAGGGACGCAAGGTTTATACTGGTTCAGGCCACCATTGTGGTGTAATACCCTACTCCAGTGTGTGGTGTGGTGGATTGCCTCAGGGGCTGATGATGAACAATACAAGGAAGAACAGCCTCGCGAGGGTCTGTTCTTGGCCGGTGCGACGAACTGCTAGGGGGAGTTTGGTCGCTCTCTCTCTCTCTCTCTCTCTCTCTCTCTCTCTCTCTAGATTCAACCTGTCCCTACCCTGTGGGTAGCTATCCCTATTTATAGGCAAAGGCCCTGGGCCTCTTCCCAAATATTGAGCGGGAAGGGCGCCAACAATTGGCCATTTTGAAGGGGAACATCTAGTACACTTATCCTGACTAAAGTTGGTCCTCGCCTGCCAAAGGCACTATCGATGACGCCGACTTGGGCTCCACGATGACCTCCTTCCTGCCGTTGTGTTGGTCTTGGTCTTGTTGCACCGAAATGGTTGCCTTTGCTTGATGCTCTTGCCTGCGCTTTCCTCCTTTGCACCAAAGAGGAAATGAGGACACTGCGCGGGCTGGCGCCCTCCTGGCGCCCTCGGTCGTCATGGCTTGCGTCATGGGCACCTTGTGAGGTACCCTGCCTTGATCTCTCCGCCTCCTCGCGAGCCAGCTGGACGAGGCCGTGCTCGAGGAAGCTGTCGTCCGCCCGCCTCATGAGCTTGGCCCTCGCGAGGTCTTGAGCTTGTCTTGATGAAGATGGGCCTTTGGCCACCCTTGAGCCACGCCAGCAGCGAGCAAGTCTGGGTAACCCGTTCCCGAATGCCGACAGTAGCCCCCGGGCCCAAGGCGCGCCTGGACTTGGCGTAGCAGAGAAGTGAAGGGGCAAGTGTGAAGCGCCACGGGCCCTAACAGCCTGCGGCCTTGGGCGCCGCGTTGCGGTTGATTGGACGTGGGCGTCTCTACTTCCCCACGACGCGTCAGCGACTGCACGAATTGACAAGAGAGCGGTACCTGTTCTAGGCTTTACCTCCTTTGCCTTCTCCAGTCATTGCCCAGATCCCCTTTCTTGCGCCTATCCTTCCTGCTTCCTAAATCCCCAGATCTACTCCGACCGCGTGCCCTAGCAAGATATGGCGCCTCGCCAGACCCCGGCCGGAGCTTGGTACTCGCCTGCTTTGGACTGCCCTAACGTGTCGGAGAAGAGCCTTGCCCGGGCGCGCCGGATGGTGGCGGCGCAAGGCAACGACGGGGCAGCGGTGCTCAGGGCTGGCTCCGCCCTTCCTGAGGACCAAGGAAGCACCTTCTATCTGCTCTTCGTGAGCGCCATTGCCACCGGTCTGGTGCCTCCCTTTTCTGGGTTCTTCTTCTCTGTCCTCCACCATTACAAACTGCAAGCTCTGCACCTCCACCCCAACTTTGTTCTTCTCCTGGCGATCTTCGCGTACTATTGTGAGGCTCATGTCGAGATGCAACCCTCAGTGGCCTTGCTGCGCCACTACTTCAACCTCCGGGCCTCTCGCGGCCCCATCACCGCGTGCACGAGCTTTGTCGCGTACGGCAGCTCCAACGCCATCTCGAAGCCCGGGAAGAGGATTGAAGGCTTCAGGAGCAAGTGGGTCATGGTAGATGCTGGGCGCATCCATCCTCGGTTGATTCTGCCCACGGAGCAGCCCACGCCCATCGATGATTGGTCTCGCGCGGAACTCGTGGATCCCCGCCGCTTGATCTTGGAGAAGATGAACGCGGACCTGTGGCCGGGCAACATGGCGACGGGGAAGCTGACCGGGGCGTCGCTCCTGAGGGAGTTCCTGGAGCACCGGGTGGCCCCGCTTCGTCAGTACTCGCTTCCGCTGTGGAGGCCTTGCCTGAGCCCCGTAGTCTTGGCCCGCGGAGGTTCCCAAGGACCCGGCGGCCCTGGCGACGGTGAATGTGTCCTCCGGCGACTCCAGCGAAGAGGAGGAAGAAGAGGAGCGAGAAGAGGGGCCCGACTCCGAGGCGACCGATGGGGAGTCGAGAGCGCCCCTCCCCGGGCGCATGTCCCGCGCTCTCCGCCTCTTGCCGGATGATGATGAGGATGGCGATGAGCGGGGCGTCGAGAGCTTGCCCCTGATCCCGAAGAAGGACAGGACGGGGCTGGTCCCCCATGGGTCTGCCCCGGCTTCGAGGCGATCTGCAGACGCGCCTCCTGCTCCCGAGCCTCTTGAGGCTGATCCCTGCAGCCGGCTCTCGGGCTCCAAGTTCGGCGGGAGGTTGCTCGAGCCTGCGAGCGATGACCAGTAAGTGCTTGATTCTTGTTTTACTTATTGCATTCTCGTTGAGGCTTGATATCTGTATTCGTTGGCTAGGCTGGCGCCTGCAGCGAAGAAGCTGAAGGGGGCTCCTGAGGCTTCGTCCGGGGCAGCGCCACCGTCTGCGAAAGAAGGTGAAGGCAAGACACGGGCCTCTCCTGCCCGGTCATCCTCGCGAGGCCTGGCGGAGCTAGCTGGGGCGAGCTCAACCCCCATGGCCCAAGCGACTCCCGAGGTATCCTTGCCCGATACCACTGCCGCAGTCGTCGGGGCGCAGAAGGTCCCATCTCATGATGTTGTGATTACGCTGACGTCCTCTCCTCCTACTCCGCCAACTGTTGTCTCTCCGATTCCTTCTACTGTCCTGGATCGTGCTGCAGCTGAACTGGACCGGCTGTGGCAAGATCTTCTGGGCGCTGACCCTCGCTTGGTGGCCGGACGCTTGGAGCAGGCCTCTGGCTGGGTTCGCTCTGATGCTTCGATTCAAGCGGCGCTGGTTCAGGCCGCGACGGCTTGTGACGAGGAGAATAATGCCGTCCTTGGGGCAAAGGCCGCTCGCGACGCCGCCTTGGGGGACATAGCCGATGTCCGAGGTCGCTGCCTGGCGCTGGAGAGCGAGCTGCAGGGCCTGCGCGACCAGCTTGCCCAGGAGGCCCGCGTCCGCCAAGAGAAGGAGGAAGGCATGAAGGCTCGTGAGGCGGCCGCCAAGGACCGGGATGCCAAGCTTGACGAGCGCCGTGACTGCTTGGGTGTGCTGGAGCAGGATTTGGAGGCGAAGAGGATCGAGCTGGACGGCAAGGCGCGGGTCCTCGCCGAGGACCGCGTGGCCTTTGCGAAGTTGGAGGCGAAGGCTCGTACCTTGTTGAGGTCGCTTTACGACAGCGGCCTGGAAAGCTCGCTGGCCGGCGCCGACGACGGGCCTGCCAAGCTGCTTCCCTTCCTCGTTCGCGCCCTAGAAGATGTCACCCTTGGCCTCGGTCCCACGGCTGAGGCCGAGGCGCGTGTCCTGTCTTCTGCAGTGCTGACGCGCGTCTTCACCCACTCTACCTTCGTGACCCCAGCGTCGACCTTGACAGCCTGTTGGAGCCCGTGAGCGGCGAGCTTGCCGCTGCCGCTGCTGAGGCCGTGAAGGGTCGAGCGGAGGCTCTGCTGGCGAAGTTCCAGGCCTTCAACACCAAGCTGAAGCGAGGCGCTGCCGATCCTGAGGCTTCACGAGGCGAACCTGCCCAGCGCAGCTCCGCCGCCAGCGACGGTGCTGCCAACAAGTGACTCCTTCGTGGCTCCTGTCCTGCTTTCAGCTATTGCAAGATGCATCATGCCTCGTGGAGGCGTTTAAACTTGCGTTTGGCGTTGTGAAAACATTTATGGACTGTAATATTTGCTTTTAAATTCCTTGAGATTTGCGCTTTCCCTTCCTACTTGCTTATGTTCTATGTCGGCAGAGCCCGGCCCCGTGCATACCTCAGCCGCCGTTAGCCTCGACCGAAAACCAGGACGGGACCAAGGAGTGAGGGGCTACGTGACAAGTTAGGCTCCTGAGTAGCGATCCTCAGGAGTCCCCCTTGACGCATGAACATCAAGTAGAGAGGCGAGATGTATGGGTGAATTTACCATTCTACGTCTGCAGAGCCCGGCCACGCGCATACCTCAACCGCCGTTAGCCTTTCGGAACTAAGGGGTGAGGGGCTACGTGACCAGTTAGGCTCCTGAGTCGCGATGCTCAGGAGTCCCCCTTGATGTTCAAACGGCCTTCGTACCTTGGCTCCGCTCGGGGAGGGACGTGCAACGAACCAGGCCCGACGGGCCTGGCTAGGTGGCGTGCGTCTGGGCATGACCCGGGCGTAGCCCCCGTGCCCAGCCCCCTCGCGCGGCACTCCCGAGGGGAGGCGTTACCATGAGGCCAGACATTGAGCTCCGGGCTCCCTGAGGTTGATGCAGCCGAGGGCCACCCTCAGTTGTTTATCACCAGCGCGGAGCATAGCGCTTCCGTATGTGTACGGGCATAGCCGCTCCTCGGCAGTGTCGTCAGCCAGTGCGGAGCATGGTGCTTCCACTGGTGCGTGGGAGGGGGCTCCCCTCCGGAAGGAGCCCCCGAGGCGTGTACAGCCCCGCCCTGACACGTGGCTGGCATGGTAGGGCCTGACGAGGTGTATCTGGGCACCCGTGAGCCAGCGCGGGACTCACGGGGCCCTACCTCAAGGCTGGTTGCACCTGGCACTGGGCCTTAACTTGTGATGTGTTCCTGCAAATTTGGTTAGATGTCGACGCTCTACGTCCTCGGTTCCCGGCCCTCGAGCGGGTCTCAGCCGTCGCTGGTATGCCAGGTTGCGATGCCGTGGACAAGGCTAGAGGGTGAGGGCTAGAGAGCCAGTAGGAGCCCATGAGTCGCGATGCTTAGGTACCCCCCCCCCCCTTTAACGTGCAAGAGGCCGACATGAAGGAAGAAGGGGTGCCGTGGACAGGCACCAAATAACAATCATGATGGGTCAAACGCACAACCCGAATAAATGCAAGACGGGTACATGTCGTTGGGTCTAGCCCGAGTGGCTTGGGGATGATGCAGCCTGAGGGGCGCCCCCAATAAAGTAAGCTAGGAACATGAAGCAAAAGGGATACACGCCGCAGGGACGGACCCACGCAGCTTGGGAATGATGCAGCCCTGGGGGGCGCTCCCAGCTGAAAATGAAGCTCAAAGGATATCACCTGATAACGTTGAAGACGAAGGGATGCTGAAGTAGCAGACGTCGTGCGCTGCAGAAGCCGATCTTCACGAGCCCCCAGGCCCAGGAGCCTCGGGAGGCTCCGGAGGCGCTGGTGGCTCCTCGCGGACCATCTCCATCTCCGCCAGGACTGCGGAACGCCTGGCCTCTTGAGCCTCCAGGATGCTCCTCATGAGGCGCTGGCGCGTGGCAGCCACGTTCAGCAAACCGTAAGGCATGCGAACGTAGCTATGGGGTGGACCTTCACAACGCCCCACGTGTGAGGGCCAGAGGCGCTCCTGAGAGGCAGCTCGGTTGAGCCCTGGTATGTCGATGCAGACGTGCAGCCCACCATCCTCGCCTGGATGGGGAGCTACGGCGGGCAAGCGGCGGCTGCCACTCATGACTCTTGACTCCTGCAACTCCTGAATGATCTTGCTAATGAACTCCTGAGGGTTCGGCCCTCCTTGCCTCGCTCCTTCCTGAGGGAAACATGCTTTGAAACACGCCTCCAAGTGGTGCCCAAGCGCCTCCCTCGTGATCTTAGCAAGGTCGGTGGCCCTCCAGGAGAGAGCCCCCGAGCCTTGCTCAAGGAGGGCGCCGGGCGCGCCTTCCTATGTGACAGAAAGAGGTGCCCCCTGAACAGGCGCGGACCCTGAGGGGCCTGCCTCCCGAGGGGTCGGGCCAGGCGATGTGTTCTTCTTCTTGGGAGCAGCCTCGGGGAGCCTCCCGCTCCTGTGATCTGGGTCTTCAAGTGATGCAGCTTGAAAAGCACGCTCCAGGGAACACACTGCGTCTCTCTCTTCGCAAGGCACCGTGATGACTCCGCCGCTTCCTGGCATCTTGAGGACATTGTAGCCGTGATGGGTCACGACCATGAATTTAGCTAGAGCTGGGTACCCGAGGATGGCATTGTACGGTAGGCGAATGTGGGCGACATCGAAGTCGATTAGCTCGGTGCAGTAGTTGTCGCGCGCCCCGAAGGTGACAGGGAGGCGGACCTGCCCAATCGGAACCGTGGAGCCATCAGTGACTCCGGAGAAAGGCTTGGTTGGCTGAAGCTGATTGTACGGCACTTGAAGATTGTTGAATGTCTCGACAGACGGGACATTGAGCCCTGCTCCGCCATCGATGAGGGTCCTGGTGACTTGCACATTGTTGATGATTGGGGAACGGAACATCAGAAGGACTCCGGCTGTGGCTGCGCACTTGAGCTGATCCGCTAAGCGGAACGTGATGGCGCACACTGACCACCTGAGAGGGCGCGTGGCTTCGAGCTTGGGGAGGACTGCATTCACTTCGCGTGCGTACTGCTTGAAGATGCGCTGAGAGGCTGGGGCTTGAGATCCGCCCAGGATGCAAGCGATCGCGCGCGGCTCCTGGAAGCCCCCAGCCCCCTCGTCCTGATGATGGTCTACATTTCTCCTTGGCTGCGGTGGTAGAGGAGGGAGGCATGCGTTGTCTTGCGGGCGATCCTCGCGAGGCTGCTCCCTCCAGCCTCCCTCGCGAGGCTGATCCTGCCAGCGGTCCTCGCGAGGTCGGTCGCGCCACCCTTGGCGAGGGCCATGGTCTTCCCAGCGTCCTGCGTTTCTTCCTCCACCTCGGTCGTAGCCTCGATCACTGCGGTCGGGGCGTCGACCGATTCGCCCTCCTCGCACGGATCTGAGTTCTTGACTTTCGTTGGTGTTGTGGGTGTGGAGGTCATGGTACACGCAGTACCGGCTGCCCTTGGAAGACTCGGGCTGATCCCTGCCTCGCTTGGTATCTGGTTCTACCGCGAGCACGACAGCCCCCTTGCGCTTCACGTCCTTGACTTGGGCTTCTTCTCTTTTGGGTCAGCAGCCGACAGCTCGAGGAGGGTAAGGCGTCCTTCCTCAGCCCTGGCGCACTTGGTCGCCAAGTTGAATAGCTCCAAGGATGTGCACAGGTCTTCATGCATCGCCAGCTCCTCCTTCATCTTGACGTCACGCACACCGTCGGAGAAGGCTGAGATGATGGCCTCCTCGGTCACCTTGGGAATCTTGAGGCGTGCGTTGTTGAAGCGCTGGATGTACTTCTGCAGGGTCTCTCCTGGCTGCTGCTTGATGAGGCGCATGTCGCTCACGGCAGGAGGCCGGTCGCGTGCGCCTTGTAAGTTGGCGATGAAGCGGGTGCGCATCTCGTCCCAGGAGGAGATCGTGCCAGGAGCCAGGTTCAGGAGCCAGGTGCGGGCACCGTCCTTGAGCGCCATGGGAAACCAGTTCGCCATGACCTTCTCGTCCCCATTGGCGGCTTCGATGCCCAGCTCGTAAAGCTGGCGGAACTCCGCGGGGGTCTGCCGTGCCGTCATAGCGAGGAGGCAGGTCTGGCTTGAACTTGTCGGGCCACGTGACACTGCGTTGCTCGGCGGTGAAGGCGCGGCATCCTGCAGTGGCCACGGGAGGCCTTTGGTGACGAAGGGCTTGATCTTGCGGTCCCCGTGCGCTGCCGTTGGGAGCAGCGCGGGGTCTTGGCGTGCCGGAGCAGGAGCGCGGTCGTGACGGGCCGGTGCAGGGAGCACTCGGGCAGCTTCTTGGGGGCGAGGGACCTCTTGACAGCTCTGCTCTTGCTGCACTAGTGCCGGAAGGAGTGGGTTCCACCCAGGGGCCACGCGCCTTGGGGCCAAGGCGCCTTCTTGAGGAGGAGGTGGCTGAGGCGCCCCCGGAGCTTCATCGCATGCGCAAGGCGGGGCGCGGTGCAGTGAGAAGGACGGCGCGGGGGTGCCCCCTGCGGCGCGGACGAGCTTGGTGACGCAGTCGAGCCACTCCTCGTAGACGTCGTCGACGGGGCGGTAGCGCAGGAGCTCGTTTTGCCGCGATGAGCGCGGCTCGAGCCTCCATGGGCGCGCGGAGCGTGCGAGACAAAGAACCAACTGGGGCGAGCGAGGGAGTAGCTGTTCGACCGTCTCGCCTCACGGATGGATGCTGTGACGACGCTTGCTGCTCGTTCCCCGCCGGGCCGGTGGCGGCGTTGACGGCAGGCAACAAGGAACGGCGGGGGCGGCCGCCGACGGGTCGTCTGGCGTCGCGGTAGCGAGAGCGGAGCCCAGCGCTCAGCGGGCCCGACGAGCGTCGACATGGATGCGAGGCGGTGAAGAACAGGCGGCGGAAGGCGGATTCCGCGCACACCTACCGGCGCGCCAAATGTCGGATTTCGGGTTCCGGCAGACCCTCTAGGTTCGAACTCTGGGGTGCACGCGGAGATCTCACCCCCTACCTACCTGCACCTCGTCGCCTCGCAAGGATTTAACTACACAAAAAGCAACACAAGGGACGCAAGGTTTATACTGGTTCGGGCCACCATTGTGGTGTAATACCCTACTCCAGTGTGTAGTGTGGTGGATTGCCTCAGGGGCTGATGATGAACAATACAAGGAAGAACAGCCTCGCGAGGGTCTGTTCTTGGCCGGTGCGACGAACTACTAGGGGGAGTTCGGTGCTCTCTCTCTCTCTCTCTCTCTCTCTCTCTCTCTCTCTCTAGATTCAACCTGTCCCTACCCTGTGGGTGGCTAGCCCTATTTATAGGCAAGGGCCTTGGGCCTCTTCCCAAATATTGAGCGGGAAAGGCGCCAACAATTGGCCATTTTGAAGGGGAACATCTAGTACACTTATCCTGACTAAAGTTGGTCCTCGCCTGCCAAAGGCTCTGTCGATGACGCTGGCTTGGGCTCCACGATGACCTCCTTCCTGCCGTTGTGTTGGTCTTGGTCTTGTTGCACCGAAATGGTTGCCTTTGCTTGATGCTCTCGCCTGCGCTTGCCTCCTTTGCACCAAAGAGGAAATGAGGACACTGCGCGGGCTGGCGCCCTCCTGGCGCCCTCGGTCGTCATGGCTTGCGTCATGGGCACCTCGTGAGGTACCCTGCCTTGATCTCTCCGCCTCCTCGCGAGCCAGCCTGACGAGGCCGTGCCTGAGGAAGCTTCCTGTCATCCGCCCCGCGAGGCTAGGCCCCTCGCGAGGGTCTTGAGCTTGTGCTGATGAAGATGGGCCGCACTGGGCCACCCCTTGAGCCACGCTGCAGGCCGCAGGCAGGCAAGTCTGGGTACCCCCGTTCCCAGAACGCCGACAGCGGATGCTTGTTAGAGTTCCAATCATAAGTGCATATGATCCAAGTAGAGAAAGTATATTAGCTCATGCCTCTCCCTCATATAAAATTACAGGAATGATTACCAGTACTTTTTATCGATTTCCTAGGGACAAATGACTTTCTTATTGACAAAATCTATCCACCTTTATTACCTTGCAGTTTACTCGTAGTTTTATTCTTGCAAAGTAGTTCTAGCATCACACCTACAAAATAGTTTCATACTTGTTTCCAGTAAAGCAAACGTCAAGCAAGCGTAGAGTTGTATCGGTGGTCGATAGAACTTGAGGGAATATTTGTTCTACCTTTAGCTCCTCATTGGGTTCGACACTCTTACTTATGGAAAGAGGCTACAATTGATCCCTTATACTTGTGGGTCATCAGCAATTTTGACATAGAAAAAATAAGGGGAGGACTTTTGGGACGGATCGCCGCCATCTCGAGGCGGAACTTGGGCAGGAGCACTTTTGCCCCCCGGCGGAGCGATTCCGCCGGGGAACTTCCCTCCCGGAGGGGGAAATCATCTTCATCATCATCACCAACAACTCTCCCATCTTGGGGAGGGAAATCTCCATCAACATCTTCAATAGCACCATCTCATCTCAAACCCTAGTTCATCTCTTGTGTTCAATCTTGTTACCGGAACTATATATTGGTGCTTGTGGGTGACTAGTAGTGTTGATTACATCTTGTAGTTGATTACTATATGGTTTATTATGTGGAAGATTATATGTTTAGATCCAATATGCTATTTAATACCCCTCTGATCTTGAGCATGATTATTATATGTGAGTAGTTACTTTTGTTCTTGAGGTCACGGGAGAAATCATGTTGCAAGTAATCATGTGAACTTGATATGTGTTCGTTATTTTTATAGTATGTATATTCTGATTCCCTTAGTGGTGTCATGTGAACGTCGACTACATGACACTTCACCATATTAGGGCCTAAGGGAAGGCATTGTGGAGTAGCAATTAGATGATGGGTTGCGAGAGTGACAGAAGCTTAAAACCCAGTTTATGTGCTATTCCGTAAGGGACCGATTGGATCGAAAAGTTTAATGCTATGGTTAGAATTTATTCTTAATACTTTTCTCGTAGTTGCGGATGCTTGCGGGAGGGTTAACCATAAGTAGGAGGTTTGTTCAAGTAAGAACAGCACCTAAGCACCGGTCCACCCACATATCAAATTATCAAAATAGCAAACACAAATCGAACCAACATGGTGAAAGTGACTAGATGAAAATCCTGTGTACCCTCAAGAATGCTTTGCTTCTCATAAGAGACCATTTTGGCCTGTCCTTTCCCTAAAAAGGATTGGGCTACCTTGCTGCACTTTTGTTACTACTATCGTTACTTGTTCGTTACAAATTACTTTGCTATGAAATTACTCTGCTACTTATAATTTCAGCACTTGCTGTGTACCCTCAAGAATGCTTTGCTTCTCATAAGAGACCATTTTGGCCTGTCCTTTCCCTAAAAAGGATTGGGCTACCTTGCTGCACTTTTGTTACTACTGTTGTTACTTGTTCGTTACAAATTACCTTGCTATGAAATTACTCTGCTACTTATAATTTCAGCACATGCAGACATTACCTTGCTGAAAACCACTTGTCATTTCCTTCCGCTCCATTGGGTTTGACACTCTTACTTATCGAAAAGAGCTAAAATTGATCCCCTATACTTGTGGGTCATCAAGGCTATTTTCTAGCGCCGTTGCCGGGGAGTGAAGCGCCTTTGGTAAGGAAACATTTATATAGTGTGGTAAAATTTATTGTCACTTGTTACTATGGAAAACAATCCATTGTGGGGTTTGTTCGGGCTATCTTCACCTTGACCGGAACCACAATTAGCTACCCCTCAACCTGCTGCACCTACTTAAAATATTGAATATGAAATTCCTTCGGATATGATAGAACAACTGCTGGCTAATCCTTATGCAGGAGATGGAACCGAACATCCTGATACGCACTTGATATATGTAGAACAAATTTGTGGTTTGTTTAAGCTTGCAAGTTTACCCAGGGATGAAGTTATGAAAAAGGTTTTCCCTTTATCTTCGAAGGTAAAAGCATTGGCATGGTATAGGCTATGTGATGATATTGGATCTTGGAATTGGAATCGTCTGAAATTGGAGTTCCACCAAAAAATTATCCTATGCACCTAGTTCATCGTGATCGGAATTATATATATAAATTTTGGCCTCGTGAAGGAGAAAGTATAGCTATAGCTTGGGGGAGGCTGAAGTCAGTGTTATATTCATGCCCCAATCATGAGCTCTCAAGAGAAATTATTATCCAGAATTTTTATGCTTGGCTTTCTCGTAATGATCAAACCATGCTTGATACTTCTTGTGCTGGCTCCTTCATGAAGAAGACTATTGAATTCCGGTGGGATCTTTTTGAAAGAATTAAATGCAACTAAGGTAAAGCGTCAGGTATTAAACTTAAGTATGATTGTGTTAAATCTTTTATGAATACCGATGCTTTTCAAAAGTTTAGCACTAAATATGGACTTGACTCTGAGATAGTAGCTTCCTTCTGTGAATCATTTGCTACTCATATTGATATCCCTAAAGATAAGTGGTATAAATATCACCCACCTATTAAAGAAGAAATCAAAGAACTGGTACCAATTAAAGAAGAAGTTATAATTTATAATGTTGATCCGGTTGTTCCTTCTGCTTATATTGAAAAACCACCTTTTCCTGTTAGGATAAAGGAACATGCTAAAGTTTCAACTGTGGTTAACAAAAGCTATATTAGAACACCTAAACCTGATGAACAAATCAAAGTAGAACCTAGTATTGTTATGGTTAAAGATCTCTTGGAAGAAGATATAGATGGGCATGTTATTTACTTCTGTGAAGAAGCTGCTAGAATTGCCAAACCTGATAAAAAAGATAAACATAGACCTGTTGTTGGCATGCCCGACATCTCAGTTAAAATAGGAGATCACTGTTATCATGGTTTATGTGACATAGGTGCTAATGTGAGTGCTATTCCTTACACCTTGTATCAAGAAATTATGAATGACATAGCACCCGTAGAGATAGAAGACATAGATGTTATTATTAAACTTGCTAATAGAGACACCATAGCACCAATTGGGATTGTTAGAGATGTTGAAGTCTTGTGTGGGAAAATAAAATACCCTACTAATTTTCTTGTTCTTGGTTCCCCACAATATGAATTTTGTCCCATTATCTTTGGTAGACCTTTCTTGCACACCGTTAATGCTAAAATAGATTGTGAGAAACAAACTGTCAATGTTAGTTTTGGTGATGAATCTCATGAGTTTAATTTTTCCAAGTTTATTAAAAAGCTTCATGAAAAAGAATTTCCTAGTAGAGATGAATTAATTGGTCTTGCTTCTATTGTTGTGCCTCCTACTGATCCACTAGAACAATATTTGCTAGACCATGAAAATGATTTACATATGCATGAAAGAAATGAAATAGATAATATTTTCTTTGAACAACGTCCTCTACTTAAATACAATTTGCCTATTAAAACTCTAGCAGGTCCTCATCCACCTAAGGGTGATCCTGTGTTTGAACTAAAACAATTGCCACACACTTTGAAATATGCTTATTTTGATAAAAATAAGATATATCATGTTATTATTAGTGCTAACCTTTCAGAACATGAAGAAGAAATATTATTGAAAGTTTGAAGGAAGCACCGAGCTGCTATTGTGGATATACTTTGTATGATTTAAAGGGCATTAGTCCCACTCTATGTCAGCACAAAATTAATATGGAACCTGAGGCTAAACCCGTTGTTGATCATCAACGCCGGTTAAATCCAAAGATGAAACAAGTGGTAAGAACGGAAATATTAAAACTTCTGGAAGCGGGTATAATCTATACTATTGCTGATAGTAGATGGGTAAGTCCTGTTCATTGTGTCCCTAAGAAAGGAGGTATAATTGTTGTTCCTAATGATAAGAATGAACTTATTCCACAAAGAATTGTTATAGCCTACATAATGGTAATTGATTTTAGAAAAGTAAACAAAGCAACTAGAAAAGATCATTACCCTCTGCCTTTTATTGATCAATTTCTTGAAAGATTATCTAAGTACACTCATTTTTGCTTCCTTTATGGATATTCTGGTTTTTCACAAATAAATGTTTCTCAACCTAATCAAGAAACGACCACTTTTACTTGTCCCTTTGGAACTTATGGTTATAGACGTATGCCTTTTGGTTTATGTAATGCACCTGCTACCTTTCAAAGATGTATGACTGCTATATTCTCTGACTTCTGTGAAAAGATTGTTGAGGATTTCATGGACGACTTCTCTGTTTATGGGAAGTCTTTTGATGATTGTTTAAGAAATCTTGATCGAGTTTTGCAGAGATGTGAACAGACAAATCTTGTCTTGAATTAGGAGAAGTGCCACTTTATGGTTAATGAAGCCATTGTCTTGGGTCATAAAATTTCTGAAAGATGTATTGAAGTGGACAAACCTAAGATTGATGCAATTGAGAAAGTGCCATGTCCTAAAGATATAAAAGGTATTTGTAGTTTCTTAGGTCATGCTGGTTTCTATAGGAGATTTATCAAAGACTTTTCTAAAATTTCTAGGCCTCTTTCAAGTCTCTTGCAAAAGGATATTCCTTTTGTTTTTGATGATGATTGTTCAGAAGCATTTGAAACACTCAAGAAAAACCTAATTTCTGCACCTATTGTTCAACCACCTGATTGGAACTTGCCTTTTGAAATTATGTGTGATGTTAGTGATTATGTTGTTGGTGTTGTTCTAGGACAAAGAGTTGATAAAAATTGAATGGTATTCATTATGCTAGTAAAACTCTAGATAGTGCTCAACGAAACTATGCTACTACTGAAAAAGAATGCTTAGCAGTGGTGTTTCCCTGTGATAAATTTAGACCTTATATTGTTGACTCCAAAGTAATTATTCACACCGATCATGCTGCTATTAAATATCTTATGGAAAATAAAGATACTAAACCTAGACTTCTTTGATGGGTTCTCTTGTTACAAGAATTTGATTTACATATCATTGATAGCAAAGGAGCTGAGAACCGAGTAGCTGATAATTTATCTAGGCGTGAAAATTTACCAGATGACCCACTACCTATTGATGATAGTTTTCCTGTTGAGTAGATAGCTGCAATAAATGTTGCTCATAGTACTCCTTGGTATGCTGACTATGCTAATTACATTGTTGCTAAATATTAACCACCTAGCTTTACATACCAACAAAAGAAAAAAAAATCCTTCTATGATTTAAGACACTACTTTTGGGATCACCCACATCTTTATAAAGAAGGAGTAGATGGTATTATTAGATGTTGTGTACCTGAGCATGAACAGGGAAAAATCCTATAGAAATGTCCTCCGAAGCTTATGGAGGGCATCATGGTAGAGATAGAACTGCTCAGAAGGTATTGCAATCTGGATTTTATTGGCCTACTCTCTTCAAGGATGCCCGTAAGCTTGTCTTATCTTGTGATGAATGTCAAAGAATAGGTAATATCGGTAAGCGTCAAGAAATTCCTATGAACTATTCACTTGCTGTTGAACCATTTGATGTTTGGGGATTTGATTCCATGGGACCCTTTCCTTCCTCTAATTGGTATACACATATTTTGGTTGCTGTTGATTATGTTACTAAATGGGTAGAAGCTATTCCAACCAGTAGTGCTAATCACGACACCTCTATTAAAATGCTTAAGGAAGTTTTTTTCCCAAGGTTTGGAGTCCCAAGATATTTAGTGACTGATGGTGGTTCACACTTCATTCATGGTGCTTTTCGTAAAATGCTTGCTAAGTATGATGTTAACCATAGAATTGCATCACCTTTATCATCCTCAGTCTAGTGGTCAAGTTGAAATTAGCAATAGAGAAATAAAATTAATTTTGCTAAAGACTATCAATAGGTCCAGGAAGATTGGTCTAATAAATTAGATGATGCACTTTGGGCTTATCGAACAACATATAAAAATCTTATGGGTATGTCTCCTTATAAAATGATTTATGGAAAAGCTTGTCATTTGCCTCTTGAGTTAGAACATAAAGCATATTGGGCCATCAAAGAGCTCAACTATGATTTCAAACTTGCTGGTGAAAAGAGGTTATTTGATATTAGTTCTTTAGATGAATGGATAACCCAAGCTTATGAAAATGCAAAATTATTCAAAGAAAAAGTTAAAAGAAGGGATGACAAAAGAATCCAAAAGCGTGAGTTTAAGGTCGGAGAATATGTTCTTTTGTACAACTCTCATATCAGATTCTTTGCAAAAAAACTCCTCTCAAAATGGAAGGCCCCTACATTATCGAGGAGGTTTATCGGTCTGGAGCCATCAAAATAAATAATGACGAAGGTACTAACCCGAAGGTTATCAATGGGAAACAAATAAAAAATTATATCTCAGGTACGCCCATTAATGTTTAAAGTAATATTATCCAAACTTTGACACCGGAAGAACACATAAAAGAGTTCTTCTGGAACACTCTGGAATCGTGAAAATAAGGAGGTACGTCATACGGTAAGTAAATGGACTCCAAAAAATCCGCAAAAATATTTTTGGTCAGTTTTGGAATATTTAGAAAATTAGGAAAATAAGAAACTTCCAGGAAGCATAACCTGGTGGGCACAAGACACTAGTGCGCGCCAGGCTTGCCTGGCGCGCCTAGGTGGGTTGTGCCCACCTAGGACACCTTCGGGACTCCGTTTTTTTACAGCTTGCTTGTTTCCCAAGATAAAAAAAATCTATATATACTTAATGAACCTGTTAACCACCGTATCACAGAGAAATCCTCTATTTTCTTTTCCTTGCTGTTTTCTGTCAGATCCCATCTACCATGGCTGCTTCAAGCTCTTCCAAGGACAAGTTCTTCAAGAACGTCATCAACCCGTATCTGCGGGAGGTGGTGCAGCACCCTCAGGTCATCCATATGGATGAGGGGGTGCTTCACCTCCGCGATGTGCCATGTCCCAAGGGGACGGGAACCGTAGAGGCCAGGCTCTACGCTATGGAGCAAGATGTCTTCCGGTGCAAGGGGATGGTGGAGAATGGACTCAACGCCAATCACCTCATGATCTCGGACCTCTCCCGTGATCTCAAGGTGGATGGAAAGCCCATGAAGGACATCATCTTCACGCTGAACGAGCAAATCAACTTCCTCCAAAGCCAGATCTATGATCTTCAAAACCAAGTCTTTGAATATGAGGCGAGGTTTAAAGGTATGAGTTTGGCTGCTAGTTGCAGGACCCGTGAGACTCACTCCTCCTCTTATGATGGTGGACCACTGCCATGGAAATCCGAGGACAAGATCTCTTCTTCATCACCACCACCTTCTTCTTCGTCCCCAAAGGAGAATTGAGTATCAGGTATGGGCACTGTGGTGGACTTAACACGGCAGATGTCCTAGCGTAAGGACTTAGTCATGGAGCCACCACAACTAGGTTAGCTTCAAGGGGTTAAATGGGACAAAGAACACAGAGAGTTTATACTGGTTCAGCCCCTCGCGGTGGGGGTAAAGGCCTACTCTAGTTTGGGATTGTATTGCTTGGGTTTCGATTACCAGGGAGTGAATACGCTTGACTAGTTCTCGATCTCTTCTTTCTTTCCCTTAACTCGACGCCGGGTCACCCCTTTATATACACAGGTTGATGCCCGGCGGCTTATAGAGTCCCGGCCGGCTCATACACAACGTGTCCGGCTCGGTGACTAACTAAGCTTGCCTTACAATACAAGTCATACATATGGCGGTTCATCCTCTTGGGCCTCAAGTTGCCTCTGGGTCTTGGACCATCAATAGGCTTGGTATGACCCGCCATCTTCATCGATAGGTCACCAGTGGTATGACCCGGCCCCTCCAGGGCGGTTCATACCCAGTAGTTATATCCCCAACATTAGGTCCTAGGTTAATTTGAACCTGTTCACATCAATCTTTAATACCTGACTTGTCAAAATCTTGCATTGCCTGTTTAATGAATTTGTTGTAACCCGCCATGATGTCAGCTCACAGAATTATGTTAACCCGCTGATACGTCTCCAACTTATCTATAATTTTTGATTGCTCCATGCTATATTATCTACTATTTTGGACCATATTGGGCTTTATTTTCCACTTTTATATTACTTTTGGGACTAACCTATTAACCGGAGGCCCATCCCAGAATTGCTGCTTTTTTGCCTATTTCAGTGTTTCGAAGAAACGGAATATCAAACGGAGTCCAAACGAAATGAAACCTTCGGGAACGTGATTTTCTCACCGAATATGACCCAGGAGACTTGGAGTCTACGTCAAGAAAGCCACGAGGAGGGCACGAGGTAGGGAGGCACGCATACCCCCCTAGGGCGCGCCCCCACCCTCGTGGGCCCCACGAAGCTCCACCAACGTACTTCTTCCTCGTATATATACCTACGTACCCCCAGACGATCAGATACGGAGCCAAAAACCTAATTCCACCGCCGCAACCTTCTGTACCCATGAGATCCCATCTTGGGGCCTATTCCGGAGCTCCGCCGAAAGGGGAATCCACCACGGAGGGCTTCTACATCATCACCATAGCCCCTCTGATGAAGTGTGAGTAGTTTACCTCAGACCTTCGGGTCCATAGTTAGTAGCTAGATGTCTTCTTCTCTCTTTTTGGATCTCAATACAATGTTCTCCCCCTCTCTCGTGGAGATCTATTCGATGTAATCTTCTTTTTGCGGTGTGTTTGTGGAGGCCGATGAATTGTGGGTTTATGATCAAGATTATCTATGAACAATATTTGAATCTTCTCTGAATTCTTTTATGTATGATTGGTTATCTTTGCAAGTCTCTTCGGATTATCGGTTTGGTTTGGCCTACTAGATTGGTTTTTCTTGCAATGGGAGAAGTGCTTAGCTTTGGGTTCAATCTTGCGGTGTCCTTTCCCAGTGACAGCAGGGGCAGAAAGGCACGTATTGTATTGTTGTCATCGAGGATAACAAGATGGGGTTTTTATCAAATTGCATGAATTTATCCCTCTACGTCATGTCATCTTGCTTAAGGCGTTACTCTGTTTTATTAACTTAATACTCTAGATGCATGCTGGATAGCGGTCGATGAGTGGAGTAATAGTAGTAGATGCAGGCAGGAGTCGGTCTACTTGTCTCGGACGTGATGCCTATATACATGATCATACCTAGATATTCTCATAACTATGCTCAATTCTGTCAATTTCTCAACAGTAATTCGTTCACCCACCGTAAAATACTTATGCTCTTGAGAGAAGCCACTAGGGAAATCTATGGCCCCCGGGTCTATCCTCATCATATTAATCTTCCATCACTTTATTTATTGCTTTTGCTTTTACTTTTCTTTTATTTTACTTTGCATCTTTATACCAAAAATACCAAAAATATTATCTATCATATCTATCAGATCTCACTCTCGTAAGTGACCGTGAAGGGGATTGACAACCCCTATTCGCGTTGGTTGCGAGGAGTTATTTGTTTTGTGTAGGTATGAGGGACTCGCGCGTAGCCTCCTACTGGATTGATACCTTGGTTCTCAAAAACTGAGGGAAATACTTATGCTACTTTGCTGCATCATCCTTTCCTCTTCAAGGAAATCCAATGCAGTGCTCAAGAGGTAGCAAGAAGAATTTCTGGCGCCGTTGCCGGGGAGTCTACGCAAAAGTCAACATATCAAGTACCCATCACAATCCCTTATCTCTCGCATTACATTATTTGCCATTTGCCTCTCGTTTTCCTCTCCCCCACTTCACCCTTGCCGTTTTATTCTCCCTCTCTTTTCCGTTTGCCTTTTTTCTCGCTTGCCTTTTTTTTTGCTCGTGTGTTAGATTGCTTGTTTGTCACTATGTCTCAAGATAATACCAAATTGTGTGACTTTACCAATACCAACAATAGTGATTTCCTTAGCACTCCGATTGCTCCTCTTACCAATACTGAATCTTGCGAAATCAATACTGCTTTGTTGAATCTTGTTATGAAAGATCAATTCGCCGGCCTTCCAAGTGAAGATGCCGCTACTCATCTAAATAGCTTCGTTGATTTATGTGATATGCAAAAGAAGAAAGATGTTGATAATGATATTGTTAAGTTAAAGCTATTTCCTTTTTCGCTTAGAGATCGTGCTAAAGCTTGGTTTTCGTCTTTGCCTAAAACTAGTATTGATTCTTGGAACAAGTGCGAAGATGCTTTTATCTCTAAGTATTTTCCTCCCGCTAAGATCATCTCTCTTAGAAACGATATTATGAATTTTAAGCAACTTGATAATGAACATGTTCCACAAGCTTGGGAGAGAATGAAATTAATGATACGTAATTGCCCTACTCATGGTTTGAATTTGTGGATGATTATACAAAAAAATTATGCCGGATTGAATTTTGCTTCTAGAAATCTTTTAGATTCGGTCGCGGGAGGCACTTTTATGGAAATCACTTTGGGAGACGCTACTAAACTCCTAGATAATATTATGGTTAATTATTCTCAATGCCACACTGAAAGATCTACTAATAAAAAAGTGCATGCGGTAGAAGAAATCAATGTTTTGAGTGGAAAGATGGATGAACTTATGAAATTGTTTGCTACTAAGAGTGTTTCTTCTGATCCTAATGATATGCCTTTGTCTACTTTGATCGAGAATAATCATAAATCTATGGATGTGAATTTTGTTGGTAGGAATAATTTTGGTAACAACGTGTATAGAGGGAACTTTAATCCTAGGCCTTATCCTAGTAATCCTTCTAATAATTATGGAAATTCCTACAAAAACTCTTATGGAAATTTTAATAAGATGCCCTCTGAATTTGAGACTAGTCTTAAAGAGTTTATGAATTCACAAAAGAATTTTAATGCTTTGCTTGAAGTTGATGAATTGGCTAGGAACGTTGATAGAATTTCTCTTGATGTTGATTCTTTAAAGCTTAGATCTATTCCTCCTAAGCATGATATCAATGAGTCTCTCAAAGCCATGAGAATTTCCATTGCTGAGTGCAAGGAAAGAACCGCTAGGATGCGTGCTACAAAAGATGCCTTTATTAAAGTGTGTTCTTCCAATTTCCATGAAAATAAAGATGAAGATCTAAAAGATATCGATGTGTCCCCTATTAAATATTTGTTTTGCAATATGAATCTTGATAATGATGAGACTGAATATGATCCACCTTTACCTAGAAGGCGTTCCAAAAATTCAGAGTTTTTAGATTATGATGCTAAAATTGATAAAAGTTGGATTGAAGAAAGCAAAACCCTAGATGTTGCTAAACCTACTATTTTGGACTTCAAGGAATTTAATTATGAAACTTTCTCTTTAATTGATTGTATTTCCTTGTTACAATATGTGCTAAATTCTCCTCATGCTTATAGTCAAAATGAAGCGTTTACTAAACATATCGTTGATGCCTTGATGCAATCTTATGAAGAAAAACTTGAGTTGGAAGTTTCTATCCCTAGAAAACTTTATGATGAGTAGGAACCAACTGTTAAAATTAAGATTAAGGATCATGAATTTTATGCTTTATGTGATTTGGATGCTAGTGTTTCCACTATTCCCAAAACTTTGTGCGATTTGCTAGATTTCCATGATTTTGATGATTGCTCTCTAAACTTGCACCTTGCAGATTCCACTATTAAGAAACCCATGGGAAGAATTAATGATGTTCTTATTGTTGCAAATATGAATTATGTGCCCGTAGATTTTATCGTTCTTGATATAGATTGCAATCCTTCATGTCCTATTATTCTTGGTAGACCTTTCCTTAGAACGATTGGTGCAATTATTGATATGAAGGAAGGGAATATTAGATTCCAATTTCCATTAAAGAAAGGCATGGAACACTTCCCTAGGAAGAAAATAAAATTACCATATGAATCTACCATGAGAGCCACTTATGGATTGCCTACCAAAAATGGCAATACCTAGATCTATCCTTGCTTTTATGCCTAGCTAGGGGCGTTAAACGATAGCGCTTGTTGGGTGGCAACCCAATTTTATTTCTAGTTTTTTTGCTTTTGCTTATGTTTAGGAATAAATAATCCATCTACCTACTGTTTAGATGTGGTTTTATGTTTGTATTAGTGTTTGTGCCAACATAAACCTATAGGATCTTCTTGGATGATAGTTATTTGATCTTGCTGTAATTTCCAGAAACTTTCTGTTCACGAAAACAATTGTTAAAAATCACCAGAACGTGATAATAGTGATTCCAATTTATTATGATCAATAAAAAAATTGCCTAGGTCTTCCTATTTTGGCTGAATTTTTGGAGTTCCACAAGTTTGCGTTAGTTACAGATTACTACAGACTTCTGTTTTTGACAGATTCTGTTTTTCGTGTGTTGTTTGCTTATTTTGATGAATCTATGGCTAGTAAAATAGTTTATAAACCATAGAGAAGTTGGAATACATTAGGTTTAACATCAATATAAATAAAGAATGAGTTCATTACAGTACCTTCAAGTGGTCTTTTGTTTTCTTTCGTTAACGGAGCTCACGAGATTTCTGTTGAGTTTTGTGTTGTGAAGTTTTCAAGTTTTGGGTGAAATCTTTTGATGGATTATGGAACAAGGAGTGGCAAGAGCCTAAGCTTGGGGATGCCCATGGCACCCCCAAGATAATATAAGGACACCAAAATTCAAAGCTTGGGGATGCCCTGAAGGCATCCCTCTTTAAATCTACTTCCATCGGTAACTTTACTTGGAGCTATATTTTTATTCACCACATGATATGTGTTTTGCTTGGAGTGTCTTGTATGATTTGAGTCTTTGCTTTTTAGTTTACCACAATCATAATTGCTGTACACACCTTTTGAGAGAGCCATACATGAATTGGAATTTGTTAGAATACTCTATGTGTTTCACTTATATCTTTTGAGCTATATAGTTTTGCTCTAGTGCTTCACTTATATCTTTTAGAGCACGGTGGTGGATTAGTTTTATATAAACTATTGATATCTCATGCTTCACTAATATTATTTTGAGTGTCTTAAATAGCATGGTAATTTTCTTAAACAATCCTAATATCCTTGGTATTCAAGATTTGTAAAACTTTCTTTTGAGTGTGTTGAATACTAAGAAAAGTTTGATGCTTGATAATTGTTTTGAGATATGAAGATGGTGATATTAGAGTCATGCTAGTTGAGTAGTTGTGAATATGAGAAATACTTGTGTTAAAGTTTGTGATTCCCGTAGCATGCACGTATGGTGAACCGTTATGTGATGAAGTCGGAGCATGATTTATTTATTGATTGTCTTCCTTATGAGTGGCGGTCAGGGATGAGCGATGGTCTTTTCCTAACAATCTATCCCCCTAGGAGCATGCATGTAATACTTTGCTTTGATAACTTCTAGATTTTTGCAATAAGTATATGAGTTCTTTATGACTAATGTTGAGTCCATGGATTATACACACTTTTCTTCTTTCCACCATTGCTAGCCTCTCTAATACCGCACACTTTTCGCCGGTATCATACACCCACCATAAACCTTCCTCAAAACAGCCACCATACCTACCTATCATGGCATTTCCATAGCCATTCCGAGATATATTGCCATGCAACTTTCTACCGTTCCGTTTATTATGACACGCTCCATCATTGTCATACTGCTAGCATGATCATGTAGTTGACATAGTATTTGTGGCAAAGCCACCGTTCATAATTTTTTCATACATGTCACTCTTGATTCATTGCATATCCCGGTACACCGCCGGAGGCATTCATATCGAGTCATATTTTGTTCTAAGTATCGAGTTGTAATTGTTGAGTTGTAAGAAAAATAAAAGTGTGATGATCATCATTTTTAGAGCATTGTCCCAAGTGAGGAAAGAATGATGGAGACTATGATTCCCCCATAAGTTGGGATGAGACTCCGGACGAAAAAATAGAAAATAAAAGAAAATTGGCCATAAAAAAAAGAGAAAAGGCCCAAATAAAAAAAAGAATGAGAGAAAAAGAGAGAAGGGACAATGTTACTATCCTTTTACCACACTTGTGCTTCAAAGTAGCACCATGATCTTCATGATAGAGAGTCTCTCATTTTGTCACTTTCATATACTAGTGGGAATTTTTCATTATAGAACTTGTCTTGTATATTCCAATGATGGGCTTCCTCAAAATTCCCTAGGTCTTCATGAGCAAGTGAGTTGGATGTACACCCACTTAGTTTCTTTTGTTGAGCTTTCATATACTTATAGCTGTAGTGCATCCGTTGCATGGCAATCCCTTCTCACTCATATTGATATCTATTGATGGGCATCTCCATAGCCCGTTGATACGCCTAGTTGATGTGAGACTATCTTCTCCCTTTTTGTCTTCTCCACAACCACCATTCTATTCCACATATCGTGCTATATCCATGGCTCACGCTCATGTATTGCGTGAAGATTGAAAAAGTTTTGAAAATGTCAAAAGTATGAAACAATTGCTTGGCTTGTCCTCGGGGTTGTGCATGATTTAAATACTTTCTGTGATGAAGATAGAGCATAGCCAGACTATATGATTTTGTAGGGATAACTTTCTTTGGCCATGTTATTTTGAGAAGACATAATTGCTTTGTTAGTATGCTTGAAGTATTATTATTTTTATGTCAATATTAAACTTTTGTCTTGAATCTTTCGGATCTGAATATTCATACCACAATTAAGAAGAATTACATTGGAATTATGCCAAGTAGCACTCCGCATCAAAAGTTCCCTTTTTATCATTTACCTACTCGAGGACGAGCAGGAATTAAGCTTGGGGATGCCTAACACGTCTCCAACGTATCTACAATTTTTTATTGCTCCATGCTATATTATATACTGTTTTCGACCATATTGGGCTTTATTTTCCACTTTTATATTACTTTTGGGACAAACCTATTAACCGGAGGCCCAGCCCAGAATTGCTGTTTTTTTTGCCTATTTCAGTGTTTTGAAGAAACGGAATATCAAACGGAGTCCAAACGGAATGAAACCTTCGGGAACGTGATTTTCTCACCGAATATGACCCAGGAAACTTGGACCCTATGTCAAGAAAGCCACGAGGTGGGCACGAGGTAGGGGGGCGTGCCCACCCCCCTAGGGCGTGCCCCCCACCCTCGTGGGCCCCACGAAGCTCCACCGACGTACTTCTTCCTCCTATATATACCTACGTACCCCCAAACGATCAGATACGGAGCTAAAAACCTAATTCCACCGCCACAACCTTCTGTACCCACGAGATCCCATCTTGGGGCATGTTCCGGAGCTCCGCCGGAAGGGGAATCCACCACGGAGGGCTTCTACATCATCACCATAGCCCCTCCGATGAGGTGTGAGTAGTTTACCTCAGACCTTCGGGTCCATAGTTAGTAGCTAGATGGCTTCTTCTCTCTTTTTGGATCTCAATACAATGTTCTCCCCCTCTCTCGTGTAGATCTATTCGATGTAATCTTCTTTTTGCGGTGTGTTTGTTGAGATCGACGAATTGTGGGTTTATGATCAAGATTATCTATGAACAATATTTGAATCTTCTCTGAATTCTTTTATGTATGATTGGTTATCATTGCAAGTCTCTTCGAATTATCAGTTTGGTTTGGCCTACTAGATTGGTTTTTCTTGCAATGGGAGAAGTGCTTAGCTTTGGGTTCAATCTTGCGGTGTCCTTTCCCAGTGACAGTAGGGGCAGCAAGGCACTGATATGTCTCCAACGTATCTATAATTTTTGATTGCTCCATGCTATATTATCTACTGTTTTGGACCATATTGGGCTTTATTTTCCACTTTTGTATTACTTTTGGGACTAACCTATTAACCAGAGGCCCAGCCTAGAATTGCTGTTTTTCGCTATTTCAGTGTTTCGAAGAAACGGAATATCAAACAGAGTCCAAATGGAATGAAACCTTCGGGAACGTGATTTTCTCACTGAATATGATCCAAGAGACTTGGACCCCACGTCAAGAAAGAAAGGAGGTGACCACGAGGGTGGAGGGCTTCTACATCAGGCACATATTGTATTGTTGCCATCGAGGATAACAAGATGGGCTTTTTATCATATTGCATGAATTTATCCCTCTACATCATGTCATCTTGCTTAAGGCGTTACTCTGTTTTCATTAACTTAATACTCTAGATGCATGCTGGATAGCGGTCGATGAGTGGAGTAACAGTAGTAGATGCAGGTAGGAGTCGCTCTACTTGTCTCGGACGTGATGCCTATATACATGATCACACCTAGATATTCTCATAACTATGCTCAATTATGTCAATTGCTCAACAGTAATTCGTTCACCCACTGTAAAATACTTATGCTCTTGAGAGAAGCCACTAGTGAAATCTATGGCCCCCAGGTCTATCCTAGTCATATTAATCTTCCATCACTTTATTTATTGCTTTTGCTTTTACTTTTCTTTTATTTTACTTTGCATCTTTATACCAAAAATACCAAAAATATTATCTATCATATCTATCAAATCTCACTCTCGTAAGTGACCGTGAAGGGATTGAAAACCCCTATTCGCGTTGGTTGCGAGGATTTATTTGCTTTGTGTAGGTACGAGGGACTCACATGTAGCCTCCTAGTGGATTGATACCTTGGTTCTCAAAAACTGAGGGAAATACTTACGCTACTTTGCTGCATCATCCTTTCCTCTTCAAGGAAATCCAACGCAGTGCTCAAGAGGTAGCACCCGCCATAGCATCATTTCGCATTAATTTTGTAGGAGGCCCAGAACATCTTTAACTGATCCTTATCTTAATGATCATCTTGAAAATTGAGGCGTCCGTATAGCCACATGATGATTTTGGCCTCCTCGATTCCCGTGCATACTTTGTATCCATCCTCTTATAAATAGGGACGGGGGTCTTTATCATTTTCCCCCTTGCCTCCTCATCTTCATCTTCCTCTCGCAATTCCTCTGTAGCCTCGAGCTCCGCCACCGCCGTCCTCCATCCGCTGCACCAACTCAGGCCGCTCCATCGACCTGACAGGACCAGAGTACGCCGACGGCCCACTGCAATCCATCTGCATCCGTAAGTATTCATCTCTTTATACATCAGATCTACATTAGGGTTAGCCTTGTTCATCGGTGTTCTTCGCCGTTCTTTGCTTTCTATTTTGGTTCGAGTAGCTTTTGAATTGAACATGATGTGAAACTTGTGTGGTAGTAGTTTAGCATCAGAATACCTCCTCTCCATAGAAAATCTGATCAGAGCACACGAACTTTTCTACTGCCACCACCTTAGGTCTAGAATTTTACTTCTTTTCCTGAACTGCTGTAGATCCAAAATTATTGCTCAAGTCTTTGAAATCTGTTTTCCATCACTTAGCAAAATTTTCATCGATAAATTTTGAATCATCATAACTGTCATGGCAGCTTATGTCATAAACCGTGACCCGCCATACAACATTAGGCCCCGTTTAAGCCGCCATCATATGCTTCATCACTTGTATAACCCGGCAAATGCTCTCCGGCTTAACCATATTTGCTTAGTCACCTTCATAATCTGATTCTGCACAATATACTTGGCTTGTCAACTCTGGCCGGCTTAACAGCATAATTTTTAACCCGGTAGGCACCATTAGTCCCCTTTTAAGCCGTAAATATGAATATCCACGCACTTCAGTGTCATCTTCCGGCTTAACACATGGGCTGTTTATAGCATTGTACTTTTGAATCATTCGCCCGGCTCATCAGTTTGATCTTAAACCGGCAATATCTTTTTCTTTTAGGCCTTTTTCCTCAAAATGCGCAAAACTGTCACTGCCTGCAACTGGGCCGTTTCCCGGGTCACCGAGGAAGATTTGAATGAATATGTTCAAATAGGTGTCTTGGCTAAAAAAATATACCATTCATTGGAGGGTCCCAGGCACTGAAACTCCTCCTGAGCCCAAGGATGGTGAAGTTATCATTTTCACTGATCATATGCTCCGGGGCTTCAGCCCTCCCGGCTCAAGATTCTTTCGTGATGTGCTGCACTTTTTCAAGCTCCATCCATCAGACATCGGACCAAATTCTGTGTTAAACATCTGCAACTTCCAAGTATTCTGCGAGGTGTACCTTCAACAGGAGCCCACCGTAGAACTATTCATGGAGTTTTACTACTTAAATCGGCAGAACAACTTCACAGACGGGCCCAGCCTTGAGCTAGGCGGTATCTCCATCCAGCGATGGAAAGAAGCCGCTTTCCCAGCCGCCACTCTTCCCAGTCATCCCAAAGACTGGAATCAAACCTGGTTTTATTGCAAAGATACTTCTCCAGAAGGGGAAAATCCTCTGCCGGGTTATCGCGCCAGCCGCTTAGCAATAGGCACCCTCTTCCAGACCGCATAGCACAGCAGAGCGGAAAAAGTACATGTCAATCTTTTCACAGATCCGAGCCTTGATGGCGAACGGCTTAACTGCAATTGATCTAGTTTGATGTTGGGTCGCCTGGACAATCTTGCCTTTAAGCCGCCGCCCTGGCCTAATGTGCGAGTACACCGGCGAGTTAAAAGATCCTCAACGCCACTGTTAGACTGAGTTGACTGACGAAGACATCAATAACATGACCAAAACTCTGTTGAATGAGAGCTTGAAAGACTACACTAAAGCTGGATTGAATCCTTTCTGCGTCCTGAACAAAACGCCAGCTATAGGCTTTTAACCAATTTCATGATTGAATCATACCTCCACTTATATTGCCTTTTCATACCCATTTAATCTTTTGCAGGCCGATTCACCGTTTTGGACTAAGAAGCTGCAAGATAAACTGGTCAAGAAGACCCGGACTAAAAACAAAGCTATCAAAAAGCCTGCCAAGAAGAAGATCAATCCCGACGAGTTATTCAACTTGGATGATAATGATAATGATGATGAGTAGGAGGTAGAACTTGATTCCCTTGGCTCATTTTTTATATATCTTACTGAAAATGAACATTATCAGGATGATGCGGAAGCTAGCCGTGCAGATGATGAAGAGGTAATTACTCTTTCCTCTGGCTCAGAACCTCTGCCAACACAGAAAACTCGTCAAGTCAGCCGGAAAGTAAGATTTTCTCACCATTTAGCTTACTTGGATCCCAACTTTATTTTGAAGAAGCAGCAACATGACGCTCGCCGCACGGCCCGGAACAGCGGCGGCGGAGTTCTTTCCTTCGGCTTACCAAACACCCCAGCACCTCGCAAGCGTCGACCGGAGGTTTCAAATATTTCTGACTTATGTTATCCAAAGGCGGGCCTTTTTTGTCAACCTCTTAACCCGTCTGATTCAAACTATCAGGGAACATCTCATTCCTCCTCCGGCGACTCAACGGGGACTCAAATCCCAACCTTCAAGACCGTGCCTAGGTAAGATTGTCAAGACTATCCATTTTGAATCATGCTTTTACTTGTCATATTAACTTTGTCTTGTATTTCCTTTTCTGCTCTATGGCGAAGCCCAGCAAGAAACGGAAAATTGACAAATTGGCTGAAGAACCCAAGAATGTTAATCAGAACAACATGCCATTACTGAGACTTTGCATCAAGTATCAGAAGCTGTTATAGATGACCCCCCTCTAGAGGACCACCCCGTCACTGAAGACGCCATGGACATTGATCCAAAAAATGATAAACTGCCTAGTCCTGCTCAGCTGGTTCAAGAATATGATGATATAATGATTACTGGGATGGCTTATCAAGCCCCAGGCAACCCCATTGCTCTGTCCAAACAAAGCGCCAAGGAAGAGTTCTCTGCTGTTGACAAGGGCAAATGGAAAGTTGATTTGGAAAGTTGTTCTCAATTTAGTGCTCAAGAAATTCACTCTGGTTATTTGAACCGCCTTCACACCAGCCGTAACTTTGAAGTCGGCTCAGTCAACTTGATGAAAGAGCGCTTTGAGGTAATCCAGCAAAATCTCCTCATAAATATACCCCTATCAGCCGCCAAGTCTGTAGAACATGATAGCATTGAATGTACTGTATACTTTTTTGGTAGTCATAAATATGTGAAGATCAAACTAGTAGCCCCCAAGGGCCGGCTTAAATTATCAAATTAAGTCGAGACTTCAATTATCAGTGATCAACTTTGCACCTGTAGCCCCCAAGGGCCGGTTTAAGCAGCATGAATAAACCGTGACTTATCACCATAACTTTAAATAAAATCCAAGTATGTAGCCTTTATCCACTGGATCACATCATTTTGCCCGGGTCATCAGATGAACTTGTCTTTGAAAAGAGCAATAGGCATTAGCCTCCAAGTGCCAAGGAAAATACTTGTATTGTTCTTGGGACTTCAAAAATAATCATGATCATATTACCTTCCATGTTGTTTTTGTCGCAGGCTGAACTAAATGAGAAGGAATCCTAAGTCAAAGATCTAAGGGCCAATATTCAAACTCAACAACCTGAAGACTGCATTGGAAAATATTGAGCAGTTGAAACAAAACTTTGGTACTGATAGAAACGGCTGGGAAACCGAGAAGGCAGCTTTACTAAAAAGAGCAGAAGATGCCGAAGCAGCCATTAAACCGGTAACTGACGATTTGTCCGGTTTAAAGCATCAAATCAACAACATGACTTCGGCCATCTTTGGTAAGTAACAAAAATACTTTCCTTTGCACCAACAGTATATCATAATCATCCACCGGTTTACCAATAATTTCACTGATGTAGGCTCCCGAAGCGCCAAGTTGGGGTCAGACATGCGCATCACGCTCAAAGCTGTCTATACTATGGTAGAGTAGCTATACACTGGTGCTCAACGGTCAATCTGTGCTGCTATTCATAAGAAACAACAACCCTCCTTGTCGGTGTCAAAACCGGCGGATCTCGGGTAGGGGGTCCCGAACTGTGCGTCTAGGCGGATGGTAACAGGAGACAAGGGACACGATGTTTTACCCAGGTTCGGGCCCTCTTGATGGAGGTAAAACCCTACGTCCTGCTCGATTGATATTGATATTGTGGATGTTCACAAGAGTAGATCTACCACGAGATCAAGGAGGCTAAACCCTAGAAGCTAGCCTATGGTATGATTGTAAGGGTTGTTGATGTTGTGTCCTACGGACTAGAGCCATCCGGTTTATATAGACACCGGAGACGGCTAGGGTTACATAGAGTCGGTTACAATGGTAGGAGATCTACATATCCGTATCGCCAAGCTTGCCTTCCAAGCCAAGGAAAGTCCCATCCGGACACGGGGGGAAGTCTTCAATCTTGTATCTTCATAGTCTTGGAGTCCGGTCGATGATGATAGTCCGGCAGATGATAGTTCGGCTGATGATGATAGTCCGGCTATCCGGACACCCCCTAATCCAGGACTCCCTCAGTAGCCCCTGAACCAGGCTTCAATGACGATAAGTCCGGCGCGTATACTGCTTGGCATTGCAAGGCGGGTTCCTCCTCCGAATGATAGAAGATTGTGAACACCAGGATAGTGTCCGGCTCTGCAAAATAAATTCCACATTCCACCGTAGAGAGAATAATAATATATACACAAGTTCAATCTGCTGACGTTTTTTGTGGCATGACGTCACACCACTACCAAGCCATTACTTGAATTGTTTTTTACTTTACCACCTCAGCGCATTTAGCGAGGCGGTTTCCTTGGCACGCCTTGTCGAGCGAGATCGTGTTTCCCCTTAATTCGGGATTCTCATCAATACGGACGTGGGTAACCCAACCGCGCCATTGATGGTGACGCTTGGGAGATAAGCGAGTTTTACCAGGCCGGTGGGGGACGCGTAGACTTCGCCCGCCCATATAAGGGATAAGGATTTACCTTCTCACCTACGCCTTCTTCCTCCTTTGCTTATCCATCTCCGCGCACTCGAGCTCCAGCGCCCAAGTTCGCGCATCTCGTCTCAACCTTCTCCGACCATGTCCGGAGCGGGAGGTAAATGGTTGGCCTCCACCGTTAAGGAGGAGCACATCGCCAAACTGCGCGGCGCCGGATACCTCTCCAGCGACATCGCGCACCGGCTGCCCGACGAGGGGCAGCTCATCCCCACCCCCAGGCCTCATGAGAGGGTCGTTTTCCTTCCCCACTTCCTCCGCGGACTGGGCTTTCCACTTCACCCCTTTGTCCGGGGGCTCATGTTCTACTACGGCCTGGATTTCCATGATCTGGCGCCGAACTTCATCCTCAACATCTCGGCGTTTATCGTCGTGTGCGAGGCCTTCCTCTCATCCGCCCCACTTCGCTTGTAGCTCAAGACCTTCAATGTCAAGCGAAGGTAGTGAAGGGCACTCAAGCGGAGTGCGGAGGCGCCATGTTGGGAAAGATGCCCAATGTCCTTTGGTTGAAGGGGCCTTCGTGGAATCCGTCAAGGGTGGCAATCGGGTGGTTCTATATCACCGAGCAGCGTGACCCTACATGGGCGGCGGCCCCCGAGTTCAGATCTGGTATCCCCACGCAGCTCACCTCCTGGAAAGAGAAGGGCTTGCTGTGGGGTAGTTTGGAGGACCTGACGGGAATCCAAGCCTGTATCCAGAAGCTGGTGAAGAAGCTCAGGCTGGTCAACGTGGTCCAAGTCATGCTCGTCCGCCGGATTCTCCCATGCCAAGAGCAGGCATTCTATCGGTGGGAGTTCGATCCGGAACAGCACCAGGCGCTGAGCAAGCTCTTCGACACGATGTACGAAGGCGCCTGGAGGGTGCTGTTCAAGGGCGCCGAAGCCCCCGCATCCGCGACGGAAGATCGCGGATTTCGCTCGCGGCGCCAAGCCAACGAGGTAAGTGATTCTACCCCTTTACGGGACACTTGCTTTTCATAGTTTGACTCTATGCGGGTTTTAATTTCCCTTTTCCTTTGACAGACTGGATGAGGAAGGCGGAACAGATTATCCGTCCGGCCCTATGCCGAAAAATCCAGAGACGCCTGCCTAGCGGGCTGCTGGTTCCGCACCGCACGTGGTGCCGGAGAAGAAGGCCAAGAAGGAGGCCACGGGTGCTCGAAGAGGGCCGTTTTCAGTGTCCGACGACTCGGGGTGGACTCCTCCCGAAAATGAGGAGGAGAAGAGGACTCTCCTCCAGGAGGAGAGAGGAAGAGGAAGGCTTCCCCAGCAGGGGAGGCCGAAGGGTCCAAGAGGGGAAGGACTATTCCCCTGGACAGCTCTGCCAACATCAACGTTGGCGAGGAAGAATGGCCTTCAAGGGCTAGGCCTCCGGCGAGATCGTAAGTATCCGGATTCCTGAATGATTTATAATTTCTTTTTCAGTGTCACATAGTGTCATTGTAACGCCGCATGCTGCCTGTAGTCCGGCCAGTGATGATCTCACCGCTTCATCGAGCGGGTCGTTGGCTCCGTCGGATGTAGACTCCATCCCGACCGCCTCCACCCCTCGCGACACCGAGGACACCGAGGTGGGATACCAAGAAGGGACCCATCAGGGGGAGGCTCCGGAGGCGACACAAGGCGTCCTCCCGGACTTTGCGCCGGACTCCATATCAGAACCCGCAGTGGTTCCGGAGTCCGGCCGGCGGCCCCTTCGAACGAAGGGCAAGACCGTGACGCCGGCGGCTTCTGTCCAACCGGAGGCGCCGGGCAATTTGTTGGAGGCGCTGCAGAGCGCTTCCATTGAGGAAGAACACCGCACTATTATGAGTGCGGTGATTCGGAAGGTGCAGCTCGCCAAGAGCGGGCTGACCGAAGCTGCGCAGAGCCTTCTATCGTGCTTTGAGGTAAGAAGTTAAAATATGCAATGTAATACCGCATAGACAGAGCCCGATGCTCGGTTCGGTGTTCGGAAAGAAAAGCCGGACTGAGGATCTGAAAAAAGAAGATATACGCAGGGTTGCTAAAAAATTATGTCAATATGGGTTGCAGGCTGCGCTGCTGACCTCTGCCGCACTAACTGCGGAGGTCAGTGCTTTGAAGCAGGAGCTCGAGCGGTCCGAGCAAGAGCTCGGCCGCGCCAGGAAGCAGCTCCAGGACAAAGAAGGTGATTAACACGGCTTTGAATTTATACCTTACAGAAAAGGATTTATGTTGCAATAAAAAAGAACAAGGATAACATGGGTACTGCAGGGGCCACGAACGAGGTGGCGACCCTGAAGGAGGCCGTGTCCGCGGCCGAACGCAATGCGGCCACGGAACGGGCAGAGCGAGAAAACAAGAAGAGGCGGGTGGCGGCGGTTCAGCAAGAGCTCCGGCTCTCATGGAAAAGCATGAGAGTTTGGGCGTGACTCAAAGACTCGAGAGTCCGAGCTTGCCTCGCTCTCGAAAGTGCCAAAACTGCCAAGGCCGATGCCCATAAGTCCCTTCAGAGATTGAGTTGATGAAGAAGATAGCAGCGGTAAGGCATTTTTCATGCAAAGCAAGCATGTGAATGTAAATTATGTGTTACTTAGCCGAATTCGGAGCTCTCGTATGTTTGCAGATCTGCCTCATGGCGTGTCTCGATGTCGCCAGATTCTACCGAGCCGAGGAGGGAGCTCAACGGAGATGGTCTTCGGTCTCGAGATGCCGAGGCCGGCCATCCGGTGCCCCCTAGCGACCAGTTGAAGCAGCTGGTCGAGCTCCACAAGGTGGCCGAGCAGGCCATGAAGGGCCTCGTAGTCCGGCTGTGGCCTGGAGAGGCCATGCCTGGGAGCTACTTCGCCTCGTCGCGACGGCTGGTGGATGCGCCCTCGGGTGGAGGTTATCAAGCGCTCCGCCAGTATTGAAGGTGCTCGTCGGGCCCTTGCCCGCGCAAAGGTGCATTGGGGCAAGCTGGATGCGGAGAAGCTAATCACTGACGCGCCACCAGCGGGCAAGGTATATTGTACGCCCGAAATGTACTATAAGACTGTCCTAAAGGGTGCCCGTAAGATTGCGGATGAGTGCCACAGGGATGTAATTATTGAGTAAATTCGCAATGTGTTATCCTGTGCGCTGAAAACTTTGTTCATATGCGCTAAGCAACGCTTGTTAATTTAAAATATTACCTTCATGCGGCCGCTTATAAAATCGAGAGATGGCAAGTCGTCGGCTTCAGCCCCCATGCCACGAGTCTGGGGGTGTTCGGGATAAACTTGAGCACTCTTGTTCCCATCTTTGGGTCCATCTAGGAGGCGCCAACACAACGAACAAGGCAACCGGACTTATAGTGCTTGAACACTCTCACTTAGCCATAGAATTCTATAATTTTAAATTTCGGCGAAGCCCCTAGTATTCGGAGGGTCAATTGGGCGCTATCCACGCCTTCGTCGGACATTATCCGAACTTCGCTCGAGCGGCGTAGGTCTTTAAGGACCCGAAGGACCTCTCGAACAGCGACCAGTCTCTCGCCTTATCATGACAGTCAGTTTTAGCTTTCTCATCGAGGCGTTAACCTGCTCAACCGGGCGCAATCGCAGTGGTTCTCCCAGGCTACCTTAGCCGATAGACGGAACGTAAGGTGCCAAACATGGGAGCCGGCAAACCCAACTATTGACCCAAGACATGATTCGAGCCGATTCATATAATGCTATAACTTCGGGTGCCGCACTTGTGAAAGTGTTCGGACTTTATCACACCATAATGCGGAGAACATAAGCCCCTGGTGTATTTGGCCGTACCAAAATGTACGGATGCAACATGTCGTAAATGAATACACACACACACACACACACACACACACACACACACACACACACATATATATATATATATAAGGTAATGTAATTATAAGCAAAAAGGTGCTGCATTTTATTCGAGAAGATATGCTATGAGTGCGGAATGATACAAATAGTGCGAAAAGCAAGGGATTGGACGAATTAAAGGCGTCTCCCTCCAGGGGTAGGCCACGGAATGTTGTATTTAACAAATTTAATGCTCGATGAAGACCACCTGAGTGTTTGTCACGGCCTTTGTCCTTCCCTGGCTGTTGCATCATGAGTTCGGCAGGGTCGCCACCGGACAGAGTTCTGTATAAAAAAGAGAAAAATAAAAGAAAAAGAGCGACACACTTGGGAGCCCCCGTGTGGTCGAACTGCACTGGTCTGTTGTGGTTGTGCCTTTCCCCCTATGCCCATGGTATCTCCAAGGCGTAATTATGTACGCGGAGAGTTTGTCTTACAATTTTGCAAGGGCTGGGGTTGAGGCCGCATTGCTACGCGTGCTCGGAACGTGCTAGGTGGTCTTGGTTGATGTTGCTCGGCGCGTTTGGTCGTGTCCGGTCGCTTAACGGCCGGACTCGAGAATTTCCTTAAAAGGCTGCTCAGACTTCGCCGCGAGGGTCGCTGTGTGTTCCTCCGTTCGAGAGGGCGTTCCGTGTTTCCACCGACCGTGATGACTCCACGAGGGCCTGGCATCTTGAGCTTAAGGTATGCATAATGCGGCACGCGTTGAATTTTGCAAACGCGTTCGTCCGAAAGCAGAGCGTGATAGCCGCTGCGGAACGGGACTGTGTCGAAGATTAACTCCTCGCTCGAAATTATCCGGGATCCAAGACCACTTCGATGTAACGGAGCTGTACAATTGGCCTCGACACCTGGTATGACACCTTTGAAGGTTGTCTTTGTAGGTTTAATCCTTGAAGGGTCTATGCCGATCTTGCGACCGTATCCCGATAAAGCAAGTTCAGGCTCTGCCGCCGCCCATCGGGACTCTCGTGAGGTGAAATCCATCGACGATTGGGTCCAAAACCAATGCGCGAATCCGCCATGGCGGATATTGGTCGGATGGTCTCTTCGATCGAAAGTGATCGGGCAAGAGGACCATGGGTTGAATTTTGGGGTGACTGGCTCCATCGCAGATACGCCCCTTAGTGCACGCTCCGCTCCCTCTTGGGAATATGCTTTATGTATATCATGTTTACCGTCCAACTTGAGGGGAAATCCTTTGTCCTCTGTTGTTCGGGCGGCCGGTCTCTTCCTCGTCATTGCTGTGTAGCCCTTGTCACTGTTTTCGGCGATTAATTTGCTGCCGCTTGAATACCCAAAATCTCTGTTGGTGTGGTTAGCTGGCTTTTCGGGGGTTCCATGTATTTGACAAGAGCGGTCGAGTATTCGGTCCAAATTGGACGGGCCCGGAGTGGTCCTTTTGAATGGCTTCTTCCGTTGACCGAGTTTGGAGCCTCGGAATCCGGCGTTGACTGCCGTATCCTCATTGCTGTCGCCGTTAATGCGGCGTTTGTTTTTGTTTCGACGCAACCTGCCATTGCGGTCCTTGGTATCCGGACTGCCAGTGTTTTTGCTGAGGTTGTTGCTGCGAGCTAGCCAGCTATCCTCTCCCGCATGTAAGCGGGTCATGAGTGATGTGAGGGCTGCCATGGATTTCGGCTTCTCCCGTCCTAGGTGCCGGGCCAGCCACTCGTCACGGATGTTATGTTTGAAGGCAGCGAGTGCCTCTGCATCCGGACAATCGGCGATTTGATTTTTCTTTGTTAAGAACCGTGTCCGAAATTGCCCGCCGATTCGTGCGGCTGCTGGATTATGTGGCTTAGGTCATCTGCGTCCGGTGGTTGCACATACGTGCCACGGAAGTTGTCGAGAATGCGGCTTCGTGTCTTCCCAAAGATCCAATTGACTCTGCGGGCAGGCTGTTAAGCCAATGCCGAGCTGGTCCTTTGAGCTTGAGCGGGAGATATTTGATGGCGTGAAGATTGCCGCCATGGGCCATATGTATATGGAGGAGATAATCCTCAATCCAAACCGCGGGTCTGTTGTGCCATCGTAGGATTCGATATTAACGGGTTTAAACCCTTCAGGATTTGATGATCCATTACTTTGTCGCTGAAGCATAGTGGGTGTCGGCGCCTCAGATTGAGCAATATCGCAACGTAGCTCGAGAGAGCGTTATCTGCTGATTCGCCCGCCGGAGTAGTTGTATCCGCGCGACTTTTGTTCGTCGTGGGTCTTGGGGCGCTCGCGTGATCCATAGATAGTTCTGGATTGTCTTGCCTTGTCCTCCAATATATCTCGCAAGTCCGGCGCGTTCCCCCGTGGCTTCATGCTTTTTGAGCGATGCCGGGGTACGGTTTTGGTGGAGGGCTTGCACGCCTCTCTGTCGTGGCCACGAGGTGGCCGGTCTGCCGTATTCTGCGCTGGTGATGCAGGTTTGTACGCTTCCTCCTCTAATCGGGGGAGCAACTTGCGTTTTGGGTAACTTTTGGAGGGGCGTTCGAGTTCATACTCTTCGGCCGCGAGGACCTCGGTCCATCTGTCGACCAGTAGGTCTTGGTCAGCTTGAAGTTGTTGCTGCTTTTTCTTTAGGCTGTTTGCCGTGGCTATTAGCCTGCGTCTGAAACGCTCTTGTTCGACGGGATCCTCAGGCACGACGAATTAAATGCCGCCGAGGCTTGCCTCGTCTCCGGAGGGAGGTAAGTAGTTGTCATCCTCGACCTCTTAAATGCCGCCGCCTCTCGTGAGGGCTTGCTTCGCCTCCTCCGCGCTGGATCGCTCGAGGGAGTTTTCTTCGCACTTTCGGGGTGTTATTATCTCCGTGCCGGAATCTCCATTCTTGCCGTGGCGGGATTTAGAGCGGCGCCACCGACGTTGGTGCTTGGGCTGTTTTTTAAGGAATCGGCCTCCGCTGCTTCTTCGCCGTCCCCATCTTTTGGGGTGTCCACCATGTATATGTCATATGACGAGGTGGTCTTCCAAAGGTCCTATAGGCACCGGTTCTTAGTAGTCTCCGCATCGCCGCCCATACCGTCGATGTCTTCGGAGTCGTAGTCGAGCACGTCGGTCAAATCGCCGACGGTGGCTACGAAGTGGGTGGTGGGTGGGCTCAATTTCTTCGTCGTTCGCGTCCCAACCATCCTGGCCGTGAGTTCGCCAGGCTCTCCGGATAACGAGAGATGCTTCATGAATTTATGATATCGCCAAGGGCGAAAAGCTGAAAGATGTCCGCAGTGGTGAATTCCATGATCGGCGCCCAACCGGATTCGGTGGCGGCGGCGCAGGAGGTTCGAGTCCGCGGAGAGTCCGCACCTCGGAGTCATGAGCTTTATGCGGATAAGGTAAGTGTTCGCTCCATCGCCGTAGAAGTTGCAGCTCCCGAGGCGGTATCCAGCCATCCGCCCTGATCCGAGCGATCGGCTTCGACTATGGGTCGGAGCGGATTCGTGTCGGCCTCCAAGGTGCTGTCCGCGGCGAGTTAGGTCATGCCCATCGTGACAGCACGGCACGCTTCGGCTGTGGCTCAGATCCATCAAGATCAAGTCCCCCTGGATATCGGCCGTGAAGTTTAGGCTTCCAAACCTGACCTGACGGCCAGGGGCGTAGCTTTCGATCTGCTCCAGATGGCCAAGTGAGTTGGCCCGCAGTGCGAAGCCGCCGAATATGAAGATCTGTCCGGGGAGAAAAGTCTCACCCAGGACTGCGTCGTTGTTGATTGAAGAGGCCATCAAGCCTATCGGTGACGACACAGAGGAACTCTCAATGAAAGCACCAATGTCGGTGTCAAAACCGGCGGATCTCGGGTAGGGGGTCCCGAACTGTGCGTCTAGGCGGATGGTAACAGGAGACAAGGGACACCATGTTTTACCAGGTTCGGGCCCTCTTGACGGAGGTAAAACCCTACGTCCTGCTCGATTGATATTGATATTGTGGATGTTTACAAGAGTAGATCTACCACGAGATCAAGGAGGCTAAACCCTAGAAGCTAGCCTATGGTATGATTGTAAGGGTTGTTGATGTTGTGTCCTACGGACTAGAGCCATCCGGTTTATATAGACACATGAGAGGGCTAGGGTTACATAGAGTCGGTTACAATGGTAGGATATCTACATATCCGTATCGCCAAGCTTGCCTTCCACGCCAAGGAAAGTCCCATCCGGACACGGGGGGAAGTCTTCAATCTTGTATCTTCATAGTCTTGGAGTCTGGTCGATGATGATAGTCCGGCAGATGATAGTTCGGCTGATGATGATAGTCCGGCTATCCGGACACCCCCTAATCCAGGACTCCCTCACTCCTTCATCAAAGAAACACTTGAAAAACTATCGGTTCTGCCCCAAAGGATTGAAGATTTAAAGCGATCAGCTGCCAGAGCCGGTGCCATGACTGCCCTAAGATGGGCAAAGGCATGGCAAGCAGATCTTGATCCACAAGATTTGGCTAATGGTTGCCCAAGTGTAAAAGAAGACGGGTCTCCCTTCAGTGCTGATGACTTTGCAAAAATAGCAATGGAAATGCGTCCAGTAGCAAGCAAACTGGCAGAAGACATAGATCTATCCCAATATCAGGCAGCTTATGATGCTGATAACAAGAAGGTGAAGGCATCGGTTCATCAAGAGGTGGATCTCATCCCGCCAACTCGTAAGCACACCTTCGCTCCTGACATTTATCCATCCAGTCTTATAGATGACGAGGCTATGTTTACAGCTTTGACCGGTATCAACTGGGCTTCGCCTGACTTCCAGCCAATGGATAACCAAGGAGAAGAAGAAGAAGCACAGGATGACCCGGAGGCTTCGACCCGCCAAGACTAGAAGTCTTAATTTATGAGCCGGTTTACCAGTTGTAGCATTTGGATGCTATGTCTCAAAAACATTTGTCCTTTTGGGCCATTAGATGCCTTGTAATAGGCTAGTTTAAACAATTCTGATTTGTCACGCTATCATGTGTATTTATTTGCATAATACTGCCGATCCATCATTTGAAGATCTGCCACTTATGCTTATAATATCATCAAGTATGCATACCATGCTTTATCATTTTTTCTTGCACATAAGCAGATAACATGTGCCCCGGCGGTTTACCCCAGGGCGGGTCACAATACCCCATAAAAACCACTGATGACTAAATAGTCCATAACCAGGGCCGGTTCATCAAAACCTCATATAATCACAACAAAATAAATATCATACCTGTGATATTTGTTCATACTGCCGGCTTATCATAAGTCATGGAGTAAGGGTAACAACCCAAAGACAGAGCACAACGCCCAGTTCAATCTATTCATACCGCCGGCGTACGACGCCATATGCAGCAAAGGGTAACATCCCAAAACTTAGAACACATCACTCCAAGCATATAATCATCATACCCTGGCGACTTAAAGTCCAAAACCAGGCCGGGTTAATAAAACTCTAGATAAATTCATATATGAACCATAAGGTAACGTGGCTCTCATCGGTTGTCAACCATGTATTAACATGTCATGAAAGACGAACCTCAAAAAATGTTTGAATCAAAAATAAATCAGAAAACAAGGCTTTCATAGGCTGCCAAGCCTCAATGTCAAGTGTTATTCAAGGGCCGCACAGCCGCTGAGTTAAACCTTAATTCAAACCCGTAAGCTGGACCTCACATGACCAATTGTCGTTTTAACTTTGACAAATTCAAGGTCTTTACAAGATTGATTGTCAAGAGTACGGCAAGTCATTCTAGGATTACCTGGTCGGAGTGGTAAGCAAACAAAGGCAAGATAACCCGGATTTTTTGGTGAATACACCTGGCATCCAAGCCAATTACACGGGTCAACAAAGCTCTGTTCATTAATAAGGAGCCTCCAAGTAATATTTCATTCCAGGCGTATAAGCCGGATCAGCAGGGTAGTCATAGCTATGCTCAATGAGCAGGAAGCCCCCAAGTATTTTGTAATCAGGGCGTACAAGCCGGATCAAGAGGGTAATCATAGTTATGCTCAAAAAGCAGGAAGCTCCCAAGTGATCTTATGAAGTGACAATAAAGACTCATATTCTCAGAAATGAAACGACAGAGGCCCTGAATTATCAGGGATGCTGGCTTTATTATATTCATCATAATATATACATTGACAAAGTATGTACATCACAAGAGCCGGTGGCTCAGGTGTAATAAGGCCGAAGATGAGCAATATTCCACGGCCGGCGGGTCTCCTCCTACGACGTGTGTGAGTCCTTGTGGCCTCGAACATTGATAAGGTAGTATGACCCGTTGTTCAGATTTTTGATGACCACAAAGGGCCCTTCCCAAGGTGGGGATAGCTTGTGCATGTCGGTTTGATCCTGGATGAGCCGGAGCACCAAATCTCCTTCTTGAAAGGTCCTGGTTTTAACCCGGTTGCTATGATAATGACGTAGATCTTGCTGGTAAATCACCGAACGAGCTGGCGCACGGTCACGCTCCTCATCCAACAGGTCAAGAGCATCCTGACGTGCTTTTCATTATCAGCTTCAACATAAGCCGCCACACGGGGCGAGTCATAATGGATGTCACTAGGGAGAACCGCCTCTGCTCCGTAAACCATGAAGAAAGGCATGTAACCCGTAGATCTGTTGGGGGTAGTATTGATGCTCCATAACACTGAGGGCAATTCCTCCACCCAGCAATCCGGCGTCCTCTGCAAAGGGACCATAAGCCGGGGCTTGATGCCTCTCAAGATTTCTTGATTGGCTCTTTCAGCTTGGCCATTGGACTGAGGGCGAGCCACTGATGATACATCAAGACGAATATGCTCCAGTTGACAGAATTCTTTCATAGAACCCTTTGATAGATTAGTGCCATTATCAGTTATAATGCTGTGAGGATAGCCAAACCGGAAAATCACCTTTATGATGAATTGAAACGTTGTTGCCGCGTCACACTTACTGACCGGCTTTGCTTTGACCCACTTTGTGAATTTGTCAACCGCCACCTAAAGGTGGGTCTTTTTATCTTTGGATATTTTGAAAGGTCCAACCATATCCAGCCCCCAGACTGCAAACGGCCAAGTTATTGGAATCATCCTCAATTCTTGAGCCGGTATATGAGATCGTCTTGAGAATTTCTGACAACCATCACATTTGCTATCCAAATCCTCTGCATCAACATGAGCCGTTAGCCAATAAAATCCATGATGAAAAGCTTTGGCTACAAGAGACTTAGAGCCGGCATGATGGCCACAATCTCCTTCATGAATGTCTCGTAGAATCTCACAACCTTTCTCAGCAGAAACAAAACATTGAAACACCCTTGTGACACTGGAGCGATGCAACTCTCCATTGACAATAGGCATTGACTTTGACCGCCGAGTTATCTGCCTGGCCAAAGTTTCATCTTCAGGTAACTCGCCCCTGGTCATATAATTCAAATATGGAACTGTCCAATCAGGAATAGCATGAAGAGCGCCACCAACTGCGCCTCCGGGTCAGGAATAGCAAGATCCTCCTCTGTAGGCAATTTGACTAAAGGATTATGCATAATATCAAGGAAAACATTAGGTGGTACCGGCTCACGCTGGGACCCTAGCCAGCTTAAAGCATCAGCTGCCTCATTTTTCCTGTGATCAACATGTTCCACTTGATAACCTTTGAAATGACCAGCAATAGCATCGACCTCTCGGCGGTAAGCCATCATGAGCGGATCCTTAGAATCCCAAGTTCCTGAAACTTGCTGAGCCACCAAATCTGAGTCGCCAAAAGACCTTACCCGGCTTAAATTCATCTCTTTAGCCATCCGAAGACCATGGAGCAAGGCCTCATACTCAGCTGCATTGTTAGTACAGGGGAACATCAACCTTAAAACATAACAAAATTTATCACCTCATGGGGAAGTCAAAATGACTCCATCCCCCGAGCCTTCCAACTGCCTGGATCCATCAAAGTGAATAGTCCAATATGTGCTATCCGGCTTCTCCTCAGGCATCTGCAGTTCAGTCCAATCATTGATAAAATCCACCAGTGCTTGAGACTTGATAGCTGTCCGAGGCATATACTTCAAACCATGGGGTCCAAGCTCGATGGCCCATTTGGCTACCTGACATGTGGCTTCTCTATTTTGAATAATATCCCTCAAAGGGGCAGAACTAAACACAGTGATGGGATGACCAAAGAAATACTGCTTTATTTTACGACTAGCCATGAACACTCCATGTACGAGTTTCTACCAATGTGGATACGTCTGCTTGGATTCAGTGAGGACCTCACTGATATAATAAACCGACCGCTGAACCGGATACTCCTTGCCGGATTCTTTCCTGTCCACAACAATCGCCACGCTGACAGCTCGGCTATTGGCAGCCACATATAACAACAAGGGCTCTTTATCAATAGGATTAGCAAGGATCGGCAGCTCAGCTAACTGTTTCTTCAAGGCTTCAAACGCCTGATCAGCAGCGGCACTCCAGACAAAGTGATTTGTTTTCTTCATCATCTGGTAGAGAGGGATAGGTTTTTCTCCCAACCGACTTATGAACTGGCTTAAGGCCGCAATACGACCCGCCAGCCGCTGAACATCATTAATACACCCCGGTTTAGCCTAGGAAGTAATAGCCTTGATTTTCTCCGGGTTAGCTTCAATGCCTCGTTCAGAAACCAAAAAACCCAAGAGCTTGCCTGCTGGCACACCAAAAACACACTTGGCCGGGTTAAGCATCATCTTGTGAACCCAGTGATTGTCAAAGGTTTCTTTCAAATCATCTATCAAGGTTTCCTTCTTCCTGGATTTCACAACAATATCGTCCACATAAGCATGCACATTGCGTCCAATCTGACCATGAAGGCAATTTTGAACACACCACTGGTAAGTCGCCTGGGCACTCTTGAGCCCAAAAGGCATAGACATATAGCAGAAGGCTCCAAAGGGAGTGATGAAAGATGTCTTCTCCTGGTCCTTAACTGCCATCTTGATCTGATGATACCCTGAGTAGGAATCCAAGAAACTCAAACGCTCACAACCCACCGTAGCATCGATAATCTGATCAATACATGGGAGAGCAAAAGGATCAGCTGGGCAGGCCTTATTAAGGTCTATGTAATCCACACACATGTGCCAAGTACCATTTTCTTAAGCACCAGCACCGGGTTAGCCAACCATTCATGATGAAAAACTTCAACAATGAACCCAACTATCAGAAGCCGAGCCACTTCTTCACCAATGGTCTTACGCCTCTCTTCATTAAAGCGACGAAGGAATTGCTTGACCGGTTTAAACTTTGGATCAATATTGAGAGTGTGCTCAACGAGTTCCCTCGGTACACCTCGCATGTCTGAAGGCTTCTATGCAAAGATGTCCCGGTTCTCACGAATGAACTCGATGAGCGCGTTTTCCTATTTCGGATCCAAATTACCACTGATACTGAACTGCTTGGATGAGTCGCCAGGAACAAAGTCAACCAGCTTAGTGTCGTCTGCCGACTTGAACTTCAACAAGGGGTCATGCTCTGTGGTTGCTTCTTCAAAGGTGTCATATCTGCTGGATCAACATTATCTTTGTAAAACTTCAACTCTTTTGTCGCACAAACAGACTCAGCATAAGAAGCAACGCCCTCTACACACTCCAAGGCTATCCTTTTGTTCCCATGTACAGTGATAGTACCCTTATAACCCGTCATCTTAAGCTACAGATAAACATAACAAGGCCTTGCCATGAACTTAGCATAAGTCGGCCACCGAAACAAAGCGTGATAAGGGCTTTTAATCTTAACCACCTCAAAGGTCAATGTCGCAACTCTGGAATCATGATCATCACCAAAAGCCACTTCCAAAGCTATCTTACCCACTGGATATGCCAACTTACCAGGCACCACACCATGAAAAACAGTGTTAGACGACTTAAGATCCTTGTCAGCCAAACTCATATGACGAAAGGTTTCATAGTAAAGGATATTGATACTGCTGCCTCCATCCATGAGCACCTTAGTGAATTTGTAACCTCCAACCTGAGGCGCAACCACTAAAGCCAAGTGACCCGGATTGTAAACCCGGGGCGGGTGATCCTCACGGATCCAAAGAATAGGATGTTCAGACCATCGCAAGTAACGGGGAATCGCTGGCTCAACTGCGCCCATTGCCCTTTTATGAATCTTCTAGTCTCGTTTACACAAACTCGCAGTGAACACATGATACTGTCCACTATTCAACTGCTTCGCATTACTCTGATAACCAGATTGCTGTTATTGATTCCCTTGACCAGACTACTGATTAAAAACACCTTGATTGCCTTGGCCTTGGAAACCAGAGTTTGAACCGCCACCGCCAAAGCCAAGCCCGTGAGAGCCGGATCCTGAACCGCCATTCGGCCCATGATTATTCTGGAAAAAATTGGAATTCCTATACTCCCTCATAATGAAGCAATCCTTCCATAGATGATTGGCCGGCTTCTCTTGCGTCCCATGCTTTGGCCAAGGCTAATTCATCATCGCTTCAATGTTAAATTTTGGCCCTACAGGCCGAGGCGGCTTTCCCTTCCGACGATGATTTATTTTCTATGCATTGGTGTTGGCCACAAAGTCTAAACCGCCCTCAGCCTTGCGTTTACCATTGCCACCGTGACCCGCAATGTTATGTTGTTGTCCCCTCGCACTGCCACTCTTCTTCCCTTTACCCGCCTTCTCCTCATTAGAGTCGGGTAGACGTTGTTGGGCCTCCAAGTGCAGAGGTTTGGAGGACAGTAGCAAATTTCCCTCAAGTGGATGACCTAAGGTTTATCAATCTGTGGGAGGCGTAGGTTGAAGATGGTCTCTCTAAAACAACCTTGCAACCAAATAACAAAGAGTCTCTTGTGTCCCCAAGACACCCAATACAATGGTAAATTGTATAGGTTCACTAGTTCGGCGAAGAGATGGCGATACAAGTGCAATATGGATGGTAGATATAGGTTTTGTAATCTGAAAATATAAAAACAGCAAGATAACTAATGATAAAAGTGAGCATAAACGTTATTGCAATGCGTTGAAACAAGGCCTAGGGTTCATACTTTCACTAGTGCAAGTTCTCTCAACAATGATAACATAATTGGATCATATAACTATCCCTCAACATGCAACAAAGAGTCACTCCAAAGTCACTAATAGCAGAGAACAAACAAAGAGATTATGGTAGGGTACGAAACCACCTCAAAATTATTCTTTCGGATCGATCTATTCAAGAGTCCGTAGTAAAATAACATGAAGTTATTCTTTTCGTTCGATCTATCATAGAGTTCGTACTAGAATAACACCTTAAGACACAAATCAACCAAAACCCTAATGTCACCTAGATACTCCAATGTCACCTCAGGTATCCATGGGTATGATTATACGATATGCATCACACAATCTCAGATTCATCTATTCAAACCAACACAAAGTACTTCAAAGAGTGCCCCAAAGTTTCTACCGGAGAGTCAAGACGAAAACGTGTGCCAACCCCTATGCATAAGTTCACGAGGTCACGGAACCCGCAAGTTGATCACCAAAACATACATCAAGTAGATCACGTGAATATCCCATTGTCACCACAGATAAGAACATGCAAGACATACATCAAGTGTTCTCAAATCCTTAAAGACGCAATCCGATAAGATAACTTCAAGGGAAAACTCAATCCATTACAAGAGAGTAGAGGGGGAGAAACATCATAAGATCCAACTATAATAGCAAAGCTCGCGATACATCAAGATCATACCACCTCAAGAACACGAGAGAGAGAGAGAGAGAGAGAGAGAGAGAGATCAAACACATAGCTACTGGTACATACCCTCAGCCCCGAGGGTGAACTACTCCCTCCTCGTCATGGAGAGCGATGGGATGATGAAGATGGCCACGGTGATGGATCCCCCCTCCGGCGAGTCTTGGAACAGGGTCCCGATTGGTTTTTGGTGGCTACAGAGGCTTGCGGCGGCGGAACTCCCGATCTAGGTTATGTTCTAGGGGTTTCTCTATGTATAAGAGGTTTTGGCGTCGAGAACAAGTGAGGGGGGTCTCCAGGCTGTCCACGAGGTAGGGGGGCGCGCCCAGGGGGTGGGCATGCCGCCCACCCTTGTGGGCAGCACGGGACTCTTCTGGCCCAACTCTTTCACTCCATGGCCTTCTTCTGGTCCAAAAATAAACTCCATCAAGTTTCAGGTCAATTGGACTCCGTTTGGTTTTCCTTTTCTCCAATACTCAAAAACAAGGAAAAAAACAGAAACTGGCAACGATCTCCAGGTTAATAGGTTAGTCCCAAAAATCATTAAAATAGCATATAAATGCATATAAAACATCCTAGAAGGATAATATAATAGCATGGAACAATCAAAAATTATAGATACGTTGGAGACGTATCAAGCATCCCCAAGCTTAATTCCTGCTCGTCCTCGAGTAGGTAAATGATAAAAACAGAATTTTTTGTATGGAATGCTACTTAGCATATTCTTCAATGTAATTTTCTTTATTGTGGCATGAATGTTCAGATCCGAAAGATTCAAGATAAAAGTTTAATATTGACATAAAAATAATAATACTTCAAGCATACTAATTAAGCAATCATGTCTTCTCAAAATAACATGGCCAAAGAAAGTTCATCCCTACAAAATCATATAGTTTGGTCATGCTCCATTTCATCACACAAGATGCTCTCATCTTGGACAAACCCGATGACAAGCCAAGCAATTGTTTCATACTTTAGTAATCTCAAACTTTTTTCAACTTTCACGCAATACATGAGCGTGAGCCATGGATATAGCACTATGGGTGGAATAGAATATAATGATGGGGGTTGTGTGGAGAAGACAAAAAAGGAGAAAGTCTCACATTGACGCGCCTAATCAATGGGCTAGGGAGATGCCCGTCAATTGATGTCAATGCAAGGAGTAGGGATTGCCATGCAACGGATGCACTAGAGCTATAAATGTATGAAAGCTCAACAAAAGAAACTATGTGGGTGTGCATCCAACTTTCTTGCTCATGAAGACCTAGGGCATTTGAGGAAGCCCATTGTTGGAATATACAAGCCAAGTTCTATAATGAAAAATTCCCACTAGTATATGGAAGTGACAAAACAAGAGACTCTCTATCATAAAGATCATGGTGCTACTTTGAAGCACAAGTGTGGAAAAAAGATAGTAGCATTGTCCCTTTTTATTTCTCTCTTTTTTCTTTTTTTTTCTTTTTTTTTCCTTTTTTTGGTCCTTCCCTTTTTTATTTGGCCTCTCTGTTTTTTTTGGGACAAAGCTCTATTAATGATGATCATCACACTTCTATTTATTTACAACTCAATGATTACAACTCGATACTTAGAACAGAATATGACTCTATATGAATGCCTCCGGCGGTGTACCGGGATGAGCAATGAATCAAGAGTGACATGTATGAAGTAATATGCATGGTGGCTTTGCCAAAAATACGATGTCAACTACATGATCATGCAAGGCAATATGACAATGATGAAGCGTGTCATAATAAATGGAACGGTGGAAAGTTGCATGGCAATATATCTCGGAATGGCTATGGAAATGCCATAATTGGTAGGTATGGTGGCTATTTTGAGGAAGATATAAGGAGGTTTATGTGTGATAGAGCGTATCGTATCACGGGGTTTGATGCACCGTGAAGTTTGCACCAACTCTCAAGGTGAGAAAGGGCAATGCACGATATCAAGAGGCTAGCAATGATGGAAGGTTGAGAGTGCGATAATCCATGGACTCAACATTAGTCATAAAGAACTCATATACTTATTGCAAAAATCTACAAGTCATCAAAACCAAGCACTACGCCGATGCTCCTAGGGGGATAGATTGGTAGGAAAAGACCATCGCTCGTCCCCGACCGCCACTCATAAGGATGACAATCAAAGAACACCTCATGTTTCAAATTTGTTACACAACATTTACCATACGTGCATGCTACGGGACTTGCAAACTTCAACACAAGTATTTCTCAAATTCACAACTACTCAACTAGCACAACTTTAATATCACTATCTCCATATCTCATAACAATCATCAAGTATCAAACTTCTCTTAGTATTCAATGCACTTATATGAAAGTTTTTATTATATCCATCTTGGATGCCTATCATATTAGGAATAATTTTATAGCCAAATCAAACTACCATGTTGTTCTAAAGGACTCTAAAAATAATATAAGTGAAGCATGAGAGATCAATAATTTCTATAAAATAAAACCACCACCGTGCTCTAAAAGATATAAGTGAAGCACTAGAGCAAAACTGTTTAGCTCAAAAGATATAAGTGAAGCAAATAGAGTATTCTAATAAATTCTGATCAATGTGTGTCTCTCCCAAAAGGTGTGTAAACAAGGATGATTGTGGTGAACTAAAAAGCAAAGACTCAGATCATACAAGACACTCCAAACAAAACACATATCATGTGGTGAATAAAAATATAGCTCCAAGTAATGTTACCGATGGACGAAGACAAAAGAGGGGATGCCTTCCGGGGCATCCCCAAGCTTAGGCTTTTTGGTTGTTTTACCTTGGGGTGCCTTGGGCATCCCCAAGCTTAGGCTCTTGCCACTCCTTGTTCCATAATCCATAAAATCTTTACCCAAAACTTGAAAACTTCACAGCACAAAACTTAACAAAAAATCTCGTGAGCTCCGTTAGCGAAAGAGAACAAAACACCACTTCAAGGTACTGTAATGAATTCATTCTTTATTTATATTGGTGTTAAAACTACTGTATTTATCGGTGTGGAACGACACCTATGGGATCAAAAGAATCCCTACTACGGTTGTCGGGGCGCAGGGTTGCGAGAAGAGCAGGATTAGTAATCAGCACAAGGATCGTTTGCCCAGGTTCGGGCCGCGAAGATGCATAAAACCCTAGTCCTGCTTTGGTGAGTGTATTTCAGAGAGTTCCTGAGCTCTCGAACTAGCTATGGTGGGGTGAGTGGTTCCAAAGAGCCGAATCCTTCTCCAGTATGTCATGGGCCTCCTTTTATAGTCGAAAGGGGATGCCATAGTGGCATACAGGAGGTGGAAAGGCATACAGTATTACGAGATTATCGCTCGTATTACAGGACAAGACGCATTTAATGCTACTAAGGTGTCCCTTAGCTTTATCGGGGATGGGGGCGAGGCTCGTCCCGTCCGTCGCCGCTCCTCCTTGCTTCGACACGCGCCCTGGCCAGCGATGCGTACGGTGCCATGTAGGCAGGCAGGCAGCTGTGGTGGCACGGTGATGGAGCCTTCACGAAGAGCTGCATGCCGCCACGCAGGCGCTTGATGAGTTGGCCTAGGAGTTGCATGTTGCCACGCAGGTGCCTGCTCACCTGGTTGAGCTGGAAGCTGCATGCGAACGACGGCGGAGACTTGGTTGGCGCCGGCCTGGCAGTGGCCCTGCTGGTGCCCTTGGCGTGAGCCTTGCCTGGTGGCCCAGCAAGAGTCCTGCCGTGGCGCGCTGTCGTCCCCGGCAAGGATCTTGCCAGGGGTCTTGTGGCCTTCCTCGGCAAGGATCTTGCCGAGGGCTGTTGTCTTTTAATCCTCATCTGATCTTAACCATTCCTTGGTCTTGACAAAGATCTGCATGCCACCATGGAGGTGCCTCCCAAGCCCTAGTTCCAACGTGGTTGGCTGAGTTGGAACCCGTGGGCTCGAGAGTGGCTCACTCCACTCGTGTGGGCGAGCCGCCCCGACAAGGGTCTTGCCGGGGGAACCTACTTCGTCCCTCTGCTCTTTGTGGTCTTGTCCTTGGCGTTGCTCTAGCTGCCTCGGGCTTCGGTTTTACCTTGGTTCACCTCCCCTGCTCTGCTTGGTGTGGTCGTGGGCGCGGCTCCGACTGTCCGTGCATAGGTAAATGGGTACAAAGGTGCGCCCCTTCTTTTGTACACCGACAGGAGCCCCAGGGCCTGAGCCACATATAAGCGCGACACGTTGTTGGGCCAGGCCCAAAACGGTGCGCGGGTAGGCGGGGCGGTTTTTACCGCGCTGAAACTTTTCGCGCGCCGCGCTTCCCACGACCTATGTTGAATGCGTGATGTGGAGGGGTGCGCATGACGTGGGTGGCATGCGTGGGGCGGTTTCCTCATGCATGCATCACATCATGGTAAAGAGGCGGCTCGCGCCTTCCCCATAAAAAGAGGGAGGCGTGGAGGCGCGGCGCATTTACTGCGCGGGGCCAGGTCGCGGTCTTCAAGGCATCCACACCCAACGATCACTGGGTGGGGAGAGGTTACTTCACCCGTCCCCTCGATTCTGCACGTTCGCCGCGTGTCCTCGATGCGCTTGCGGTGGCAAGCGGTGGAGGCGGGAAACCGGGCCGTCGCTGATTGGGGCAGCGGGTCGGTCTCGATTCCATGCGCCTCTGGTGGCTGGATTGGCCGAGCGGGGCGGCCGAGCCCCGACCCCGCCCCTTTATAGGAGGGGGACGGCATCCCGCACCCTTCTGTCATCTATTTCCTCCTGCTTCTACTTCTTCCTTTCACTCGCCATGGAGAAAGGGAATCCCGGTCCCTCGACGGTGGCGGCGAGGGTCGCCGCTCGACAGCGCGTCCCTCCTCCTCCTGAGATCGCGGTGGTGGAGCCGACCGCGAGGGGAAGGGGGAGGGGTGAGGCCATGGGCGAGGCCCGGGCAGAGGTCGTGGTGCTCGGGGAAGAGGAGGACGAGGCGACGCGCTGGCTTCGCCCTCGCCAATGATGCCTTTTTCGATGTAAGGCCATGTTGGAGACCAGTGCCGCGAGTTCTTCATCAGGCTGCACCGGCCTCCGCATCGTCGTCTTTGTCTTCCCGCCCCGTTTGCTCGGGAAATGGAGCGTGACCCACCCCAATCCCTCAGATTACACATGAGGGGCTGTGGGAATGGGGGCACGCGGGTCGACGTCGACTTCCCGACTCCTTGGGTCATGTACCTCCATCGTGGATGGAAGACGTTCGCCCACATCCACAGCCTGACCGCGGGGCTCGTCCTCTACTTCAAATTAATGGAGGACAGCCTGCTCTCCGTCAAAGTCTTCGGGGACTTCGGGACTCACCTAAAGTGCTGCATGGAGAGCTCCTCCGATGGAGATTCCGATGATGGAAGCTCTTCCTCGAGCGGAAGTGACGAGGAGGACAGCAGGGCAGATGACGGGGACGAGTCTGACTAGGCGTCGGATGCCCCATGCCTGGGCGGGTGCAGCAGCAGTAGCATCTGCACCTGGCCGCTCCTCCGGCAGAGTTTCGCCGGGGGAGGGGCCAGCTCCTTGAACTTCTCGGGGCCGTCTCCTTGGGCGGCTGGCTTCGGGAGGCTGTGGAAGAGGAAGAGGGCGGGCGGCAAGGCCGTCAACTAGGGGTACGCGGGCACCGACGCCTTCATCGCGTATTGCCGGTCCTGCCGCCTCGTCTTCCAGCTCCTTTCCCGGCACCGTCATCACCGGCCCATCCGTGGGCGGCCACCGAGGTGTACTCTTGGCGCTTTCTGCAGCTCGTAGCTTGCTTAGGCGCCCCATTTGCCCTTTCACCTCCTTGACCTGCCTCCTGAGGAGAGGGACAAGAAAGGGATTACATGCATCTCCTCTCTTTTTTAATTTGTAAGCCTTCGGGCCTTGTTAAATTTAAAGCTTGTAATCCCCCTTATTCATGTTTTTCATTTCGTATGAACTGTACCTGTACGGGATGTTTTTAATGAGAAAGGGGTGTTTGCCGGGGGTTTTTGTTCGTGGATGGAACCCACGACAAGGAGCGAATCCTTGTTACCATTTAAGATAAACGTTTTCCGCCCGGCAATAGGCCTTTCCGTCCCCCACTTCGCTCGACCATTCTCGCGCCCTTGGCGGAGGCAGGGATGAAGCGGGCTTAGGCTCCTCGTTCTTTTTCCTTGCTGCCGTGACTACAACCAAATCCGGGCGCAGGATATAATCCTTGGGTATAGAAAAGGGGACCACAGTGGCCTAGAAATAAAACGTGGTTTCACATATCCCAGTTTCATAACGAAATGCATGACAGAGGATAAAAGACTTATCTGGATTTGCAGCCCCCGGCAATCTCATCTTGCCGTGGTTGGATCCTTGTACTCGCAGCCCCCGACAACTTTGGTTGGCCACGGTTGGGACGTCGGTCCGTGCCCTTTCTTCCAAGTAGCTCAGCAGAAGTGCTCATGTGCCCTGTGAACTAAAAGAGGACAGAAAAGAGACAGAGAGACGCACACTCGACCTCTAGGCTAGGGGTTAGCCGCCGCTAAGCACTATCAACACTAACCAAGGAAGAGACTCGACCTAGCATGTATGCTATAACTTAGGGCGCCAGCGCTTTGTTTATTTATGCTCAGGATCTGTGCCTGGCTTTGTACAGAGGGTTACATGCCTTGCCGGCAAAGCTTGTACAAAAGGTGGCTTGCCGGGGGGCCCAGAAAGCCGCGCCTTATGGGTAAAACTTGCAAAGATGCTCGATGTTCCAGGAATTACTCACTGGGACGACATCTTCGGTCTCCAGGCGGACAGCATCAGGCCTAGTGACTCGTATTACCCGATAAGGGCCTTCCCACTTTGGCGTCAACTTGTTGGTATTATTGGCCGACTGAATGCGCCGAAGAATAAGGTCACCTTCCTCAAAGATTCAGGCATGAACCTTGCAGCTATGGTAGCAGCGCAAGGCTTGCTGGTAGCGTGCTGCTCTCACAGCCGCCCGAAGACGATCTTCCTCAAGGAGCATTGTGTCATCTTGCTACAACTGCTCTTGCTCAAGCTCATCATAAGCGACCACTCGAGGTGACCCGTATATGAGTTCCGTGGGGAGAACTGCCTCTGCCCCATGTACTAGGGCAAAGGGTGTTTGACCGGTGGCTCGATTTGGCGTCGTCCTGATCGACCAAAGAACCGCCGGCAACTCATCAATCCAGCGCCTTCCACTCTTGTGCAGCCTGTCAAAGGTCTTCGTTCTCAGGCTTCGCAACACTTCAGCATTCGCCCTCTCCGCTTGGCTGTTGCTCCGAGGGTGTTCCACGGAAGAAAAATAGACCTTGCTGCCGAGGTCTTGAATGTACTGCATGAAGGTGTGGCTTGTGAACTGCGTGCCGTTGTCGGTGATAATTCTTCTTGGCACACCAAAGCGGTAGACCAGTCCCTTGAAGAACTTGACGGCTGACTGTGCTGTCACCTTTCTCACTGCTTCCACTTCCGACCACTTTGTGAACTTGTCGATTGCAACGTTCAAGTACTCAAAGCCCCCGACTGCACGGGGGAAGGGGCCCAGTATATCGAGCCCCCAGACCAAGAATGGTCAGGAGAGAGGGATTGTTTGAAGGGCTTGAGCTGGTTGATGAAGCTTCTTTGAATGGAACTGACACGCTTCACACTTGGTTACTAGTGTTGTCGCATCCTGGAGGGCGGTGGGCCAGAAGAAACCTTGCCGGAACTCCTTGCCGGCAAGGGCCCTCGACCCTATGTGGGAGCCACATATGCCTCCATGTATCTCTGCCAACAGCTCCAGTCCTTCCTCCCGGGGGATGCACTTCAATTTCACAACGTTCGGCATCCTCCTGTACAAGACGTCATCGACGAACCGGTACAGGGCAGGCCGACGGGCTACTTTTTCCGCTTCTTCCTGCTCCTCAGGAAGCTCCCCTGTTTGGAGGAATCGGACGGTATGTTGTGCCCATGCCGGAGCCTGGGGCTCGACGGCAAGGACCAAAGGCATCTCTTCTACCATGGGAGCGGCTATCTCTACGGCCAGGGCTTGATGCCCTGCCGGAGTCAGTTGCTCTGGGCCAGGCTCAGTGTGCCCGGCAACATCCTCGCCGGCCGTCCCAGGGAGCTCGGACGGAAAGTACTTGCCGGGACCTGATTTCCTCCGCTTGTTCTGCCCCATTGATGGTTCGACGGAAGGCTGAGTTAACCGGTGCAAAAAGGTACCTGGTTCCACAGGTAGCTTGAATGCGGCACACTTCAACAGGTAATCTGCGATGTTGTTCTCTGCTCGGGGAACGCGCTCCGCTTGCATACCGTCAAAGCGTTCCTCCAGTTTCCTCACTTCATCTACGTAGGCCTCCATTAATGGGCTCTCGTAATCCTTGTCGACCTGTCTGACAACAAGCCGCGAGTCACCCCTGACGATGAGCTTCTTAACCCCGAGGTCTGCCGCGATCCTGAGACCAGCAAGAAGCCCCTCGTACTCCGCAGTGTTGTTGGTGGACATCTCCCTGGGAAAGTGCATCTAGACCACGTACTTGAGGTGCTCTCCAGTGGGTGCGACGAGCAACACGCCGGCACCGGCGCTTTGCAGCGTGAAAGCCCCATCAAAGTACATGATCCAGTCGCGGTCTGCTTCCTTGCCGGGGAGAGCGGTCTCCTGGATTTCTTCGTCGGGCGTTGAGGTCCATTTTGCAATGAACTCCGCCAAGACTCTGCTCTGGATTGTCGAGGTACTTTCAAACCTCAAACCAAAACTTGACAACTCCAAGGCCCATTCCACAATCCTTCGGTTGCATCTGGTTATGCAAGATCCGTTACACGGGAGGCGGGTGACGACAGTGATCTCGTGGGCTTGGAAGTAATGACGCAGCTTCCTCGAGGCCATAAGGAGGCCGAAGAGCAATTTTTGCACACAGGAGTACCTTGACCTAGCCCCCTGCAAGAGGGAGATGACAAAGTAAACTGGGTGCTACATCATCTTCTTCTTCTACACCACCTCACCCGACTGCGGAGGCACTGCCTTGGTGGCGCCAGTCCCTGCCGGGGGCCTGCCTTGCCGGCACCAGGCCCTGCCAGGGGGGATCTTTTGTTTGCCATCCGCTAGTTCTGTCATTGCCACTGCCTCCTCGTCGACCTCCCTCTGCGCCACCAGTGCGGTGCTGACCACTTGATTCGTTGCCGCTAGATACAGCAGCAACGACTCTTGTGGTTTAGGCGCAACCAGTATTGGCGTGGAGGAAAGGTATTTCTTCAGATCCTGCAACGCCGCCTCGGCTTCTGGGGTCCACTCCATTGGGCCCGCCTTCTTCAAGATTTTGAAGAAGGGAAGGGCACGCTCAGCGGACTTGGAGATGAATCGGCTCATGGCAGCGACGTAGCCAGTGAGCCGACGCACATCTTTGATCTGCTTGGGCGCCTCAATCTGCTCAATAGCTTTGATCTTGTCTGGGTTTGCCTCGATCCCGCGCTGCGACACGAAGAATCCGAGAAGCTTGCCGGACGGAACACCGAAGACACACATCTCAGGATTCAGCTTAAGGTTGATCTTGCGCAGGTAGGCAAATGTCTCTTCCAGATCTTGCACAAGAGTTTCCCCGCCCTTGGTTTTGACCACTGTGTCATCCATGTATGCCTCCATATTTCTATGGAGCTGGGGTTCAAAACCAATCTGGACTGCTCTTGCAAATGTCGAGCTAGCACTCTTCAACCCGAAAGGCATCCTTAAAAAGCAATACGTACCACATGGGGTGATGAATGCTGTCTTCTCTTCATCCTATCTTGTCATGAAGATTTGGTGGTAGCCCGAGTAGGCGTCGAGGAATTATAACAGATCACACCCGGCCGTGGAGTCAACAATCTGGTCGATGCGCGGCAACGGGAAGGGGTCCTTAGGACAAGCCTTATTGATATCTGTGTAATCAATAGACAGCCTCCACTTCCCATTCCCCTTGCGCACCACTACCGGATTGGCCAAACACGTCGGGTGGAGCACTCCTCTCACCAAACCCGCCGCTTCCAACTTCCTGATCTCCTCTGTGATGAACTCCTGCCTCTCCAGAGCCTGCTTTCTGACCTCCTGCTTGATGGGCCGCGCATGAGGGCAGACAGCTAGGTGGTGCTCAATCACCTTCCTGTTTGCTGTTGAGGGTGGAGCCTATGGTGAAGGCCCCTCCCGTGTCGTCCTCCTTGGTGGACACCTTCTTGGTCTGCGGTGGTTCAGCTCTGGATTTCTTGCTCTTGCCAGTAGAACTCTCTGGCACGTCCTCGACGGTAGCGCAGCACTCCGAAGAGGTGTGCTTGCCGGAGTGAGTGGGAGAGGTCTTGCCGGGCTTCTTCTTCCCTCCCGGGCCTTCAGCGGCAGGAGCAGGTGCCTTGACGGCAGTTGCTGCAACTGCTTCCCGTAGAGTTGGTTGGCGCAAATCAGCGCGTCCTTCTTGTCGGAGGGGACGGAGATGATGGTCAACGGCTCGGGCATCTTTAGCATGTTGTAGGCGTAGTGTGATGCCGCCATGAACTTGGCTAGTGTCGGGCGGCCGAGGATCCCGTTGTAGGGCAAGTGGATCTCGGCCACGTCGAAGATGATCCTCTACGTCGTATAGTTCAACTCTCCTCCAAACGTCACGGGCAGTGTGACCTTCCCCTTCGTCTGGCTCCTCCCCGGATTGACCCCTTGAAACGTGCCCATTTCCTCGAGGTTTCCGTCAGGAATTTGCGGCCTTTTGATCATGACGGGCGAGATCAAGTTCAGCCCCTGTCCAACCAACATCTTGTTCACCTTGAGGCTGCGTATGTTGGTGACACGAACAATGGCAAACACCCGACCGTGGTTGTGCGGTCAGGGTGGTCCTCGGCGAAGATGAGGGGCGTGCTGGACCACTTCAGCGGCTTTTGAGAGTCGAACGATGGTTCCGCTGCTGTAATCTCACACGCCCACTGCTTGAGCCGGCAGTGAGAAGTATGCAGCGAGGCACCACCATCGACGCACATGGCCTCCGTAGCCTTCTGGAACTCTTGCTCACCGAACTAGTCGTCCTCGTCGTGATCATCGTCTTCTGTTTCTTGTCACGGCCCCGGGCGGGCCTCTCTTGCTAGTTGTCCTTGTCGGGGCGGCTTCCTTGGCCGCCACGCTTCTTGTCGGATCCCTCGGCACCGTCCTGACCCTTCTCCTTGTCCCACCTTTCATACTCGGCCTTTTGCTTTTCAGCAAGCAGCTCGACTTGTCGGCAGTTCTGGAGGTCGTGGCCCTTGGTGCGGTGGATCTTGCAGTACTGCTTGCCGGAGCCCCCTAGCTTATCGGCAGCTGCTAAGGCCCGGCAGGCGGCGCACCCAGCGATCTCCTTGCCGGGTCCGTAGATACGTCTCCAACGTATCTATAATTTATGAAGTATTCATGCTATTATATTATCCATCTTGGATGTTTTATGGGCTTTACTATGCACTTTTATATTACTTTTGGGACTAACCTATTGACGCAGAGTCTAGTGCCAGTTTCTGTTTTCTCCCTTGTTTCAGTGTTTCGCAGAAAAGAAATATCAAACGGAGTCCAAATGGAATGAAACCTTTAGAAAATTTATTTTTGGAAAGAAAGCAATACGGGAGACTTGGAGTGCACGTCAGGGGATCAACAAGGAGAGCACGAGGCAGGGGGGGCGCGCCCACCCCCCTGGGCGCCCCCTCCACCCACCTGGACCCCTCGTGGCTCCCCTTACCGACTTCTTTCGCCTATATATTCCCATATACCCTAAAACCTTCGGAGAACAGAATAGATCAGGAGTTCCGCCGCCGCAAGCCTCTGTAGCCACCAAAAACCAATCGGGGCCCTGTTCTAGCACCCTGCTGGAGGAGGGATCCCTCACCGGTGGCCATCTTCATCATCCCGGCGCTCTCCATGACGAGGAGTGAGTAGTTCACCCTCAGGGATGAGGGTATGCACCAGTAGGTATGTGTTTGATCTCTCTCTCTCTCTCTCTCTCTCTCTCTCTCTCGTGTTCTTGATTTGGCAGGATCTTGATGTATCGTGAGCTTTGCTATTATAGTTGGATCTTATGATGTTTCTCCCCCTCTACTCTCTTGTAATGGATTGAGTTTTCCCTTGAAGTTATCTTATCGGATTGAGTCTTTAAGGATTTGAGAACACTTGATGTATGTCTTGCATGTGCTTATCTATGGTGACAATGGGATATTCACGTGATCTACTTGATGTATGTTTTGGTGATCAACTTGCGGTTTCAATGACCTTGTGAACTTATGCATAGGGGTTGGCACACGTTCTCGTCTTGACTTTCCGGTAGAAACTTTGGGGCACTCTTTGAAGTACTTTGTGTTGGTTTGAATAGATGAATCTGAGATTGTGTGATGCATATCGTATAATCATACCCACGGATACTTGAGGTGACATTGGAGTATCTAGGTGACATTAGGGTTTTGGTGATTTGTGTCTTAAGGTGTTATTCTAGTACGAACTCTATGATAGATTGAACAGAAAGAATAGCTTCGTGTTATTTTACTACGGACTCTTGAATAGATCGACAGAAATGATAACTTTGACGTGGTTTCGTACCCTACCATAATCTCTTCGTTTGTTCTCCGCTATTAGTGACTTTGGAGTGACTCTTTGTTGCATGTTGAGGGATAGTTATATGATCCAATAATGTTATTATTGTTGAGAGAACTTGCACTAGTGAAAGTATGAACCCTAGGCCTTGTTTCCTAAGATTGCAATACCGTTTACGCTCACTTTTCCCACTTTTTAGCTTGCTGTTGTTATATTTTCAGATTACAAAAACCTATATCTACCATCCATATTGCACTTGTATCACCATCTCTTCGCCGAACTAGTGCACCTATACAATTTACCATTGTATTGGGTGTGCTGGGGACACAAGAGACTCTTTGTTATTTGGTTGCAGGGTTGTTTGAGAGAGACCATCTTCATCCTACGCCTCCCACGGATTGATAAACCTTAGGTCATCCACATGAGGGAAATTTGCTACCGTCCTACAAACCTCTGCACTTGGAGGCCCAACAACGTCTACAAGAAGAAGGTTGCGTAGTAGACATCAAGCTCTTTTTCTGGCGCCGTTGCCGGGAGGTTAGGTAGCGGCACTCACACCCGTCAACTAAGCTCTTTTACGGCGCCTGTTGGGAGGTCGAGTCTTGAAGGTATATCTTTAGATCTTGCAATCGAATCTTTTTGTTTCTTGTTTTATCACTAGTTTAGTCTATAAAATAAAACTACAGAAAAATGGTATTAAGGTTACCTCATATGCTTCATCTTTATAATGTCTTTCGTGAAAATGATGGAAAGGAAAATTGTGCTCAAGTACTATAAGAAGAATTACATAGAATGCTTAGCATAAAATATGTGAATGATGAGCATGATTGCAATGTTGTTAGTATGAATTCTTTGAATACCCATGATGCTAATGATATGCAAAGCCACAATCTTGGGGATGCTACGTTTGATGAAGATGATATGTTTAGTCCCCCAAGTTTTGATGAGCAAATTTATTGTGATGAAAGCATGCCTCCTATTTATGATGATTATTGTGATGACAGTATGTTATAAAGAATAAAAATAACCATGAAACTTGTCATCATGATTTTAATTTTCAATTGGATTATGCTTCACATGATAGTTATTTTGTTGAGTTTTCTCCCACTACTATTCATAAGAAGAATTTTGCTTATGTAGAGAGTAGTAAATTTTCTATGCTTGTAGATCATGAAAAGAATGCGTTTGGTGCTGGTTATATTGTTGAATTCATTCATGATGCTACTGAAAATTATTATGAGGGAGGAATATATGCTTGTAGGAATTGCAATAATATCAAGTTTCCTCTCTATGTGTTGAAAATCTTGAAGTTATGCTTGTTTTGCCTTCCTATGCTAGTTGATTATTGTTCCCATAAGTTGTTTGGTCACAAAATCCCTATGCATAGGAAGTGGGTTAGACTTAAATGTGCTAGTCATATTCTTCATGATGCTCTCTTTATGTTTCAATTCTTATGTCTTATGTGAGCATCATTGAAATCATCATGCCTAGCTAGGGGCGTTAAACGATAGCGCTTGTTGGGAGGCAACCCCATTTTATATTAGTTTCTTGCTTTTTGTTTCTGTTTAGTAATAAATAATCCATCTAGATTCTGTTTATATGTGGTTTTGTGTTTTAATTAGTGTTTGTTCCAAGTAGAACCTTTGGGAAGACTTGGGTGAAGTCTTTATGATCATGCTGTCAAAAACAGAAACTTTAGCGCTCACGAGATTAGCTAAAACTTTTTACTGGAGAGTGATATTTAGTTTATTATTTTTTTAGATGATTACTAGACAAATTCCTTAGGTCCACCAATTTATTTTAGAATTTTTGGAGTTCCATAAGTATACGTTTGGTACAGATTACTAGAGACTGTCCTGTTTTTGACAGATTCTGTTTTTTGTGTGTTGTCTGCTTATTTTGATGAATCTATGGCTAGTAAAATAGTTTATAAACCATAGATAAGTTGGAATACGGTAGGTTTAACACCAATATAAATAAATAATGAGTTCATTATAGTACCTTTAAGTGTTGGTTTGTTTTCTTTCGCTAACGGAGCTCATGAGATTTTCTGTTGAGTTTTGTGTTGTGAAGTTTTCAAGTTTCGGGTAAAGATTTGATAGACTATGGAATAAGGAGTGGAAAGAGCCTAAGCTTGGGGATGCCCAAGGCACCCCAAGGTAATATTCAAGGACAACCAAGAGCCTAAGCATGGGGATGCCCCGGAAGGCATCCCCTCTTTCGTCTTCGTTCATCGGTAACTTTACTTGGAGCTATATTTTTATTCACCACATGATATGTGTTTTGCTTGGAGCGTCATTTTATTTTGTTAGTATTTTCTTGCTGTTATTTAGAATAATGTTTTGCATCTCTAGTTTCAATAAAAATGTCAAGGATAGCTTTTACCATGCTTATTTTGCAAGTATACATGTTGCTGTTTCAAAACAGAAAGTTTACCACTGTTGCAAAAATTCCCTAGAAAAATCAGAATGCGATAAGATGTTGAAACCTTTTGCATATTAAGCTCTGATAAATTTACTACAGTGGGAATTTTATTTCATAATTTTTGGAGCTAGGGAATTATGGATCTTGCTGCATTCTTTACAGACTGTCCTGTTTAGGAAGATTGCTGTTATGTTTGCATTGTTTGCATATGTTTGCTTGTTTAATGATTCTGTTTGAGGATAGGAGTATTAAATATGCAGAGGCATTTAGTATGCAATGTTGAATAATAATTTTAGTGATTTGCTATAGTAGAGTATGATAAGGTTTTTGCATTGGTTTGTACTAACTTATCTCACGAGTCCTTGTTGAGTTTTGTGTGGATGAAGCACTTGAGATTTAGGGAGACCGTGATATGAGAGGAATTAAGGAGACACAAAAGATCAAGTTTGGGGATGCCCAAGTGTAAGTGCATCTAGTGCCCCTTAGTGATTTTGGTGTATTGAAGACTTATAGGTTAAGTAACTAATGCGTTTGTGAGTGTACACAGGTCTATAAGTCTATGAGGAGTTTGATATTTACAGTGAAAGTCGACCCCTAAAAATGAATTTCTTCAACTGAAGAATTTGATATTCTGAAGACTTTCTGAAGACTTTGAAAGTGAAGAAATTGGTGTGACCTTGAAGACTTGGTATTCATTTGAGGAACATGAAGCGTGAAGACTTTTGTTTTCGTAGTTTCATTTTCTCTTTCTTGAGTCATAGGAAACACCGTCTTCGTTAAAGGGGTCGAGGAAATACTAAGGAAAAATTTCCATTTGATGCTCAACTCAAAATCCTACACCTACCAATCCCTTGAGTGAAGCTTTTGGAAATCTCATACAGTTCAGTCAATTTCTTGATGTGAGACGAAGCTCTTCCAGTCACCGAGAATTTGTTCTGTCGAGGAGTTAGGAATTCGCCAGTCTGAATTGCCTACACACAGGAGGAACATGATAGCCCCGAGGAATTTGATGTTCAAAATTCCGACCGTTCTTTGTCTTCTTGCGCCACCTGTCCAAAATATCTTATCCACCTAACGGTCATATCATTGAAGGGCATTTATGTCTTATCATGTCGGGCTGCTCCCTAGGCTATAAATAGCCGCCCCTACAACCACTAGTTGGTTGGCTGCTCCGAGAGAACTTGACACTTGTCATTTGAGAGCAACCCATCCTCCGAGGACTTTGGCGAAAATCATCAAGTGAGGAAAACCCAAAGTGAGGAAAATCCCAAAACCAAACCCCAACAAACCCAAAGTGATTGAGCATCATCAAGAAATTGATCCAGCGTGGATCCGGCGCTTTTACCTTTGAAGACTGTGCTTCTTCCAGACGGTTAGGCGTCACGGTCTAGAGCATCCAAGAGGAATTGTGGATCACCGAGTGACCAAGTATGTGAAGGTTTGGAAGTCGCTGAAGACTTACCACGAGTGATTGGGCGAGGTCTGCGTGACCTTAGTTCAAGGAGAATCGGTGAGGACTTGGTGTCTGAGCTGCGTGCTTTCGATGGGGGTGTCCGGACTGCGTGTCCTCGAGTTTAAATACTCAGCCGCTCCAACCAGACGTATAACCGAGACAGCAGTTGGAACTGGTCTACCAAATCATTGTCTTCACCAACCTAATCGGTTCTATTTCCTCAACCCTTCCATTTCCTCATTCTTTGTGTTGAGTGTTTGTCATATCTGTGTTTGAAGACTTTGATGAAGACTTTCTCAATTTCCTCGCTTCAATTTCTTGATCTGTTTGTCTTCATCTTGTGTTATCCTGTGATTCGCTTTCAGACTCTGTGATTGTCTTCATTTCATCATGATGACTATGCTTGTAATCTGCTATGTTTACTTACGAGTACTTATTCCGCTGCATGTATTTCTTAGCTAAGGAATTTCCTCACCGCAAATTCCTCGATGAAGAATTTGTAAAATTCATAAAATCGCCTATTCACCCCCTCTAGTCGATATAACGCACTTTCAATTGGTATCGAGCAAGGTACTCCTTGTTCTATGTGATTTTAGTTTAACCACTTGGAGTTTTAGTTATGTCGACCGCAGTATGATCAAGGTCTCAGCAGGGTGTCCTACCTTGATGGGACGGACTACCCCTCTTCGGAAGAACAAAATGCGAATGCATCTTGAAGCAATTGACAACGATCTACGGTATGTTGTGACAAAAGGTGTTTCCTCGGTCACACCCTCTCCGAATGATGCTGATGTGAAGAGATTCAAGCAACTCGATTCTCAAGCGAAGAATATCATATGTGGCCATCGAGGAAAGGTCAATATGGAAGAGTGAGTGCTTTGGAATCTGCCAAACTCATCAGGACAGGCTGTCCAAAGTAAATGAAGGTGTTTCAACTCAGCGTGACTCTCGAGTTGATGTTCTTGGAATCTCTTCAACCGCTTCAAAAGACTCGACAACGAAAATGTTCAACAAACCTTGATCGCCTCACCGACATCTCAAATGAGCTTCAAGCACTGGTGCCATGACATCACCGACCATGAGGTGGTGAAGAAATTTCTAAGATCGCTTGATTCCTCATTTGACACTCGCACGATGATACAAGAACGAGCTGACTACAAGTCTCTTGATCCTGCTGATATCCTCGAAGGCTAAATACTCACGAGTTCAGCTTGCTGAAAGAGAGATCTCTATGGTTACGGCTATGGAAAAACACGTGCCTCAAGGCCAAGGCTGAATCTGAATCGAGAGTGAAGAATCTGGTAGTAGCCTTGGAGATCTGAAGAATTTGGCGAGAGCTAGCACTGCTCGTGAAGAAATTCCAGAAATTCACAAGGCGTGGTCGTTTTGGAAAATCCTCAAGAAGCGGTGATTCCTCATCTAGTGACTATAAGCGAAGACTTTGCCACAAATGCAAGAAACCTGGTCACTATATCCAAGATTGTCCTCGATGGGAAAAGGAATTAAAAAGAAGAAACACAAGGATTACAGATTACGATGGCGTGAAGAAGAAGAAGAAATCATCAAAATCTTCATCATCAAAATCCTCAAAGCCTTCTTCTCACAAGAAGAGCAGCTCCAAAAGGCTCGGGCATTCATTGGCAAGGAAATGGACTCAAGCTGAATCGAGGAAAATGAGGAAGAGGAGGAGTCAGAAGAATCCGAATCTGGTGTGGCTAGTCGGCTCTTGCTACTCGCCTATGTTAGCAAGTCCATCTTCAACGCTGAAGAAACTGACTCACCGACAAACTGATGAGGAAAATGATGACTACGCTCCCACCTATTGCTTCATGGCAAAAGGTGCCAAGGTACTCAATTTCACCTCCTCTGAATCTAGTGAAAATGAATCTGATGAGGATCTTAAGCCCAGCTACTCTAAACTTGCTAAGATTGCTATAAAACAACAAAGGGCTTTTGAAAAGGTTCAAAACATGCTAGATAAGAGTGATGATATGTTAGGTGAAGAAATGGATCGCACTCAAGCCCTAACGAAAATCTTGAAAGTTCGGTCTAGGCTTGACAGCCTTCAAGGTCATCATAACACTCTCTTATCGATCATGAGAAACTTTCTTATGAATTTCTTCAAAAAAGCAAGATCTTGAGAAGCTAAGAGCGAGTTATGAAGATCTTGAAGGAGCGCGATTCATTACTTGCTCAACAAATCAGCGCTTCTCAAGAAGAATTTGTTCCTCCATGCTTAAAGTGCATTGAGCGTGAATCGCTAATTCTTCACCGAATGTTCAAATGCTTCAACTGTTACAAATTCTTCACCTGCCTCTGCTATCACTAATTCCTCACCGAGGACATTGCTAGTATCACTTGACGATGCAGGGGCTGAAGGAATTGTACATGACAGGCATGTACAAAAGCCTCAAAGGGCATCGAGACTCTTTGTGATGTGCTTAAAAGCAGATCCTCAACGAAACCCTAGGAAAGAGGGTATTGCCTTTGAGAGGAAACTCAATGCTGATGGAGCGTCTTTGGAAGCTTTGGCGGTATCCCAAAACCTCATGGGTTGCTGCAAAGGGACCTCCATTGATCCATCTACCTTATCTGGTTTTACATGTGAATTTCCTCATTCGATGATGAGTCATTTGACTCAAACTATAAACTGTTCAAAAATCAGAATGGTGAAGTATTTGCTAGATATGTTGGCACTAATCTGCAGAACGGTCCCCTATGAAGAAAATCTGGGTTCCCAAGAAGTGCCTTGAAAGTCTTGGTGAATGTCCTCATGACACCACCGTGAAGAAAAGGAACCCCAGATCAAATTCTTCATATGGACAAAATTCTTCATATGGATCCAAGTCCTCATACGGACCAAATTCCTCATGTGGATCAAATTCCTCAAAAGGATCAAAGTCCTCATATGATTATCATCGTGCTAACAACTCTGCTTTCAGAGGTAGAGCTAAGGGCTATGAATATGTGCATTATTCTTCAAACCAATATGTTCATAAGTCCTCGAAGAATTTCTCTCGCTTATTCATATGCTTACCTAACCCTTCTTATGTGAAACAAAATGGTTTGGCCTCTATGCCACCATTCTCATATGGTGCTCATGAGAATGATGAACTCTTTGCCACCCCTTCAGATGTGGGTGGTGAAGAAAAGAACTAATCTCTTCTGCAGGGTCAGGTCTCGGGCGTGTCTTAAACGTCTGAAGAATTTCTTGGGGGCCGACAAAATTGCTCGAAAGGGCGCAGCTAATCATGATGAAATGAACTTTCATTTCACACGTCCTCATCTTGCTTATCTAATTGATCTTGGTGATGAAATTCATCGATGAACTTGATATCATATTCTTCACTAATGAAGTATATGAGATCGTAAGTTATACTAATTCATCTGCGGGATGATCAACCCAAAGCCACCGAGTGGGTTCTCGATAGTGGATGTACAAATCACATGATTGGTGACAAGAATCTATTGATGGATGCTCCTTATCACCGTCACATCTGAAGCATATCATCTTTCTTGACAAAGGCAAAAGTCGGTATTGGGACTTGGTAAGGTTGCTATCTCTAAGGACATGCACATGGACAAAGTCATGCTTGTTGAGTCTTTAGGATATAACCTCATGTCGATCTCAATGCTTTGTGATCTTGATATGGTTGTTATCTTTGGCAAGTATCGTTGTGTTGTGATTATGGAAGTGACAATTCCAAAGTCTTGAAGGCTTTAGGAGAGGAGACTTGTATATTGTTGATTTTTCCACAGGACCACAACCAGCCGTGTGTCTACTTGCAAAAGCTTCGTAGGCTGGCTATGGCATCGACGACTTGGTCACGCAGGCATGAGGAATTTACTGCACGCTTGCGAAGAAGAAGCATGTCATTGGCATTGAGAATGTCAAATTCCTCAAGGATCACTTATGCGGTGCTGTGAAGCTGGAAAAATGACCAAGGCCAAGCATCCAAATAAGACTATCATGACCACTACTCGTCCCTTGAATTGCTTCACATGGACCTCTTTGGTCCCAATCATTACTCAGCCTTCACTAATGATGCATCTCTTTATGGCTTTGTTATTGTTGATGATTACTCTCGTTACACATGGGTACACATTGTTACTTACAAAAATCAAGTGCAGGAAATCTTCAAGCGATTTTCCTCGAGGGCTTCAACCAACTTTGGTGTGAAGATCAAGCACATCGGGAGTGACAATGGAACTGAGTTCAAGAATTCGGTCTTGATGACTATCTTGATGAACTTGGTATTACTCATGAGTTATCTGCTCCCTATACTCCTCGGCAAAATGGCGTCGTGGGCGCAAGAACAGAACTCTTGTTGAGATGGCTCGCACTATGCTTGATGAATACAAAACGCCTAGTCGTTTCGGATTGAAGCAATTGACATGCGTGCCACATCATCAACAGTATATCTTCACAAATTCTTCAAGAAGACTGCCTATGAACTCCTCAACGACAAGAAACCCAATGTAAGTTATTTCAAAGTCTTGATGCTAAATGCTGGATTAGAGATCCTCACCACACCTCTAAATTTGCACGAAAGCACATGAAGGTTTTATGCTTGGTTACGGAAAGGACTCGCACACCTCTGAGTCTTCAACATCGCACTTCACAAGATTGTTGACCTTTGTAGATGTGCGGTTCGATGAAACTAATGGCTGCAAAGAGAGCACCTACCTTCTGTGTTAGACGAACCAGCACCTGAGGATTCTATCAGGTTCAAGGCAACTGAGGATGTCATTCCTACTGAAGAAACTGCTGAAGAATTCATTCCTGTACGCGAAGAACGTCGAGTGATGCACTGAAGATAATCTTGAAGAAAATGGTCTTTGAGGAAAATGATCAAATTCCTCGAAGACAACCAGCTCATCCTCGCGTTGCAAAAGAAGTGCAAGTTGACAAGATCATCGATGACATTGAAGCGCCAGGTCCTCTCACTCGCTCAAAAGCTTCACATTTATCTAACTTTTGTGGGCACTATGCTTTTGTCTCTATCACAGAGCCCACTAAGGTAGATGAAGCATTTCGGGCCGGAGTGGATTCAGGCCATGCAAGAAGAATTACATCGATTCGAGCTCAACAACGTCAGGAACTGGTCAAACGTCCAGATCCTCGCAAGCATAATATCATTGGCACAAAGTGGATCTACCGCAACAAGCAAGATGAAAATGGTCTTGTGGTGAGGAATAAGGCACGACTAGTAGCTCAAGGCTACACGCAGGTTGAAGGAATTGATTTCGATGAAACTTTTGCACTGTTGCTAGACTTGAGTCTATTAGCATATTACTCGCCTATGCTAACCATCACAATATCACTTTATATCAAATGGATGTGAAAAGTGCATTCCTCAATGGTAAGCTTGAGGAAGAAGTATATGTTGCTCAACCCCGTGTTTTGAAGATCCAAAGAATCGACAAAGTCTTGAGACTAAATAAGGCCCTCTATGGCCTCAAGCAAGCCCCTCGGCGTGGTATGATACATTGAAGGAATTCTTCGTGAAGAATGGCTTCACACCCGGTTCACTCGACCCTACTCTCTTTACTAAATCTTATGATGGTGAACTGTTTGTGTGCCAAATATATGTTGATGATATTATCTTTGGCTGTACTGACCAACGTTATAGTGATGAATTTGCCTATATGATGAGTGAAGAATATCAAATGTCTATGATGGGAGAGTTGAAATTCTTCTTAGGTCTTCAAATTCGTCAACAACACAATGGCATATTCATATCTCAGGAGAAATACCTCAAAGATGTCCTGAAGAAATTCGGCATGCAAGATTGCAAAGGCGTCAAAATTCCTATGCCCACAAATGGCCATCTATGCACTGATGAAAATGGTATTGACTTCGATCACAAGGTATACCGCTCCATGATTGGTTCTTTATTGTACTTATGTGCATCTAGGCCAGATATAATGCTTAGTGTTTGCATGTGTGCCCGATTTCAAGCTACACCGAAGGAATCACACCATAAGGCTGTGAAGCATATTCTTCGATATCTAGCTCACACACCAACACTAGGATTATGGTACCCCAAGGGCTCTACTTTTGATCTCATTGGATATTACGACTCGACTATCTTTGGTGATCGTGTGGATCGCAAGTCAACATCTGGTACTTGTCATTTCCTCGGACGATCTTTGGTCCATTGGTCCTCGAAGAAAGCAGAACTGCGTATCACCGTCCATTCGCTGAAGCTGAATACATTGCTGCTGGCTCGTGTTGTGCTCAATTACTATGGATGAAGCAAACCCTCAAGGACTACGGCATCAACGTGAAGAATGTGCCTCTCTCTTGTGACAATGAGAGTGCCATCAAGATTGCTCACAACCCAGTTCAGCACTCGAAGACAAAGCACATTCAAATTCGTCATCATTTTCTTCGTGATCATGTGTTGAAGGCGACATCTCCATCGAGCACGTGAAGACTGAAGAACAGCTAGCTGATATCTTCACTAAGCCCTTGGATGAGAAGAGATTTAGCAAGTTGCGGTGTGAGCTAAATATCTTAGAATCTTGAGCGTTCTTTGAAAAGGACACACATCCTAACACTTATGCAAAATTGATGACTTAGATGTGCAACACATGAAGAAACGTTTTCTTCAATCAATGAAGAATAACACTCTAAATGTGAAGAAATTAATGAAGAATTTGATTCTCGTAACCCTCGACAATTATGCGCGGTGTCTGAAATCATCATTCTTATCTGATGGGTCACGCCACCACCAAAGTTGAAAATCTTCAATTTGAGTTTTCCTCGCTTTGAAATTCTTCGTTTTGAAATTCTTCAGTTTTGAAATTCTTCAGTTTTCAAATTCTTCAGTTTTCAAATTCTTCAACTTTGCAAAATCTTCACTTTTTCCGTCGTCTTTCTTCATTGGCTATATATATATATGGATTTATGTCCTCTCAGCATTCACTTATGGCTATTTCTTCAAGTCATTTTTTACGCTAAGTGAATGTGATCGGACCCTTCCCTCTATGCTATACTCAACCCAATCCATTCACAAATTCTTCATGTGCGTTCTACTTTGAAACTCGTTCAAATTCTTCCTTGTGTCCTTGATAGTGAAGAAATTACAACGGAACTTTAAAACGAATCTTATTCAAATCTTCACTTTTACCGCTCAAACCGTTCCGCATCCCACGATGCATTATTATATTCACCCACGATCGAACACGATCTCCACTACACAGTACGTGGGTGACACATGTCGTGAGAAGGGAAGCGGTCAGGGGCACGTTCGTCCTAAATCTTCGGACGATCCGTTTTCACCGTGGCTATAAATACCCCTCTCTCCCTTCCTCACTCTTTTACTCCGCTCGACCTCTCTCCCGCCGAGCTCCTCAAAACCCTAAGCGCCGCCGCTTCTCCATCGTCGCCGGTGAGGAAAAGCTTCACTTGCCTTGACCTCTTCGCCGACGTACTCGCGCCGACCATGGAATTTCTTCACTCCGCCGTCAGCCGTAGCTGATTTCCTCTGCCAAGTTAGGGCGGAGAAGATCTGAGCAGACGAACTTCCCAACTGTTCATCTCAGTTCATCGTGTTCTTCACTTGGGTAAATTAAAAGTTACTTTTACTACTCGATTTGATTCTCAAATTTTCTTCAAATTCTTCAAAGGTGTTTATTCTCCAAATCTTCATACATATGAACACCTCAAATCTCTTGACTCATTTCTCTAAGCAATGATTTTCTTCAAGATTCCTCAATTGTGTGGATCTTGATCTATACAACTCGGAACCTAAGACAAAGAACGCTTATTGAAATTCTTCAAGGCTCATCTGGTCAAAATCCTCAAACTTGTTCTTTTGAAAAACCCTCCGAGAACGATATGACCTCTTCAAATTCCTCGCACCTATACTTTGTTCACAGGTACAAATGTCTCTGCTGAATCCCTAGGTTCTCATCAACTTAACTCATTTGCAGCGTTCCTCGAAGAAAAACTGCACACTTCTTGAGAGAACTCAATTGTTCAATTTCCTCAACTGAAGAAAATGGCGATGGTAAGAAGCCGCGAAGGGAGGAAAGAAACCTGAGGTCATGACAGCATTGAAATCCACGAGGAAATATATGTTGACTCATGCACACCGATGAGGAAAGCAAAAATCAACGCAAGGTGCGTATCTGAAGATTGAGCGGAGATGGGCACGGGAATGGAAGGAATACCGATATGTAACACCTAAGTACATGAAGAAATTAGCGTTAAATCCTCCATGCCCAAGAGCTCCTTTGGCACCAGGCCAAATAGCTGATCCCACTAGCGTCAAGCGCGTGAGGACTTTCACGATGAGTGGGCTAAGCGCCAAGCAAAGTTGGCTAAGCAAGCAAAGGAAGCGTGAAGAAATTCAATGAGGATTCTGCTGCTGCTGCTGCCATCGAGGTCTCGGTCAAACCGAGGAAATCGATGCAAAAGAAGTCGCTAATAAGCCAAGTGCTTCATCATCCGTGCCCTCACGGCCAAGTTCATCAACAGCTCCCTCCGAGCAAATTCCTCGGCAGAAATTCCTCACACCGCTCTCGTTCCATCAAAGTCCTCAATCTGCTCCGTCCAAACCTTGGTTCTGTGCACCTAGCTACTTGTCAAAGGACTGCTGGTTTCTCAATTGCCTCGAGCATCTCTGCAAGTTCCTCACCTGCCCTCAATTCTTCATCATGCACGACTCTGCTGAAGACAAAAGCAACAGCTGGGCGTGGTCCTCGGCCTAGCCAAGGAAGAAACAGCTTGTAGTCCACGTGCCATCGATGATGAGGCATCGATGAAGAACTTGAAGAAATCATCGAGACCGCCAAGTTAGAGCCGCAAGAGCCAAGGGAACATCTGTGCCTTTGCTTTTGGACCCAAGAAAGTCCTCGATTTCATCGACCTCGGCACAATGATCCCAATACCCCTCTGCTGATCTTCCTTTGACACCTGGTCAAAGTCATATGTTGACTCACTTCATCGCTGAAGAAAATGGAAGTTCGAGAAGGCGAAGGAAATCAAGAAGGCTCAATACAAGAAGGAGAGGTTCTGAAGAAAATGTTGTCAAGATGACACCGAGGAACTCCTTCAAATCAAACTGACATTCAGAACCTCGGCAAGGACTTTGACACATACTATGCTGATTGGCAAGTAGTCAAGACCAGATTAAATCGATCGGACGAAGAAGCTCACAACTGTTGCTGCACTGCAACATGAAAATCCTCGGTGAAGCCTCTGCTCAGCCTAATGAAGAAAATGCCAAGAACGCTGAAGCTCACCTCTGAAGAAAATGCTGATTCCGGCTGATGAAGAAATTCCAGCCAAGAAGAAACTGCCAGGCACCCACTAGTGGTGCGCTGAAGAAACTGCTCAAGACAGGGAACTGCATCGCTTGCTCTGAAGAAACTGCACCAAATTCCTCGGCTCCTCCTGCGCCAACTCCATCCCCAATTCTTCCATCTGCTTCGATGTGAAGAAAACCAAGGCTGCTGAGCGAGCTGCTGTGAAGAAAAGGAAAGCATCAACCTGCGTCGATTCTTCAATGCGAAGAAAATGAAGCCAATGACCAGCTCCGTTGAAAACCCGATTGATGCTATTCAATTTCCTCCATACCATCAAAGGAAGTAGTTCCTTTTGGAGAAGAATATGAGGTGCCAACGGATCGATGAAGAACATCAATCTCCTGCTTCGTCGGAGAAAATTGATGAAGAAATTGAAGTGGAAGCAATCCCTTCAACCCCAGTCATTCCTCATCGGACCATGAAATTCCTCAAGCTGGTATCGAGGAAATTGAAAATGAAGATGTGGATATTGGATGCACCACTCCGGTGATCAATGATGACTTTTGGGAAAGTCAAGATCCCAATACTCCGCTCTTCACCCCGCTTCAACAAGTTCCTCACTCACCGCACAGATCTGTCCAGATTGACTCAAGAAAATCAACCCACGAGTTACGTGCATGAAGAAATTCCAGCCACTAGTCTTGATGAAACTGCTGCTGCTTTGCTGAAAATCCTCGGATCGCACAAGTTGAGGATCAAGAAATTCCTCAAGTGAAGAACCTGAACTTACGATTCTGAGGTGGTGATGCAACTGATCGACACCCTCTGCCAAAAGCAGAAGAATCCGTTCTCAACCAAACAAAAGTTCAAGGCTGAAGATTTCTTTGCCGAGCATGTGTTCTTCATGAATATAATCCCTATGATTCTGCTCGGATTAGGAAGAGGCGCTTACGGACCGCCACCAAGCCAACTTCTATTCCTCGGTGCTTTTCAACAAGGACAAAATCTTGATCATGCTCATATTCCTCATGTGGATATGGAGTCGCTGCCGGGCTTTGAGCCCGTCCTAAGTGTTCTTCACGATGCAGGTCTTCTAAACTTCTGCCGATATTTGTGATTGGAATGAAGAGCTAATTCTTGAGTTCTATGCAACCCTGCACATCACGGAGACGCTGAAGATGTACATTCATGGGTCTTAGATTGGATGACCGAAAACACTCACTACAAGGCCCCAAAGAAGTGAATTGCCGTGCCCTCCCACTCGAGTCCTCCGCTTGATGGTGCACGTCGCATCTATGAAGAAAAGGAACTTTCAAATCACTATATGCAAGTCTTGATGAAGCCTTTGAAACCAAGGCAAGCTCCAAGGACCAAATTCCTCGTCAAGGAATTATTATATGTGCCTCGAACAGTCTATCGAATTCGCGAAGACTATGAGTCCTATCAAGGGCCACGACTCGAATGATGAAGAAGTCGTTGGCATCATGAAGAATATGCTTTTCAACATCATCCATGGCGTTCCGTCAATTTCCATGATTTCTTCATGAGGACTCGCTAACATTGCCATGTCACCTTTTGAGTGAAGCCTTATGCACCTTGGATTATGAGATTCATCGTCAAGATCTTCACTGAATTACAAAGTGACACTTTGAACCACTGCAGCTACCTGCCCCAATTGAAGTCCTCAAGCGGCCAATTACCTCGGTGATGAAAAGGGAAAGGCTACTGCTGTGATAGATGAAGGCATTCGTCCATTGGATGGACAGTTTAGCAAGCAGCATCCTACTCCACCAATGATGACTCGCCACACATGACTCAAAGAAAATACCTCAGTTAAGCATAGTCCTCAAGCTACTGCACCCAGGGTGATGACTGATCGTGAGTTACTCCTCAGTCTTCATCAGAAGGTTGATCGCAATCACAAGTGGGTCAAACGTCAGTTTGGCACTCTTCTTTACAACATGACCTCAACTCACAATGCAGTGAAGAAAAACCACTACTATCTTCATGAAACCTTCAAGCGCTCCTGGGCTGTTCTTTCACATGTATACAATGAAGAAGAACTGCAATCAATGGGACTCAAGGAAGAATTTGACTGGTCTGCACCTCCTCCGAAGAAATTCAAGAAGGTCAAAGTTCCTTCCTTGGTGGCCAGCTCCTATTCTTCATCTCGCGACACTGATGAAAATGAAGATTTGGAAGACACTGCTGCTGGTCCTACTTCAACGAACAACCCCGACAATGCTGGCGCTGCGTCTTCAACTTGAAATTCTTCAAGAGCGTTAGTCCTCAGTTTCGATCCTTTTGGTCATTCGATGACAAAGGGGGAGAAATTTGAGTTAGTCTTCAAGCGGGTCTCGTTTTTGTCTATATACAATATTTTATTAAGTTACAACTCTCGTTCTTCTGAAACCTTTTATTGGATCGAGTTGTAATCTTAAACCCGATGGTGCTTTGATACTTTTGATGCATTATGCTTTTGCTCTATGCTCGATTACGATAGTGTTGATATCGTTGATCCTTGTTATGCTCTGATCCTCATGAGCTCGTTGAAAATCTTCAAATCGATTTGGGATCTGATACTCATGAAGAGTTTCAAATTCCTCATACGCATTGGGCTCTGATGCTCTTTATGCATTATTTTGCATGCTCTGCATATCATCAAGCACCATATTTCATCATGCATTTCAAATTCCTCATACTATATGTTAAATGCATGTATGAATTACAAGATATAGGGGGAGATCTCCATGATTCAATTCTTCAAATGTGCATTGCCTCAAAAGCAAATTCCTCACTATGCACATCTTCAGGGGGAGTTCTTCTATATCTTGCAATCAAAATCCTCATTATCAGTACTTACACTTCATATGTTTATCCCGTTGAAAACTTAACCTATGTATTGTCATCAATCACCAAAAGGGGAGATTGTAAGTGCATCTAGTGCCCTTAGTGATTTTGGTGTATTGAAGACTTATAGGTTAAGTAACTAATCGTTTGTGAGTGTACACAGGTCTATAAGTCTATGAGGAGTTTGATATTTACAAAGAAAGTCGACCCTAAAATGAATTTCTTCAATGAAGAATTTGATATTCTAAAGACTTTACAAGACTTTGAAAGTGAAGAAATTGGTGTGACCTTGAAGACTTGGTATTCATTTGAGGAACATGAAGCGTGAAGACTTTTGTTTTCGTAGTTTCATTTTCTCTTTCTTGAGTCATAGGAAACACCGTCTTGTTAAAGGGGTCGAGGAAATACTAAGGAAAAATTTCCATTTGATGCTCAACTCAAAATCCTACACCTACCAATCCCTTGAGTGAAGCTTTTGGAAATCTCATACAGATTCAGTCAATTTCTTGATGTGAGACGAAGCTCTTACAGTCACCGAGAATTTGTTCGATCGAGGAGTTAGGAATTCGCCAAAGGTCTGAATTGCCTACGATGAGAACATGATAGCCCCGAGGAATTTGATGTTCAAAATTCCGACCGTTCTTTGTCTTCTTGCCACTGTCCAAAATATCTTATCCACCTAACGGTCATATCATTGAAGGGCATTTATGTCTTATCATGTCGGGCTGCTCCCTAGGCTATAAATAGCCGCCCCTACAACCACTAGTTGGTTGGCTGCTCGAGAGAACTTGACACTTGTCATTTGAGAGCAACCCATCCTCCGAGGACTTTGAGCGAAAATCATCAAGTGAGGAAAAACCCAAAGTGAGGAAAATCCCAAAACCAAACCCCAACAAACCCAAAGTGATTGAGCATCATCAAGAAATTGATCCCGCGTGGATCCGGCGCTTTTACCTTTGAAGACTGTGCTTCTTCCAGACGGTTAGGCGTCACGGTCTAGAAACATCAAGAGGAATTGTGGATCGCCGAGTGACCAAGTATGTGAAGGTTTGGAAGTCGCTGAAGACTTACCACGAGTGATTGGGCGAGGTCTGCGTGACCTTAGTTCAAGGAGAATACGGTGAGGACTTGGTGTCTGAGCTGCGTGCTCGATGATTGGGTGTCCGGGACTGCGTGTCCTCGAGTTTAAATACTCAGCCGCTCCAACCAGACGTACAACTGAGACAGCAGTTGGAACTGGTCTACCAAATCATTGTCTTCACCAACCTAACTGGTTCTATTTCCTCAACCCTTCCATTTCCTCATTACTGTGTTGAGTGTTTGTCATATCTGTGTTTGAAGACTTTGACTGAAGACTTTCTCAATTTCCTCAGTTCAATTTCTTCAGTTTGTTTGTCTTCATCTTGTGTTATCATGTGATTACGCTTTCTGTACTCTGTGATTGTCTTCATTTCATCATGATGACTATTCTTGTAATCTGCTATGTTTACTTCTGAGTACTTATTCCGCTGCATGTATTTCTTCGCTAAGGAATTTCCTCACCGGCAAATTCCTCAGTGAAGAATTTGTAAAATTCATAAAAATCGCCTATTCACCCCCCCTCTAGTCGATATAACGCACTTTCACCAAGGCATCCCAAGATAATATTTCAAGAAGTCTCAAGTGTCTAAGCTTGGGGATGCCCCGGTTGGCATCCCACCTTTCTTCTTCAATAACTATCGGTTAGTTTCGGTTGATCCTAAGTTTTTGCTTCGTCACGTGATGTTTGATATCCTTGAAATGTCGTTTGTTTTGCTTGATGTTTGAATAAAATATCAATATCTGAAATTCTTAAATGAGAGAGAGTCTTCACATAGCTACATAATTATTTAACTACTCATTGATCTTCACTTATATCTTTTTGTAATAGTTTGTCATTTACTCGTGTGCCTCACTTATATCCTATGAGTAAATGGTTGAATGATTTGAATGTCATAAATCTGGAATTATATATGTTTCATATGCTTATCCCATGGGGAGTAATGACTTCACATATAATAAGTAGAGGTAGTAAATTTATTGAAGGTTAGCAAACATTGTATTGGTCACTTGAACTATTCATGAAAGAATATTGATTGAAGAGAGATTTCACATATAAATATACTATCTTGGACATCTTCTATGATTGGGAGCCCCATTAATTATTTTCAAACCTGAGCAAATTAGTTGAAGTTGGACAAGGAAGACAACATAATGAGTTATGCTTGGGTATATTTGTATAGAAGTTATATTGTTATGGATCCTCTAACATGTGGTGCTTGCTATTTACAATCCTATGCTAGCCAAAATATTTGTACTAAGCGGGAATACTGCTAGTGCATCCAAATCCTTGAACCAAGTTCCTTCCATGAGTGTCCACCATATCTACCTATATGCGGTATTTACCTACCGTTCCAAGTAAATTTGCATGTGCCAAACTCTAAACCTTCAAATAATAATCTGTTTTGTATGCCTGAATTGCTCATGTAGCAACTAGGGGCTGTCAGTATCTTCCATGCTAGGTAGGTTATTCTCACGACGAGTGGACTCCGCTCATCATTCACGAGAAAATGGCTGGTAACTGGGATGCCCAGTCCTATGATCAAAAGATCAAAAACAAATTCGCAAATAATTTAAACAAAACTCCCCCAGGAATATTGATAGTTGGACGGCACCCGTTGTTTCGGACAAGCTGTGGAGTGTGAATGTTGGTGGAGGGGGAGTAAAAACTTTACCTTTCTGCGTGGGAACCGCCTATAATGTATCTAGTATGGAAGATATTGGGAACTCTTGGTCGTTATGTTGACAATGAAAGCATACCTCTCAAAATTATTTTCATCTCTATTTTTGCTTCGAGCTCTGGCACCTCTGCAAATCCATGCTTCCCTCTGTGAAGGGCCTATCTTTTACTTTTATGCAAGAGTCAGTAGTATTCCTTCTCATTCCAACCTACTCTTTAGTTTCTAAGCATATATGGCCATTCAAATATATTTGAGCATGAATTATTACTGTTGACATTACCCTTGAGGTAAAAGGTTGGGAGGCGAAACATTTAGCTCCTATCTTTCTCTGTGTTCGATGAATACTATTTGTTCTAAAAATATGCTTTGAGTGGTAGCAATCATGAAAGACTAAACGATAGTTGAGTATGTGAAGTTTGCTGAATCAAAGCTCTGACATAGACTCTTCCTGAAAATAAAATGAATTGTAATTGTTTGATGACTAATAACACGGTTTGTAAGTTTTCAAGAAAGTTTATGATCTATACTTTAACATGTGAATAGTTTGTTACTTGATCATGAAAAGTTCTATGAGTTGAGCTACTGTTATGACATATAATGATGCTAGAAAAGGTGATTGAAATTATCATTGATCAAACTTATGCACCTGCTAGCATTCACACTTCATAAATTATTTCATTTAACATTTACCTACTCGAGGACGAGCAGGAATTAAGCTTGGGGATGCTGATACGTCTCCAACGTATCTATAATTTATGAAGTATTCATGCTATTATATTATCCATCTTGGATGTTTTACGGGCTTTACTGTGCACTTTTATATTACTTTTGGGACTAACCTATTGACCCAGAGCCTAGTGCCGCTTCTGTTTTCTCCTTGTTTGATGTTTGTGAGAAAAGGAATATCAAACGGAGTCCAAACGGAATGAAACCTTCAGAAAAGTTATTTTTGGAAAGAAAGCAATACGGGAGACTTGGAGTGCACGTCAGGGGATCAACGAGGAGAGCACGAGGTAGGGGGCACGCCCACCCCCCTGGGCGCACCCTCCACCCTCGTGGGCCCCTCGTGGCTCCCCTTGCCGACTTCTTTCGCCTATATATTCCCATATACCCTAAAACATTCAGAGAACAGAATAGATCGGGAGTTCCGCCGCCGCAAGCCTCTGTAGCCACCAAAAACCAATCGGGGCCCTGTTCCTGCACCCTGCCGGAGGGGGGATCCCTCACCGGTGGCCATCTTCATCATCCCTACGCTCTCCATGATGAGGAGGGAGTAGTTCACCCTCAGGGTTGATGGTATGTACCAGTAGCTATGTGTTTGATCTCTCTCTCTCTCTCTCTCTCTCTCTCTCTCTCTCTCTCTCTCTCTCGTGTTCTTGATTTGGCATGACCTTGATGTATCAAGAGCTTTGCTATTATAGTTGGATCTTATGATGTTTCTCCCCCTCTACTCTTCTTGTAATGGATTGAGTTTTCCCTTGAAGTTATCTTATCGGATTGAGTCTTTAAGGATTTGAGAACACTTGATGTATGTCTTGCATGTGCTTATCTGTGGTGACAATGGGATATTCACGTGATCTACTTGATGTATGTTTTGGTGATCAACTTGCGGGTTTAGTGACCTTGTGAACTTATGCATAAGGGTTGGCACACGTTTTCGTCTTGACTTTCCGGTAGAAACTTTGGGGCACTCTTTGAAGTACTTTGTGTTGGTTTGAATAGATGAATCTGAGATTGTGTGATGCATATCGTATAATCATACCCACGGATACTTGAGGTGACATTGGAGTATCTAGGTGACATTAGGGTTTTGGTTGATTTGTGTCTTAAGGTGTTATCCTAGTACGAACTCTATGATTGATTGAACGGAAAGAATAGCTTCGTGTTATTTTACTACGGACTCTTGAATAGATCGACAGAAAGGATAACTTTGAGGTGGTTTCATACCCTACCATAATCTCTTCGTTTTTTCTCTGCTATTAGTGACTTTGGAGTGACTCTTTGTTGCATGTTGAGGGATAGTTATATGATCCAATTATGTTATTATTGTTGAGAGAACTTGCACTAGTGAAAGTATGAACCATAGGCCTTGTTTCCTAGCATTGCAATACCGTTTACGCTCACTTTTACCACTTTTTACCTTGCTGTTTTTATATTTTCAGATTACAAAAACCTATATCTACCATCCATATTGCACTTGTATCACCATCTCTTCATTAACTAGTGCACCTATACAATTTACCATTGTATTGGGTGTGTTGGGGACACAAGAGACTCTTTGTTATTTGGTTGCAGGGTTGTTTGAGAGAGACCATCTTCATCCTACGCCTCCCACGGATTGATAAACCCTAGGTCATCCACTTGAGGGAAATTTGCTACTGTCCTACAAACCTCTACACTTGGAGGCCCAACAACGTCTACAAGAAGAAGGTTGTGTAGTAGACATCAGCCGTCTGCCTTGACCTTCTTGGCAGCGCCGGTGTCGTCAGACCCCTCGACGGCGAGTACCGTCTTGCCCTTGCGTTTCTTGTTGCGACGCCGGCCCTTCTTCGTTGGGGTAGCGGCGTCTTCGTCGGTAGAGTCGGTTTCCGCACCGGCGTCTTCGCCGAGGTACTTCCTTCCCTCTTGATCCCGGGCGCATCTATCAGCCAGAATGTATAGCTCGGCCACATCCTTAACCTTGGTCATCGCCAGCTCTTCGCGCATCTTGCGGTTGCACACGTTCTGATGGAACGCGCTGATCACATCGGCGGGATGAACGTCGGGGATGTTGAAGTGCACCCGGCTGAATCTCTGGATGTACTAGTGCAGGGGTTCCCCTTCCTTCTGGGGAATGATATGCAGATCACTGGCCTGGCCAGGAGCTTGGTGGCCTCCCGTGAAGACGCCAACGAACTCATGGCACAGATCCGACCAAGAAGAAATCGAGGCCGCCGGCAAGTGCATCAACCAAGACATAACATTGGGCTTCTGCGCCAGCGGGAAATAATTGGCAAGCACCTTGTCGTCGCGAGCTCCGGCAGCCTGCATCGCGATGGTGTAGATCCTGAGGAACTCGGACGGATGGATCTTGCAAGTGTACTTCTTGCCGACGTCGGGCTTGAATGTGCGGTGGAACGGCCTAGAACTGCTGCAGCTCGCGGGTAAAGGCCGGGCAGCCCACCTCGTAAGGTAGGCCGCCAGAGCCCCCCGGTGCTGGGTGGTCCATAGCGGGTCCCGCCTGCTTGTCCGACTGCTGGCGTGTATCGCGCCGGCACTCGATAGTGGTTCGAGCATCTTCGTGTGCTTGTTCTCGAAGAACTTGGCACTGGTCGCGGTGGGTCCACGGGTCGGACGACGCTATAGAGATGTTATCACAAGCATCGTCACGACGGGCTGACGCCCGCGGCGGCTGGCGAGGAGGAGGAGAGTGCACCGTGACCGCAGCACCCCCGGTCCTCCCAGCGCTAGCACGTGGTGGCTCAGTGGAGTGCCGGCACGAGGGTCCCGCCGGTCGCGGATCGTCTTTGTTGGCGACGGCGACGAGGCTCCGGATGGTGGCTCTCCACTCGTCGAGCTTCTCCGCAGCAGGAGGGAAGTCGAGGAGTAGCTGCGCGCGCCAAAGCTTCTGCTGGTGTGGGTGGCGGTGACAGCTGCGTGGACTGTGGCGCGCTTCGACTTCTAACCACGTTAGAAGGAGCTCCATCACGACCCAGCGGCTGCGCGCCACTTTTTCCAGCACTTCGGCGGGCATGCTGAACTCCTTCGTCCTGCGGACGACGCACAGGGCTCTTCCCATGGCGGTGCCCAGGGTCACCGGCATGGTGACACTTCTCGTCGCGCACACCATGGGAAGAGCGCGCAGTGGTCGCTGGCGTGGGCATCTTGGAGGTTGCTGCGCCGCCCGTGGGTGGCACAACGACACTCCTGGAGGGCCCCGCGCCTCCTGTGGGGAGCCCAGCCCCATCTTTAGACTTGGTGATGTGTGGCCTGTCGCCTGGTGCACGAACGGTGCCGCTCGTCAGGCTTTGACTTTCAGGGCGATGCTGGTGCTCGCGGACCGCGGCTCGGGTTCTGTCCGCGACCGGGCCGCTGCTCGCCCGTACTGGCACGGGCCGCTCGGCCCCCGACGAGCTGATCGCCGTGGCCGTCTTCTTCTTGGGAGCCATGGCGATGAATAAACGCTCGGCTAGCTACTAGACCAGATTCTCACAATTGCGCCCCCCTACCTTGCGCGCCAAAGATTTCGGTGTGGAACGACACCTATGGGATCATAAGAATCCCTACTACGGTTGCCAGGGCGCAGGGTTGCGAGAAGAGCAGGATTAGTAATCAGCACAAGGATCGTTTAACCAGGTTCGGGCCGCGAAGATGCGTAAAACCCTAGTCCTTCTTTGGTGGGTGTATTTCAGAGAGTTATTGAGCTCTCGAACTAGCTATGGTGGGGTGCGTGGTTCCAAAGAGCCGAATCCTTCTCTAGTATTGCCATGGGCCTACTTTTATAGTCGAAAGGGGCTGCCACAGTGGCATGCAGGAGGTGGAAAGGCGTACAGTATTACGAGCTCATCGCTCGTATTACAGGACAAGACGCATTTAATGCGTTGCTGAGGTGTCCCTAGCTTTATCGAGGACGGGGGCGAGGCCCATCCCGTCCGTCGCCAATCCTCCTTGCTTCGACATGCGCCCTGGCCAACGATGCGTGCGGCGCCATGTAGGCAGGCAGGCAGCTGAGGTGGCGCGGTGGTGGAGCCGTCACGAAGATCTGCATGCCGCCACGCAGGCGCTTGATGAGTTGGCCTGGGAGCTGCATGTTGCCACGCATGTGCCTACTCAGCTGGTTGAGCTGGCAGCATAATGTGTACTCCCATTTAGATATGTACACAAGCGATGTATCAAGATTCAAATACCGAGCCAATCAACCAAGAATGTACAAAACTAACAGACATATAAACACTTATAGAGTATATGGATCAATAATATCAACTAACATATATAAGCCAGGCCGTGTACTTTTTTTTTGGCTACAACAGATCCTTTTTTAGCCAAAGATCTTGGCCCTTTCGATGCGTGCCACTTATGGTCCATCTATACTACTACTATTGCTGAATGCACATTCAGCCCGATTAACATATTTGTAGGTGCAGCACAAAGCAATCCAAATGAAATGTTTCGAGTCTTATCAATTAATACAGACTTGTGCACAAATAAAATTACAAACCAAAAAAACAATTATTACATGATCTCTAAAACAAATGGTTTGATTGATTACATGAATAGACAACACAAAGGTTGTTCAACTATGGAAAGAACATTTCACCTATGATTTACCAAGTAGGAATTTAATTTCCTTTTTTCCTTCAGGACCTTAACAATCTGGTCAGTCTCAGCTTGCTTCCTTTTGAAATCCACCAAATATTTAATGGTTGTCTTGAGTACTGCTTGTGATTGTGCTGTTTGATTCCTCAACATGTCAACTTCATCTCTAAGTGCAGAAGCAGAATCACTTTCTACCACTAGTTTAGCCTCTAGAGCATCGGCAGTTGGCAATTCATAATGCACGATTGGGCCGGTGCCACTGATGTGGGATGATGCAACATCCAAGGAGACCTCGCTCTTTGATCTTGGGCTAGCCTGTTTTGCCATTAAAGTTCCGATTGGATTCAGAAAAGTTGAAGTTAGCAAAACATCTCAACTGGGAGTTACAACAGCAAACCAGTTAAACAAACAAGGAATTAAAGAGTTTCAATTGGATGCTGAAAAGTAGTTATTAACATCATTGTAACCCGCTGTTGCAGCAGCAAAGGAGTTAAACAGACAAGTAGATATTTAAGTTAAGGCAAACAGGTAATTCTTAACAGTAAGTATCAAACACATAGATAGGCGCAGTCTACAACATGATTAACAGGTTGTGCCATTATGTAATCAGTAGCAAACTAAATTAAGCCAAGCAACGTAATTGAACAATTTTGCAATAAGTGGCTAACTAAAATTCCGAGAAGCTGGTAACTGAACTTACGCTAGTTCTTTGTACAGGCACACAACAACTTCTTTTTCGCTTACAAGGTTGTACGAAGGAGCCCATGGCATCAATTGCTTGGATACGCAGTCCCAATACTTCTTTCTTCCCACACTGCATGGGTAAGACGAATGGTTAATCTGGTAAGATGGTGCATCCTTGATATGTTATATGAGGACATGTAGTCAGACTAGTTGTACCCAAACACATCACACTAGCTTTTACTGTATATTTCATGCGATTACTTTTGGCATATCGAGATCTAAGCAATCTACAATAGGATGAAAAGACTGGCATCCTTCACATTATTGGCGAACTCAGTTCATAGAAACAAACAATTCAACCATTCTGTGGGTAAATCAAAAGCACCTCTGGAATATTTTTCACTATCCAATCATACACGCAAAAAGGGGGACGCCACCATAGGGGCTGGTATGGGCGGCCGCCTCAGGTGGCTGGAAAGTGTGTGCCTAGTTTGAGTCGTCCAGGTTGGCCCACGCTAGTTTTGTTCGTCCCAACGCACGAGCAGGCAATGTAAAAAAATGAAGAAAAATGTTTCAATTTGGATGGGCCAATAACATAAGTGCAAGGCAGGCCCTATAGCAGGCTCGCGGCCCAAACGAGCGCCTCCCATATCGATCGACAGTAGGAAAAATCCCAATTCATTCGCTCCAGCCTCCAGTCTGGTTCACTCCTAACCTAGCCGCCGCTGGACAGACCGACACAGCACTTCCTCGCGCCCTTGTTGGAGGGCGGTCGCCGGGCTTCAAGCGAACAGAAGAACAAGAACCCTGGGTGTAGCCTGCGTGGGAGGCAGCGGCGGCAGCACGGGCATGTCATCGAGCTTGCGCAAATGGACAGTCGCAGCTTGCAATAGTAGCATGCGCAACGAGCAGGTACATCACATCCCTGATTATATCTAACTCAACTATTCAATTTCTGGCCAATAGTTAAACCTGACGGTTTTGTAAAACTGCTTGTATGTAGGGAATCTATGAGAAAATGAAACCAATTTCTACTTACTTTATAACTTCCCCAATCAATCTGAATCGATTGAATCTGATGTATCTAATCAAGTTTCCGTTACAAACATACAAGCTCATATTGTTCTTGAGCACAAGTGTCTAATGAACAGATCGCTAATGAAGGATTTGATGCAAACATTTTACATGCTCCTGGTGATGAACATATAGTGTCTAATGAGGGATCTAATACAAGCATTTTGCAAGCTCATTGAAGGATTTAGTGTCTAATGATGATCTACTATGTTGAGAGAGACAGAGATTTGCAGGCATTGATGACAAGCAAATTATAGTGCATTTTCATAGCTTGAGGAAACGTTGAGGCCATCTACCAGAAAGTCCTCGTATCATGACAACATAGCATAAATACTTTTCTAGTCTGTTGTTTGAAACTATTGGCATACTTGTGCATGATAGATATATTGATATGCAGTTTGCGCACTGGTTATACGTGCATTTACACTTCCATATTTTCAGCCAGAGAACGAATAATTTAAGCAGGTATAGACCATGTTTGTAGTCCTTGTACACCATGTTGCATTTTGTGTTTTTTGGTGCTTGCATCATTTAGTGTTTATAATCTTAAATACTTTGGATCATTAGCTGGTTTTCGAAGTGCATGTAGCTTCACATTTCTCAAGTTATGTTGATTTCCGGAGTGCAAGTGCCTTCGTATTTTTTAAGTTAAATGTTCGCCCCTGGTAACTTGAATTCGTGGATTAGCCACTGCCAACAAATCATACACGAATGCCAGTACGAACTAAATGAAATGCAGGGACTTACGCTAGCTCATTGTACAGGCTCACTGCAGCTCTGCTTGCGCTTGGGATGTTCCATGTACAAGTCCATGTTACCACCTGCCTGGATGTGCAGGCCTTGTGCTCCTTGCATCCCCCTCTGCATTTTTGACACGGCGAATGGTTGATCAAATAAGAGGAATCGACCTTGATGTTGTACCAGAGGACAGATACTTACAAGGTTATATGGGTGTGCAAGATGTGTACCAGATCTCGTAGCGCTGTCATGCTTCGCTAAACAATGGATTTGCTTGTTTCAGATGATATCTCCAGAAGAAATAAGAGTTAAAGTCAGAGTTGCATAGGAGTGTAAGCTAAGAGAGCAGTGAAAGGATATCCAAACATCGTCGGAACAGTGCACAAGGGAGTGATGTGTGGATACCTAGTTCGGGCCGGCGTTTGGCATGCTCGCCTAGCTAGAGTGCGGGTCACTTCAGAGCCATTGAGGGTGATGCGCTGGCGTTGGCTGGCCGCTCACGGATGCAGATCTTGAGTGGCAGCAGAGCACTACGATGCGGTGGACGAGATCGTTGGTGAAGCCTCAACGGCCTCGGGGGGCAGAGGTGCGACGATGTGCTCGGTGAAGTAGCCCCGGTGAGCTGGGAGACGGCGTCGGTGAAGTGCACCTGATGCGGTGGAACTTGGTGTTTGTGAGGCACGTCGGTTGCGGCGGCCGACGTTGTCAGTGGACCACCCGGTGCGGTGGACAAGGGCGTAGATGAGGTAGCTCCGATGCGGTGGTGAAGCGCGACCGTCGTCTTCGTCGTCATCGTCCGGCACAGAGGTGGGGAACGGTGGGTAAAGAGACGAGACAAGGTGCAATTCGAGGGTTGGCGGCGAATTAGGGATTTGAGCAATCTGGGCACGGAGGGGGACGGTGGAGAAGAGAGATTTTGCAGGGCTGGAATTGGGGCCGCTAGATATTTCAATCCGAAACATGGAAGCGCGAACTTATATTGTCGTCGTCCTTTTTTTGGAGGGGAGGGGGGTGGGTGGCTGGGTGATACGCGTCCGTCCGACACACGCGACCACCCCGACAGGACTATGCTTCCGTGCCTTAAGGCACCTGCCTTTGTGTCCATGACATGTGGGCCCAACAGGTGGCTGGCCCACATGTCAGTGACCCAAAGGCAGTTGCCTTTAAGGCACCAAAGCAGCGTCCAACCCGACACGACCCTGGTCTACCTGGTGCGCCTACATTTGAGAATGCAAACGAATCTTCTTTCATTTGCAAACGAATCTGCATGTATTACCATGCCCGTGTTTTCCTTGCAATAATTAGTCATTCGAAACGAGATACTCCATACTTTCACTTTTGTAAGTCGTTTCAGACAACTTAAAATGAACTGTTTTGCACATTGTCTGAAATGTCTTCAAGGTCTTATAAAAGTGAACAGAGGGAGTACTATAAATTAATTAATGAGGAGTTATTTGAAAAAAAACGAAACAGTACCCACGCTAACGTGGATTAGAGTGTGTGTCACATAATTAGTTATTTGAATTAGAGTGTGTGTCACGTAGTTAGTTATTTGAATTAGAGTGTGTGTTACGTAGCGATATCGAATTCTAACATGGATTTCGCATTTCTCTTTATCCACGCTACTTTTTTAATACAAATTCATATGTATATGATGAACACCATGGTAGTGAGAAAACTTTTGGATGGATTCAAACATATGACCTACAAAATAGCACAACAAACTGAGTCAATGTCAACTTTTCAAAACTTAGTATGGCACGAAGTCGAAATAATTACCCGTATGCCTGGTCCTTGGTTCAAATCTTACAATGTACACCGAATTGAAACATCGATATTAAGTCTCGTACTAATGTACATTCAAATGTTGTTTTAGCCCCCCCCCCCCCCCCGCACAAACGCTACATACTTCCTGTATCGGTCAATCTTCCTCTCCTAACCACCTTAGGAAGCTATCGGTTTCCAACACACGTTCATTCTTTCTCTCCATGTTTCGATCTCTAAGTCTCTCAACTACACAACTCCTTTTTACACTCTGTTACCAAATGTATTTACCTCACACACCCGCCATTGCACCCCATGCCGAGCTCTCTCTCTCCCCTCTCCCTCTCACCCTCTCGCGCTAAATACATGCATTGCCTATCTAGCCCCCCAACCTCTCGTGCGCACGCACGCACGTTGTATATCTAGGTCACTCCCTCGAGACTGTCTCACTCTTTCTTCCGCACGGCGGGCCACACTCGCTCAATCTCTCTCTCTTTATCTGAGTCTCGTTTAACCTCGTTTTCTTTCACACACAAATGATATATCTCCCTGTTCGGGCCTCGATCGACACACTCTATACTCTCTCACGCAGATTGTCTATCTAGGTCAGTCCATCCAAGCCGCCGCCACTCTTTCGACCTCATGGTGGGCCACGCTCACTCAATCTCTCTCTCTCTCTCTATCTATCTATCTATCTCTCTCTCTCCGTATGTCTCGATTGACCTCGCTCTTTCTCGGACAAAAATGATATATCACCATGTTTGAGCCCAATTCGACCTATTCACATTGTATACTCTCTCATGCACATCGTCTATCTAGGTCACTCTCTCCAACCCGTCTCACTCTTTCGATCGCACGGCGACCCTATGTGATCGGTTGACCTTGCTTCCTCCCACACACAAAATATATCTACACGTCTGTGACTGGATCATCTCTCAAGCCTTGGCAAAAAGCTCAATCGGACAATATATCTCCAGAGCATATATATTTGTTCAATGAATGTCGGACCACACTCACTTTGTCTCTCTATCTATATGTCTCTCGATTGACCTCGCTTTCTCACACCGTATCTTCCACACGTTGAAGCTACTACCTCTCCATCCCTCGTAAAGCCGGAGCTATTTACATTGCGAGGGGCACTCCAACCTTGGATTAGTTTGTGTAGGCATTTATTCCGGTCGGTTTAGATTATATTTTTGTAGCATTCAGCCCACAACTACTCCAAACACCGTTGCAACCCACGCAACTCCCCTAGTTGATTTCCCTCTGGCTCGGTCATCGCTCTCTCGCACGTCCTTTCTCGCCTTCAACGTCGCACCATGGTATTATTGAAAAAACTATGTTGTTCTCTTTAATTATTATAAATAAGCTACAAAACTACACACCGATAGTCCACTTGGAATGGAACAAATTTCACCCACAAATTAAAGTGCTACAAACTACACACGAGGGCCCACATGTCATGAAACAAATTTGGACCCATATACAAATTAAAAATAAAGGACGAGGATCGAACATGCGATGAGCCTTCAAGCCGCGTCAATAGGCAACATCGTAGAATAGCAATGTTTGTTGTACCCCTTTGTTCACATAATGTTTTTATATTACCACAGCCTAATTAATGGATAACATGTAATATTATTTTTAGTACTATTCGCCTTCACTTACTGGTGGGTTCCATGTGTGCTCTCTCTCTCCCCCTTCGTGTTTAGGCGCTTGCGGGCAAACAGGAAGAACTTCATGAGCGATGTTGCCGTTGACCATATCTGGGCGCGCTCACAAGTCACGCACCAGATTCACGTACTAGCAGCACTAGTCGGTGTTATACGTGCAATGCACGTTAATTTGGAAGTATATTAAGTGCATGCGGATATTAACTACTAGGATATTATTAGTGTGTTGTCATGTGATTAGCACTATTTTTGGCATGAAATTAACTGCACGCTAAGCGTGTTGAGCGCTTCGACATTGAAGCAGTCTAGGTCGTTGGATGACAAGGAATACATGTGGCTTGATGGCGTTTTATATTTAATTTGATACGGCTCTAGCGAACATTCAATCGATCAAACCATACATTTCGTTCAGGCTGACTCCGACTTTAAATCATACGATGATCGATATAAAATAAAGGGAAATGATAAACGTTCGGATTTTAAGCATGGCAATCCGAACGTTTTTCATGGCAAATTTAGATTACGCAGCGGCGGCGGGGGCGTCTCGCGGTGGGAAGCGGCTCCTCTGCCGTGCTCTGTGTGTCGTCGGGCCACTGACCAACGGCGACGGCGGCGTCTTGCGCCATTGTTGGCGTACTCCTGGACGTTGGCCTAGCTTCAAGGAAGGCCAAAATGTTCTGGACTTCGGAGCGAGTCAATTGGCGGGAGGAGGCGACTGGCGTTGGTGCAAGGAAGCGGTCGACGGCGGCCATCCATGCCGTTGAGGGGGGCACTAGCACCCGCGCGGGGACAAGCGCTGTCAACGGAGCGGCGGAGACATTCGTGCACGGGCACCGCACGGCAGCGCCGCGTCGCTGCAGCAGCAGCGCATCTTGCTGGCAGTGCACGGCACCGCACGCGGCGCGCGTCGATGCTGCGCACAAGCGCATGCGCTGGCAGGTGCATGGGCGCGTGAAAGTCGGCGGGGACCTCATGGAACCCCGTGGGATCAAGCTCGGCGACAATGTGCGGCTCCCGACCCATCAATGCCACGGCGAGGAGCGCTGGCGCAGTCGGGGCGACGGGACCCGGAACAGGAGCGGGGATAGGTGCCGCGTCTTCCCGCAAGGCCAGTTCAAGCTCGTCCCAAAGCGCCTTATGTTCTTGAGACTCCGGCTGGGTGTCTTCCTCAGGAAACTGGAACACTAAGGGCAGACCATCGTGATGCGGCATGGCGTACGTTTAGGTCAGGCTAGTTGGAGGTAGACGACAGGAGAATCAGAGAGGAAGAGAGAGGATTGTAGCGATACCGGGTAGTGCGGGGTTGATTTTAAACTGCGGCGCCGGCGACATTAAAAGTGGGAGCAGTTGGGACGACGGTGGGTGGCGGAGCCTGGTCAAAGGCTCGCCTCGGTGAGCTCTGCACAGCGGTCTGCTCACACGCCTCCCTGACAGCCGGCGCAGCGGTCTGCTCGCACGCCTCCCGTCGACTCACACGCTTTCTCGGACGGCACCTGCCGATGAGAAGCGGGGACTCGTGGCGGCACGTAAACGCCCATGGTTTCAATAGTGAAAGCGTTAATTTAACGTGATGGTCTTTGTTCCAAAATACCTTGGCTCTTCATTTGTGCAACTTGTCATAAGCAGCTTGTCTCAAATTGAAGAAAAACTTACAAAGTAATATTTGTGCCATATCACGTGACCATGCTTAGTTTCAAGAATTTATGCTCACTTTTGGATTTTCTGAAATTTAAGATCCGGATTCAAACAATATCATAACCTGCATCATGCAATAAATTTTCAAGCCGTACATCGTCGTGTTGTATTTCTTAAGAAAGGATTTGGTCAAACATTTTGCTTAGTTAGACTTGGACAAGTTATATATGCAGAGTAAAAGGATAATCCCTCGCATGCGGTGCATTACGATATATTAACTCAAGTACTAGGCACGAACAAACGGGCTCAATTTTGTGCTCATCCTGGTGTAGTAGTAGTAGTACTAGGCAATGCGATTGACGGGTGACCTTGACGAGCGGCGCATCGAGGGAATTGAACCGTGCTTGGCACGGTAGGTAACGTTGTCTAGTTACTAAAGCATCCCTCCGTTGTTCATCGGTAGTCATTATGGACCGGGACATGAGGGAATTTCCTAGGGCTGGAATTCTGGCCGGATATTTCGACTTGAAGCGCCGAGGCTCGACTGGTTGGGGTTGCCTAATGTGCGTACCACGCCGCCACCGAAGGACACGAGCCCGGTTTTTTAGGATCAACACGAGCCAAGGTCTGGCTGGTGCGCCGTTGGGTCCTACCATTCGAGAATCTGAAAGGAACCTTTTAAATTGCCGAACGAATCTATGTGTATTACAATGCCCGTATTTTCCTTGCAAATACTAATCTCAACATGGTAATTGATTTATGATGAGTTGTTGAATTAGAGTGAGTTTGTGATATAGTGATCTCAACGTGGATTTCACATTTCATGGTATCCCTAGTAAGTTTTCCAATGCAAATTCAAATTTAAAAGATGAACAATATGGAGGTGAGAAAACTTTGTATGTATCAAGCATATGACCACACACACACACACACACACACACACACGAACACAACAACAATCCAATAAGTATAGTGCATCTATTTTTCCAAACCATGCATGTATGACACGAATTCAAAAATACTCCTTCTATTCCTAAATATTAGTCTTTTAGAGAGTTCAACAAGTGACTACATACGGAGAAAAATGAGTGAATCTAGACTCTAAAATATGTCTATATACATCCATATGTGCAGTCCATTTGAAACCTCTAAAAGACTAATATTTAGGAGCGAAGGGAGTAAAATGTAAGACATCCATGGTCCTCAGTTCAATATTTAAAATGAACATGAAACTGAAACATGAATATTAAGTCTAGTACTACAGGACATGCAAATGTTGTGTTTAGGCGGAGCTATGATTGTCGGGGGTCAACCCCTCGACCTTAGATAAAATTGTGGAGCTCTGTTTAGGGTTGTTTAGATTATATTTGTCCCCACCCTCCCAACCACCGATTGGTTGTGCACCCCCACCCCTCCTCCCGGGGGAATATCATGTGCCCCATACCTTAGATGCTATATGCCGTCTGAGTTGCTTGGAGCTTGTAGATCTGAGATATAGCAGCTCACATGATGTGTCTTAATATTTTTGCAAGAAACCTTGATGAGTTTGAGAATTGCACACAATTTGTACAAAAACTACTTAGATGCCCTTTGATCCCATATCCAACGACCTCGAAGCTCGTATCACCGTAGCATCTAAGATGAAGGAGGACATCATATTCTCCTGTATGTAAGAATATCATGTGCTACCACACCTTAGATGCTTTGGTGATACAAGCTCTTCGGAGGCGTTGGATTTGTGACCCAACACCTCCTCGGTGGTTCGAATGGTTTTTTGCAGAAAAGCCCCAAAAGAGTTCGGCCACTGCATACAAGCACAAAGACTGCTCAGATGCCATTGGATCTCAGATCAAACGACCTCCAAGCTCGTATCACCGTAGCATCCAAGCTGCGATAGCACCTTATGTTTTCTCGCACGAGAGAGTATGAGGTGCTCCCGCACCGTAGATTCTATGGTGATACGAGTTCACTGAGATCTAACGACCCAAAGTAGGAGGTTCGAATGTTTTTGCAATATACGACTGATAGAGTTTGGGAAATGCGCAGAAAGTACAAGTACTACGCATGTGCCATCTGATCACTGATCGTACGACCTAGATGCTCATATCACCGTAGCGGGTAATTAAGCTACGGGGAGCACCTAATATGAGCACCGGGGAGCCGTTGGATCAAAGATGCAGCGGCACACACGAGGCCTGAATGTTTTATTTGCAAAAAAAACCTTTGGAGAGTTTGGAAATTGTGCATAATTACAAAGACTACTCCCAAGCCATTGGATCTCACTTCCAACGGTGTAAAAACTTGTATCACCATAGTATCTAAGCTGCGGGGTGGATGTGATATTCTATGCTGCTGTCATTTTTTTTTCGTAAACTTGCAAAATACGTGTAACTCGTGTCGTTACTTGTCTAACCGCGCAAAGTGTTTGTTCAAAAAAAACCATCCTACACTGAAATATCGGAACAACACACGGGGTCCCACTTGTCATTAATCAAATTTGGACCTAAAACTAACAAATCTGAAAGACGAGATTGAGCGGCAACCTGGACTACAAAGCGTAAGTCGATAGCCTGAAAAAATGAGCGGTTGTTGGCTTTGTCCCATAACTTGATTTTATACAGTACTTGCGCTGAGTAGAGTAGAGGGAGTGCCTCGTCAACACGTGCATGACCGTTGTCTCACTTACTGGTGGGTCCCAGGTCTGCGATCTCAATCTCTCTTCTCTCCATCTTCTAACCTTTGCACGGGCACACATGAAGAGCGGTGCTAGCTTGCCGTGGTGTTATTACAACCTAAAAAAAGCTTGGAAAATAGAAGAATCGCCTAGAACAAGAGACGTTGTGGCTAGTCGAGACGGAGCTAACCACATATATCCTCCGTCCCACATTTGCATGATGAAGCTGTGTGGCTAGTGGGGTGTTTTCGACCGATTAGCTGGGTCCCGAGGTCAAACCATAGGTACTACGTCGATCTGAGTATATTTTACACGCACATTTTCCTCCGTGCGAGACGTGGCACACCCTACCGCTGTGGTTTGGGGTCCTCCCGGTGGTGCACGATATATTCTTCTGGCGTGGGGCGCCCTACCGCGCGCGTTTCTGGGTCCTCCTCGGTCGTGGCGCGAAGCAAGTAAATGAGTCGTCAAATCACGAAAGACCACCTTTCCCGCCGAGTACATCGGTGAAGCACGGTGGCTAGCTAGTTGGGCTAGTTCGACCGATTAGCTGAGCCGCCGCCACATTTGTTTTTTCACCCCTTTTTTATCTACTTGCCGGCAGGTAAATTTAAATATCCATCACGGCGTTGCTCTGGTGTTTGGGTGCGGCAGGATTTTTAATTTTTTGATTGACGGGAGCAGGCGTGGCAGGATTTTTAATTTTTTGATTGACGGGACCAGGCGCGACAGCAATTAGTCACAATGACTCCGCCTGTAAAAACCCATTGCTCCCTGATGTGAGAAGTCGTCGACTGTTGTTTTACTGTGGTGAAGACCAAAAGATTCCCCGCTCCCTCCGCCTTCCCGTAGATTGCATTGCCTTTCAGCCGTTTCGCCCCCTTTGGTTCCTCTCCCCATTGCTTCTACCTGGTGCCATGGCGGCGCAGCAAATCACGGAGTCCGAGGTGAGGCGCTGACACAGAGCTCCATGCCAGGATGCGGAGCTCGGGGCCAGGGCGTGGAGCTCGTGAGCTCAAGGAGGAGAGGAGTGCCATGCTCCTCCGTTATGTGCGGGAGTTCACGGAGCTTCAAAAGCGGCAGGCGTCCACCACAAAGATGCTCGAGGCGTCGGCGGTGTTGCTGCAGAAAGCGGGAGATATGATAGGCCGTCAGGGGAGCCGGCTCGGCCGCGAAGCGGGCCGATCGTGGCGAGGTCCAGATCGCCTCGGCCACTTGGTGAACCAAGTTGCCACGCACGCGTGTTGCGGCTGCGGATGCCTACCGTCGTGCCGGTAGCGACGATGCCGGCCGTCGGGCTAAACCCGTTCGATCACCCGGTCGACTTCAACGAGCTGCGGCTTCCTGACCTGGTCTCCTTCTTCACCTATATCTCCGAGGAGCTGAGCCGTCTCCGCGTGATGGTGGGGGCTGAGCTGGACAAGGAGAGGTTGCGGGCTGCCGTCGCCGTTCCCGGGCGAATCCTTTCAGGGCTCCGTCACCGGAATCCATTCGTGCCATTGGACGCCGTCTTTGATGAGCTGGCTCCCGTCGACCGGGAGCAGGCTCTGCGGGCGGTTGCACCCTGCATCATCAACATCGTGTGCCTCGAGAAGCAAAGGGACTTCGGTGGTGTTTAGGCGCCCTCTGCATGGGCATGTCCATGTCTCGGTGCAACATGACCATTGGATCAAACTCAGACGGTGCAGATCATCATCTTTGTAGCACAAAGCGTGTGGGTGTGTTTGGTTGCATTCTCATCTCAATATAGTTGTTTCCTCTTCGTGTATTTTTGTCAACCTACTAGTGTGGACTCATGCACCCTTCATGCACTCTGCCAAACACCCAAAAGTGGGTCGAGAAGGGAACTTTTGCTCCCATCCCGTGCACCCTTCATACACCCTGCCTAACACTATTCGTGCTTCATATGGTTCATGTTTCGTGGAGTACTGTAGCACCGTACTCTCTGTGCGCTGTGGACCTAGTTCTGTTAACATTGATCTCACCGTTCATTCTCGACCGGATAGTCGAAAAAGCGGTACTATGTTACATATAGAGGTAGTTGACATGCGCACAACATCATTTGTTATCGTCATATCTTACTACACTAGCAACAAGATTGTGTAGTACTGACGTATGAACCACTGCACATGCCTAGTAGTAGGAGCACTATGTATGTTCAAGTGGTTGCCGTGTTTCGCACTCCTCTGTCGTAAGAGTGGAAATGCTTGTTGTAATCATTTTTTTGTTCAGAAAAACAGTGGACACGCTCTACCGTGTGGATCCTCCTCCAGCCATGCACTAAATTACTCACTTTTGCCTATGTGTGGGACAGCCAGCACTTGGGTCCACCAGCCATGCACTAAATTACTCCGTAGTAGAGTGATGGTAGACTACCCCGATCGAACCCCGCAGTAATGCCCAATGAGCCGTCAAATCACAAAACCCCCTCCTTTCCAGCAGTAAGTTGGACGGACGAAGCAACCATCATTTCACTCTTCTCTCTCAGCTTCCTCTCTTGAAGAAAACCCCCACTCGCTTTGCTTCTCCCTCATCTCGTTCCTCCCTTCACTCTTCTCTCTCAGCTTCCTCTCTTGGATGAACGCCGGAGCACCGGCCGACGTGATGTCTATGGCTCTGGCCAAAACTGTCGAGGCTCATGGTACAAAGAAGCGCAAGCACCCTTGAGACTACATGAGACAAGCTCAAAGCCATCGCCTGTCCAAGCCCCCTCTCCGGATCCCTCATTAAGCAAGTCCGGTAATGTCTCTTGTTGACGATCTTTTCTCGATCTTGATCGTGTTTTTCATCTAACACGCAGTACTAGTACTGGTAGTACAACTTTCTGGGTGATCTTGCATGTGATTTTAGTGTGCCAAATGATGGTTCTAAATTCCTCTTTTGACCAAAACATGCGAGAGGTTGACACTGATTTCTTATAGATTACTTTCAACTACTCCCTCTGTCCCAAATTTCTTGTCTTAGATTTGTCTAGATGCGGATGTATCTAATACTAAATGTGACTTGATACATCCGTATCTAGACAAATCTAAGACAAAATTTTGGGACGGAGAAATACTATAATTTATCAATGCTACCTTTTAAGAGGGTATATTTGCCTCAGTAACTTGTGTTATGGATATTGCATGTAATCCCTCTGCTCTCATGCCTTTGAAGACATGTTCTAGTTTCTTTGTTCACTCATTTCTGTGCATATATGTAGTCATATATGGAGTATAATATCGATAATCATCTTATATTTCTGAACGGAGGTAGTAATAAACTACGGTTTCTGTTTGAATTAGAACCAGGTCCGCGGTGGAGATGAAGTTCTCAAAGTCACGCTGTGTGAACTGGAAGACCTGATGATGAGTTCTCTTCTTGAACTATCCAGCTGTTGTGTCCTTGTCGCCACGTGTCCTGAACTAGTGTTTTCTGTAGCATTGTTGTCAGCGTGTTCTCGAGGCTGTACTTGACCACAACAATTTCTGGCTGTGCCTTCGATTCTGAAGGGTGTGGTTCTTGTAAAGCTTCCCAACAAATCTGATGCAGCATGTCTTCATCATCATGTTTATGAGTGGAAAGACCACTCTGTTAGGTTCTCAAGGTTGACAAGATGGTGATGGTGCATGTAGACATCTCACACGAAGTCCATGGCCTAGTCGATTATGCGGGTTCATCCCGTAGGTCGGTGGCAAGAAATAGTCTGCAGAGTTTAGTTAGTGCAACTTTGCTTGTCGTAGTAAGTACTATTGTTCATACTTGATTTGTGTTTGTGAACCTGTATTGTTTATTAGTACTGCCGCTTTTGGTGTGTGGTCAGTCCTGAGAACGGTCTATGTTAATGTCTGTCCACTCAATTCAGTCTGTATATTTTGAAGTATCCAGATCATATTTTTTGTGAGGACGGTTTATCAATTATGGTTACACTCCAATATCTGTATGCATTGCAGGGTTTATCGCACCCACCAGGATTTCCAGTCCCATGGATGTTCGGTCCATATGATTTGTCACGACCTTTGGACGGTTCTGCTTGTGGGAGTAGGCGGGGCCCCTGCATGCCACGCGTAGTTGGACGATCAATCTTCTGTTTAGTACTTCAACATAGTGATTTCCTGGTAAGGATTCACTCGTGTCACATCAAGTAAATCTTATTGATTTACTGTCTAAATCTTATTGATTTAATGTCATGTTTTCTTTCTTTTCCTACAATTTTACGATGCAGGTTTTGCCATGTGACATTCATCATAGAGTAAACCGTTTGGTTTGCTCTACGATGGCTATTTTTGCAGGTTTCACTTCTAATGTCGTGCTAGTAACAAAGGCACTGTCCATCACTTATATTACTAGAAAAAATTGGATCAGTCTGCTGTCTGAGTACAAGCTGAATCCCTATGATGAACTGCTGTTTGGTTTAACAAAAACGCCACAATTAGTCCTTCTCGTGTTTAAAACAAATGAAGAAAAAACTGGATCACGGTCACGGATCCTAGTCAAGTTAGAAAGCTGATCATAGTAGCCAGACACGATCGCCGCTGTCTCGCAAAGATCGAGCACTGGCAGTTGCTCTAACACTGACAGCGGCAGCAGCTCAGTCTGATCCAGCTGAGGATTGGGCACTGATGAAGTCATGTACCTAGGGTAGGGTCATAGACCTGCCCAAAGGTACCCTCCCCAAGGACACTCACGAAAGAAGCAGCCTTCCAGTCAACCTGGTAGGTTTCCACTCGACAGATTCAAAGACACTCGACCATGAAGACCCACTCGACCACCGGGAGTCCAAGAGCCACTCGGTGTCCAAACGGTCTGTAGTTAAATAGTCTTTATGGTCATAATGACACTTTATGTAAGGCGTTACGATGCGCCTAGCCTTAACGTACCTTAAACCCTCCGCTCGTGGGCTGGCTGGGGTCCTGGCGCACTCTGTATAAGCCACCCCCTCCACAGGTAGAAGGGTTCGCACCCAGTAACACATCGCATATAATCCAGTCGACCGCCTCGGGCTACAAGACGTAGGGTTGTTAGTTCCTCCTAGAAGGGCCTGAACTCGTAAATCCCTTGCGTATACAACTACTCCATAGCTAGGATCTTGCCTCTCCATTCCTACCCCCCCATTCTACTGTCAGACTTAGAACCACGACAGTTGGCGCACACCATGGGGCCGGTGTTCTAGCGATTTGTTGGAGAAGTTGGGATTCTTTCGATCTCCTACATCATGGTTTCAGGTGGAGTTCTGGTCGAGGGCCGCGAGATCCGTCTCGGTGCGCTCACGTTCATCGCCGACGACTCCGCTTGGCTTCAGGAGGCTCCACTCGACGTGGACGCGCCCGTCCGCGGGGCGACGCACTTTCACGCGTGTGTCCGTGGGTCGGCTCCTGTGCCGTTCTCGCCCCCAGTCTCCCGCCGGTGCAAGCGTTCTGGTCGGTCGAGGCTTCAGCGGTGGGTGAGGCATGCGGTGGCTCGCCAGTCGGCCACCCCCCAAGTCGCGGCGATCGAGCCCGACGAATCTCTCTAGGGCCTGTTCGATCTGTCGACTGGCTCCACAGAGATCTAGCGTCCGAAAAGCGATAGCGATGACCCAGCGGCAGAGGTTCTGATGGTCGATGGACCATGCAGTCCCCCCGGATTTACCCGCAGCAACGGAGGTGACGGTGGAGGCGATCCGGAGCAAGCCCACGAAGAGTACCTGCCCGAGCCCCTCACTTCGCTTCAGAGGGAGGAGCTTCGCCGTCGGAACATGGATGCGCTTCACCTCCTATCATTGGAGAAACCCCGAGGCTCGTGCCTTGGAGGATCGCGCTTAGTCAACTTGGCTGCGCTTTGATTGGAGAACCTTCAGCGAGTACTCGGCAGTCTTGGCGCGACCAAGGGTTCCAGAATCCAGTCGACGTCAGCTCTTCCAGCCACCAACTCACGTATATCAAACTCCGATTCATAATTTAGCAATTGCCGCCCGTATAGCAGAGTCAATTCAGCCTTCCCATTCGGAGGCAGGTAGAGGTTTGCTACAAATCAGAGATCTGCTCCGGGCGGCAGGAGACCAAAACTCAGTCGTATCACAGTCGCGGAACAGGATTCACAGCCGATCCGTCACTGCGAATTCAGTCCAGTCGGCCCATAGTCCGAGATCGCCCCCGAGGCGTGAGGAACGTGGAGGCCGACGTGATGATCAATACAAGAGCGCGAGCAATATGAGCACCGATTCGTTCGCAATGATCGACGTCGAGTGCCCACTCCTCCCCCAAGGGGCGGATCATCGCTCCTCGGCGGCAGATTGACGACGCCAAAGACAACGTCTTTGGCGAAGAGTTCGGTCGACCCTGTGGAACCAGGCTTTGATGCGAGATATATTATCGTTCAAGGTTTGGTCGGCGAGAACGAGCTCACCGAGAAGGCCATGATAGAGATGTTCCCTCCAGCAGCAGAGTTCATGTCTCGGGGCGAGTGTTTCAGCAGAGCCATCAGAGCCGCGGTGATTCCTCCCAACTTCAGGTTGGCGATCGAGTCGATAAGTTCATTGGTGAATCCAAGCGACACTTGGCTTGAAGATTACCGAGTGGTTGTTCAGATCGGCGGCAACGATGAGCTAGCCATGAAGCATTTGCCTCTTATGTTGGAGGGTTCAGCCAGAGCGTGGTTGAATCAGTTAGCACCCAGCAGTATTTACACTTGGGAAGATCTTGCCCGAGTGTTTGTCAGGACATTTGAAGGGACTTGCAAGCGACCAGAAGGGTTCACGGAGTTGTAGTCGTGTGTGCAAAAGTCGAGTGAAACTTTGAGAGATTATATCCAGAGGTGGATCACTTTGCACCACACAGCTTGAGAATGTATCGATCACCAGCGATCTGTGCCTTCAAAGAAGTTGTCAAAACGAGAGTTGAGTTTGAAATTGGTCGAACGGAGATATGACCTGAGTCGGATGATGGAGATTGCCACCAAGTATGCAAATGGTGAGGAAGAGGACCGGCTCCGGAGTGGTAAATACAAATCGGCCGCTAATGAGGCCGGCGGAGGAAATTCCAGTCGGAAGCAGAAGCGCAAAGCCGAGCCAGCTGCTCCTGGAGAGGCCTTGGCTGTGACCCCAGGAAAGTTCAAGGGGAAACCCAAGGGTCCTTGGAACCCCAAGAAGGTGAAAGACCAGGATGGAAATGATGTGTTGGATTTGCCATGTCATATTCACACGAAGAAAGATGAAGAGGGTAAACTCATTTACCCAAAACACACCACTCGACAGTGTCGATTCTTGATTCAGCAGTTCCAAGGGAAACAACCCAAGGATAAGGATAAGGAGACAGACAAAGTTGAGGACAAAGATGACAGCGATGATGGATATCACCAGGTCAATTCTACACTGATGATTTTTGCTGACGTCGAAAGCAAAAGTCATTGATGGTTATCAATCGGGAAGTGAACTTGGTCGCTCCGGCGACGCCCAACTATCTGAAATGGTCCCAGACCCCCATCACATTCGACCAGTCCGATCACCCGACGCACATTGCCACCCCTGGGAGACAAGCGTTGGTGGTCGACCCAGTCGTCGAAGGCACTCAACTGACCAATGTTCTGATGGATGGTGGTAGTGGCTTGAACATATTGTACGCAGAGACGTTGAAAGGGATGGGCATTCCGATGTCTAGACTCAGTACCAGTAACATGAGCTTCCACGGAGTCATTCCTGGAAAGAAGGCTGAGTCACTCGGCCAAATTGCTCTTGATGTGGTTTTTGGTGATTCGAAGCATTTCCAGAAAGAAAAGTTGACCTTTGAGGTCGTGGATTTCCAGAGCGCTTATCACGCTATTCTGGGAAGGCCAGCATATGCACGCTTTCATGGCCCGACCATGTTACGTGTATCTTAAATCAAGATGCCTGGTCCCAAAGGCGTGATCACCGTTACGGGCAATCGGAAGAAGGCGGAAGAGTGCTTCGGAAGGGCTCTAAGATCGCCGATGCTCGCTTGGCGATGGTAGAGCTACAATAGTATCGAAAACTGCAGATCCGAGTGATTTGTTGCGACCTAAGAAGCCCGCCACTGAGTCAAGATTCCAATCGACGGTGAGACGTAAACAGGTTCACATTCACCCGATCGATCCCAATGTTGCTCACCAACATCTCAACAACACTCGACTCAAAATAGGAAGAAGCGCTCATCCAGTTCCTCCGTGAGAACTGGGACATCTTTGCATGGAAGCCTGCTGACATGCCGGGTGTTTCCAGGGAGCTGGCTGAGCACCGCCTACGAGTCGACCCAAAAGTCAAACCGGTTAAAGAATATTTTCGGCGGTCCGCCGTCCAGAAGATAAAGGCCATTGGCGAAGAGGTGGCTCGGCTCTTAGCGGCAGAGTTCATCCGAGAGATCTACCACTCCGAGTGGCTCACCAATGTCGTCATGGTCCCCAAGAAGGACAAGTCGTTGCGCATGTGCATTGATTTCAAGCATATCAATCGGGCCTGCCCGAAAGATCATTTTCCTCTTCCTCGCATTGACCAAATAGTCGACTCAACTGCGGGATGTGAGAGGTTGTCTTTTTTAGACGCCTATTCCGGGTACCATCAGATCCGTCTGTATGGACCCGATGAGATTTAAACAGCTTTCATCACTCCATTCGGGTGCTTCTGTTATGTCACCATGCCATTCGGCCTCAACAATGTCGGAGCCACATTCATGAGGATGATTCAGAAGTGTTTGCTCACTCAAATCAGTCGGAATGTGGAAGCGTACATGGATGATATAGTGGTCAAGTCACGAAAGAGTTCCGACCTATTGACTGACCTTGCTGAAACATTTGCCAATCTCAGGAGGTATGATATCAAGCTTAACCCATCAAAGTGCACAATTGGAGTTCCTGGTGGAAAGTTACTCGGTTTTCTCATTTCTGAGCGAGGAATTGATGCTAGCCCCAAAAAGGTTGGCACTATACTCCGAATGAAGCGCCCTGTGCGTGTGCATGATGTCCAGAAGCTTACTGGATGCTTGGCCTCTTTAAGTTGATTCATCTCTCGCCTCAGTGAAAAGGCATTGCCTCTTTACCGACTGATGAAGAAGTCAGACAAGTTCGAGTGGACTCTGTTGATGCAGCGTTTGCAGAGCTAAAAGCTCGCTTCTCCACCCACCGGTGCTTGCTGCTCCTATCGGCAGAAAGAGCCTTTGTTGCTTTACATTGCAGCCACTAGACAAGTCGTCGACTGCATTTAAAGGTCGAAAGCAGGAAGAAGAAGGAAAAGCCTTCAAAGTTCAACGCCCAGTTTATTATCTTTCCGAAGTGCTGACCCCATCAAAGCAAAGATACCGTCACTATCAGAAGCTTGTTTATGGGATTTACATGACCACAAAGAAGGTTGCTCATTATTTCTCGGATCATTCCATTACAGTCGTCAGCGACGCCCCATTGTCGGAAATTCTTCATAACAGAGATGCAACTGGTCGAGTGGCTAAATGGGCGATTGAACTCCTTCCCCTTGATATCAAATTTGAGGCAAAGAAAGCCATCAAGTCCCAAGCAATAGCAGACTTCCTCGCCGAGTGGACTGAACAGCAGCTTCTGACTCAAGTTCACTCGGAGCACTGGACTATGTTTTTCGATGGTTCCAAGATGCTGAACGGTTCTGGTGCGGGGGTTGTATTGGTTTCCCCCCGAGGAGATAAGCTCAAATATGTTCTCCAGATTCACTTTGATTCTTATAACAACGAAGCAGAATATGAAGCACTCCTGTATGGGTTGCGTATGGCCATTTCACTCGGCGTCCGTCGCCTTATGGTCTATGGCGACTCGGATCTGGTTGTGAATCAAGTGATGAAGGAGTGGGATGTCGAAGCCCAGCTATGACAAAGTTATCGTAATGCAGATGAGAAAGTGGAGAAGAAATTCGAGGGTTAGAGCTTCATCATATACCCGATTGAAAAATCAAGCTGCGGATGATTTGGCGAAGATAGGGTCCAAGAGGGAAGCCATTCCCAGCAATGTATTTTGGAGCACATTCATGCACCACCGGTGGCAGGAGGATCCTTTCACGTAAGAAGCCCCGCAGCAAAAGAGTGCCAATGATCCGACTGAAGTTGAGGTCCCAGCCGTGGTCGACCTGATTATGGAAGTTGTGGTCATCACTCCCGATCGACAAGGCCGTACATCGATATATCCCAAGGAAAGAGCTCCCGAGAGAATGAAGAAGAGGTTCGACGGATCGTCTGGTCGATCCAAGGCCTTTACAGTGATCAAGGGACAGGTTATACGAGAAAGCGTGGTCGAGTCGGCCGTAAGTGTATCACGCGGAAGAAGGTCGATAATTCTTGAAGATATCCACTGGGGACCTGTGGCCATCATCGTCCTCTCGGACCATTGTGGCTAAAGCATACCGAGCGGGATTTTACTGGCCGAAAGCAAATGAAATGGCAAAATAAATAGTCGACAAGTGTGAAGGGTGTCAGTTCTATTCCAACATGTCACACAAGCCCGCCTCAGCCTTGAAGACCATTCCACTCATCTGGCCCTTTGCTGTTTGGGGATTAGACATGATTGGACCGCTGAGAACTGGCAGAAGCGGCTTCACTCATTTGCTAGTAGCAGTCGACAAGTTCACCAAGTGGATCGAAGCCAAGCCCATCAAGAACCTTGATGCATGCACTGCTATCAGTTTCATCAGAGAGTTGATATTCAGATATGGAGTTCCGCATAGCATCATCACTGACAATGGGTCAAACTTCGATAATGACAAGTTCAAAGCCTTCGCGCTCTCGTGGCACGCTGGTCGACTATGCTTCAGCTTGCTCATCCTCGACCGAATGGACAAGCGAGGCGTGCAAACGGCCTCATTCTCAAAGGGCTGAAACCACGGCTGATGCGTGATCTCAAGCACGCAGCAGGAGCTTGGGTCGACGAACTTCCATTAGTTCTCACGGGATTGAGGACCACTCCTAATCGGTCGATCGGGAGAACTCCATTCTTCCTGGTCTATGGAGCTGAAGCAGTTCTGCCGAGTGACCTGCTTCACAATGCGCCTCGAGTCGAACTATACTCTGAAGAAGAAGCGGAACAAGCCCGACAAGATGCAGTCGACCTCTTGGAAGAGGAGAGGGAGATGGCCCTGATCCGCTCGACTATCTATCAGCAAGACTTGCGTCGATTCCATGCCAGAAATGTGAAGAGTCGAGCCTTCCAAGAGGGAGATTTGGTCCTCCGAGTGGATCAACAGAAACCACACAAGCCCGCTCCCACTTGGGAAGGTCCCTTCATCGTCACAACAGTTCTCCACAACGGAGCGTATCATCTCTACAACGTTGATCGCCAGATCGACGAGCCTCGAGCTTGGAATGCGGAGCTGCTCCGCCCCTTTTATACTTAAATACTCACTCGGTTGAGATGCAATAAAAGTACTTTTGTAGTTTGTTTATCTAAGACAAGAATGTTATAATTTTCCCAGTGATTGTTATTACTTTTTGTTGAAATTTCCCCCATGGGTGGCTTAGCTGCGAAACCGTTCGCCTAAGTTTGTAAAAAAATCCTTTCCGAGTGGCGAGCCAGCCTCCCACTCGGGGCTTAGCTGCGAATCCGCTCGCCTAAGTATTCAAAATCCTACCGAGTGGTGAGCCAGCCTCCCACTCGGGGGCTTAGCTGCAGTCCAAGTACTTGCCTAAGTATTCAAAATCCTACCGAGTGGTGAGCCAGCCTCCCACTCGGGGGCTTAGCTGCAGTCCAAGTACTCGCCTAAGTATTCAAAATCCTACCGAGTGGTGAGCCAGCCTCCCACTCGGGGGCTTAGCTGCAGTCCAAGTACTCGCCTAAGTATTCAAAATTCGATCGAGTGGAGAGCCAGCCTCCCACTCGGGGGCTTAGCTGCAGTCCAAGTACTCGCCTAAGTATTTAAATCCTACCGAGTGGAGAGTCAGCCTCTCACTCGGGGGCTTAGCAACAGCCCAATGATTCTCCTAAACATCCAAAATAATGAACGCTTCGCAAGGACAACGAGGTGCAGGTCGACTGCTACCTTCTCCTTCAAAGCTACACCATAAAAATCCTACCAAGTGGAGAGCAAACCTCCCACTCGGGGCCTTAGCTGCAGCCCAGTGCTTGCCTATGTAATAAAAACCCTACCGTGTGGAGAGCAAACCTCCCACTCGGAGGCTTAGCTGCAGCCCAGTGCTCGCCTAAGTAATAGAAATCCTACCGAGTGGAGAACAAACCTCCCACTCGGGGGCTTAGCTGCAGCCCAGTGCTCGCCTAAGTAATAAAAATCCTACCGAGTGGAGAGCAAACCTCCCACTCGGGGGCTTAGCTGCAGCCCAGTGCTCGCCTAAGTGATAAAAATCCTACTGAGTGGAGAGCACACCTCCCGCTCGGAGGCTTAGCTGCAGCCCAGTGCTCGCCTAAGTAAGGAATTCATCCCAATCCGCAAGGACGACGAGGTGCAGGTCGACTGGTACCTTCTCCTTCGGAGCTTCGCCACAAGTACAACGTGCGGTCCATCCCAATCCGCAAGGATGATGAGGTGCAGGTCGACTGGTACCTTCTCCTTCGGAGCTTCACCACAAGTACAATGTGCGGTCCATCCCAATCCACAAGAACGACGAGGTCAGTCGCAGTCTGTGCTCCATCTCTACCTGCAAGATAGATGAAGTACAAGTCGACTGGAGTTTCACCTCAAGGATACTACCTACAACAATGAAATATATTCCGAATGAAGAGCAAAGTTCTCTCGAAGGTAAATAAAACATGTTCAAGGATAGATCAAGTTCGGATAAACGTCCTACGGATCCAAAAGTGCTCAGGCGTTAAGCATGTTAAAGTTTGTCGGTTACAAAAACCACTCGGCATTCCGAGGCAAATTTAAGGTGGGACTTAGAAGTTTTTTACTCCTCCGGTGGAGGACTGGAAGGTGCAACAAACTGGTCGAGGTCGATTCCATCAGCAATACGAGTAGCAGCAGCGTTGAAGGTCTCCATGAAAGATCGGAAGTCGTACTTCCTGGTGTTGGCAACTTTGAGGGACGCCAGCTTGTCCTCTTGCGCTTCCTTGCAGTGGACACGAACCAGAGACAAAGCAACATCAGCACCACACCTGGCAGAAGACTTTTTCCATTCTTGCACTCGACTTGGAATCTCATTCAGTCGAGTCATTAAGGATTCAAGGTCATTCTAAAGCGTCTGATCTGGCCAGAGAGTTGAGTCGATCCGCGACACCGCAGCTTTCAGTCGAGCAAGATAATCCACCACGCTAGCAACGCGAGACTCCAGTCGGAGCACATTCATAGCTGCTTCGTCCTTCACAGGAGAGTTGATGGGGTCCAGGCTGGTTTCCACTCGACTGGTTTCTTCTTTGAAGTTTTGAAAGAATTCTGAAAACACAACTCAGACTCAAAACAACAATCATGTGATGAGCCGGTGATAGCAAGATAGTCGGATAAAGAGATTACCTTCAAGCATGACGAATAGCTTCTTGGCGAGCCCTCCAAGATAAACCTCCAGGTCATTTCGCTTCCCTGCCAGTTGGCCGGCCTTGTCAGACAGAGCAATCTTGTCGTTCTTCAGTCGACTAACTTCCTCGTTGGCCGCGTCAAGAGCGGCTTTCAGTTTGGCATTTTCATCTTCAAGTTTGTCGACTGAGGCAAGTTTCTCTTCAGCGAGCTTTGTTTTCTCCAAAGCCGCCTTCTGTGCTTCTGCAAGGTCAAGATCCTTCTTCTTTAGAGTCTCCTCCAGTTTATCTGCAAAGCAACAATGAGAGCAGAGTTGAGAATGAATAGAAAAACAAAGACAGTCGTCAAAGTTCTCACCAGCCATACCTTTTGCTTCATCCTTCGCCTTCTGCAAATTCTCCTGAGCAAGCTTCAAGTTGAGGTTGAGCTGGATCTGTTTGTTCTCTAACTCAGTATAGCGAGCCACAAGCACGCAAGATTTCTACAAAGAGTCAATCAACAAAAGACATCAAAGACAGATCACTTCCGAGTGACTAAGGAAAAATCATAGCATTTCTAAGACTACAGTCGAATCAAAACATTCGACAAGAGTCTGGGACTACACTCCAGCGGTGCACTCAGCGATGCCCCACTGTTTTTACCAATTTGGTTCGACCAACAACCAAAAGAGGCAAAAGGTTATGATTCTAAAACCATGGCTAATCGTCACCGGTCACGGTAAAAAATAGTTCTTTAGACTATAGTCGATCGCACGCAGTCCACCATAGTCTCGGGACTACACCAGTGGGTGCACTCAGCGTGCCCCACCGGTTTTATGGTTCCATTCGACTTGGTCCGACCAGGCCGAGTGAAGAAGTTCAAAGTATAAAGACTATAGTCGATCGCACGCAGTCCATCATAGTCTCGGGGACTACACCGATGGGTGCACTCAGCGCCCCCACAAAAACTCAATCGACACACCCACCCGGTGGGTGTACAGATATGGAAATCTTCGAGAAGAAGCAGTTTGTAGCATGTCCTAACAGAGCAAGCAGTTTCAGGTAGCATATCCTAATAGAGCAAGCAACGATCGACTTACTTGGAAATTGCTCTGGAGAGCTGAACTAGCATCATAGGCCGCCTGGCTGGCCTCTTGGACTGCCTTCACTTGCTCCATCATGATCCCTGCCTGCCGTATAGCCTCCTTAGCAGCACTCACTCCGTCTTCCGGGACGTGGTGTATAGCAAAGAGGGATGGTGGATCAGCAGTCGACGAAGTGGGTCGGGCACTTGTCAGTGGTACAGCAAAAGACACGAAGCCAGTGGGGTTGCCTCCCTCGAAACCAGCGCCTCGAGTATCGTCACAATCTGAGCAGCCTTGCCAGCGAGCACCCTTTTGTTCTTCCTCTTCCTCAACGGCGCTTCCTCGTCATCATCGGGGAGATCAATGACATGAGGCGGAACTACAAGAAAGATTCAAAAGTAAACATGGAAATCCAATCGACTAAAAGTGAAACTACAGATATCATACCAAGGTTGGAGGTGGCGGCATCTTCCATTTCCTGATCTTCGTGCTTGGCTGAGGTCTCGGAGGTAGCAGCACTGCAGATTTCAAGAATCGGCTAATCAGTCATCAAGTCGACCAAAAGTACACTCATGTTGAATTGGGAAATACAAGTTCTGCTGGTTACCCGGAGATGGTTGGAATGACCATCCGCATCTTGGGCAGGGCCTTCGCCGGCTTTGACGACGTTGCTCGAGGTTGCTTCGGTGGTTTCTCAGTCGGCGCAGGGGAAGTTGTCCGAGGTCGCTTCGTCGACTGCCCAGTGGGAGCAACAGCTTTACCGCGCCCGGCCGCCGGGTCATGCGTCAACTTGGACCTTCCTTCCGAGCGGGGAGGATCGACGTCTTCCTCCTCTTCCTCCTCCTCCTCCTCTTCATCAGAGTTGTCGTCCCCCTCATCCTCCTCGTCGTTGGACTCCCATTCCTCCTGGATTTCACCTCCGCTTCCTTCTTCTTCTTCGACTAGTTCCTGCGCCCCGTTGGGCATCAAGTACATCTCAGTGGTGACCTAGAAGACAACAAAACAAGGCAGAAGTCAGTCGACGAATTGGCATCTAAACAGAATGAATGCAGCCGAATCACAGTCAGAGATAAGTGGTTATACCTTGTCTGCTTCGTAAGTCTTGTCGAGTGGTGGAATCCTCCTAGCTCCGCGAGGGTTATCTTTGTTTCCTGTGATGGCAGTCATCCACTTCTCCAGCGTGGTGTCACCGACCTCCTCTGGATGGACCCGAGTGGTATCATCCGTACCGGAGTACATCCACATCGGATGGCCTTGGTATTGGAGTGGTTGAATACGCCGACGGAGGAAAACTTCCAGAAGATCCAAGCCGGTCACCCCGTCGCGGATGAGCTGGACTACGCGTTCCATCAACAATTTTACTTGGGCCTTCTCCTCTGGTAGCACCTTCACGGAAGATGGCTTGTTCACTCGACTCATGGAGAAAGGAGGGAGTCCAGTCGACTGCCCCGGCGTCGGCTGGTCTTGGCAGTAGAACCAGGTCGACTGCCACCCTCTAACCGAGTCGGGGAGAGTCATAGCCGGAAAAGCGCTCTTCCCCCTCATTTGGACCCCGAGTCCCCCACACATCTGGATTACTTGGGTTCTCTCGTCATTCGGGTTCGTTTTCTTCACCGTCTAAGAGCGACAAGTGAATATATGCTTGAAGAGGCCCCAGTGCGGCCGACAGCCCAAGAAGTTTTCGCATAACGACACAAAAGCGGCAAGATAGACAATGGAGTTGGGAGTGAAATGATGGAGTTGGGATCCAAAAAAAGTTCAGAAACCCCCGGAAGAAAGGATTCGGCGGCAGAGAAAATCCCCGATCTACGTGAGTGGCTAGGAGGACGCACTCACCCTCTTCCGGCTGCGGCTGCCACTCCATTCCCGGAAGCCTCGCCGACCCATGGAGGATCAGTCCCTCGTTGGCCAGATCGTTGAGGTCCTTCTCGGTGATGGTCGAGCGGATCCAATCTCCCTGGACCCAACCTTGCGGCAGCTTGGACCGCGAATAAGATCCGCCCCGACTGGGCGCTCTCCACTTCGCCTTCGCCGCCGCCTTCTTCACCCGCTCCAAGGCTGCGGTCTTCTCCTTCACCATGGTCGCAGCGGCAGCGGTCTCGAGCTGCGGGCGCTGAGCAGGCTAAGGGCGCAGCAGGAAGATTTGGAGGCGGAGGGAGGGGAAGATTGAGGTCACACTGTTCAAAATACCCCGTCCGATGCTTTATATGAGGCCGCTTCCGAGTGGCTGACTGGTAGGACCAGGCAATCCCGTTAAATCTCGCAACAGGCGCGCACGCGATACGTGGCGAAAAAGGCGGCGTAAAGATCGAGGCGTCATCGTCTTATCCCATCCGAGTGCCGCGGTCTTCTCCGCTTCGCGCGCTTCCCAAAATTCAGATCCCGCGAAATCAGCTAACCGCGGAGCAACCTGTCAGACAACAGATTTCCTTCGATCCGTCGCTCGGAAATCCTCAAGTTCACAAAGTTCACTCGACAAATGTGAAGAATGGATCAAGGCGACTGAAAGATAAGTTGACGCCATCACTAAAAGATCGTTGATCCAGAGTAAGACACACTCGCAACGCGGAGAACATGTCGGAAAGATTATCAACTCCTTCCTCACTCAAACCTCGATCCATTCGGGAGCTAATGATGAAGTCATGTACCTAGGGTAGGGTCATAGACCTGCCCAAAGGTACCCTCCCCAAGGACACTTGCGAAAGAAGCGGCCTTCCAGTCGACCTGGTAGGTTTCCACTCGACAGATTCAAAGACACTCGACCATGAAGACCCACTCGACCACCGGGAGTCCAAGAGCCACTCGGTGTCCAAACGGTCTGTAGTTAAATAGTCTTTATGGTCATAATGACACTTTATGTAAGCGCTACGATGCGCCTAGCCTTAACGTACCTTAAACCCTCCGATACGTGGGCTGGCTGGGGTCCTGGCGCACTCTGTATAAGCCACCCTCCTCCACAGGTAGAAGGGTTCGCACCCCTGTAACACATACGCATATAATCCAGTCGACCGCCTCCGGGCTACAAGACGTAGGGTTGTTAGTTCCTCCTAGAAGGGCCTGAACTCGTAAATCCCTTGCGTATACAACTACTCCATAGCTAGGATCTTGCCTCTCCATTCCTACCCCCCCCCCATTCTACTGTCAGACTTAGAACCATGACAGTTGGCGCCCACCGTGGGGTCGGTGTTCTAGCGATTTGTTGGAGAAGTTGGGATTCTTTCAATCTCCTACATCATGGTTTCAGGTGGAGTTCTGGTCGAGGGCCGTGAGATTCATCTCGGTGCGCTCATGTTCGTCGCCGACGACTCCGCTTGGCTTCAGGAGGCTCCACTCGACGTGGACGCGCCCGTCCGCGGGGCGACGCACTTTCACACGTGTGTCTGCGGCGTCCTCCTGCGGCAACCGTCGACCCAGTATGGGTCGGCTCCTGTGCCGTCCTCGCCCCCAGTATCCCGCCGGCGCAAGCGTTCCGGTCGGTCGAGGCTTCAGCGATGGCTATTTTTGCAGGTTTCACTTCTTATGACGTGCTAGTAACGAAGGCACTGTCCATCACTTATATTACTAGAAAAAATTGGATCAGTCTGTTGTCTGAGTACAAGCTGAATCCCTATGATGAACTGTTGTTTGGTTTAACAAAAACGCCACAATTAGTCCTTCTCGTGTTTAAAAGAAATGAAGAAAAAACTGGATCACGGTCACAGATCCTAGTCAAGTTAGAAAGCTGATCATAGCGACCGCATACGATCGCTGTTGTCTCGCATGATCGAAAGAATCGCAGCTGCTCTAGCACCGACAATGCAGCAGCTCGGTCTGATCAAGCTGAGGATTGGGCACTGATGAAGTCATGTACCTAGGGTAGGGTCATAGACCTGCCCAAAGGTACCCTCCCCAAGGACACTCACGAAAGAAGCGGCCTTCCAGTCGACCTGGTAGGTTTCCACTCAACAGATTCAAAGACACTCGACCATGAAGACCCACTCGACCACCGGAAGTCCAAGAGCCACTCGGTGTCCAAACGGTCTGTAGTTAAATAGTCTTTATGGTCATAATGACACTTTATGTAAGGCGTTACCAGTAACGCCTAGCCTTAACGTACCTTAAACCCTCCGCTACGTGGGCTGGCTGGGATCCTGACGCACTCTGTATAAGCCACCCCCCTCCACAGGTAGAAGGGTTCGCACCCCTGTAACACATACACATATAATCCAGTCGACCGCCTCCGGGCTACAAGACGTATGGTTGTTACTTCCTCCGAGAAGGGCCTGAACTCGTAAATCCCTTGCGTATACAACTACTCCATAGCTAGGATCTTGCCTCTCCATTCCTACCCCCCATTCTACTATCAGACTTAGAACCACGACAGGCACCGACCGCATCAGCGGATCAGTCTGATCTACCGGAGGATCGGGCATCGACACCGGCACCTGCTCTGACACCGGCACCAGCTCTACAAGGAGCACCATCTCCGCCAGCAGCAGTGGCTTCGGCACCTGCACCAACACTTGCACTTGCATCTGCTCCGGCCCGTGCAGTTGCACCGGCAACAGACCCAGGCTGCGATTCAGACTTCATATACCAAAGTCCTTACGAAACCGACATGTCCACCTTCTTGGTAAGCATTGGCCGCCCAAGTGCTTCGTTCTTTTTATTTCCATGTTGTTTCACATGATTCACTGTGTTGATCTAACTGTTTGGGTATGTCTTCTTGTTTGCAAACAGAGAATTCCTAGAAACAACGAGGGAGTCGTTCAACAATCCGGCGATCATGCCAAGTTTCTCTTACCATGCGCAGCCTTGGTGTGAATGAACCTGCTCAATATACCGTAAGTACAAAGGATGGTCGCATGATGATTGATGCTAAAGGATGGTCAAGGTTCAAATCTAAGTCATATCTTGCGGTAGGGGATGATGTCAAAATCGAACTTTCTCGGCAAGGAGAGCTGGTCCAAATCAACTTTGAAATTCTTGATGCACGCGCATCGCCGAACTGATCTATCCTCCGAGATTTTGATGTAATAATCGGCATGGTGAAACAAGTGTCCTGTGTGTATAAGTAGTACGACTGTATTATTTATCACATGGTATATCGTTGATAGAATTGCAACTCGATTGCTGGTTTGGGCGTGCTCGATTTCATTCCAACAAATGTCGTGCTTTATTCAATTTTGTGTATTCGCCTTGCGGCAACATCTAAAACCAACGCCGCACCGATCACTTGCAATATAAAAAGCGCTGAGGTAGAACACATGGGCCCCCAAACATGCGAAGGTCGGCTCATGCCCAAAGTCCAGAACCGTTTGCTCGTTAGTGGCATCTAATATTTTCTTATAATTGGTGGCACGTGTAGGTTTTTTCAGAGTTAAGCAGTCTACTCGTTTGTTACTCTGTAATAACTCGGCTGTTACTAATGGCACTGAAGTTGAATAGATCGACATCCACAAGTTCCTACACTTTATTGATCGTCTTGAGGTCCTTGTGGGGCGTTTCAATGGTGGAAGGCCACATGGGATATGTGTGCCACTGCTGCACTCGTTGAACAGGTCCAACTGTGTTGAGAAACTTATGATACAAGTTGTTTTCTGTTATATATGTTGTTCATAAACTATTGCTTATACACAGTTTTACATCTGTGATCTTCTTGAAACAGGAACTGCCGAGTTCTATTATTCCAATACAGATGTCTGACCATGGTCGGGTCAGACTTGCGCTTGGTCACAACATGATGTTTATGTCAACCTACTCAATTCCCCTTGGAGGCAAAAAGATACTTATTCATGGGTGGTCTCAAATAATGAAGGCCCGTCCATCTAGGAGAATAGGACAGAAGATTATGTTCATGCTTTTCCATGGCTCTAAAGCGAATATCATGTTTATTGACCACGTTGCGAGATGAAGCCGCTTTCAGAAGGTTGTGGATGCGCGGGGTGGCGCCTGAGCCTTGTCCTGGGGCTTGGCGGCCTCACCCTTGGTTAACTATAGGCAAAGTAGCACTATTCGAGGCATGCTTTGTACGGTTGAACCTGTATAAGTACTCATACTGCTTTTAGCTTTGGTTGTTAAGTGCCCCTACTGGTTTCAGTTAAGGTTGTTAAGTACTCTTGCTGCTTTTACGATGCATCGTGTTTCTTGATCTGTCTTCCTCCAGCCGCCAAAACCAAACCAGCGCCGGCGGGGCCGCCTGCTTCCGCCTCCCACGGCTGGCTGCGCATGCATCGCCGCCCCACCGTCTCCTAAATCGTTAACGCCAACGTCCTCCGCGCGCTTTGGTGCGCTCGCCGCGGCGCCGCCCTCTCGCGTTGTCAACATGGTCAACAAACAACATGGATCGGCAGAAGTACGTGGAGAGGATGACAGTAGGGGCCCACCACATCAGCGTATGGAAAAATAAAATGCTTCCTCCTAGTGTTTTCCTGACATGTGGGACCCACGACATTGTGAGCGTATATAGTCAATAGACAAGAGAACAGCACAAGATCGGCCGACACAGGGGCGTAGCTACTCGGCAGATATTTTTTTGTCTGGTATTGTTGAGACGGAGCAGGGTTTGAACTGGGATGTGACCCGTCTAGCCCAGGCTTATATTTTATGTTCACCATGTGACCAGCCCAGCTATATTTTCTTTGTGAAAATGAGCCCAGTTTATTTTTTTTGAAGAATACCCAATCCAGGCCTACTTATTTTTCTATGCCCTGATGGGCTGCAACTCTTTCAAGACGCCTACAAATCTTGAAAGTAATATAAAATGGGTTGTAAATATAAAAACAGATGACAAATTGGCAATTACTTTATAATTTCTGAATTTTTTCACATTTTTAGATTCCTATTTCACTGGGCATTAACCTAATTTAAATATATCTTCAAAGTACTTTAAATCTTGCTCGAAATTTCGGTATTAAAAATAGTTTGGAACCCACAGAAATATGCGAAATTGGCCCTGGCCAACCAAAAAAAACGACTGCAATAAATTAAATAAGAAGTTGCCATGACGTATATATAAATTATTAAAAAAAGAGGGAGTGGTCTGACTTGTGGGCCTGTTTAGTTGACGCATATGCAAGATTTTTTTTAGTTATTATATACGTCAACAAACGATTCTAGCAGACGTAACCATTGGATGTCAATCCAACGGCCGTCGTGTTTCTTCAATCTCTGATCTTCTTGCTCCAGCCGCCAAAGCAGCGCCGGCGGGACCGCCTACTGATGTCTACTACACAACCTTCTTCTTGTAGACGTTGTTGGGCCTGCAAGTGCACAGGTTTGTAGGACAGTAGCAAATTTCCCTCAAGTGGATGACCTAAGGTTTATCAATCCGTAGGAGGCGTAGGATGAAGATGGTCTCTCTCAAACAATCCTGCAACCAAATAACAAAGAGTCTCTTGTGTCCCCAACACACCCAATACAATGGTAAATTGTATAGGTGCACTAGTTTGGTGAAGAGATGGTGATACAAGTGCAATATGGATGGTAGATATAGGTTTTTGTAATCTAGAAATATAAAAACAGCAAGGTAACTAATGATAAAAGTGAGCGTAAACGGTATTGCAATGATAGGAAACAAGGCCTAGGGTTCATACTTTCACTAGTGCAAGTTCTCTCAACAATAATAACATAGATAGATCATATAACAATCCCTCAACATGCAACAAAGAGTCACTCCAAAGCCACTAATAGCGGAGAACAAACGTAGAGATTATGGCAGGGTACGAAACCACCTCAAAGTTATTCTTTCGGATCAATCTATTAAAGAGTTCGTACTAGAATAACACCTTAGGACACAAATCAACCAAAACCCTAATGTCACCTAGATACTCCATTGTCACCTCAAGTATCCGTGGGCATGATTATATGATATGCATCACACAATCTCAGATTCATCCAACCAACACAAAGTACTTCAAAGAGTGCCCCAAAGCTTCTACCGGAGAGTCAGGAACGTGTGCCAACCCCTATGCATAGGTTCATGGACAGAACCCGCAAGTTGGTCACCAAAACATACATCAAGTGGCACATGATATCCCATTGTCACCACAGATAAGCACGGAAATACATACATCAAGTGTTCTCATAAAAGACTCAATCCGATAAGATAACTTCAAAGGGGAAACTCAATTCATCACAAGAGAGTAGAGGGGGAGAAACATCATAAGATCCAACTACAATAGCCAAGCTCGGGATACATCAAGATCGTGCCATAGAGGGAACACGAGAGAGAACACGAGAGAGAGAGAGAGAGAGATCAAACACATAGCTACTGGTACATACCCTCAGCCCCGAGGGTGAACTACTCCCTCCTTGTCATGGAGAGCGCCTAGATGATGAAGATGGCCACCGGTGATGGTTTCCCCCTCCGGCAGGGTGCCGGAACGGGCTCCCGAGGGGTTTTTGGTGGCTACAGAGGCTTGCGGTGGCGGAACTCCCGATCTATCTTGATATTCGATGTTTTTAGGGTACGTAGGCTTATATAGGCGAAAGAAGTCGGCCGGGAGGTGCTCGAGGGGCCCACGAGAAAGGGGCGCGCCCTGGGGCGCGCCCCTCTATCTCGTGGCCGCCTCGAGATCTTCCGACGTGAACTCAAGTCTCCGGGATCATATTCTTCCAAAAATCACGCTGCCGAAGGTTTCATTCCATTTGGACTCCGTTTGATATTCATGTTCCTCAAAATACTGAAACAGGCAATAAAACAGCAATATGGGTTGGGCCTCCGGTTAATAGCTTAGTCCCAAAAGTAATATAAAAGTGTATAATAAAGCCTAATATTGCTCAAAACAATAAACAATATAGCATGGAGCAATCAAAAATTATAGATACGTTGGAGACGTATCAAGCATCCCCAAGCTTAATTCCTGCTCGTCCTCAAGTAGGTAAATGATAAAAAGATAATTTTTGATGTGGAAAGCTACTAGGCATAATTTCATTGTAATTCTTCTTAATTGTGATATGAATATTCAGATCCGAAAGATTCAAGAAAAAAGTTTAATATTGACATAAAAATAATAATACTTCAAGCATACTAACAAAGCAATCATGTCTTCTCAAAATAACATGGATAAAGAAAGTTATTCCTACAAAATCATATAGTCTGTTTATGCTCTATCTTCACCACACAAAGTATTTAAATCATGGACAACCCCGATGACAAGCCAAGCAATTGTTTCATACTTTCGACATTCTCAAACTTTTTCAATCTTCACGCAATACATGAGCGTGAGCCATGGATATAGCACTTTGGGTGGAATAGAAGGGTGGTTGTGGAGAAGACAAAAAGGGAGAAGATAGTCTCACATCAACCGGGCTATGGAGATGCCCATCAATTGATATCAATGTGACTGAGTAGGGATTGGCATGCAACGGATGCACAAGAGCTATAAGCATTTGAAAGCTCAACAAAAGAAACTAAGTGGGTGTGCATCCGACTCGCTTGCTCACGAAGACCTAGGGCATTTTGAGGAAGCCCATCATTGGAATATACAAGCCAAGTTCTATAAAGAAAATTCCCACTAGTATGTGAAAGTGAAAACATAGGAGACTCTCCATCATGAAGATCATGGTGCTACTTTGAATCACAAGTGTGGTAAGAGGATAGTAGCATTGTCCCTTCTCTCTTTTTCTTTCATTTTTTTTGTTTTTTTTATTTGGGCCTTCTCTTTTTTTATGGCCTCTTTTTTCTCTTTTTTTTTCGTCCGGAGTCTCATCCCGACTTGTGGGGGAATCATAGTCTCCATCATCCTTTCCTCACTGGGACAATGCTCTAATAATGATGATCATCACACTTTCATTTTCTTACAACTCAACAATTAAAACTCGATACTTAGAAGAAAATATGACACTATATGAATGCCTCCGGCGGCGTACCAGGATATGCAATGAATCAAGAGTGACATGTATGAAGGAATTATGAATGGTGGCTTTGCCACAAATACGATGTCAACTACATGATCATGCTGGCAATATGACAATGATGAAGCGTGTCATAAAAAACGGAACGGTGGAAAGTTGCATGGCAATATACCTCGGAATGGCTATGGAAATTCCATGATAGGTAGGTATGGTGGCAGTTTTGAGGAAGATATATGGTGGGTGTATGATACCGGCGAAAAGTGTGCGGTATTAGAGAGGCTGGCAATGGTGGAAGGAGGAAGAGTGCGTATAATCCATGGACTCAACATTAATCATAAAGAACTCATATACTTATTGCAAAAATCTACAAGTTATCAAAGCAAAGTATTAAGCGCATGCTCCTAGGGGGATAGATTGGTAGGAAAAGACCATCGCTCATCCCCGACCGCCACTCATAAGGAAGACAATCAATAAATAAATCATGCTCCGACTTCATCACATAACGGTTCACCATACGTGCATGCTACGGGAATCACAAACTTTAACACAAGTATCTCTCAAATTCACAACTACTCAACTAGCATGACTCTAATATCACTACTTCCACATCTCAAAACAATCATCAAGCATCAAACTTCTCTTAGTATTCAACACACTCATAAGAAAGTTTTTACTATTCTTGAATACCTAGCATATTAAGATTATTTAAGCAAACTACCATGCTATTAAAGACTCTCAAAATGATATAAGTGAAGCATGAGATTTCATCTATTTCTTCAAAATAAAACCACCACCGTGCTCTAGAAGATATAAGTGAAGTACTAGAGCAAATGACAAACTACTCTGAAATATATAAGTGAAGATCAATGAGTAGTTAAATAATTGTGCAACTATGTGAAGACTCTATAACATTAAGGAATTTCAGATCTTGGTATTTTATTCAAACAGCAAGCAAAAAAAATTACATTTCAAGGATATCACAACTCATGTGAAGAAGCAAAAACTTAGGCTCAACCGATACTAACCGATAGTTCTTGAAGAAGAAAGGTGGGATGCCTGCCGGGGCATCCCCAAGCTTAGATGCCTGAGACTTCTTGAAATGTTATCTTGGGGTGCCTTGGTCATCCCCAAGCTTGAACTTTTGTGTCTCCTTAATTCCTCTCATATCATGGTTTCCCTTTTTATCAAAAGCTTCATTCACAACAAACTCAACAAGAACTCGTGAGATAGGTTAGTATAAACCAATGCAAAACCTTATCATTTTATACTGTAACAAATCACTAACATTATTATTCAACATTCCATACTAAATGCCTCTGCATATTTAATACTCCTATCCTTAAATAGAATCATTAAACAAGCAAACATATGCAAACAATGCAAACATAACAGCAATCTTCCAAAACAGTACAGTCTGTAAAGAATGCAAGAGTATCAATACTTCCCTGACTCCAAAAATTATGAACTAAAATTACCACTGTAATAAATTTATCATAGCTCAATATGAAAAAAGATTCAACATTATACCGCTCTCTGAATTTTCTAGGGAATTTTTGCAACAGCAGTAAACTTTCTGTTTTCAAACAGCAACATGTATACTAGCAAAATAAGCATGGCAAAGGCTATCCTTGACATTTTTATTGAAACAAAGATGCAAAACATTATTATAAATAATAGCAAGCAAAAAACTAACAAGATAAAATGACGCTTCAAGCAAAACACATATCATGTGGCAAATAAAAATATAGCTCCAAGTAAAGTTACCGATGAACGAAGACGAAAGAGGGGATGCCTTCCGGGGCATCCCCAAGCTTAGGCTCTTGGTTGTCCTTGAATATTACCTTGGGGTGCCTTGGGCATCCCCAAGCTTAGGCTCTTGCAAATCCTTATTCCATAGTCCATCGAATCTTTACCCAAAACTTGAAAACTTCACAACACAAAACTTAACAGAAAACTCGTGAGCTCCGTTAGCAAAAGAAAACAAAACACCACTTCAAGGTACTGTAATGAACTCATTATTTATTTATATTGGTGTAATATCTACTGTATTCCAACTTCTCTATGGTTCATACCCTTCGACACTACTCATAGATTCATCAAAATAAGCAAACAACACACGAAAAACAGAATCTGTCAAAAACAGAACAGTCTGTAGTAATCTGTAACTAACACAAACTTATGGAACTCCAAAAATTCTAAAATAAATTGGTGGACCTGAGGAATTTTTCTAGTAATAATATGTAAAAAGAATCAAATAAATATCACTCTCCATTAAAAAGTTGAAGCTAATCTCATGAGCGCTAAAGTTTCTGTTTTTTTATAGCATGATCATAAAGACTTCACCCAAGTCTTCCCAAAGGTTCTACTTGGCACAAACACTAATTAAAAAATAAAACCACTTCTAAACAGAATCTAGATGGATTATTTATTATTAAACAGAGCCAAAAAGCAATAAACTAAAATAAAATTGGGTTGCCTCCCAACAAGCGCTAACGTTTAATGCCCCTAGCTAGGCATGATGATTTCAATGATGCTTACATAAAAGATAAGAATTGAAACATAAAGAGAGCATCATGAAGAATATGGCTAGCACATCTAAGTCTAACCCACTTACTATGCATAGGGATTTTGTGAGCAAACAACTTATGGGAACTATGATCAACTAGCATAGGAAGGTAAAACAAGCATAAGTTCAAAAATTGAAGCACATAGAGAGGAAACTTGACATTATTGCAACTCCTACAAGCATATGTTCCTCCCTCATAATAATTTTCAGTAGCATCATGAATGAATTCAACAATATAAGCAGCACCTAAAGCATTCTTTTCATGATCTACTAGCATAGAAAATTTACTACTCTCCACATAAGCAAAATTCTTCTCATTCGGAATAGTGGGAGTATCATAAGAGACTTGAACACTAAAAATTGTTTCCACATTAAAAGAGTATTGTTCAGAAAGAGGGTAATCATAATCATGAAAAGATTTTTAAATATAATCATCACTACTTTTTATAGCATAAGTTTCATCACAATAATCATCATAAGTAGCAACTTCGTTCTCATCGTAATCGATTGAAACCTCTCCCAAGATAGTGGAATCATCACTAAATAAAGTTCACACTCTTCCAAATCCACTTTGAAATTCATCACAATAAGATTCAACATCCTCCAAAATAGTGGGATAACTACTTCCTAAAGTTGACACTCTTCCAAACCCACTTTCATCAATATAATCATCATAAGTAGGAGGCATGCTATCATCATAACAACTTTGCATATCAAAACTTGGGATGCTAAAAATATCATCTTCCTTAAACATAGCATCCCCAAGCTTGGGACAAACATTAATTTCAGCAAATATATTCTCAAATATTTCATCCTCATCAAACATAGCTTCCCCAAGCTTGGGCCCTTCCATATCATAAGCATAATCACTCTCATCATTAAAAATATTGATAGCACCAATATATAGTATAGCAATTATCATCATCACAATGAGTAATAGGAGCAATATCATTTGGGAGGGATACCTTTCTACCTTTGTTGCTCCTTCTTTTCTTTTTCTTCTTCACATTATGTGTGGTTTCAACCTTCCTTTTTGAGCTCCTTATTGATGAGATTGGTTGAATAGAAAGCTCTTCCTCGTTACCTAATTAATCATAAGAAATAATAGGAGGATATTGGGAAGTCTCTTCCCTTTCATTAGTATTCTCATCATCTTCTATTTGCTTTCTTTTCTTTAGGTAATTTGCAATATAAGGATTTTCAATGCAATTCTCCACACAAAACATATAAATCTTTTCTAGATCAATATCAAGGAATTTCTGTTGGGCAAATTCTGGAAGGTCCTTAAGTAAACGTTTCAATTCTTCATAACCCAAAAGCAAACTAATTTCATTGTAATGTGCAAGGGAAATCAAATCATCACAATTTTTGGACACGATTCGATCATGAAACAATTTGCATAGGAGATGTAGATGACCACGTTCATTGCAAAGTTCACAAGTACGACAAAGGAAATTTAAATTTTCAGCACTCACATTTAGCCTTTCTTGCAAGCATTTAGTTTCTAAATGCTTATGCCTCTTGCAATATATATCTTCTCTATTTGGTGTGTTCATGCAAACATGCACTCCACAAAAGTTGACATGCTTATAAGAGATATTTTCATCATGACTAGAGCAATCATCATTAGTACTATGGATATTCAAGGAGTTTATACTAACACCATTGCAATCATGCTCATCATTCAAGATTCAGTACCAAGCATTTTAATGCATTCTTCTTCTAGCACTTGAGCACAATTTTCCTTTCCATCATACTCACGAAAGATATTAAAAAGATGAAGCGTATGAGACAAGCTTAACTCCATTTTTTAGTTTTATTTTATAGACTAAACTAGTGATAAAACAAGAAACAAAAAGATTCGATTTCAAGATCTAAAGATATACCTTCAAGCACTCACCTCCCCGACAATGGCGCCAGAAAAGAGCTTGGTATCTACTACACAACCTTCTTCTTGTAGACGTTGTTGGGCCTGCAAGTATACAGGTTTGTAGGACAATAGCAAATTTCCCTCAAGTGGATGACCTAAGGTTTATCAATCCGTAGGAGGCGTAGGATGAAGATGGTCTCTCTCAAACATCCCTGCAACCAAATAACAAAGAGTCTCTTGTGTCCCCAACACACCCAATACAATGGTAAATTGTATAGGTGCACTAGTTCAGCGAAGAGATGGTGATACAAGTGCAATATGGATGGTAGATATAGGTTTTTGTAATCTGAAAGTATAGAAACAGCAAGGTAACTAATGATAGAAGTGAGCGTAAACGGTATTGCAATGATAGGAAACAAGGCCTAGGGTTCATACTTTCACTAGTGCAAGTTCTCTCAACAATAATAACATAGATATATCATATAACAATCCCTCAACACGCAACAAAGATTCACTCCAAAGCCACTAATAGCGGAGAACAAACGTAGAGATTATGGTAGGGTACGAAACCACCTCAAAGTTATTCTTTCGGATCAATCTATTAAAGAGTTCGTACTAGAATAACACCTTAAGACACAAATCAACCAAAATCCTAATCACCTAGATACTCCATTGTCACCTCAAGTATCCGTGGGCATGATTATAGGATATGCATCACACAATCTCAGATTCATCCAACCAACACAAATTACTTCAAAGAGTGCCCCAAAGCTTCTACCGGAGAGTCAAGAACATGTGCCAACCCCTATGCATAGGTTCATGGGCGGAACCCGCAAGTTGGTCACCAAAACATACATCAAGTGGCACATGATATCCCATTGTCACCACAGATAAGCACGGCAAGACATACATCAAGTGTTCTCATAAAAGACTCAATCCAATAAGATAACTTCAAAGGGAAACTCAATTCATCACAACAGAGTAGGGGGAGAAACATCATAAGATCCAACTACAATAGCAAAGCTCGGGATACATCAAGATCGTGCCATAGAGGAACACGAGAGAGAACATGAGAGAGAGAGAGATCAAACACATAGCTACTGGTACATACCCTCAGCCCCGAGGGTGAACTACTCCCTCCTTGTCATGGAGAGCGCCGGGATGATGAAGATGGCCACCGGTGATGGTTTCCCCCTCCGGCAGGGTGCCGGAACGGGCTCCCAAGGGGTTTTCGGTGGCTACAGAGGCTTGCGGCGGCGGAACTCCTGATCTATCTTGATATTCGATGTTTTTAGGGTACGTAGGCTTATATAGGCGAAAGAAGTCGGTCGGGAGGTGCTCGAGGGGCCCACGAGACAGGGGGGCGCGCCTTCCTATCTCGTGGCCGCCTCGAGGATCTTCTGACGTGAACTCCAAGTCTCCAGGATCATATTCTTCCAAAAAATCACTCTGCCGAAGGTTTCATTCCGTTTGGACTCCGTTTGATATTCCTTTTCCTCGAAATACTGAAACAGGCAATAAAACAGCAATATGGGTTGGGCCTCCAGTTAATAGGTTAGTCCCAAAAGTAATATAAAAGTGTATAATAAAGCCTAATATTGCTCAAAACAATAAATAATATAGCATGGAGCAATCAAAAATTATAGATACGTTGGAGACGTATCACCTACTCCGCCTCCGTGGCGGGTTTGTCTTGCCTTGGCCTCAACACCCCTACTACTCCCACCGCTGGCCAGGGCATCCCTCTACTCACCCAGACCCCCTGTTATTCTGCGACGACGACAGCCTCACACCGCAGCCGAACCGGTGAACCCTCGTACTCCTCTCCGTGCGGGCTTCCACTGCCGCGTCTTCCCCGGCTCCGCGCCATCCCCTTCCTAGGCCTCGCCATCGTACACTGCTGTGGTGCTCTCGGGGCGGTGTGGTCAATGTGGTCAACGACTGACTTCCATCGGAAGAGTAGTGTACGTGGAGAGGCTGACAGTTGGGTCCACGGCAGCCGCAAGGAAGTGCCTCCTTATTACGCGGAAAATAATTATTCCTTCACCAAACAGCAGGGACCCACCGGACGGCCCACCAGTATTTCGCGAAAAAAAAACGTTTCCCCTGACTGCTGGGACCCACAGGATGGGCCACCGTATTTCGCAAAAAAAAGGTTCCCCTCGCTGTCAGCTCGGAGCCACCGGAAGTGCCTCCTTATTATGCACAAAAAAATGAATACCCCCCTGCTAGCTGGGACCCGCCTTGGTGGGAGACTGACTTGTGGGCCTACTAAGTTGACTGGGACGGAGGCCTTTGTCAACTTTAGTCAATATATGAACGATTCTAGATCCAGTGACCGCACGATGTCCATCCAACGGCCGTAGTGCTTCTTGAACCTCTGGTCTTCTTGCTCCAGCCGCCCAAAGCAGCGCCAGTCGTGCCGCCTGCTCCTGTCGCCCGTGGCTGGCTGTGATGCCGCGGAGGCCTCACCCCCCCCCCCTACTACTCCCACCGCTGGCCAGGCCATCCCTATACGCACCCACACCCCCTGTTATTCTGCGCCGACGGCAGTCTCACACCGCAGCCGAGCAGTGAACCCTCATACTCCTCTATCGTGGGCATCCATGCGCGTCTTCCCGGCTCCGCGTCGTCCCTTCCTAGTCCTCGCCGTCGTCCACCGCCCTGGTGCTCTCGGCGGGCGTGGTCAACGTGGTCAAGGAATGGCTTCCATCGGACATGGATTTGTCGTGGAGAGGCTGACAGCTGGGTCCACGGCCGCAGCAAGGAAGTTCCTCCTTATTACGCGCAAAATAATTACTCCTCCACCTAACAGCAGGGACCCACCGGATGGGCCACCGTATTTCATGAAAAAAATGTTTCCCCCTGACTGCTGGGACCCACCAGCTACATCTTCGCACGCAAGGAAGTGCGTCCGAAAAAACAACGACTCGCCCCCCTGACTGCTGGGACCCACCAGCTACATCTTCGCACGCAAGGAAGTGCGTCCGGAAAAAAAACGCCCCCCTGACTGCTGAGACCCACCAGCTACATCTTCGCACGCAAGGAAGTGCGTCCGGGCAAAAAAAAACAAAACAATTCCCCCCTGACTGCTGGGACCCAGCAGCTACACCTTCGCACGCAAGGAAGTGCGTCCGGGCAAAAAAACGATTCGCCCCACTAACTGCTGGGACCCACCAGCTACATCTTCGCAGACAAGGAAGTGCATGACAGTCGGGACCCACCTGGTCAAAGCGTACGTAGCATTGTCATTCTGGTCGCGAACGTGTACGTACATATATACTGGTCGATGTAGAGGTGCGCACGTGTCGTAGTAAAGGCGCGTATGTGTCGTAGTAGAGGCGCGCACGTAGCATGTACACGTACGTACAGCGGCCAGGGTGCAAGAAAGAAAATACGGCCACGTACGTACATACGGGCAGGGTCTCGAACGCCTACTCGCGCATACGTACGGCCAGGGCTCGTGTACATGGCTGGGTCGGAACGGAGAAACAACGTCGTCGTCGTGTTCATGGGGAGGCAACGGAATGCGTCGTGTTCATAGGGAGGCAACGGAATGCGTAGTGTTCATCGAGAGGCAACGGAACGCGTGGGAGCCAACCAGCTGGGTTGGAACGGAATGCGTGGTCGTGATCATCGGGAGGGCTTGGACGGAACAGGCGATGGAAACGAGGCCTGGCGTACCGCAAAACGGAGGAAACGGCCTTGTGTTCGACCGGCCACATTCGAAATGGGATCCTGTTCATCGGGAGGGTTCTGGCGTACCACAAAACGGAGGAAGCGGACCTCCTATGGTCGAAACGGGGGTACTGTTGATCGGAGGGGTGTGGCGTACCGCAAAACGGACGAAATGGACCTCCTACGGTCGAAACGGGGGTCCTGTTGATCGGGAGGGGTGTGGCGTACCGCAAAATGGACGAACCGGACCTCCTACGGTCGAAACGGGGGTCCTGTTGATCGGGAGGGGTGTGGTGTACCGCAAAACGGGACTCCACGGGATACTGTTCATCTCCACCATCGACCTCCTCCAGCCTCCACGGGCTACCGTCGACCTCCTCCAGCCTCCACCGGCTCCTGTTCATCCAGCCTCCACCGCGCTCTACTCCACCGCTACTGTTCAACCACCCCTCCATGGGCACCCCTCCACTGTCTACTGTTAATCCAGCCATCCACACCACAGGGTCCTGTTCAACCACCCCTCCACGGGCACCCCTCCACCGTCTACTGTTCATCCAGCCCTCCACACCACGGGGTTCTGTTCATCCAGAGGCAACGCCACCGCTCCTTTATTCATCAACCCCCCCGCAATGCTCACTGTTCATCCAATCGATCGGCTTGATTAGCAGCAATAGCGAAGAATCGCTCGATCGGGTTCGATTAACAGCCATCGATCGATCGCTCGGGTTCGATGAACGCGTAGCTGCGGTCTGTCGCCGGGTTCATTAGAGCCCAAAGCCTCGCTCGGGTTCGATTAGAGCCAACGCCTCGCACACGCAGCAGCGTGTCACGAGGGAAGCAGCGCATCGCTTCGCCCCCGACCTCCCACCGTAACCGGGAACTCCCCGAAATTTTCCTCCCCCTCGCTTCTACCATGATTTTTTCCGTCATGGACGGCCCAAAGAATGTCATGCAGCTGCGTCTCCGGCCCGCCCAGGACGAAAAGCCCATTTCTGTCATGATTTTTTGTCATAGAAGTAGGAGCCCACCACATCTATGATGATACTCGGTTTTGTCACAATTATTGTCATAGAAGTGTCATATGTATGACAGGAAAAAAAATCATCCGGCCCAAAATGTCACGGATGTGTCTTTTTTTTGTAGTGTAGCAAATTTCCCTCAAGTGGATGACCTAAGGTTTATCAATCCGTGGGAGGCGTAGGTTGAAGATGGTCTCTCTCAAACAACCCTGCAACCAAATAACAAAGAGTCTCTTGTGTCCCCAACTCACCCAATACAATGCTAAATTGTATAGGTGCACTAGTTCGGCGAAGAGATGGTGATACAAGTGCAATATGGATGGTAGATATAGGTTTTTGTAATCTAAAAATATGAAAACAGCAAGGTAAATAATGATAAAAGTGAGCATAAACGTTATTGCAATGCCTTGAAACAAGGCCTAGGGTTCATACTTTCACTAGTGCAAGTTCTTTCAACAATAATAACATAATTGGATCATATAACTATCCCTCAACATGTAACAAAGAGTCACTCCAAAGTCACTAATAGCGGAGAACAAACGAAGAGATTATGGTAGGGTACGAAACCACCTCAAAGTTATTCTTTCGGATCGATCTATTCAAGAGTCCGTAGTAAAAATAACATGAAGCTATTCTTTCCGTTCGATCTATCATAGAGTTCATACTAGAATAACACCTTAAGACACAAATAAACCAAAACCCTAATGTCACCTAGATACTCCAATGTTACCTCAAGTATCCATGGGTATGATTATACGATATGCATCACACAATCTCAGATTCATCTATTCAAACCAACACAAAGTACTTCAAAGAGTGCCCCAAATTTCTACTGGAGAGTCAAGACGAAAATGTGTGCCAACCCCTATGCATAAGTTCACGAGGTCACGGAACCCGCAAGTTGATCACCAAAACATACAACAAGTAGATCATGGGAATATCCCATTGTCACCACAGATAAGCACATGCAAGACATACATCAAGCGTTCTCAAATCCTTAAAGACTCAATCCGATAAGATAACTTCAAAGGGAAAACTCAATCCATTACAAGAGAGTAGAGGGGGAGAAACATCATAAGTTCCAACTATAATAGCAAAGCTCGCGATACATCAAGATCGTACCACCTCAAGAACATGAGAGAGAGAGAGAGAGAGAGAGAGAGAGAGATCAGACACATAGCTACTGGTACATACCCTCAGCCCCGAGGGTGAAATACTCCCTCCTCGTCATGGAGAGCGCCGGGATGATGAAGATGGCCATCGGTGATGGATCCCCCCCTCCGGCAGGGTGCCGAAACAGGGTCCTTATTGGTTTTTGGTGGCTACAGAGGCTTGTGGCAGCGGAACTCCCGATCTAGGTTATGTTCTGGGGGTTTCTGTATATATAAGAGGTTTTGGCATCGAGAACAAGTCAGGGGGGTCTCCGGGCTGTCCACGAGGTAGGGGGCACGCCCAGGGGGGTGGGCGCGCCTCCCACCCTCGTGGGAAGACCGGGACTCTTCTGGCCCAACTCTTTTACTCCATGGCCTTCTTCTGGTCCAAAAATAAACTCCGTCAAGTTTCAGGTCAATTGGACTCCGTTTGGTTTTCCTTTTCTGCGATGCTCAAAAACAAGGAAAAAAACAGAAACTGGCACTGGGCTCTAGGTTAATAGGTTAGTCCCAAAAATCATATAAAATATCATATAAATGCATATAAAACATCCTAGAAGGATAATATAATAGCATGGAACAATCAAAAATTATAGATACGTTGGAGACGTATCACCTCCCAACGCGCTCTGCCCTGATCCACCAAGGTCTGAGCATCGACACCACCGCGCGCCGGGTCATGCCCACGAGGTTTGTTACGGTGTTGTTCACTGCTTGAAACTACTGGCGAGTCAATGTGCCTGCTATAACTCTGGCTTGGTCGATGGGTTGAGTGAATCCTTTCACGACTGTACGAATAAGCCGCCTGTTGATCCAGCGTTGTCTAAAGAAGTCCTCTGGCCCTCCGTGTCTCTATCACAGCAGGAGACTCGCCTTCAACTAGGAGAGCCGCCAATCGTGTCGCCGCAGCAATCATACTATCCAAAGGGTTAGAATAATGACCAGGCGGTGTCGGAACGTGCTGAGGCAGAGTATTATTCAAACAAGGCGGATCCACCGTACGCGGCTGAACCGGCGCTCCAGTCACGGGTGCCTCAACCGCCGGGTTCACCACCGGTCGGTCACTGGTCCCTGCTCTGGGCGTGTTGAAGAGTTTTCTCGCATCATAAACCGGGGGTAAATGACTCTGGTGCCTCATTCTCATGATTTCATTTGAAGCGTTTTGATCTAGGGTGAGCCGGAAAGAGTCTGCCTGAATCCGTTGTGCCTGAGCGTCCATAGCAGATTGCTCCGTGGCCATCCTAGCGTTCTCAGCTGCCAGTCCCTCCTTAGCTTGAGCTATCTCATCCCGTAGCTTCGCAACATCCACCTTATGTTTTTCTTGAGTATCCGGGGTCATCTCCATCCCCATCAAAGTCGCCAAAGCCTCCAACAACTCTGTCAAAACCTGAGCCGGCGGGCGCGCAGAGCCGCTAGCACCACCCGCCACCGTAGTCGTTGAGCTAGAGTTAATAGCCGCGACGGTCGTTGAACCGAGCACCGGCTGTGTACCGGCCATGAATATCGCCACCCTGTTCGACGGCTCATAGTGGTTCGGAATACTGTCGCCATCGGAACAGGCCCAAGCCGACCATCTTGCACTTGATACATTGAATTAGTCTCACCTGTGGACGATTCTCCATTATAGTAGACGGCCGTCTCACCACCAGACACAGCTTCTTCCTCAAATTCTGCCCCATGGATGAAACCAACAAAGGCATGCTTCACGGCGGGTTGAACCTGGGCGGGTCGTGCACGCTGAACCGTCACAACTAGGTTAGCTTAAAGGGGTTAAACGGGACAAAGGACACAAAGAGTTTATACTGGTTCAGCCCCTCGCGGTGGAGGTAAAGGCCCACTCCAGTTTGGGATTGTATTGCTTGGGTTTCGATTACGAGGGAGCGAATACACTTGACCTAGTTCTCGATCTCTTGTTTCTTGCCCTTAACTTGCCACTGGGTCACCCTTTTATATACACAGGTTGATTCCCGGCGGCTTATAGAGTCCCGGCCGGCTCATACACAATGTGTCCAGCTCGGTGACTAACTAAGCTTGCCTTACAATACAAGTCATACATATGGCGGTTCATCCTCTTGGGCCTCAACTCCCCTCTGGGTCTTGGGCCATCAACAGGCTTTGCTATGACCCGCCATCTTCATCGATAAGTCGCCAGTGGTATGACCCGGACCCTCCTGGGCGGTTCATACCCAGTAGTTATATCCCCAACAGGCACTCCCCTTGGCTTCCGCCAAGCTTGGGGGAGGTGCCCTGGTTCGTATCATCCCACTATCTTTTTGCCTTTACTCATTTTAGTTCGATCTTTTGCTTTAGATGAATAAAAGTTGGGTTTGATCCTTTCTTCTTTGAGAGTTTGCTTAATGATCTATCATTGTAATCGTGTGCAAGTTATATAATAAAGTTTAGTTTGAGTTTTTGCTTTCTTTACTTTCATGTTGCAAATAAAAGAAAGGAAATAAGGAATAAAAAGAGAAAGTAAATAAATAAAAGGAAAGAAATAATGAAAGAAGATCATATACTAATCTTATGGTAGGTGATGACACCACATAAGGAAAAGTATAAGTAGAAAATTTTATTAGAGATTGACAAACATAGCATTAGTCAATGATGCAAATCATGAAAGAATTAATAAGGGAAGAGAAGATTCACATATAAATATACTATCCTAGAAATCTTTTGTGACGGTGAGCCCTCATCAAAATATTATATGCCAAAATTGTTGACGCTGGACAAGGAAGAGAACTTAATGGTTTATGTTTGTTTATACTCACATATAAGTCATATTGTCATGGATCCTTCAACATGTGGTGCTTGCCCCCTATCTTTGCTAGCCAAAAATTCTGCACTAAGTAGAGATACTACTTGTGCATCCAAAAACCCTTAAACCCAAATCTTATTTTCAGTTGTCCACCATACCTACCTAGGGATTGAGCAAGATCCCTCAAGTAAGTTGTCATCGGTGCAAAAAGGCAATAAAAATTGATTCTAAATGTGTGAGATCGTTTAGTGTAAGAGAAAATTCAGCGTTCCACGAACTTGTGATGGTGAAGAATAAAAGCGACAGACTGCATAATAAAAGTCACTATTAAAAGGGGCATGCAACGTGACGTTCTTTAGCACTAATGTGTTGAGCATACAAACAAATAAGCGCATGGCAACCTCTGCTTCCCTCTACGAAGGGCCTATCTTTTATTTTTTATGTACTTACTTTTATGCAAAGAGTCAAAATTTTCCTTCTATTCCTTTTTATTTTTCTCCTTTGGCAAGCATCATGTGGTGAGGAAAGATCTAGGAACATATGTCCAGTTCAATATAGATAGCATAAGTTATTATTGTTGACATCACCCTTGAGGTGAATACGTTGGGAGGCGAAACTATGAGCCCCTATCTTTCTATGTGTCCGGTTGAAACGTTTTGCTCATGTGTACGCGGTGAGAGTTAGCAATCATAGAAGACTATATGATTGTTGAGTATGTGGACTTGCTTCAAGGCTCCGATATGTGACCTTTCCTGAAAAGATGATGAATTGTAGTTGCAAAGTTGACTGAGAACATAGTTTGTTGGTTTTTAATAGAGTTTTTGCTTTATACTTCAATAGTGTGATGAATTGTCACTTATTCATGAGAAGTATATGATAAAAGTTCTATAAAAGAAGCCTTATATTTAAATTTGTTGTTGTTATAATAATGAACATGATGCTTCTATGTTCGTATTTTGTTTTTATCGACACCTCTCTCTCAAAGCATGTGGACATGTTTTCCGATTTCGGTTTTCGCTTGAGGACAAGCGAGGTCTAAGCTTGGGGAATTGATACATTCATTTTGCATCATGTTTTCTTACTGTTATTTAGGATGTCTTTATCCATAATAATGCTTTTTGCGAGTCATTCTAATGCCTTTTCTCTCATAATATGCAAGGTATACACAAAGAGGGAGGATTCCGGCAGCTGGAAATCTGGACCTGGAAAAGCTACGCCAAGCCACCTATTCTGCAGAACTCCGAACAAGCTGAAACTTCACGAGGAATTTTTATGATATATTTTAGGAATATTGGAGAAAATAACTACCAGAGGGGGCCCACCAGTTGGGCACAGCGCGCCCTGGTGGGTTGTGCTCACCCAGGCCTACCTCCGATGCCCATCTTCTGGTATATAGGTCATCTTGACATAGAAAAAATAAGGGGAGGACTTTTGGGATGAAGCGCCACCGACTCGAGGCGGAACTTGGGCAGGAGCACTTTGCCCTCCCGTGAGCGATTCATTGGGAACTTCCCCGGAGAAAATCATGTCATCATCATCACCAACAACTCTCCCATCTTGGGGAGGGCAATCTCCATCAACATCTTCAATAGCACCATCTCATCTCAAACCATAGTTCATCTCTTGTGTTCAATCTTGGTACCGAAACTATAGATTGGTGCTTGTGGGTGATTAGTAGTGTTGATTACATCTTGTAGTTGATTACTATATGGATTATTTTGTGGAATATTATATGTTCAGATCCAATGTGCTATTTAATACCCCTCTGATCTTGAGCATGATAATTATTTGTGACTAGTTACTTTTGTTCTTGAGGTCACGGGAGAAATCATGTTGCAAGTAATCATGTGAACTTGATATGTGTTCGATATTTTGATAGTATGTATGTTGTGATTCCCTTAGTGGTGTCATGTGAACGTCGACTACATGACACTTCACCATATTGGGCCTAAGGGAATGCATTGTGGAGTAACAATTATATGATGGGTTGCGAGTGATGAAGCTTAAACCCCAGTTTATGCGCTATTCCATAAGGGACCGATTGGATCCAAAAGTTTAATGCTATGGTTAGAATTTATTCTTAATACTTTTCTCGTAGTTGTGGATGCTTGTGGGAGGGTTAATCATAAGTAGGAGGTTTGTTCAAGTAAGAACAGCACGTAAGCACCGGTCCACCCACATATCAAATTATCAAAGTAGCGAACACAAATCGAACCAACATGGTGAATGTGACTAGATGGAAATCCTGTGTACCCTCAAGAACGCTTTGCCTATCATAAGAGACTGTTTTGGCCTGTCCTTTGCCTAAAAAGGATTGGGCTACCTTGCTGCACTTTTGTTACTACTATCGTTACTTGTTCGTTATAAATTACCTTACTATCAAACTACTCTGCTACTTATAATTTCAGCACTTGCAGACATTACCTTGCTGAAAACCACTTGTCATTTCCTTCTGCTCCTCGTTGGTTTCGACACTCTTACTTATCGAAAAGAGCTATCATTGATCCCCTATACGTGTGGGTCATCATTCTCCTACTGGATTGATACCTTAGTTCTTAACTGAGGGAAATACTTATCTCTACTGTGCTGCATCACCCTTTCCTCGTCAAGAAAAACCAACGCAAGCTCAAGAAGTAACACCCAGCCAAACCCCCTCATCCCTCGCACACACGAGTGATACGTCTCCAACGTATCTATAATTTTTTATTGTTCCATGCTATTATATTATCTATCTTGGATGTTTTATATGCATTTATATTATATTTTATATGATTTTTGGGACTAACCTTTTAACCTAAAGCCCAGTGCCAGTTTTTGTTTTTCCCTTGTTTTTCAATTTCGCAAAAAAGGAATATCAAACGGAGTCCAAATGACCTAAAAATTTATGGTGATTTTTTATGGACCAGAAGAAGCCCCCAAAGCAAAAGAGTTGGGCCCGAAGAGCCATGAGGCCTCCACAAGGGTGGAGGGTGCGCCCTACCCCCCTGGAGGCGCCCTCCGGTCTTGTGGGCTCCTCGTGGACCCCACTGACTTGTTCTCGACGCCAAAAATTCCTATAAATATATAAACCCCCAGAAATAAACCAAGATCAGGAGTTCCGCCATCGTAAGCCTCTAGAGCCACGAAAAAACAATCTAGGCCCTCTCTGGCACCCTGCCGGACGGGGCTATCGGTGTCAAAACCGGCCGATCTCGGGTAGGGGGTCCCGAACTGTGCGTCTGAGGATCGAAGGTAACAGGAGGCAGGGGACACGATGTTTACCCAGGTTCGGGCCCTCTTAATGGAGTTAATACCCTACTTCCTGCATGATTGACTTTGATGAGTATAGGGGTTACAAGAGTTGATCTACCTCGAGATTGTAATGGCTAAACCCTAGATGTCTAGCCTGTATGATTATGATTGCCTCTATGGACTAAACCCTCCGGTTTATATAGACATCGGAGGGGCCTAGGGTTGTACAGAGTCGGTTTGTAGAGAAAGGAATCTTCATATCCGAACGCCAAGCTTGCCATGCACGGAAAGGAGAATCCCATCCGGACACTAGGGAAGGCCTTCTATCTTGTATCTTCACGGCCGACCAGTGCGGCCCACGTCACATAGCCTGGACGCCCAGGGACCCCCTAATCCAGGATTCCCTCAGTAGCCCCTGAACCAGGCTTCAATGATGATGTGTCCGACATGCAGATTGTCTTCGGCATTGCAAGCCGGTTCCTCCTTCGAATAATCCAAAGCAGTTGAACAAGAGAACTATATCCGGCTCTGTATTACAGTTACAACCCTGAACCACAAGGGCAAAACACTTTGAACAAAATAAATTATGTCTACTGACAGCTTTTTCGGCGAGACGTTGTGCCCGGCCTTATTATTATTTCGAACCATTTGGAGGTGTGCTCTTCATTGACACGTCTTGTCAAAGCAAAGATCATGTCCCCTTATTGCGGGATTCTCATCAATACAGGTTTGGGTAATCCAACCGTGCCGTTTGCACGACCCCTTGGGAATATGCGAGTTTTAAGGCTCGTGGGGGAGGCGCTTGATATTCACTGCCTTTATAAGAGGATAAGGATCCATATTTTTTCCCCACGCCTTTCCCCTTCCTCAGCCCTTCCGTCCTCGAGCTCTAGCGCCCAAGGCCCAATCTTTCCTATCGCCACCAAATACTCTAGCCATGTCCGGATCCGGCTCGCAAGGCAAGTGGATGGCCTCCTCCGTGACGGAGAAGGACATCAAGGAGCTCCAGGAGGCGAGGTACTTGACAACGGAAATCAGACACAGACTCCCTGCCAAAGAGCAAGTTATCCCCACTCCAGAGCCCGGTGAGAGGGTTGTGTTCCTCCCTCATTTTCTCCACAGACTAGGGTTTCCCCTACACCCCTTTGTCCGAGGTCTCATGTTCTATTACGGGCTAGATTTTCACGATCTAGCCCCAAACTCCTTCCTCCACATCTCGGCGTTTATCGTCGTGTGTGAGGCATTCCTCCGCATCCCTCCACACTTCGGCATGTGGCTCAAGATTTTCAATGTGAAGCTAAAGGTGGTCGAGGGGCAACACGCGGATTGTGGCGGTGCCATGGTGAGCAAACTTCCCAAAGTTATCTGGCCCAAAGGGGCCTTTGTGGAGACCGTCAAGATATGGCAGCAGGAGTGGTTTTATATCACTGAACCACGCGGCACCAAGTGGGCGGCTGCCCCTGCATTTAGATCCGAACCCCCGCTGCGGCTAGCGTCATGGACCAACGAGGGTCTGGACTGGGGCTCATTCGACGAGGTGCTGATGCTGAAAAAGTGCATCAAAAATATCATAGAGAAGGGCACCAGCCTCACTGATGTGATCCAGCTGATGCTCATCCGCCGGTCCCTTCCCTGCCAACGTCGGCCTCTCCGCATATGGGAGTACAATCCAGAAGGGCCACGACCCTGAAGTGATTCTTCGGCACGACACATGAAGCGATCTGGAAGCTAATTTTCAAGACTCAAAAGTCGTGGCCAGGGACGTCTGAGGACATCGGCCTCGACTACAATTATCTAGCCTCCCCAGTAAGTGATATATTTCCGAACATAACATAGTTCATTAATAAGAAGAGGGGGTGCACTGAGAATTCCATCCTGTAAAACAGGGTTGGACAAAGAAGGCGGACCGGATCAGATGTCCAGCTCCACTACCCGAAAACCCAGCAGATCCTCTTCTAATGAGGATGCTGGTCCCGGCGCCCTATCAGGCGCCAGAGAAAAAGGTCAAGAAGAAGAACAAGGAAGCCAAAGATGGTCTCCGCCGCAAAGGTACTTTGGACGCGATGTCCTGAGAAACCGTAACTCACTCCACCGAGGAGGATGAATACGAAGAGGAGGAGGAGGCCGACAACAACCTTTCCCCGAAGGGGAAGAAGAAGAAAAGGGCGGCCTCCGAAGATCCAGAGGTGGAGGCACCCAAAAGGGGACAAATATCCCTCCCAGACGGCTCGGATTCGGACGTCGAGGCCATCCCCAAGTGGCGCCCAAGGCCGAAGCCACTTGTCAAATTGTAAGTATCCGAAGATGCCGTACATAAGTCCAATCTTGATGATTATGGTATTAATGTTTCGTATGGTGTAGTCCGGCCCGCGATCTTCCCCAACAATCATCGGAGGGGAACTCCTTGGATCTGAGGATGATGGAGAGCGATTCGCCTTCGCGAGCCTCCTTGCCTATCGCCATGGACGACACCGAGGTGTTGTCCCGAAGGGCCTCTCCGGGGCACGGGGTGGTACGGGAAACCACCAAAACAGCGCCCGGGGGTAACATCCCGGCCGCCGAAACACGGGGAGAACAACCCCTTCGGGGGCTGACGGCGGGGGCCTGGACCAGTCCGGCCACCAGCCGAACACTATTCCAGAGACCCAAGTGGCTCCGGAGTCGAATAAGCGACCCCCCTCAAGGGAGGGGGGAGTGCCATCTCCCGCGGCAACCTCCACTAATCCGGAGGTGCTGGACACACTGATGGAGGCAGTACAACGTGCTTCCATTGCAAAGGAGCACCGCACCCTAATGGGTGTGGTGGTTGAAAAGGTTCAGTCCGCCAAGAGCGGGCTGAACGAGGCCTTCACTAGTGTGCTAACAGGCTTCGAGGTATGCAATGTAATATTCATGACCGCTTTTCATATGAAAAAGATGCATGTGTATAGATAGTAGCCCCTGAGACTCTGATCGTCCCTTTTTTGTTAAAAAAGGGGTGGACAGAGGATCAATAATTTTCACAGGAGATAATATATTTTTATATGTTGAAATGCAGGTTTCACTGTTAGCGGCGATCGCCCGGGCCGCTGAAGTATCCAAACTTAAACATAACCTGGGGCTGGCGAATGAGGATTATTTCAGAACATTTTGTTCATGCCTGTATTAATATGTATATCTTGAGTCAAAGCTCATGCGCTGCTATGTGTATGATTGCAGGCAGCGCGGCTGCAGTTGAGACCCTTAGGGGTGAACTTACAAAGGCCAAGGAGCAAGCAAGGGTGAACAAGGCGGCCGCTGATAAAGCGGCCGAGGACTTGAAGTCCGAGCGGGTTGTCCGCTGCCAATAGAGGAGTGGGTGACCGAAGTGGAGCAGGCGCACAAGGACGCCGCAGACAAGTGCAAGTCCCTAGAGGAGAAGAGTAAAGCCCAGGCAACCGACCTTGCCAATGCCCTTAAAGAGGCCGAGGAGGCGTGGGTAGAATCCCGAGCGACGCGCGAGGAGATCAAATAGGCCAGACAAATTGCGGCTGGTAAGCCCTTGATCCTACAGAGTAATTTCGGCAATCAGACATATGTTTTACTCACGCGACTATGGAGTGGTCCAGACACCTTTGAGGATCTTCCGAAGAGCGCCGCCGACGCTGCGCAGTTCTTCCGGGCCCAGGAGGGGCACGCGATGGAGAAGCTATTCTGGTCCCAGTTCGTGGCGCGGGAGCGCCCCGCGCTGCTAAATGACCAGATGGTGCAGTGGGCCAAGCTGCACTGGATGTCCGGATTGGCCATGAGGAACATCATAGTCCGGCTGTGGCCAAGTGAACCCGTTCCGAGCAGCTATTTTGGCCTAGTGCAGCGACTTGTTGATGCACTGCCCCGGATTGACGCGGTCAAGCGGTCGTCATGTATAGAAGGCGCGTGGCTGGCCTTTGCCCGTGTCAAGATGCACTGGGCAAAAATGAAGGCCGCCATGTAACATCCCAAATTTTCAATTTGGAATGTTATACATTAGGTCATCATGCATATCATATTTTCTTCTCTGTAGCGACCAGACCCGAATGGATCAAGTCTACGTGCTCGGTGTCATCCTGGATCGATAATCTGACACCACACAAGATGCTTGAAGGATTTATAGCGAGTAGCAATCACACACTTATTACATCGTTGTCCACAAGGGAACTTAATACAATAATATGGCTTAAGGCCATGTAATAATAATAGCGGAAGGCTTGGAAGATAAGTGAGTCCATCAACTCCAACGGCATCACTGAGTATAGAACCACGACCTAACACCTTACTAAAAATGCGAAAAGTGCACAGCGTGAAAGTTGCAGCCAAAAGGGTCAGCACATGGAATATCTTGGCAATGTAACACATAAAGAGTAATGAAGCAATAAGCCTATACTACATGCATATATGGCTGGTGGTAAGGCTCTCTGATTACATTTGCATAAAGCTGGTTTTCCCTACATCAAAGGAATAATTTTATTTAACTATCATGGTGGTTGTTAAACATTGAGAATGGTTGACAGCATCCTCAATCCCAATTAAAAAGTACTCATTCTCTGTAGCGACCAGACCCGAATGGATCAAGTCTACGTGCTCGGTGTCATCCTGGATCGATAATCTTGACACCACACAAGACTTGAAGGATTTATAGCGAGTAGCAATCACACACTTATTACATCGTTGTCCACAAGGGAACTTAATACAATAATATGGCTTAAGGCCATCTAATAATAACAATGGAAGGCTTGGAAGATAAGTGAGTCCATCAACTCCAACGGCATCATTGAGTATAGAACCACGACCTAACACCTTACTAAATAAATGCGAAAAGTGCATAGCGTGAAAGTTGCAGCCAAAACAATTCAGACACATGGAATATCTTGGCAATGTAACACATAAAGAGTAATGAAGCAATAAGCCTATACTACATGCATATATGGCTGGTGGTAAGGCTCTCTGATTACATTTGCATAAAGCTGGTTTTCCCTACATCAAAGGAATAATTTTATTTAACTATCATGGTGGTTGTTAAACATTGAGAATGGTTGACAGCATCCTCAATCCCAATTAAAAGTACTCATCAAATCCCAATACATTTATTAGAAGTAACATGTTGAGATTCACATGATATTCAATTACGGATACTCAAAGCGTCCATAACCGGGGACACGGCTAATCATGATTAGTTTATACACTCTGCAGAGGTTTATGCACTTTTCCCCACAAGACTCGATCGCCTCCGCTTGGTTCTCGCACTACATGGTGTTTGAGAAGCGGATGGCCGAGACATAGTCTTTCGAAGCGCTAGCACCTTACATGTGGGTAGACCGTACCAACCTACATCCCCTACATCAGCTAGCCTACCCGTAAGAGTTCGCACAACTTAGTCAACTACGCGAGCCCATAATTGGCTTGTGGCTGCACGGAAGTTTCGGTTTGAATAATCTTATGATCCCTTAGAGCACAGGTGGCGGTCCGAAGAAATCTGAGCAAGTCTGATGGAAACCAGGTGCCTCAATCCACCCAGGATGTGTGTTTAGGTTGCCACCTTAGATAAACCATTAATTAACAATCTCACATCTGTCATGGATATTCACTCACCCAATCCGTCTACTAGCATAGCATGGCATAGTAAGCAAGCGTAAGTAACTCCCAAGGTTTCATAAGTAAAACAGGTAATAGGTACTACCTCAATCTACTTCCCAATCCCACAATTTAATTAGATCCTAACCATGCAAGTGATTGAGAGCTTGATCTAATGCAATAAAACTGGGTAGTAGAAAAGGTATGATCAAGTGTTACTTGCCTTGCGATGATCCATGGGACCTAGAGATTGAAGTAACAAGCGGCGCTCGGGTGATCTAACGCAGACAAACAACAAGCATACAATAGGTACTCATCTAATGCACAGGAAATCTCGAATAAAGGATCTAACCAGATAGTTCAACTTAAGAACCCTGGTTGCAAAAGAATCGAATCAAATAAAGCATCGAAAGTCGAAACTCGAGAGAGCGACTCGGTTTAGCAATCTGAAACTAGGTCAAAATTTTACAGTAGCAAAACTCTGTGTAAGTAGATTAGTCGGACGGCGGTTTAAGAACGAAACTCGGTAGCTTGAATCACTGATTCCGATAAGCGGCGAGAAAATAAACAGATTTGAAAATCGGATCGAAATCGAATCGGAAAAATAACGGATTAAATCCGATTAAAAGAAAACGACGAGCGAATTAAATAGCGGACGTTCGTTAACAGAACTAATCCAACGAACACATTCATTGAAACGAGCGGTTCGGTGAGCGTTCTTTAAATAAGAAAACCGAAAAAATAAAAACCATCTAGGGTTTTTTTAAAACCGAACATCTTAAAAAAACGGATCGGGTTTTCTAAAAAACGGACCGGGCGGGTGGCGGCTACCTCCGGTGGCCGCCCGGAGGCTCAGCGAGGCTCGGGCGGGGGGGCGGCGAGGTCGGGAGGGGGCGAGGTGGCGTCGGCGGGAGGCAAGACGGCGTCCTCGGCGGCGCGAGGGCTCGGGTCGGGGAGGCGGGCGGCGGGTGAGGAGGAGAGGGGGCTCGGGTTTTATAGGAGGGTGCCGGTGGCTTGGGGAGGGGCAAGCCGGGGAGAGGAGGAGGAGTCCTCCTCGGACTCGCCAGGCGGCAGCATGGCCAGCCATGTGTGTATGTGAGGAGAGAGGGAGGCGGGCAGGGGCAGCTGGGCCAGTGGGCCTTAACCCAGTGGGGGCGCAGTTTTTTAAACAAAAACTAAGCGGATTAAAAAATACCAAAGCGAACTCGAATTTAATAAAATTAATTTTCCCGACTCCTAAAATGAGTCGAACAAAATGAACTTCAAAAAGCGGCAAATATGCATTTTTTTAAATGCTCATTTTGCCTAAAGCAAATAAATCCTCCAAAAGCCAAATTTGATTTATTTATAATATCTTCATTTTTCCTAAATGTTGGGAAAGTCATATTATTCCCTCTCTTAATTTTTTTATAGGAAAACTTTATGAAGATAATTAAATAAATCCAATGATCCTGTTTTCAAAAATTTGGGAAATCCCAAATATGAAAATAATGAAACTTCCAACTCTCTCCGAGGGTCCTTGAGTTGCGTGAAATTTTCTAGGATCGGAAAAATGCGAGAAAATATGATATGCATGATGACCTAATGTATAACATTCCAAATTGAAAATTTGGGATGTTACACGCCATCGTGGCCGTTGAAGGTCCACCCGAAGGCAAGGACCACCGTGTGCCGGAGCACTATTTTGAAGACGTCCTGGAAGGTGCCCGCTTGATAGAGGGCCAGTGCTCAAAGGACATCATGTTAGAGTGAATGTGTCCGGACTGCCCGGATGTTGTATAGACCAAAGTTATGTAATATATTTATGTTGTTTGTCTTTAAAGTGTTTTTCCTCCTGTGCGGCCGTTTATATCCCTGACAGTTTGCTAGTCGTCGGCTTCAGCCCCCACGTAGATACTATGGGGGTGTTCGGAATAGCACATGACCACACGCTAACCCAACGTCTTGGTCCGTAAAGGAGGTGTTAGTGCAGCGAACCAGGCAATCGGACCATGCAGCTTTACCACTCTCACTTAGCCATAGGAGTTTGACAATGGGGTTGTAAGGTATCCCCTGGTGCGTATGCGGCTATCCGAACTTGGGTGCCTTACGTGTGTGACTGGAAGAACCAGTCCTTCGTGTAATACGGAAGAAATTGCTAGAGACTTAGTAAGTTGATACGTCTCCAATGTATTTATAATTTGATTATTCCATGCTAATATATATTATGTTTTGGATGTTTAATGGGCTTTATTATACGCTTTTATATTATTTTTGGGACTAACCTATTAACCGAAGGCCTAGCCCAAATTGTTGTTTTTTTGCCTATTTTAGTGTTTCGAAGGAAAAGGATATCAAACAGAGTACAAACGGAATGAAACCTTCGGGAACGTGATCTTTGGAACAAACATGATCCAGAGGACTTGGAGTGGACGTTAAGCAATCAACAAGGAGGCCACGAGGCAGAGAGGTGCGCCTGACCCCCTGGGCGCGCGCCCCACCCTTGTGGTCCCCTTGTAGCTCTCCTGACCGACCTCTTTCGCCTATATATACTCATATACCCTGGAAACATCATATACGGAGCCAAAACCCTAATTCCACCGCCGCAACCTTCTGTACCCGTGAGATCCCATCTTGGGGCCTTTTTCGGCGATCCGCCGGAGGGGTCATTAGTCACGGAGGGTTTCTACATCAACACCATAGCCTCTCCGATGATGTGTGAGTAGTTTACCTCAGACCTTCGGGTCCATAGTTATTAGCTAGATGGCTTCTTCTCTCTCTTTGGATCTCAATACAAAGTTCTCCTCGATTCTCTTGGAGATCTATTTGATGTAACTCTTTTTGCGGTGTGTTTGTCGAGATCCGATGAATTGTGGGTTTATGATCAAGATTATCTATGAACAATATTTGAATCTCCTCTGAATTCTTTTATGTATGATTGGTTATCTTTGCAAGTCTCTTCGAATTATTAATTTGATTTGGCCTACTAGATTGATCTTTCTTGCAATGGGAGAAGTGCTTAGCTTTGGATTCAATCTTGCGGTGCTCGATCCCAGCGACAGTAGGGGAAACGACACGTATTGTATTGTTGCCATCGAGGATAAAAAAATGGGGTTTATATCATATTGCATGAGTTGATCCCTCTACATCATGTCATCTTGCTTAAAGCGTTACGCCGTTCTTATGAACTTAATACTCTAGATGCATGCTGGATAGCGGTCGATGTGTGGAGTAATAGTAGTAGATGCAGGCAGGAGTCGGTCTACTTGTGACGGATGTGTTGCCTATATACATGATCATGCCTAGATATTCTCATAATTATGCACTTTTCTATCAATTGCTCGACAATAATTTGTTCACCCCACCATAATACTTATGCTATCTTGAGAGAAGCCACTAGTGAAACCTTTGGCCCCCGAGTCTATTTTCCATCATATTAATCTTCCTTCAACAAGCTATTTCTATCTTTGTTTATTTTGCAATCTTTACTTTTAATATTTAACATAAAAATACCAAAAATATTATCTTATCATCTCTATCAGATCTCACTTTTTCAAGTGGCCGTGAAGGGATTGACAACCCCTTTATCGTGTTGGTTGCAAGGTTCTTATTTGTTTGTGTAGGTACGAGGGACTTGCGTGTGGCCTCCTACTGGATTGATACCTTGGTTCTCAAAAACTGAGGGAAATACTTACGCTACTTTGCTGCATCACCCTTTCCTCTTCAAGGGAAAACCAACGCAGTGCTCAAGAGGTAGCAAGAAGGATTTCTGGCGCCGTTGCCGGGGAGTCTATGCACAAGTCAAGACATACCAAGTACCCATCACAAACTCTTATCCCTCACATTACATTATTTGCCATTTGCCTCTCGTTTTCCTCTCCCCCACTTCACCCTTGCCGTTTTATTCGCCCTCTTTTTTCGTTCGCCTCTTTTTTTCGCTTGCCTCTTGTTTGCGTGTGTGTTGGATTGCTTGCTTGTCACGATGGCACAAGACAATACTAAATTGTGTGAATTTACCACTACCAACAACAATGATTTTCTTAGCACTCCGACTGCTCCTCTTACCGATGCTGAATCTTGTGAAATTAATGCTGCTTTGTTGAATCTTGTCATGAAAGATCAATCCGCCGGCCTTCCTAGTGAAGATGCCGCTACCCATCTAAATAGCTCTGTCGATTTGTGTGATATGCAAAAAAAGAAAGATGTGGACAATGATATTGTTAAATTGAAGATATTTCCTTTTTTCGCTTAGAGATCATGCTAAAACTTGGTTTTCATCTTAGCCTAAAAATAGTATTGATTCTTGGAATAAGTGCAAAGATGCTTTTATCTCTAAGTATTTTCCTCCCGCTAAAATCATCCCCCTTAGAAACGATATTATGAATTTTAAGCAACTTGGTCATGAACATGTTGCACAAGCATGGGAGAGGATGAAATTAATGATATGTAATTGCCCTACTCATGGTTTGAATTTATGGATGATTATACAAAATTTCTATGCAGGATTGAATTTTCCTTCTAGAAATGTTTTAGATTCGGCTGCGGGAGGCACTTTTATGGAAATCACTTTAGGAGAAGCTACCAAACTACTAGATAATATTATGGTTAATTATTCTCAATGGCACACCGAAAGATCCACTAGTAAAAAGGTGCATGCAATTGAAGAAATTAATGTTTTGAGTGGAAAGATGGATGAACTTATGAATTTTTTTGCTAATAAGAGTGTTTCTTCTGATCCTAATTATATGCCTTTGTCTACCTTGATTGAGAATAATAATGAATCTATGGATGTCAATTTTGTTGGTAGGAATAGTTTTGGTAACAACGCTTATAGAGGAAACTTTAATCCTAGGCCGTATCCTAGTGATTCCTCTAATAACTATGGTAATTCCTACAACAACTCTTATGGAAATTTTAATAAGATACCCTCTGATTTTGAGACTAGTGTTAAAGAATTTATGATTTCTCAAAAGAATTTCAATGCTTTGCTTGAAGAAAAATTGCCTAAGATTGATGAATTGGCTAGGAACGTGGATAGAATTCCTCTTGATGTTGATTCTTTGAAACTTAGATCTATTCCACCTAAGCATGATATCAATGAGTCTCTCAAAGCCATGAGAATTTCCATTGATGAGTGCATAGAAAGAACCGCTCGGATGCGTGCTAAGAAAGATTGCTTTGTAAAAGTGTGTTCTAGTTTTCATGAGAATAAAGATGAAGATCTAAAAGTTATTGATGTGTCCCCTATTAAATCTTTGTTCTGCAATATGAATCTTGATAATGATGGGACTGGAGATGAGTCAACTTTAGTTAGAAGGCGTCCCAAAAATTCGGAGTTTTTAGATCTTGATGCAAAAATTGGTAAAAGTGGGATTGAAGAGGTTAAAACTTTAGATAGCAATGAACCCACTATTCTGGATTTCAAGGAATTTAATTATGATAATTACTCTTTGATAGATTTTATTTCCCTGTTACAATCCATGCCAAATTCTCCTCATGCTTATAGCCAAAATAAAGCTTTTACCAAACATATTGTTGATGCTTTGATGCAATCTTATGAAGAAAAACTTGAGTTGGAAGTTTCTATCCCTAGAAAACTTTATGATGAATGGGAACCTACAATCAAAATTAAAATTAACGATCATGAATGCTATGCTTTGTGTTATTTGGGTGCTAGTGTTTCCACGATCCCAAAAACTTTGTGTGATTTGCTAGGTTTCCGTGAATTTGATGATTGCTCTTTAAACGTGCATCTTGCAGATTCCACTATCAAGAAACCTATGGGAAGAATTAATGATGTTCTTATTGTTGCAAATAGGAATTATGTGCCCGTAGATTTTATTGTTCTTGATATAGATTGCAATACTTCATGTCCTATTATTCTTGGTAGACCTTTCCTTAGAACAATTGGTGCAATCATTGATATGAAGGAAGGGAATATTAGATTCCAATTTCCTTTAAGGAAAGGCATGGAACACTTCCCTAGAAAGAAAATTAAATTACCATATGAATCTATTATGAGAGCCACCTATGGATTGCCTACCAAAGAAGGCAATACCTAGATCTATCCTTGCTTTTATGCCTAGCTAGGGGCATTTGTAACAGCCCCAAAATTGGGTTATCAATTTTTGTGTTGTTATTCCTTCCTGGAACTCATTTTCAAAATCTTTCTCCTGAGTTTGCTGGATGACTCTGATGATTCTTGTCATTCTCAACCTTTCAAAACCTTGCTCATGTCTTTGTCAGTGGGCAAGACCTCATTTCGATCATCTCAAACCCTCTCAAACCCTAATTCCAAATTTTTGGAATTTGGATATGTCCTTTGTGCTTACAAAGGAGCCATCATTTTCCTTCATCTGTTTATCCTCCCAATTGTTTCCAGAGATCCTCCTATCAATCTGAAACTTGGATATGCAAAAATATTGCCAAGTCCCATGCAATATTTTTGAATTGTGATTAATTCCTTTTCTTGCCTTTCTGAGGAATAAAATCCAAAGGCATAGCTAGCCATCTCCTAAATTCATGATAATTGGTGGAGTTTATACTTATGCCTAATCCAAGCTCTGGCAAGTATATTGTCCATAATTAAATATGAAAACTTGTCTTTTCCTACTTTAATGCCAACATTGCATTTCTGCCATTTTCCAAAGGAACTACTATTTTTATAGAAGAGAAAATTCCCACATAAATTGTTGAGCTTGTCCTTGCTATATAATCACTAGTTCCATCCTCCTCTCATGTTCCTCAGTTTAAAAATTTGGCACATGATCCAATGCAAGTTTCTGCCTTCTCTGAAATTTTGCAAAGGAAGTGCTTTATTCCTAATTACAATGGAGCTGCAATTTGGCAGGGTGATTAACCTTGATAAATAACCCATGGATGCCAAATATGAGCTCCATCCATTCATCCTAGCTCCATGTGCAATTTTTCAATGTTTCTGACCAGAATGCAACTTTGTGAAGGAAGTACCTTCATAGAGTTTTCAAATGGGATGAAAATTTTCCATCCTCTCAAGTATCTCATATAATTAGCCTCCACCCAAATTCAGTTCATTTCATTGAACTATGTGAGCACAGGAGCAATTCTTGGTTTCTGTCCAATTTTTCAGTTTGTGAAGCAAGTGTATTTTATCTTGCTCCATTATGGCTGAAAATATTCCCAGGTCTTCGCATATCCATATAACCTATCTCCACAAGATTTGGGCTCATTTTATCTAGTCAATTGCCCTAAGGATTTTTCTGAAGTTTTTGGACAGAAATGATAGCTGTGAAGGAAGTACCATTTTGGTAAGTCCATTTGGTATGAACTTTTAACAGCATCATTGTATGTCCAAGTCATCAAGCTTTGCCAAGTTTTAGATCAATTCATCACTCCTTGTGAGAGCTTCTTCCTCATTCAGTTTCTGGGTCAGATTTGGTAGTTGTACAACAACTATGGTAAATAGTTGTCCAAATTACCTCAAAACTCCCAGGACCGTAGTCCTTTCTACCCTAAGCCTCCCAGACAACAAATTTACCTTTTACCCTCTCTGGTTTACTCTCTAGAGTGTGGTAAAGTTTGCAACAGCAAATTTGTGGAGCTTGGTTTACTCAGCTCAATTTGTCTCTGCTCGTTTCTTTACCATGGTAATACTCCACTCTGGAAGGACTACGCGGTAGACATGAGCTGGCCTTAGTAAAAACTCCAGAGTGCGCCATGCCAGTGGTGACTATGAGGGCAGCCATCCAAAATGGTGGTCTAGCCACTGTTGTCGTCGGCAGCGCTGCTCCGACCGTCTCTGACCTCGCCATTAATGCCCAATAGTTCCCCCTCGCCGTCGCCTTCCCCCTGGACCTCTGGGCCCCTTCGTTTTCTTCTCCGGCAAGCCGTGCCAAGGACCAAACAGTACACCACTGTGGCCATCATCTTCTTCCTCGCCTCTGTCCGTTTCCCCCTCTCGTCCGCGAGCTTTACTCGATTCCGTGAGCCTCTGGCGCTCGTCCGCACCCTCCTCGTCGCCTTCCCGCCGCTTCTCCTGAGCCTTGGCCGCCCCTGCCGATGTTGCGCCCCTCGCCGGCGGGCGGACACGTCGCCTGCCGCGTGCCACCTCCTCCCCTCCTTGCCCCGGCTATAAATAGCCAGCCCAAGCCCTCTCCGAGCAAGCCAGCCCTCCCATCTCCCTCTGGATCCCTCTCACACCCGTGCCCGGCCGAATCCCTCGCCCGAGACCGGCAATTTAGCCGGAGTTCGTCCTCGGCCTCCGTGTCAAACCCCTCTCTCCGGCCGTCCCCTGCCCCGTCCAAGCCCTCCACGGGACACTCCACTCTCCCGCGACCGTCCCTCGCCTGTCGCCCGCCTCTTTCCCTCGCCGGAGCCACCCAACCACCGACCCCGTTGCCCTCTGTCTCTGGCCACCGCGGACCTCCACGGCCCCGGCGCTGCAGGCTGCCCCGAGCCTCTCCCAGGCTACCTACGGGCGCGGTGTTGAGTGGTGGAGCCCCTCCACTCATTGATCGGCCTTGGGAAGCAGCGTGACAAAGGCCAGGCCGGCGCCCGGCTCCCTCTGTTGCCGACGTCGCGAGCAAGAAGGAGACGTCCAGGAGGAGGCGGTGACCTGGCCAGGCGGGCCCCGCGCCTTTCCCTGACCCCACCTGGCAGCGACCCTGGCGCCCGGCCCCGCCTTTGCTGTGTTGACCGGTCCTGCCAGCGTGGATAAGTGGCGGCGCCCCGCCGCGAAGTCGCTTTCCCCGTGAGAAAGCGCCTTTACGGAAAGTCGCTTTCAATCTCGAAGCGTATTTTTCCTCTCCTTCGGCCGAGAATACGTTTCCCTCTCTGGAAAACGTATTTTCAGAAAAGACACGTTCTGTTTAATCTACCAGGGACCTTGCTACCTCTTGAGCTTGCGTTGGATTTCCCCGAAGAGGAGAGGATAATGCAGTAGAGTAGCGTAAGTATTTCCCTCGGTTTTTTAAAACCAAGGTATCAATCCAGTAGGAGGCCACGGGCAAGTCCCTCGTACCTACACAAAACAAATAGCTCAACGCAACCAACGCGATTAGGGGTTGTCAATCCCTTCACGGTCACTTACGAGAGTGAGATCTGATAGAGATGATAGATAATATTTTTGGTATTTTTGGTATAAAGATGAAAAGTAAAATAAAAAGCAAAGTAAAAAAGCAAAGCAATAATAAAGTGATGGAAGATTGATATGATAGAGAATAGACCCGGGGGCCATAGATTTCACTAGTGGCTTCTCTCAAGAGCATAAGTATTTTCACGGTGGGTGAGCGAATTATTGTTGAGCAATTGATGAGAATTGAGCATAGTTATGAGAGTATCTAGGTATGATCATGTATATAGGCATCACGTCCGAGACAAGTAGACCGACTCCTGCTGCATCTACTACTATTACTCCACTCATCGACCGCTATCCGGCATGCATCTAGAGTATTAAGTTAATGAAAACAGAGTAACACCTTAAGCAAGATGACATGATGTAGAGGATAAATTCATGCAATATGATAAAAACCCCATCTTGTTATCCTCGATGGAAACAATACAATATGTGCCTTGCTGCCCCTCATCGCTGGGAAAGGACACATAAGATTGAACCCAAAGCTAAGTGAGGGAGTCTGGATTAGGGGTTGTCCGGATAGCGAACTATCACCGTTGGCGGACTCTGGACTATGAAGATACAAGATTGAAGACTTCGTCCCGTGTCGGATGGGACTTTCCTTGGCGTGGAAGGCAAGCTTGGTGATACGGATATGTAGATCTCCTACCATTGTAACCGACTCTGTGTAACCCTAACCCTATCTGGTGTCTATATAAACCGGAGGTTTTAGTCCATAGGACGAACAACAATCATACCATAGGCTAGCTTCTAGGGTTTAGCCTCTCGATCTCGTGGTAGATCCACTCTTGTACTACCCATATCATCAATATTAATCAAGCAGGAGTAGGGTTTTACCTCCATCGAGAGGGCCCGAACACAGGTAAAAACATCGTGTCCCTTGTCTCCTGTTACCATCCGCCTAGGCGCACAGTTCGGGACCCCTACCGAGATCCGCCATTTTGACATGACATCATTGAGAGTTCCTGCTGTGCCGTCGCTCTCAGGAAGGATGCCTCATCCCGTCTTTAAGCGGCACCGTTGCTAAAGGAGCTTTGGCCACCGGCCAAACTCTCCGGCTAAGCGGTTTTCTTATGACCGCTGTTAGCCGCCAGCGCCGATGATGACTTCTCGGGTCATCGAAAGCAATCTTCACGTTAACTCGGAACTTCGCGAGAAGTTAGATCAATGGAGCTCTCTTCCTTAAGCGAGCTCTTGGATCGCATCGGCATACAGGAGTCGCTACTGAGACTATGATCAGATTGGGCCTAAAACCAATCTGAGAGAGATCAACTCTCCCCAGGCTACCCACCGCGTTGTTGTGGTAGAGTAACAATACGGAGACTCTTCTCCTACCTTGAGGACTAGCTATGTCTGGATTCCTGACCCCTCCATGCCAGATTCCCGCGGAGGGAGGACACCCTCAAGCCACGAACTTAAAGTCGGGCAGCGGGCTAGATTCATTGGACAACCTCCAAGAACCCAAGCTTCCAAGTTCGGAAACTTCTTGGCCCCTGAATCTTAGATCGAACGGGGTTCGGAATTTAATTCCACCCGCCCACCAAACATAAGCGATCTATCCCAAACCCGGCAAGAGGCGGTGAAGCGATACATCATTCTTGGGCGATTCCTCCTGGTTATGGACAGGATAAAGGATTGCCGCGAGGAGGCGCAATCTCATTCTTCGCAATAATTGCGGACAAGGGAATCCTAAGCGCCACAAGTCATCATGAAATTACACGCTTCGCTGACTTGGCGTCCATAATACGAAAGTCTTTGCGTGATGGAAGCGCTGGAAAACCGAAATCAAATTTTGGGATAATCCGGCCCCGAATACGACCCTAGTCCGAAATAAAAGGGTGCATCATCACCAGGCACCGGGTTACATACCAAAAAGCAAAAAAAACCCAAAGGGCATGGAACCGTACTGGAGGGATGGCTCAATGGACCTGCAAAATTCATAACCTGAGGGCGCCACTCCAACTCATAGCCTTAGAGCATGTTGGATACTACGGCGGTGGCCAAAAGTGGCGAAGAGCTTTTAGCTCGAGCACCAGCCCAACAATACTAATGCGGTATTAACAGTCTTGAGACTTTCACATCAAATAATATCTGAAGCGAACACTCCATGAGCCTTGCCCAAGTCTACGGATAGCAACAATAAATCCATGGGTGACACGGCTATTACCTTTAACGCCCGATGTGAACCTAAAATCGAACAGCCCGAGCACCAGCCGCATTGGTCCTCGGTCCAATAGTGGGCGGACTTCGCCTTACCAAGGTACTCATGGGCGGCGGCAGCGGATTAAACCTCATCTCTGAGAAACCCTTGAAAAATGGAAATAGGCTGGAGCCGCATTGAGCAAAGCAGCACAACCTTTAGAGGAATAATCCCGGTCGGGAAGCATGTTGTACAGGAAAGATCACTTGGATGTGATGTTAACACGCCGGACAATTATAGGTCGAGGAGGTCACATTCCAAGTGGCCCGTTCAGCAGGATACCACGCTCTATTAGGGCGAAGGCATTCACAATTTTTCAAGCTATACCCCATTACGGGTACATGAAGCTCAAAATGCGGACCCAGCGGAATTATCACTCTCGCTAGTGACCGGACATAGCGCTCCGCGCCGAAAATAAAACAACCACACTTGCCCTTGAGGCACTATCTGAAGCCCTAGCGGCAGAGGAACTCACTGCGCTGCGCTCCACGGTGAACAGGGACGATGTGATACTCGATAAGAGATCCAAGTCCACCTCTTTTAAACCGGCAGACGAAATAGTCAAATTCCAAGTCCATCCAACGGACCCTACAAAACGGCCTCCGTCGGGTACAATTAAACCACGATGTGGGCGGTGCATTCTGAAATTCCTCTGCGAAAATTGGGACATTTTGCACGGCACCCTTCAGACATGCCAGGAATCCCACCGGCTGGCGAGCACAGCCTAAATATCCTAAAAGTTCAAGCCGATCAAACAAGCTCTTGACGTTTCTCGAACCCAAGAGGCAGGCCATGGGAGAGGAGCTAGCCAAACTATTGGAGGCGGATTCATCGAGACATTAAACATCCGGACTGGCTAGCAAACCTGGTAATGGTACCAAGAAGGACAAATCTTGGCGCCTATGTGTCGATTTTAAGGACCTTAACAAGGCTTGCCCAAGGACCCTTCCCCTCCCCGCATCGATCAAATTATCGGCGCTACCGCGGGACACAATTCATTGTGTTTCCTTGGCGCATACTCCGTCTACCACCAAATTAAGATGGCAGAGCCAGACCAAGCCGCATAGCGGCATTCATCCTCCATCGTCCCATTACGCTTCAACACAATGCCCTTTGGGCTCAAAAAGCGCCGGCGCGACATATCAGCGCATGATTCAGACATGTCTGGGAAACCAGATCAGCAAAACAGTGGAGGCATACGTAGACGATGTGGTCGTCAAATACAAGCATGTCGAAACCCTAGTCGACGACTTGAGGCTCACATTCGATAATCTCCGAAAATATGACATCAAGCTCAACCCGGAAAAATGCGTTTTCAGCGTACCAGCCGGAAAGCTCTTGGGCTTCATTGTATCCGGTAGAGGAATTGAAGCAAACCCAGCCAAGATCCGAGCTCTGTCACAATTGGATATCCCCAAAGACCTCAAACAAATACAAAAATTGACTGGATGCGTGGCGGCTCTAAGCCGCTTTATCTCCCGCTTAGGAGAAAAGGCATTACCCCTTTATCGCCTCCTCCGGCGCACCGAACACTTCGAGTGGACGAATGCCGCCACGGTCGGAATCGAAGAAATCAAAGCCATATTGGCAACAAATCCGGTCATGGCCGCACCCAACATGGGCGAACCAATGCTATTATACATCGCAGCAACCCATCAAGTTGTAAGCGCGGTGCTCGTTGTCGAGCGAAAGCGGGCGGACACAAGTTCCCTCTCCAAAACCAGTTTACTCGTGTCCCTTGTCCTAACTCCATGCAAGTCACGGTACCGCATTATCAAAAGATAGCATCGCGGTGTTCATGGCATCCGGAAGCTGCGACACTACTTTCAAGAGTGTTCGATAACGGTAGCCTCGAAGTACCTCTTAATGACATTATAAACAACCACGGCGCAGCGGGCGGATCGCTAAATGGGCCATTGAGCTCCTCCGTTCGACATCACCTACAAGCCACGATGAGCTATTAAGTCGCAAGTTTTGGCCGACTTCGTCGCGAATGGATGAAGCGAACTCCCTAAAATGCGGCGCATATTCAAACTGGATCATGCACTTGACGGCTCCAAAATGTTGGCCCTTTGAAATGGCGTCGTTCGCGTCCCCAACCGGAGATCTGATCAATCGTACTTCAAATAATGTACGGACTCCAACAACGCGGCGAATCTGAGGCCCTTCTACATGGTCTCCGGATGGCAGTCTCCATGGGCATTCAACGCCTAGAGGTGCGCGGGGATCCGAACCTCACGATATCCCAAATAAATGGGGACTTTGATGCCAAGGATCCGAAAATGGCAGCTTATCGCAATGTCGTCCTAAAAATGTCAGCTCGGTTTGAGGGGCTCGAATTTCACCATATAGCCCGGGATAACAACCAGGCAGCGGACGTGTTGGCATGCATTGGCGCAAAGCGCGATGCCGTCCCCCCCCCCCCCCAACATCTTCCTAGAGAGGCTTTTCAAGCCATCCATATTATGGGAGGGAGAGTCCGGAAATAACAACCCGGACCCAACCACCTTGCCCCACGAACATTCCGACATAGTTGGTGGTTCCGCCAGCGAAATAACACCGTCATTACGCAATAATGGCAGTCCTTGCCCGTGGACAGAACCATTCCTAGCCTACCTAACTAGGTAGGAGCTTCCCAAAGACCAAAAGCGAGGCCCGCTGCATAGTGCGGCGGTCTAAAGCCTATAAGGTCCATGAGGAGAGCTTTATAAGAAAAGCACAACGGAGTCCTTCAAAGGTGTATCTCCGAAGAGGAAGGCGGAATCTCTGGCTGAAATTCATGCGGACTCGGTGGGCACCATGCACAGCCCGGGCCCTTGTAGGCAAGGCCTTCCGTACAGGATTTTATTGGCCGACGGCTCGGGCGGATGCTCGGACTTAGTCCAACGATCGTCGGTTGCCAGCTCTTTGCTAATCAAAGCCACATGCCACCCACCGCCCTCAAAACTATACCCATCACCTAGCCCTTCGCGGTGCAGGGGCTTGACATGGTTGGACCCCTTAAAGGAGGAACCCACAAGCAAAAATACCTATTGTTCATGGTGGATAAATTCACCAAATGGATAGAGGCCAAGCCTGTAAAGACGACCGAATCTGGACCGGTGATAGACTTTATATCAGGGGTAGTACACCGTTACGGCGTCCCCCATAGCATCATCACTGATAACGGCACGAACTTCACGGACGACGAGGTCAAACTCTAGTGCAAAAACATGCGCATCAAGCTCGACTACGCTTCAGTATATCACCCCCAAACTAACGGTCAAGTCGAGCGAGCAAACGGTCTAATCATGAGCGGCATTAAACCCAGACTAGTGTAGTCCCTCAAGGAATCTAACACGCACTGGGTTGAGGAGCTCGAATCCGTACTCTAGGGGCTGCGGACCACGCCGAATCGCACTACCGGATTCACACCATTTTTTATGGTATACGGCGCAGAGGTAGTTTTGCCCTGCGACATAATTCATGACTCACGCCGTGTGCGCATGTACGAAGAAAGAGAAGTCGAGCTCGATCGGCAGGACAGTTTGGACGCCTTGGAGGAGGAGCGCGACATGGCAAAAGCTCGTTCCACATTCTATCAACAGCAGGCTCGAAGATATCAAAGCAGGAAAATGCGGGCCAAAGCTTACAATGTTGGCGAACTAGTTCTCGCTTGCCGGACAAGAAAAGGACAAACTCAAGCCCAAATGGGAGGCCCCTTCATCATCGACCAAGTCGACCGGCGGGCGTACCATCTGCGAAACACATCGGATAACCGACTCGAGCGAACCCATGGAGCGCAGCCCGTCTCCGAAGATTCTCGCCTAGCACGGATTCGAGTTCGTCTCCTTCCTCCGTCTATATTTTATACTTTAAGCTGTCTTTTATTTCTCTCCTTCTTCCTCCTTTTTTCCGAAGCCGTTAAAAGCTCGTTTGTGCATTGTTACTTTTACACTTGATGCGCTATCGCGCTCATTATACTGGGGCTTCTCTAACGAAGCTTATTTATCTGGGCTTTATGCCCAACACATGTGTCACACTTCCGCATGTACCTTTTATTCACCATTATATGCATCGATATGACTTAAGTTTTGGCCAAGCTGGGTTGCTGGCTCTGTGCTTACCCCTCGTTCCCGATTGTTTGGCTAGGTGGTAAAGGAGCACCTCTGCGATTATTACCGCTGGGTCAGCGGACGTGTACCTCGGTGGGTGAAGCCGAAAGCTAGCGTTCTTAAGGGAATATTCGATCGGTGAACTAAAAGGCGATTTTTCTTTTTCATTTATCAGCCCCAGATGCTTTTACGCTTTTTTGCGATCCGGACATGCACTTTAGGGCATGCCTCCTAGGAAAGGAACCCCTAACGGAACTATTCTCCCTAGAAGATGTTTCTTGCTAACCATGTAATATAACATAAGTAGTTGGGCACTTGTGCGATAAAGCACTCATGACCCCTCGCTTTGGGATCCACGCATGCCCGGTTTTTACATAACCGCGAGGTATTCGGACACACTCGGACGATTGGGTCCCGAGGTTGAAGCGAAAAGGTCCGCTACGACAAAGGATCTACAATCCGGCTAGAAGGCATTTTACATGTCATTTTAAATTACATAGTCAAATTGACTGATTTTATTCCTCTTCAATGCCATCTAATAGGCTGTCTAGTTTACTGATCCTCTGGGAATACTTTGCGGCCAACTCTACTTGGCGTACACTAAGCTCACAGGATCTCCTTGCCGTCGGGCCCCACAGGTCCGACATCGCCATGTGGTTTGGGTCCGCCGTGTACAGCGTCTTCACCATGGCCCGGGCCTCCTGGCGCCTTGACGACAGGCCGATATCTTCCATAGTCGGAGCACCGCCGTGCTCCTGAAGCTTCTCTGCAAGCTCTCCAAGGCCTTGAGCGGGGAGATAGATGGCCACAAGGCACATGCGGCGCCTTTCATCACCTGCCGAACTTCGTTCGATGCGGTTGCAATAACTTCGGGAAGAAGGTCACCCGTAGAACCAGGCATTTCCTCTGCGGGGCGACTGTGAGCATACCTCTGAGACATAACTCTGTTAGTTGACTTCCTCGCCGAACTCTTTTTCAAAGTTCGCTCAAGCACTTACTATAAATGCCGCGATGGCGTCGCCGATTCTCCTTCATTGAGTCGGACAGCTGAGCACGAACATCCTTTAGTTCCTCACCCAGTGGGTGTTGGCATCTGGAGATTATTTTTCTCTTGCCTCACCCTTGTAAGCACATTCTCGCTTGACCTTCAACGGCGCAAGAGCTGTTGCTTGTCCGGATCTAGTCCGGCGCCATCTGCAATATTATTGTCGATTTACACACATGCCGCACTTCACAAACTACTTATCTTTTGAAGCATATATTACGGAGGGGTCTCTATGGCTCCCCCATGGCGGCTAATCTTGACCTCAAGTTGGGCCTTGCATTCTTCAAGCTCTGGGACAGTCGGGTATTCTTTTTTGTAAGATCCTGCATAACAAATGATCCTTAAATTAGTTATTCTATCTATTTTAAGTCTCGGGGCTACTGGCATATATGACCGTCAAATTTCCTCACCCGTATGTCCTTTACATACTGCTCCGTGGCTCAGGCTAGACCATCTTGAGCGGCACGGAGGTGCACATCTCCCGAATTGAAGGCATTCAATGCCTCTTGGGAGAAACATACGTCACGAAGAACTGTCCTGCGGCGCCTGTGATTCATGGCGCTCTCCACCTCGGAGTTGGTGGCGGACAATATGTCGGCATCCTCTGTCGGAGGAGCGTCCGACACACGCCTCGTGCTCGCCTCCGCTTCTGGACCCGGCTTTGGAGCCTGGCTGGCGGAGGCTCGATTGGCAACCTCTTCAGACACAGTCCGGCGAGCGCTCTTTTTCCTGAAAAGGGCACCAGCGTTAGTATGCCTTCCAGGAATCAATCCTGGGAATATGGTGACGCGCCATACCGTTGCAGCGGAGTTTTGATCCGGACCGCACTTCTTTTTACCCTGCGGGGCCGTGCTGCCCCTTGTTGGCTAGCCGCCGCGGGCTCGGCCTCCTGCCTCGAAGGCATCCCCTGCGAAACACTATTGGTATCTGGTGATAAAAATAAGCACGGATGGGTCATTTATCGAGTATTGGGACCTCGGTCTCGATTACTGTGAGGCTGGAAGTATTCCGGGTGTCGGCCGTAATGGCAGCAAGGCATTATCGATGCTCGGTTGGTGAAATACCCCATCAATCAGCTCCACCAATATGTCCGGATCCTCTTGGGAGGCGGATCGAGGAAACCGTTCGGATCCTCGGGTTGTGGAAGGTGGGCTGTTTATGTCTTTTACGGCTGGCGCGGTTCTGCGTCAAAATCACAAAATGAGATACCTAACCATGGGAATACGGATCGGATGTGCAAAAAAGAAATGTCCGCTTACCCAGCTTTGAGGATTGTTCATAGAAAATCCGTTCAATGGACTGACACGGAGAAAATCTTCCTCTTCTCCCTTGTACAGCGTGGACAAGGTCTTCACCAGATCAGTGACCGATCCCGGCCCCTTACGGCCATGTCGGGTGGCATCGTCCTCCCCGTTGAAATCCCACATGGGGTGGCCCCTATCTTTGGGCGTCGCACCCCGCATAATACATGTGGCCATGACACCGATCATGGTCAATCCGGAATGAGCTAACAATCTTATTCGGTTCATCAGGTAAAGGACGTCCCTGTCGTCTTCCCTCTGGGAGCTCCGCGGGCACCAACTCAGGTGTTTCTTCAAAGGAGCATTGCTGAACTTCGGGAGACCGATCCGAACAAGATCCGGCAGCGGGACGTCTTCTATATAAAACCATTCCGAAGGCCAGTCTTCGGACGCCTTCTTCGGGGTTCGGATAGATATCCGGTCGGCGGACAGCGCCATAGCTCGGCTCCGCCCACTTGATATATTGACCCCTCATGAGAACGGGGTACAAGGCAGAATAATCTCTTCCACAGCACAAAATGAGCCTCGACGCCCAAGAACAGTTCGCAAAGGGCCACGAAGCCCGCGAGGTGCAAAATGGAGGCAGGCGTAAGGTGGTGCAACTGGAGGCCGTAGAACTCCAAGAGCCCCCGGAGAAACGGATGAATTGGAAATCCGAGTCCTCTTACTAGATAAGAGAAAAAGCATACCCGCTCTCCTTTGGAGGGATTGGGGACACTCTCCGCTTGCTTTCCGCCCTTATAGATGGCGAGTCCGGCTCGAACCGGAACCATGAAGGCCGGGGGAAGAAATCCCTTGGTTTGGAGTGTCACTAGCTCGCTATGCGGGACTGAGCATCTCTCCCAATTTCCAGGCTGAGGCTAGGAGCGAGAGGAGGAGCCGCGTCATTGTCCATGATGGAATGGATTTTTGTCGAGGCGCTCAGATGAAGCTTCATGCGGAGGGATGGTGTGACTCAGATCTATATCCTCGTCCCTTTTATAGGCGGCTCATTTAGCATCTAGGGGATAAGTGTAAAAATACCTGGCTTTTGCATTCATTCAAACAAGTGGAAGATGGCCATTATTGGGCGTGGAAGCCAAGGGCGCAGCATTTATCGAAGTCGGACACTATTAAACAAGTATATGGAATTTGGAGAAGAACCCTCCTCGCAATGCCAAAGACAATCTACACGGGACTCGTCGCCATTGAAGCCTGGTTAGGGGCTCTTGAGGAGTCTGGATTAGGGGTGTCCGGATAGCGAACTATCACCGTTGGCGGACTCTGGACTATGAAGATACAAGATTGAAGACTTCGTCCCGTGTCCGGATGGGACTTTCCTTGGCGTGGAAGGCAAGCTTGGCGTCTGAATGTAAATCTCCTACCATTGTAACCGACTACTGTGTAACCCTAACCCTATCCGGTGTCTATATAAACCGGAGGGTTTTAGTCCGTGGGGCGAACAACGATCATACCATAGGCTAGCTTCTAGGGTTTAGCCTCTCGATCTCGTGGTAGATCCACTCTTGTACTACCCATATCATCAATATTAATCAAGCAGGAGTAGGGTTTTACCTCCATCGAGAGGGCCCGAACCTGGGTAAAAACATCGTGTCCCTTGTCTCATGTTACCATCCGCCTAGACGCACAGTTCGGGACCCCCTACCCGAGATCCGCCGGTTTTGATACCGACACTAAGCACTTCTCCCATTGCAAGAACTACCAATCTAGTTGGCCAAACCAAACGGATAATTTGAAGAGACTTGCAAAGATAACCAATCATACATAAAAGAATTCAGAGAAGATTCAAATATTGCTCATAGATAATTTTGATCATAAACCCACAATTCATCGATCTCAACAAACACACCCGCAAAAAGAAGATTACATCGAATAGATCTCCACGAGAGAGGGGGAGAACATTGTATTGAGATCCAAAAAGAGAGAAGAAGCCAACTAGCTACTAACTATGGACCCGAAGGTCTGAGGTAAACTAATCACACTTCATCGGAGAGGCTATGATGATGTAGAAGCCCTCCGTGGTGGACTCCCCTTCCGGCGAACTCCTAACAGGCCCCAAGATGGGATCTCGTGGATCTGAAAGTTGCGGCGGTGGAATTAGGTTTTTGGCTCCGTATCTGATCTTTCGGGGGTATGTAGGTATATATAGGAGGAATAAGTACGTCGGTGGAGCAATAGGGGGCCCACGAGGGTGGAGGGCGCGCCTCGAAGTCGCGCCCCTACCTCATGCCTTCCCTATTGATTGCTTGACGTAGGTTCCAAGTCTCCTGGATCATGTTCGGTGAGAAAATCACGTTCCCGAAGGTTTCATTCCGTTTGGACTCCGTTTGATATTTCGTTTCTTCCAAACTCTGAAATAGGCAAAAAACAGCAATTCTGGGCTGGGCCTCCGGTTAATAGGTTAGTCCCAAAAGTAATATAACAGTGGAAAATAAAGCCCAATATGGTCCAAAACAGTAGATAATATAGCATGGAGCAATCAAAAATTATAGATACGTTGGAGCGTATCGGGCATCTAAGCTTAATTCCTGCTCGTCCTCGGTGAGTAAATGATAAAAGATAATTTTTGATGCGGTGCTACTTGGCATAATTTCAATGTAATTATTCTTAATTGTGGTATGAATATTCAGATTGAAAGATTCAAGACAAAAGTTTAATATTGACATAAAAATAATAATACTTCAAGCATACTAACAAAGCAATCATGTCTTCTCAAAATAACATGGCCAAAGAAAGTTATAAATAACTCATATACTTATTGCAAAAACCTACAAGTTATCAAAGCAAAGTATTACGTGCATGCTCCTAGGGGGATAGATTGTAGGAAAAGACCATCGCTCGTCCCCGACCGCCACTCATAAGGAAGACAATCAATAAATAAATTATGCTCCGACTTCATCACATAACGGTTCGCCATACGTGCATGCTATGGGAATCACAAACTTTAACACAAGTATTTCTAAAATTCACGACTACTCAACTAGCATGACTCTAATATTACTACCTCCATATCTCAAAACAGTTATCAAGCATCAAAATTTTCTTAGTATTCAACGCACTCAAAAGAAAGTTTTACAAATCTTGAATACCAAGCATATTATTATTATTAAGCAAATTATCATGCTATTTAAGACTCTCAAAATACTCTAAGTGAAGTATGAGATATCAATGGTTTCTATAAAACAAATCCACCACCGTGCTCTAAAAGATATAAGTGAAGCACTAGAGCAAAACTATATAGCTCAAAAGATATAAGTGAAGCACATAGAGTATTCTATCAAATTCCAATTCATGTATGGCTCTCTCAAAAGGTGTGTACAGCAAGGATGATTGTGGCAAACTAAAAATCAAAGACTCAAATCATACAACACGCTCCAAGCAAAACACATATTATGTGGTGAATAAAAATATAGCTCCAAGTAAAGTTACCGATGGAAGTGGACGAAAGAGGGGATGCCTACCGGGGGCATCCCCAAGCTTTGACTTTTTGGTGTCCTTAGATTATCTTGGGTGTGCCATGGGCATCCCCAAGCTTAGGCTCTTGCCACTCCTTGTTCCATAATCCATCAAAAAAATTCACCCAAAACTTGAAAACTTCACAACACAAAACTCAACAGAAATCTTGTGAGCTCCGTTAGCGAAAGAAAACAAAAGACCACTTCAAGGTACTGCAATGAACTAATTATTTATTTATATTGGTGTTAAACCTACTGTATTCCAACTTCTCTATGGATTATAAAATGTTTTACTAGCCATAGATTCATCAAAATAAGCAAACAACACACAAAAAACAGAATCTGTCAAAAAATAGAACAGTCTGTAGTAATCTGTAACTAACGCAAACTTCTGGAACTCCAAAAATTCAGAAAAAATAGGAAGACCTAGTAAATTTGTTTATTGATCATCAGCAATTTGAATCACTATTTTATCACGTTCTGGTGATTTTTAACAATTGTTTTCGTGAACCGAAATTTTCTGGAAATTACAGCAAGATCAAATAACTATCATCCAAGAAGATCCTATAGGTTTAACTTGGCACAAACACTAATTAAAACATAAAAACACATCTAAACAGAAGGTAGATGGATTATTTATTCCTAAACAGAAACAAAAACTAAAAACTAAAAATAAAATTGGGTTACCTCCCAACAAGCGCTATCGTTTAACGCCCCTAGCTAGGCATAAAAGCAAGGATAGATCTAGGTATTGCCATCTTTGGTAGGCAATCCATAAGTGGCTCTCATAATAGATTCATAAGGTAATTTTATTTTCTTTCTAGGGAAGTGTTCCATGCCTTTCCTTAAGGGAAATTGGAATCTAATATTCCCTTCCTTCATATCAATGATTGCACCAATCGTTCTAAGAAAAGGTCTACCAAGAATAATAGGACATGAAGGATTGCAATCTATATCAAGAATGATAAAATCTACGGGCACATAATTCCTATTTGCAACAATAAGAACATCATTAATTCTTCCCATAGGTTTCTTAATAGTGGAATCCGCAAGGTGCAAGTTTAGAGAGCAATCATCAAAATCACGGAAATCTAGCAAATCACACAAACTTTTGGGAATAGTGTAAACACTAGCACCCAAATCACATAAAGCATAAAATTCATGATCCTTAATCTTAATTTTAATAGTTGGTTCCCACTCATCATAAATTTTTCTAGGGATAGAGACTTCCAACTCAAGTTTTTCCTCATAAGATTGCAAACGCTTTATTTTGACTATAAGCATGAGGAGAATTTAGCACGGATTGCAATAAGGAAATACAAGCAATTAAAGAGCAACTTTCATAATTAAATTCCTTGAAATCCAATATAGTGGGTTTAGCAACATCTAGGATTTTACTTTCTTCAATCCCACTTTTATCAATTTTACCATCAAGATCTAAAAACTCCGAATTTTTAGAACGCCTTCTAGGTAAAGGTGGATCATAATCTGTCCCATCATTATCAAGATTCATATTGCCAAACAAAGATTTGAAAGGAGACACATCAATAACTTTTAGATCTTCATCTTTATTTTCAAATTGGAAGAACACGCTTTAATAAAGGCATCTTTCGTAGCACGCATCCTAGCGGTTCTTTCCTTGCACTCATCAATGGAAATTCTCATGGCTTTGGGAGACTCATTGATATCATGCTTAGGAGGGATAGATCTAAGCTTTAAAGAATAAAAATCAAGAGAAATTCTATCAACGTTCCTAGCCAATTCATCAACTTTAAGCAATTTTTCCTCAAGCAAAGCATTAAAATTCTTTTGCGAATTCATAAACTCTTTAACACTAGTCTCAAATTCAGAGGGCATCTTATTAAAATTTCCATAAGAGTTGTTGTAGGAATTTCCATAATTATTAGAAGGATTACTAGGATAAGGCCTAGGATTAAAATTCCCTCTATACACGTTGTTACCAAAATTATTCCTGCCAACAAAATTCAAATCCATAGATTCATTATTATTCTCAATCAAAGTAGACAAAGGCATATCATTAGGATCAGAAGAAACACTCTTAGTAGCAAATAATTTCATAAGTTCATCCATCTTTCCACTCAAAACATTGATTTCTTCTATCGCATGCACTTTTTTATTAGTAAATCTTTCAGTGTGCCATTGAGAATAATTAACCATAATATTATCTAGGAGTTTAGTAGCATCTCATAAAGTGATTTCCATGGAAGTGCCTCCCGCGGCCGAATCTAAAAGGTTTCTAGAAACAAAATTCAATCTGGCATAAAAAATTGTATAATCATCCACAAATTCAAACCATGAGTAGGGCAATTACGTATCATTAATTTCACCCTCTCCCAAGCTTGTGCAACATGTTCATGATCAAGTTGCTTAAAGTTCATAATATCGTTTCTAAGAGATATGATCTTAGTGGGAGGAAAATACTTAGAGATAAAAGCATCTTTGCACTTGTTCCAAGAATCAATACTATTATTAGGCAAAGACGAAAACCAAGCTTTAGCACAATCTCTAAGCGAAAAAGGAGATAGCTTCAATTTAACAACATCATTGTAAACATCCCTCTTCTTTTTCATATCACATAAATCAACGAAGCTATTTAGATGAGTAGTGGCATCTTCACTAGGAAGGTCGGCGAATTGATCTTTCATAACAAGATTCAATAAAGCAATATTGATTTCACAAGATTCACTATTGGCAAGAGGAGCAATCGGAGTGCTAAGGAAATCATTATTGTTGGTATTGGTAAAGTCACACAATTTGGTATTATCTTGAGCCATCGCGACAAACAAGCGAGAAAAAGGCAAACGGAAAAGAGAGGGCGAATAAAACGGCAAGGGTGAAGTGGGGGAGACGAAAACGAGAGGCAAATGGCAAATAATGTAATGCGAGAGATAAGGGATTATGATGGGTACTTGGTATGTCTTGACTCCCCAGCAACGGCGCCAGAAATTCTTCTTGCTACCTCTTGAGCTTGCGTTGGATTTCCCCGAAGAGGAGAGGATAATGCAGTAGAGTAGCGTAAGTATTTCCCTCAGTTTTTGAGAACCAAGGTATCAATCAAGTAGGAGGCCACGCGCAAGTCCCTCGTACCTACACAAAACAAATAGCTCAACGCAACCAACGCTATTAGGGGTTGTCAATCCCTTCACGGTCACTTACGAGAGTGAGATCTGATAGAGATGATAGATAATATTTTTGGTATTTTTGGTATAAAGATGCAAAGTAAAATAAAAAGCAAAGTAAAAAAGCAAAGCAATAATAAAGTGATGGAAGATTGATATGATAGAGAATAGACCCGGGGGCCATACAATTCACTAGTGGCTTCTCTCAAAAGCATAAGTATTTTACGATGAGTGAACGAATTACTGTTGAGCAATTGACAGAATTGAGCATAGTTATGAGAGTATCTAGGTATGATCATGTATATAGGCATCACGTCCGAGACAAGTAGACCGACTCCTGCCTACATCTACTACTATTACTCCACTCATCGACCGCTATCCAGCATGCATCTAGAGTATTAATTTAATGAAAACAGAGTAACGCCTTAAGCAAGATGACATGATGTAGAGGGATAAATTCATGCAATATGATAAATAAAAAACCATCTTGTTATCCTCGATGGCAACAATACAATCGTGCCTTGCTGCCCCTCATCCTTTGGGAAAGGGCACATAAAGATTGAACCCAAAGCTAAGCACTTCTCCTATTGCAAGAACTACCAATCTAGTTGGCAAAACCAAACGGATAATTCTAAGAGACTTGCAAAGATAACCAATCATACATAAAAGAATTCAGAGAAGATTCAAATATTGCTCATAGATAATCTTGATCATAAACCCACAATTCATCGATCTCAACAAACACACATAAAAAGAAGATTACATCGAATAGATCTCCACGGGAGAGGGAGAACATTTTATTGAGATCCAAAAGAGAGAAGAAGCCATCTAGCTACTAACTATGGACCCGAAGGTCTGAGGTAAACTACTCACACTTCATCGGAGAGGCTATGATGATGTAGAAGCCCTCCGTGGTGGATTCCCCTTCCGGTGGAGCTCCGGAACAGGCCCCAAGATGGGATCTCATGGATACAGAAAGTTGCGGCGGTGGAATTAGGTTTTTGTCTCCGTATCTGATCTTTCGGGGGTATGTAGGTATATATAGGAGGAAGAAGTACGTCGGTGGAGCAACAGGGGGCCCACAAGGGTGGAGGGCGCGCCCCCCTACCTCGTGCCTTCCCTGTTGATTGCTTGACGTAGGGTCCAAGTCTCCTGGATCATGTTCGGTGAGAAAATCACGTTCCCGAAGGTTTCATTCCGTTTGGACTCTGTTTGATATTCCGTTTCTTCGAAACTCTGAAATAGGCAAAAAACAGCAATTTTGGGCTGGGCCTCCGGTTAATAGGTTAGTCCCAAAAGTAATATAAAAGTGGAAAATAAAGCCCAATATGGTCCAAAACAGTAGATAATATAGCATGGAGCGATCAAAAATTATAGACACGTTGGAGACGTATTAGGCCTGTTTGTAGAAGTATTTTTACAGACTAGTCCCTAAGCTTTAAACGTTCGTATCTTTTTACCCGTAGCTCCAAATTAGGTGATTCAAACGCTCACGTTCTCTGTTCATCGAGCTCTTTCCATTGGTATCATTCTCATAATGTTTTCACATAGTGAAAATGACCATTTTGCCCTTGCCCGTAAACAGCCCCCTCCGGGAGAGAACTGTTTCCGGCAAATCTTTCCGCAATTGTTTCCAACTTCTTCCCGGAGTATTTGTTGACCCCTGGGCAAGCCAACCTCTTATCATGAGCATGTTGACTTTTCTTGCACCTTGTGTTTGTGTGTAGTTGCAGTTGTTTCACATCGTTTTCGTCTTCAGTTATTCCATTATGCCTGTCATTCACGCTTGTGTTTTCACGATATCGTTTGCCATGCTTATTAGAATGTTGTTATTGATAATGCCATGTCACTACTCTACTTTATTTGCATGTCATTGTTATAAAATGTTATGAGGATTGTAATGCACCGTTGATATGCAATTACTTGGTATTGTCCTGTTCTTTATGCTATAGTTGTGCACTTGAGAAGTTCAATATTTTGTTCATGCATTTGTATGTTGCATGCTCATTGTTGCATTCATGTTCATGATGATGGAGAATGAATTAAAATGACTTAATAATAACAGACCTCCTCCGTCATCGATGGGATCGAGTCATAGTGCCACCAAATCAAACTTTTTCAGTGCAGCCACATTTGCCTTTTTGGGAAGACCTTAATGCGATCTATTGTCATACCTCTTGCCGGTGCCTCCAACTAGGGAAGGTTATGGGCATGCTTACCCTGATCAGGTAGGCGGGCATAACCTTGTGTGCCTGTTGTTAGAATTTTGGTACGGTCCCGTGAGGACGTTTTGCCACGACGGTGGTCGTTGTGTCTTTAGTGAACACGGGCCACCCAGACTAGCCAGTTGGGAGTGGGTCGGAGTGGCGGGAGAGTGTCATGGCGATAGGTCGGTTTAAATCGGAATGTCGTTGGTCCACCGAATGGGATAGCGAGGCCATGGGTTTAAGTGGTGTGGAGTGCAGTGTGCTACCTCTGCAGAGTGTATATAAAGTCTATCGATAGCAACACAGTTTGTAGTAGGTCCCACTATCAGGTCTTGGTTGAAATGGAGGATAAACCTAAAATAATTAAGTTGGTAAATAAATATGTGATAACAAAAATATGGTGACTTGAACCATGAGATAGTCGTGAGAAGTCACGGCAATGGTTTGATATGATCACGAGACGAGGTTTCGGTGAGTGTTGGAGACCAAGTGTTGGTCATGGTTGTGATCGCCGGAAAGATCACCGTTCGGTTGCGAGGCAACCCGTTGGTAAGAGAGTCCGAGGGACTCGGTGCACAAGTTTGATTGCATTGCATGAGTAATATGTTGCATTTAAAAATCAAGGCAGAACAGAAGATGATTGCATAAAGTTAACATGCTATGCCTGCATTGGATATTATTGGTAGTTTATTTTCAGCATAGTTTCATGATGCCATGCCATGCTTTGATTGACATGTTAAATTATGCCATGATTGAGATGATATGCTACGTTTTGCTATTACCATGTTATAAGCATGTTTTGAGTTGCCATGCCATTGCCATGTTAGTAGATGCTATGATATTGTTCATGCTCAGTTGACCTCTATCATGCCATGTTTAGTAATTGATATGAGATAGGTTGTTGCATACGCTTGGTTCTTGCTTTGTCTTCTGCTTGTCTGGATGTTATGTATTTGGTTGTCTTGCAAGTACATTCAATGTACTGACCTGGCGTGTCATGCCAGTTTTGTAGGTCGTACCCGTATTGTTCGCTTGATCCGTCGAGCTAGGATGTAACCTTGCCAGTCCTGTGAGTTGTGGAGCCCAGCCAGAGTTGTTATGCTGCCAAACCAAGACTTCCGCTACCTTTTAAATAGCCTTAGGGCTATGCCAGATAATTGTATTCATCAATGATGTACTCTTGTATACATGTATTTGATGAATATTATTGTACCTGGAATGTTGTATTATGGACCTGTCGTGCTTCAGGTGTTATCCTGGGCTGACGTGCGAAGGCCCCCTGCTCCATGCTGATCGGGGTGCCACAGGACATGGTATCAGAGGAGCCAGGCTGGCATAGGTTATCCTAGCATTAGATCACCGCTACCATTAACCCGTAATGACCCTAAGGGATTTAACCCATCCCTGGCATCCGGCATGGCCACTGTTAATCAACAGGTGGCGCAGTCGGGACCTACACGTCCTCACCCCGCTGTCCCCGCCTAGTTATCCGTGGAACAAATAGCAACCGCATCCTTTCTGGTTGGCCGCACCGCTTGCCCTTCGCCATTAAGGGAAAGGGGTCACACCATGCGGGCATGTCCCGCATAGCTGCATATAAAAGCCCCCTTTCCGCTCGCCGTATCGCTCACCCCTCAGTCAGCCATGTCCCTGCATAGAAGCCTAGCTAGTAGCACTCCAGCCATGACTGGCACCTTCAACGCTCCCAAGTTTTACACCTGGACCGGTGCCATCAACCACACTGGCTTTCCACCCCTTCTTACTGAGATGCTCACCAAAGCCTTTAGCTGCAAGGCTAGCCCCGATTACGTGGTGTTCCAATCGGCACCCGTCCCTCACCTTCATCGCTTTGATGCAAGAGTGCACATCAGCCTAGGTCCCGCAGCAGATGGCCGGCCGTTGGTTTTTTAGGGTAGAGCTATGCCTACCTTTGATTTAGCCATTCAGGCCGCTGCCGTGGAGGCTATGCTTCACCTACGAACCAGGTACCCGCATATGGCAGCGAGGTGGGATTTCTGCTTTTACCCCATTGTGACAGAAATAGGAATGCAGCCTTCTCCCGCTATCCAAGGAGATGACACCGCAATCGCTCGCCTGGTGCAGTATATCACCGCCTAGGGGATGATGATTGCCTAGATGCTTGCCGAGTTTAGAACTCTCGACAACGATGCGGTGCGGGTCGTCAAGGAAGGTTACTGTGAGGCTCGTAAATTCGCATCTCCAGTCATTTGCCCAACGCCATCCAAACCAGTGCTACCCTCTCAACCTGTGGTGTGGCCTAGACCCAACATCATCACCCTCGACAAGGCTCTTTTACGGATCCACCAGCAGCATTTGCTCGAATCAATTTCAGCCACACCCCCAGCAGCCGAACCCCAACCCATAGTGCTGTCGGACAATGAAGATGGAGATTGGCTCAGTCTTTGTCCTCCCGGAGAGCCCCAGCAAGGCAAGTCCTCTACATGACCTCAGTCACGGAGTAAGATGATCAATCTGTCAGTTCATCCTCGATATGAGGATAGAACTATGTATCCCAGGATGAGTTGTTTCGTTCAGCGTGTAGCACATCCGTGCTTTGTTGTATGCTTGTACTATTGTGATCTGTATGTTGTGTTCCATGTATGTTTTTGTGCTTTTGTTTTTGTGTTGTTTTTGCTTGTGTCTCTGTCAAACAGAAATGTTTGACAGGGTTGACACTGTGTGGCTAACAAGATTTTAATTAGTAAATCACATACACTAAAATAACATTGACTCTTCTTGAGTCTATAATAAAATGCGCGCTGGTGTAGGTATATATATGCCAGGATTATATATATACCCACTAGCATTAAAACACGTTAGTATGATTTGTCTGGTGTGTTTTTCAATTGCATGTTTATTGCATATGTCTGTTTGCTAGCTTAGATTATTCTGCATATTGCACGCATACCCGGTTCACCCACGAGTACATTCGGGCAGTACTCGGGGGAATGCAAAGTCACATATCCCTATCTATCTGAGCATACACCGTGTGCCGGATTTTTCAAATCTAGAGCCTCGCAAAGGCATTTACGTCTGGTAATTCATCGTCCCTAATTCTTTTTCCCGATTTCATTTCCAGAGAAACACTGCCAACTTTATTTCACTCGATCCAGTACATCTACCCCGATACAGGTTTCACCCTCGATTCTACCTCGACACCTACGTTTCGTGGAGGAATCCGTGAAATTTTTCTCGGTGCCCCCAACTCGTTTGAGTTTAACCAAAGGATAAATTTAACCCTGAGGTTTTTCCCCGAAGTGGTTATCGTTTCAGTTGTGCTGTAACCCTAGGAATCTCGAGGACGAGATTCTTTTTTAAGGGGGGAAGAGTTGTAACATCCCCAAAATTGGGTTATCAATTTTTTTGTTGTTATTCCTTCCTGGCACTCATTTTCAACATCTTGATCCTGAGTTTGCTGGATGACTCTGATGATTCTTGTCATTTTCAACCTTTCAAAACCTTGCTCATGTCTTTGTCAGTGGGCAAGACCTCATTTGGATCATCTCAAACCCTAATTCCAAATTTTTGGAATTTGGATATGTCCTTTGTGCTTACAAAGGAGCCATTTTCCTTCATCTGTTGATCCTCCCAATTGTTTCTAGAGATCCTCCTATCTATCTGAAACTTGGATATGCAAAAATATTGCTAAGTCCCATGCAATATTTTTGAATTGTGATTTATTCCTTTTCTTGCCTTTTTGAGGAATAAAATCCAAAGGCATAGCTAGCCATCTCCTAAATTCATGAGAATTGGAGGAGTTGATACTTATGCCTAATCCAAGCTCAAGCAAGTATATTGGCCATAATTAAATAAGAAAAATTGCCTTTTCCTATTTTAATGCCAATATTGCATTTCTGCCATTTTCCAAAGAAACTACTATTTTTATAGCAGAGAAAATTCCCACATAAATTGTGGAGCTTTTCCTTGCTATATAATCACTAGTTCCATCCTCCTCTCATGTTCCTCAGTTCAAAAATTTGGCACATGATCCAATGCAAGTTTATGCCTTCTCTGAAATTTTGCAAAGGAAGTGCTTTATTCCTAATTCCAATGGAGCTGCAATTTGGCAGGATGATTAACCTTGATAAATAAACCATGGATGCCAAATATGAGCTCCATCCATTCATCCTAGCTCCCTGTGCAATTTTTCAGAGTTTCTGACCAGAATGCAACTTTGTGAAGGAAGTACCTTCGTAGAGTTTCCAAAATGGGATGAAACTTTTCCATCGTCTCAAGTATCTCAGATAATTAGCCTCCACCCAAATTAAGTTCATTTGATTGAACTATGTGAGCACATGACCAATTCTTGGTTTCTATCCAATTTTTCAGTTTGTGAAGCAAGTGTATTTTATCTTGCTCCATTATGGCTGAAAATATTCCCAGGTCTTCTCATATCCATATAACCTATCTCCACAAGATTTGGGCTCATTTCATATAGCCAATTGCCCTGAGGATTTTTCTGAAGTTTTTGGACAGAAATGATAGTTTTGAAGGAAGTACCATTTTGGTAAGTCCATTTGGTATGAACTTTTTACATCATAATTTTATGTCCAAATCATCAAGCTTTGCCAAGTTTTAGATCAATCCATCACTCCTAGTGAGTGCTTATTCCTCATTCAGTTTCTGGGTCAGATTTGGTAGTTGTACAACAACTATGGTAAATAGTTGTCCAAATTAGCTCAAAACTCCCAGGACCGTAGTCCTTTCTACCCTAAGCCTCCCAGACAACAAAGTTACCTTTTACCCTCTCTGGTTTACTCTCTAGAGTGTGGTAAAGTTTGCAACAGCAAACTTGTGGAGCTTGGTTTACTCAGCTCAATTTGTCTCTGCCTGTTTCTTTACCATGGTAATACTCCACTCTGGAAGGACTACGTGGTAGACATGAGCTGGCCTCAGTAAAAACTCCAGAGCGCGCCATGCCAGTGGTGACTACGAGGGCAGCTAGCCAAAACAGTGGTCTAGCCACTGTTGTCGTCGGCAGCGCTGCTCCGAGCGTCTCTGACCTCGCCATTAATGCCCAACTGTTCCCCCTCATCGTCGTCTTCCCCCTGGACCTCTGGCCCCCTTCGTTTTCTTCTCCGGCGAGTCGTGCCAAGGACCAAACAGTACGCCATTGTAGCCATCGTCTTCTTCCTCGCCTCTGTCCGTTTCCTCCTCTCGTCCACGAGCTTTGCTCGATTTCGTGAGCCTCTAGCGCTCGTCCGCACCCTCCTCGTCGCAATTCCGTGAGCCTCTGGCGCTGAAAATTCTAGAAACTTTCTGTTCACGAAAACAATTGTTAAAACTCACCAGAACGTGATAAAATACCGATTCCAATTGCATTAGATCAATAAACACATTATATAGGTCGTCCTATTTTGGTAGAATTTTTGGAGTTCCATAAGTTTGTGTTAGTTACATATTACTACAGACTGTTCTGTTTTTGACAGATTCTGTTTTTCGTGTGTTGTTTGCTTATTTTGCTGAAACTATGGCAAGTAAAAGAGTTTATAAACCATAGATAAGTTGGAATACAGTAGTTTTAACACCAATATAAATAAATAATGAGTTCATTACATTACCTTGAAGTGGTGTTTTGTTTTATTTAAGCTAGCAGACTCACGAGATTTTACATTAAGTTTTGTGTTGTGAAGTTTTCAAGTATTGGGTAAAGATTTGATGGATTATGGAACAAGGATTGGCAAGATCCTAAGCATGGGGATGCCCATGGCACCCCAAGGTAAAATTCAAGGACAACCAAAAGCTTAAGCTTGGGGATGCCCGGAAAGGCATCCCCTCTTTCGTCTTCATCTATCGGTAACTTTACTTGGAGCTATATTTTTATTCACCACATGATATGTGTATTGCTTGGAGCGTCTTGTATGATTTGATTCTTTTCTTTTTAGTTTTCCACAATCATCCTCACTGAATACACTTTTGAGAGAGACACACATGATTCAGAATTTATTAGAATACTCTATGTGCTTCACTTATACCTTTTGAGCTATATAGTTTTTGCTCTACTGCTTCACTTATATATTTTAGAGCACGGTGGTGGTTTTGTTTTATAGAAATTATTTTTCTCTCATTCTTCACTTATATCATTTTGATAGTCCTACAAAACAGCATGGTAATTTTCCTAAACTATGGAATTAGTCCTAATATGATAGGCGTCCAAGATAAGTAAAAACTTTCTTATAAGTGCGTTGAATACTAAGAAAAGTTTGATACTTGATGACTGTTTTGAGATATGGAGGTAGTGATATTAAAGTTGTGCTAGTTGAGTATTTGTGAATTTGAGAAATACTTGTGTTGAAGTTTGCAAGTCCCGTAGCATGCACGTATGGTAAAGTTGTGTAACAAATTTGAAACATGAGGTGTTCTTTGATTTTTCTCCTTATGAGTGGCGGTCGGGGATGAGCGATGGTCTTTTCCTACCAATCTATCCCCCTAGGAGCATGCGCGTAGTGCTTGGTTTTTGATGACTTGTAGATTTTTGCAATAAGTATGTGAGTTCTTTATGACTAATGTTGAGTCCATGGATTATACGCACTCTCATCCTTCCATCATTGCTAGCCTCTTGATTGCCGTGCATTGCCCTTTCTCACCTTGAGAGTTGGTGCAAACTTAGCGGTGCATCAAACCCGTGATACGATCGCTCTATCACACATAAACCTCCTTACATCTTCCTCAAAACAGCGACCATACCTACCTATTATGGCATTTCCATATCCATTCCGAGATATTTGCCATGCAACTTTCCACCGTTTCGTTTATCATGACACGCTTTATCATTGTCATATTGCCTTGCATGATCATGTAGTTGACATCGTATTTGTGGCAAAGCCACCATGCATATTATTTCATACATGTCACTCATGATTCATTGCCCATCCCGGTACACCACCGGAGGCATTCATATAGAGTCATACTTTGTTCTAGTATCGTGTTGTAATCATTGAGTTGTAAATAAATAGAAGTGTGATGATCATCTTTCATAGAGCATTGTCCCAAATAAAAAAATAAAAAATAAAGGCCAAATAAAAAATAAAAGAAAGGCCCAAAAAAGGGGACAATGCTACTATCCTTTTTCCACACTTGTGCTTCAAAGTAGCACCATGACCTTTATGATAGAGAGTCTCTTGTTTTGTCACATTCATATACTAGTGGGAATTTTTCATTATAGAACTTGGCTTGTATATTCCAACAATGGGCTTCCTCAAATGCCCTAGGTCTTCGTGAGCAAGCAAGTTGGATGCACACCCACTTAGTTTCTTTTGTTGAGCTTTCATACATTTATAGCTCTAGTGCATCCGTTGCATGGCAATCCCTACTCCTTGCATTGACATCAATCGATGGGCATCTCCCTAGCTCGTTGATTAGCCGCGTCAATGTGAGACTTTCTCCCTTTTGTCTTCTCCATATAACCCCCATCATCATATTCTATTCCACCCATAGTGCTATATCCATGGCTCACGCTCATATATTGCGTGAAAGTTGAATTTTTTTTAGATTACAAAAGTATGGAACAATTGCTTGCCTTGTCATCGGGGTTGTGCATGATGAGAGCATTCTTGTGTGACGAAAATGGAGCATGACCAAACTATATGATTTTGTAGGGATGAACTTTCTTTGGCCATGTTATTTTGAGAAGACATAATTGCTTAGTTAGTATGCTTGAAGTATTATTACTTTTATGTCAATATTAAACTTTTATCTTGAATCTTTCGGATCTGAATACTCATGCCACAAATAAGAGAATTACATTGAAAATTATGCCAAGTAGCATTCCACATCAAAAATTCTGTTTTTTTACACTTACCTACTCGAGGATGAGCAGGAATTAAGCTTGGGGATGCTTGATACGTCTCCAATGTATCTATAATTTTTATTGTTCCATGCTAATATATATTCTACTTTGGATGTTTAGTGGGCTTTATTATACAATTTTATATTATTTTTGGGACTAAACTATTAACTGGAGGCCCAGCCCAAATTGCTGTTTTTTTGCCTATTTCAGTGTTTCGAAGGAAAAGGATATTGTCGGTGTCAAAACCAGCGGATCTCGGGTAGGGGGTCCCGAACTGTGCGTCTAGGCGGATGGTAACAGGAGACAAGGGACACGATGTTTTTACCCAGGTTCGGGCCCTCTCGATGGAGGTAAAACCCTACTCACCTTGATTAATATTGATGATATGGGTAGTACAAGAGTAGATCTACCACGAGATCGAGAGGCTAAACCCTACAAGCTATCCTATGGTATGATTGTTGTTAGTCCTCTGGACTAAAACCCTCCGGTTTATATAGATATCGAAGAGGGCTAGGGTTACAGTCGGTTATAATGGGAGGAGATCTACATATCCGTATCGCCAAGCTTGCCTTCCACGCCAAGGAAAGTCCCATCCGGACACGGGGCGAAGTCTTCAATCTTGTATCTTCATAGTCCAGAGTCGGCCAAGGTTATAGCTCGCCTATCCGGACACCCCTAATCCGGGACTCCTCGGTAGCCCCGAACCAGGCTTCAATGGCGAGCGAGTCCGGCGCGCAGATTGTCTTGACATTGCAAGGCGGGTTCCTCCTCGAATACTTCATAGAAGATTTTGAACACAAGGATAGTGTCCGGCTCTGCAAAATAAGTTCCACATACCACCATAGAGAATAATATTTACACAAATCCAATCTGGCGGCGTATTCATGCGTGACATCACCTACGGCCAAGCCTTTATTCGATCATTTTACTATCCCACCTCAGCGCGCTTAGGAGGCGGTTTCCTTAGCACGTCTTGTCGAAGCAGCGATCATGTCCCCTTATTACGGGATTCTCATCAATACAGGCGTGGGTAACCCAACCGTGCCATTAATTCTGGCGCTTGGGAGATAAGCGAGTTTTACCGGGCTGGTGGGGGCACATAGTTTAGTCGCCCATATAAGGGATAAGGATCCACCTTTCTCATATCGCCTTCTTCCTCCTTTGCTTATCCATTTCCGCTTTTCGAGCTCCAGCGCCCAAGTCCGCACATCCCACCTCAACCTTCTCCAGCCATGTCCGGGCGGGAGGCAAGTGGATGGTCTCCTCCGTCACGGAGGACACATCAAGCTGAGGAGGCGGATACTTGTCTAACGACATTGCACACGGCTCCCGGACAAGGGCATCTCATCCCCACCCCGGGCCCCATGAGAGGTGGTGTTCCTCACCCATTTCCTCCATGGACTAGGTTTCCCACTTCACTCATTTGTCCAGGGGCTCATGTTCTACTACAGCCTGGATTTCCCTGTCTGGCCCCGAACTTCGTCCTCAACATCTCAGCGTTTATCGTCATGTGCGAGGCCTTCCTCCGCATCAAGCCCCACTTGACTTATGGTGAAGACCTTCAATGTCAAGCCGAAGGTAGTGGGCGGCCAGCAAGCGGAGTCTGGAGGCGCCATGGTGGGCAAGATGCCCAGCGTTACATGGCTCGAGGCTCCTTCGTGGAGACCATAAAGGGGTGGCAATCGGGGTGGTTCTACATCACCGAGCAGCGTGACCACTGAAAGGCGGGGCCCCCAATTCGATCGGCATCCCGACATGGCTCACGTCACGGAAAGAGAAGGGCTGTCGTGGGATAATTTGGAAGAGCGGACGGACTCCAAACCTGCGTCCAAGACACGGTGAACAAAAGGTTAAACTTCGTCAGCGTAGTCGGTCATGCTCATCCGCGGATCCTCCCGTGTCAACGACGGGCTTTTAACTTATGGGAGTTCAACCTGGTCCAGCACCAAACTCTGACTAGGCTCTTTGACACAACACATGAGGATGCCTGGAAGGTGCTATTCAAGGGCGCCGAGGTTCCCCCTCCTATCACCGAGGATCACGGATTCCGCGCGAAGCGCCAAGCCAGCATAGTAAGCTCATTTTACCCTTTACGGGATACTTGTTTTTCATAGTTTGACTCTATGTGGGATCTAAGCTCCCGTTCCTTTGACGGGAATGGCAGAAGAAGACCGGACAGATCGACTGTCCGGCTCCTTTGCCCGAAGATCCAGCGGACGCCTGCTTGGCGGGGCTGCTGGTTCCGGCACCTTACGTGGTGCTGGAGAAGAAGGCCAAGAAAAAGGCCGCGGGAACTCGAAAGAGTTCCCGGCGCTCGGCGGTGTCGGATTCATCGTCCGATGACTCGGCGCCTCCTCCCACGAGCGAGGAGGAGGAAGAGGCCTCTCCCCCTCCGGCGGGGAGGACAGAAAAAGGAAGGCCGCCCAGGGGGGGCCGGAGGGTCAGAAGGAAGGACCCTTCCTCCGGATTACTCCACCAACATCGACGACGGCGAAGAGGAGTGGCCATCCAGGGCCAAGCCCCTGGCAAAATTGTAAGTATCCGGATACCAGAATAACTCATGGCATTCCTTTATTGCACAGTATCTTCTAACGCCGAATATAATCATGCAGTCCGCCCGCGGCATCAGCTCGACACTTCGTCGAGCGGATCCCTGGATTCGTCGGATGTGAATAGCCTTTCACTTCCAACTGCTACCTCCCCTCGTCCTACGGACGATGCCGAGGTGGAGTCCCAAAAGGGTCCAAGCCAGGAGGGGGTGGTCCTGGAGGCGCCGCAAGGCGACCTCCCGGACTCCAGGCGCAAAGGGGATAAAACCCTGAAGGGCTCTATGTGACGCCCGGATAGTTACGCTACAGTAATCCTCCGTTAATGATGCCACGTCACCTCGATTACTGTGGCTAATCTCTCATTAGTTGAAACCGATTCAAATCAAATTAAAATTTGGCAAACAACCAAAAGTTTTCCAAAAATTAAACTAAAATGTTAGATTATGCGATTAAATGCGGGTAATTATAATAAGCGAACACAATTTTACAAAATACCTAATTGGCCTAAACTAATTAAAACAGAAAGAAAATAAATAAAAGAAAACCGAAAACAAACTAACAGAAGAAAAAAAAGAGAAAAAAAGGAAAAGAGAGAAAGGCCCCCCCGGGCTTCGGCCCAGCAGGCCGGCCCGTTCGGCCACCGGCCCAATCGGCCACACCCCTCACTCCCATAACCCCCCACCCCTGGTCAAACCCTACCCAACCACCCGCACTCTCCCTCCCCCCACATCGTTCCCACCCTCCCGATCCAGATTGGATCGGGACCAACTCCCTCCCCTCGCTCCTCGCCCCCCCCCCGATCGGGGCCGGACACAACGCCCACCCCTGCCGATGCATGCCGCGCTCCTCGCCGCCGCCTCATCCCACCTCCACCTCTTCCTCTCACCCCCGATCTGGATCGGGGCACTGGCTCCCGCCGCCCAGCCTGACCCCCCCCTCGACCTCGCCTCTCCCCCGGCGGCAGCGCGCCCCGTCATCACGTCGCCTTCGCCTCGTCCGCGCCCGCCGACCGCCACCACCTCGACACGCGCCCCTCTCCTTCCACCTTGCGCTGCCGACCAAGCTTCGTCGTCCCGACCCCTTCCTTTCGCGCCGTCATCTCGTCGCGGATGGCGGCGTCACCTCGCCTAACGCCCGTCGCGCGCCGCCTCGTCGCCCTCCACCCGGATCTGGGCGGGGCTCGGTCTCGGCGTCGCCGCGCTCACCCCCCCCTCGCCGGAACCACGGCGCGCGGGCTGCGTCCCCGTCTTCCTCCCCGAGCACCGTTGCCTAGACCCCACGTCCCCGTGGTGAGGCCCCGGCATCTCCTCCTCCTCCCCTGCTCCGGCAACTTCGGCCGTGGCCTCGCTCACCGGCGACCGCACGTGCACCGGCCGCCCCGGCCGCATCCCGCTCCCCTGCTTTACTGCTGCTGGTGCCGTTGCTTGCTGCCACCCTGCTCGACCCCGCTCGCCACTGCTGCGGGTCCTGCTGCCTCAACACTTTGCAGCGTCGCCCGCCACAGTGGAGGCCTCGCCACTGCCGCCTCGGTGCGCGGCCTTCTTTGTGCGTGGTGGCCCCCTTTCGATCTGGCGAATGCCCAATCGGGCTGGCGCCGCGTGCCCGTAACCCCGCCGCCGCCCTTAGCCCGTTACGCCCGTATACCCAGTAGCCAGCGTGCAGGTGCCGTTAAGGCCCTATGGGCCTATGATGATAGGTCCCACGCCCGAGCGTATTAAAAATATAATAATAAATAAAAATAGAAATAATTAATTTAAGAAATAATTAACTTAATTAATTGTGATTAATTAAATTGACCTACTAATTAAACTAATTACACATTAGTTACCTAATTAACTTTGATACATTAATTAGTTAATTTAGTAATCGATAACGATTAGAACCACCACCCCCGCCTAATTCATATTAATTAGGATAATGAATTGTTTAATTAAAATGTGTCAGCGGCGGTGGGACCCACTGTCAGGTTGACCGATCAACCTGATTGATTGCTGACGTCGACATGACATCATGCGATGTCATAAATCCATTCAATTAATTTAAATAATTAATTAAATTCTAGAAATTAATAAAATCTTTAGAAAATCATATCTTTTAATCAGTAACTTCGGTTAAAATATATTCAACATGAAAGTTGCTCGAGCGACGAGAGGAATCCAGATCGCGATCCGTTAAATCCGCCACACCCCCTAACCTATCGAACTCGCAACTTTCCCCCTCGGCTCCTTCAAAAACGCGAAACACCGGAATATTTTCCATTATTTTCCCCCTTCGTCAGTATCACCTCCTACGCGTTAGGGCACACCTAGCACCGCGCATTTTCTTGTCATGCACCGTCATGCTTATGTTTGCATTATATTTATTGTTTCTTCCCCTCTCCTCTCCGGTAGACTACGAGACCAAGCCTGCTGCTGCTGCCCGATTCGACTACGGAGTTGGCGACCCCTCTCTCTTGCCGAGCAACCAGGCAAGCCCCCTTGGTCACCAGATATCGCCTATTCTACTCTATCTGCTTGCATTAGAGTAGTGTAGCATATTCTTGCTTCGATTAATCCTATACTCTTGCATAGCTTTGTCCTTGCTACTCCTGTTGTTACCTTTACCTGCAATCCTACATGCTTAGTATAGGATGCTAGTATTTTCATCTGTGGCCCTACATTCTTGTCCGTCTGCTGTGCTATACTATCGGGCCATGATCACTCGGGAGGTGATCACGGGTATATACTATATACTTTATACATGATACATGTGGAGACTAAAGTCGGGTCGGCTGGTGGAGCACCCGCGAGTGGATCTTTGTGGCGGAGCGGCAGGCAGGTTGACACCGCCTAGGAGAGAGGTGGGCTGGCCTGTTCGGCGTTCATGGATACTTATCGCTTAACGAGATCTTGGTATTTGATCTGAGTTGGCTCACGGGCCTATCGCACTAACCAACTCGTGGTAAAGATATGGGCACTTTCGGCGTCATGGTATCGGCCGAAGCGCCGTGACGTCGGCGGCGGCGGCGCGCGCGGATTGGACTGGAATGCCACTAGGCTAGGTCTGCTTCGGCCGCCCATAGCGTCTTGGTGTGCTCGCGAGGCGATGGGCCCGGACCCTGGCGCTTAGGTTTAGACCGGCGTCTTGACCTCTCTGTTGAGCCTAGGTGGGGCTGCGGCGTGTTGATCTTCAGCGGCGGGCATGACCGGAAAGTGTGTCCGGCCAAATGGGATCAAGCGTGTTGGGTAAGTTGGTGCACCCTGCAGTGAGTTAATCTATTGAATAGCCGTGATCTTGATAACAGGGGCGACTTGGAGTTGTACCTTGACCTTATGACAACTAGAACCGGATACTTAATAAAACACACCCTTCCAAGTGCGGATACAACGGTGGTCGCTCTCTCTCGGGGATACGAGGAGGGATCGCTGGGTAGGATTATTGCTATGTGATGTTACTTGGAGGACTTCAACCTACCCTCTTCTACATGTTGCAAGGCGAAGGTGACCGAGCGTAGTCTTCGATAAGACTAGCTATCCCCTCTTATTCGGCATTCTGCATTCAGTCCACTTATATGGCCCTTTACACATATATCCATGCATATGTAGTGTAGCTCCTTGCTTGCGAGTACTTTGGATGAGTACTCACAGTTGCCTTGTTCCCCCTTTTCCCCCTATCTCTACTCGATTGTTGCGACCAGACGATGGAGCCCAGGAGCTAGACGCCACCGTCGATGACGACTACTACAACGGAGGTGCCTTCTACTACGTGCAGCCCGCTGATGACGACCAGGAGTAGTTAGTAGGATCCCAGGCAGGAGGCTTGCGCCTCTTTCGATCTGTATCCCAGTTTGTGCTAGCCATCTTATGGCAACTTGTTTAACTTATGTCGTACTCAGATATTGTGGCTTCCGCTGACTTCGTCTATGATCGAGCACTTGTATTCGAGCCCTCGAGGCCCCTGGCTTGTATTATGATGCTTGTATGACTTATTTATGTTTTAGAGTTGTGTTGTGATATCTTCCCGTGAGTCCCTGATCTTGATCATACACATTTGCGTGCATGATTAGTGTACGATTGAATCGGGGGCGTTACAAGTTGGTATCAGAGCCGACTGCCTGTAGGAATCCCCCTTCCACACTCCTTGGCCGAAGTTGAGTCTAGACTTTACAAAACTTTTACTAACATGGCTGTGCGGCCCATGGCCCATGTCGCCATTGGGTGGTATTAGGATCTTTTACTCCTCGACCTTTACTCTGGGATTCTGAACGCTCTTCTATTCGGGTTAAACGATTTTTACTAAAATCTAACTTTAGGTTCTCGATAATACTTTCTCCCGGAGAGCATCTTCAGTCCGGATGATTACTTGGTGCACCGAAGGATTCTGAAGATACCTTCCGATATTCTCTTGAGACCTTGTGCCAATCGCGTTTGCAATGCCCCTTCCATCGTCAACCCTTATGGATAACTACTTGCAGTTGTTATTCTTACACTCATCCCCCAGTTGTTCATGTGTTTCACAATGGTCTTCGAAATACTATTTGATCCTCCAAAAATCCTTAGCAGCTTTATTGCCCTGCAAATACTTGTCTACTTGCATTATGGATGCTTCCCATATATCTGGCAATATTCACTAGTATCTTTTGACACTGTCATTTTGATCCTATTGATTCAGCATGTGTGTGAATGCACACAATCATTATCAACCCTTCTAAATTATCTTAACGGCTCGGACATCATTTTTGAACATGAGCTGGTTCTCGACCAAACTATTTGTCGTCAATTGTGCCTCTGGTATATCCAACTTATCCATCCTTGATCAGAACGTCTGCTTCTGATCCTTTGTTTTGGAAATCATAATTCCTTTGCATTTAAGCTTTGAATTATTCAGATGATTCCATAACTTTGTTGCATTGCATTCCTTCCTCTTACGGTTGAGTATCGATACTCATATCGGATCCTTTGTGGACCATCAAGTCCTTTGTTGGATTGTTATCGGACGGTGTCCTTCACATTTGATCACTTTGTGAGTTCTTCCCCGATACATAATGCCTTTGTTAAGTTGTATCCTCTGCTTGGCCAACCATGCTCGCTTTCGGGCTTGTGTTATTTACTCTTGAAACTTGTGGTATATGTTTCTAAGAAGCCCCTATGGGTTGAACATATGCCTTCTCTAAACCGTGTGAACCCGAAAGTTTTCACGAGTCATACTCTTCTGGTGCTTCACCAGATAAAAATTCAACACTGCAACTTCATCGAACGTGAGAAGTGAATGAAAGGTTATGCATTGGAGAAGTGGGAGTCGACCTTGAACTTTGTGTTCATGCCCATGGACGTGATGTATATCCTATCATGGAAGCTTCTTGTAATAATAACTATTTCCTTGATAACTAACATATGGTATCTGTGAATTGATCCCTTGCAACCGTGGTTCCGACCATGATTGTTTTTCCTTGATTCCATTTCTCGGACAAGTTAAAACAATTGTCTTCTATGGATCAATACACCAGTCCAACCTTTACTTTGATCTTGTGTCGAGTATTACCCCCCTGGTATCTCGAGATTATCATGGAACTGCATAACTTCTTATGAGTTCTTCATCAAGTGCTACCTTCTCAATGATTCCAATTTTTCACGGATTCTGAGTTATTAAACACTCAAAGACACCGATAACTGACTCGATCCGCACCGTGATTAAACAACTCTTGGTAACCTTCATTACTTACAAGTTTGAACTTGATCACGTCATTCCTAGCCTGCTTGGCTATATCCTTGTCGTGCCAATTTTAACTGTGCTACCTGGTCCTTCTTCCCGGAGCATAAATTTGCGACGATAGCTAAGCTTACGTCGATTTTCCTCATCATACCCTTTCACCTTAAACAACAAGCTTGAGTTCGAGTTTGTGTCGTATCTGTGATTCCAATAACCTCTTGCTGCATCATTCCTTTGACTTGATGTAAATGCGATTGATTACATCTTCATGAAATCTCTCGACAAATGTGTCGTGTTCATCATCAACCTTATGAGCTCTTCCAGGATATCAACCGGATTCATGAAGAGAAATACCATCCTTGCCCTCGATGAGTTGTGTTATCATCGGCCACTTATTGCCTTCCCTCCAACACAAACTTGTTCGTGTTTCGTGTTATACCTTGAGATCCATGCTATCCAGCAATTGTTCTTCTTTACCTTGGAGTATTACCATCTTTTATGTCAATAATGTCGTGAGAATTTCACCACCTCTTATGCATTCTTGGTACAAGTGATACTTCCTGCCATCTCCGATCATTCCTTGGTCCCCGTGTTGTTTTTAACCAGGATACCAATATGCTAATGATGTTGCTTGAGTTCTGTACTTCTAGCAACCCTATTGCTTTGAAGTTAACGATCGACAGTTCGTTCTTAGACTGTTGGTTATTGAATCATCACTCTAACATTGATCTTGTCGCCTAAGGTCATATTTCGGGCACACCTTTCAACTAATGATTGATGGTGTATGTTTTCCTAGAGCATACAACAATTATATCATTTGAATTGACAGGTGTCATCTTCTTGTTCACATTATTGTGGAAATCCATCCGTTTGGAATTCTCGATGAATTTTCGTTGATTCCATCAGCTACCCCCTCATCCTCTCCTTGGTTTAAGGATGAACTATTACTTCAAGAACCCGCTCCCATAGTTCATATCCTGAGAATCTTGAAATGTCATTTCGTCTATTTGTGTTGCACCTTTTCTTCTCGGACATCCACGAGTGCGAGGTATCATGACACCAAGCGGATCTGAATCTCGGTCGATATGATGGTTGGGACAACTTTCAAGAGTTATGATGTTGGTCCTTTGATGACCCGGTAACATGATGTCATGCCTAGCACCCCCAGGTGGAGGACCTATTGTTCTAGTATCCTTTTTAGCAAGTTTAGCCATTCTTCCATGAGGAAATTGTAAGACTTATTCTATAAGTTGCTCCTGACGGATCCTTTGTGTATCCAAAGTCCGACCTTTGCTTGAAGACCATGTCAATGCTATCTCGAAGCATGTCTGTGGTACTCCGACCTTCAATAAGAACATTTGAAGCCCAATGCTAAATGTTTCTTGCTCAATTATCCAAACACCGTTGTATGGGTAATGTCATGAAATTTCTCTCCCCTTACCTAAAGGGTTTTCTACATTATCTCCTGTCGTGGATATCTTGCTCTTCTTGTCCTTGGGAAGGATATACTCCTGAAATATGTGTTTAAACACATTTTTTTTCCTTTCCATTGTTCTGTTTAACCTGATGATCACATTTTCCTTTCCATTGGTTTGTTTGTCCTTTTCTTGTGATCTATATAACCTAAGCAGTAATAATTCACTGCTTATGTAAACACCTCGGTGTACAACTTTGTCAGTAAGACCCCGTTACTTTTGTTGATGACATTTCGGTAACCACCGATGGACGAGAACATTGCCTACTGGTCCGCCTCGTTCAACGAGCAGGAAAATGGCTCTCTTCGTTCCCCGTCCTTGGTACCGACATTGTTGCCGGCATAGCTGACAAGCTATTCACTGACATGCCTCCCTGTCGCGGCTGTGTAAGATGTCACCACCCTTCCTACTTTCAACCCATATGGTGGGCCCATAAACCACAGGTCCACTGGATCGAAACCTGACTCTTCTTTACAACCCGGATTCGAATGTATCCTTTGCACAACTTCAGATGTGATTGATGAGCTAAATTCTATACCATTATTCATCCGGAATCAAACACCATGTTATTCTCGTTGATCAAGCCCCCTTTCCAGCTTCTGTCTAGGCATCGAATGATTGCCTACCCATTTGAAACTTTGGTACCATCATATATTGCACTCAACGGATTCAATGAAATACAACTCGTGGGGTACCTTGTGTATTTCCCATTGAGTTCACCGTCGATACCCAGCTTTGTGGAGATCGTTCTTAGGAGTAATTCCCCACGGCGCGTTAAGTGGGGCGCTGGAGATCTGGAGAAAGGATGGCGACTTGATCATGGTGACTTGAAGCGGAGAAATGAAGACATCAGCGAAAGGATCAACCTCTTGAAAGGGCATCCAAGACCGAGAAGACTTCGTTAGGTTTTTCGCTACCAGCCTCCCCCCCTTACTCCACCGCTTAAATCTCGGGACGAGATTTCTTGTAGTGGAGGAGAATTGTGACGCCCGGATAGTTACGCTACAGTAATCCTCCGCTAATGATGCCACGTCACCTCGATTACCGTGGCTAATCTCGCATTAGTTCGAAACCGATTCGAATTCAATTTAAGAATTTGGCAAACAACCAAAAGTTTTCCAAAAAATTAAACTAAAATGTTCGGAGTGTGCAGTTAAATGCCAGGGTAATTATAATAAAGCGAACACAATTTTACAAAATACCTAATTGGCCTAAACTAATTAAAACAGACAGAAAATAAATAAAAGAAAACAGAAAACAAACTAATAGAAGAAAAAAAGAGAAAAAAAGGAAAAGAGAAAGCCCCCCCCCCCCGGGCTTCGGCCTAGCAGGCCGCCCGTTCGCCACCGCCCAACCGCCACACCCTCACTCCCATAACCCCCACCCCGGTCAAACCCTACCCAACCACCCGCACTCTCCCCACCCCCATCGTTCCCACCTCCCGATCCAGATTGGATCGGGACTAAAACCCCCCCCTCGCTCCTCGCCCCCCTCTGGGATCGGGGCGGGCACGACACCCCACCCCTCCCGATGCCGCCGGCACTCCTGCGCCGCCTCATCCCACCTCCACCTCTTCCTCTCACCCCCGATCTGGATCGGGGCACTGAGCCCGCCGCCCGGCCCCCCCCCCTCCGACCTCGCCTCTCCCCCGGCAATCGACGCCCCCCATCGTCGCGTCGCAGCTCGCCGTCGTCCGTGCCCGCCGACCGCCACCACCTCGACACGCGCCCCTCTCCTTCCACGGCGCTGCCGACCAGGCCGCTCGTCGTCCCGACCCTTCGCTCATGCCGTCCATCGTCGCCGGATCGCGGCGTCACCTCGCCCGGCGACGCCCGTCCGCGCGCCGCCTCGGCGCCCTCCACCCGTATTTGGGCGGGGCTCAGCCTCGGCCGCCGCTCCCTCCCCCCTCGCCGGAACCACGGCGCCGCGGGCTGCGTCCCGTCTTCCTCCCGAGCACCGCTGCCTAGACCCCACGTCCCGTGGTGAGGCCCCGCATCTCCTCCTCCTCCTGCTCGGCAACCGGCCGTGGCCTCGCCACCGGCGCCCGCCGTGCCGGCCGCCCGCCGCATCCGCTCCTCGCTTATCGCTGCTGCCGCTTGCTTGCTGCCACCTGCTCGACCCGCTTCGCCACCGCTGCGGGTCTCTGGCAACCTCAACCGCTTTGCAACGTGGCGCCGCCTTGTGGAGGCCTCGCCACTTCCGCCTCGGTAGCGGCCTTCTTAGCTGCCATGGTCGCCCTTTTCGATCTGGTGAATGCCCAATCGGTGGGCGCCCGTGCCGTAACCCGCACGCGCCCTTCGTCGCTTCGCCAGTATACCCAGCGCAGCGTACCCATGCCGTTAAGGCCCTATGGGCCTATGATGATAGGGCCCACGCCTGAGCGTATTAAAAATATATAATAATAAATAAAAATAGAAATAATTAATTTAAGAAATAATTAACTTAATTAATTGTGATTAATTAAATTAACCTACTAATTAAACTAATTACACATTAGTTACCTAATTAACTTGATCATTAATTAGTTAATTTAGTAGTCGATGACATTGGGGCCACCCCTAATTCATATTAATTAGGATAACTGAATTGTTTAATTAAAATGTGTCAGCGACAGTGGGACCCACTGTTAGGTTGACCGATCAACCCTGTTGACTGCCGACGTCGACATGACATGATCTCGATGTCATAAATCCATTTTCGAATTAATTTAAATAATTAATTAAATTCCGAAATTAATAAAATCTTTAGAAAATCATATCTTTTAATCCGTAACTTCGGTTAAAATATTTTGAACATGAAAGTTGCTCGAGCGACGAGGCGAATCCGGATCACGCAATCCGTTCGTCCGCCACACCCCCTAACCTATCGAACTCGCAACTTTCCCCCTCAAACGCTTCAGCTTCAAAACGCGAAACACCGGAATATTTTCTGGATGTTTTCCCCTTTGTCGGTATCACCTCCTACCGCGTTAGGGCACACCTAGCACCGCGCATTTTCTTGTCATGCACCGTCATGCTTATGTTTGCATTATATTTATTGTTTCTTCCCCTCTCCTCTCCGGTAGACTACGAGACCGACGACTGCTGCTTTGCCCGGTTCGACTACGGAGTTGACCCCTCTCTCTTGCTAGAGCAACCAGGCAAGCCCCCTTGATCACCAGATATCGCCTATTCTACTCTATCTTGCTTGCACTAGAGTAGTGTAGCATATTACTTGCTTTCGATTAATCCTATCTTTGCATAGCTTTGTCCTTGCTACTCTTTGTTGTTACCTTTACTGCAATCCTACATGCTTAGTATAGGATGCTAGTATTTTCATCTGTGGCCCTACAATCTTGTCCGTCTGCTGTGCTATACTATCGGGCCGTGATCACTCGGGAGGTGATCACGGTATATACTATATACTTTATACATGATAAATGTGGAGACTAAAGTCGGGTCGGCCGGTGGAGCACCATGAGTGGATCTTTGTGGCGGAGCGACAGGGCAGGTTGAGACCGCCTAGGAGAGACGTGGGCCTGGCCCTGTTCGGCGTTCCGGATACTTAATACGCTTAACGAGATCTTGGTATTTGATCTGAGTTGGGCCTGGCCCTGCTAGGTCTGCTTCCGGCCGCCCACGCAACATGCAGGTGTGCTCAGGGCGATGGGCCCAGACCCCCGCGCGCTTAGGTTTAGACCGGTGTGCTGACCTCTCTGTTGAGCCTAGGTGGGGCTGCGACGTGTTGATCTTCCGCGGCCGGGCATGACCCAGGAAAGTGTGTCCGGCCAAATGGGATCAAGCGTGTTGGGTAAGTTGGTGCACCCCTGCAGGGAAGTTAATCTATCCGAATAGCCGTGATCTTCGGTAACAGGACGACTTGGAGTTGTACCTTGACCTTATGACAACTAGAACCGGATACTTAATAAAACACACCCTTCCAAGTGCGGATACAACCGGTGGTCGCTCTCTCTCGGGGATACGAGGAGGGATCGCGGGTAGGATTATTGCTATGTGATGTTACTTGGAGGACTTCAACCTACCCTCTTCTACATTTGCAAGGCGAAGGTGACGAGCGTAGTCTTCGATAAGACTAGCTATCCCCTCTTATTACGGCATTCTGCGATTCACCCCTTGATATGGCCCTTTACACATATATCCATGCATATGTAGTGTAGCTCCTTGCTTGCGAGTACTTTGGATGAGTACTCACGGTTGCCTTGTTCCCCTTTTCCCCTATCTCTACTCGATTGCTGCGACGGACGATGGAGCCAGTGAGCTAGACACCACCGTCGATGGCGACTACTACAACAGAGGTGCCTTCTACTACGTGCAGCCGGCGGCGACGACCGTGAGTAGTTAGTAGGATCCTGAGCGGGAGGCCTGCGCCTATTCGATCTGTATCCCGGTTTGTGCTAGCCATCTTATGGCAACTTGTTTAACTTATGTCCGTACTCAGATATTGTGGCTTCCGCTGACTCGTCTATGATCGAGCACTTGTATTCGAGCCCTCGAGGCCCCTGGCTTGTATTATGATGCTTGTATGACTTATTTATGTTTTAGAGTTGTGTTGTGATATCTTCCCGTGAGTCCCTGATCTTGATCGTACACATTTGCGTGCATGATTAGTGTACGATTGAATCGGGGGCGTTACACTCTAAGTCCGGCCCTGGGCCGGACACCGCACCGGAACCTTCAACGGTTCCGGCATCCGGCAGGCGGCCCCCTACTAAGAAGGGCAAGCCTACGACGCCGGTGACCTCCGTCCAACCGGAGGCACCGGATAATCTGCTGGAGGTGCTTAACGGCGCCTCCATCAGCGAGGAGCACCGCACTATTATGAGTGCGGTGATCCGAATATTCGATCCGCCAAGAGCGGGCTGGTGAAGCTTATGCCAGCCTTCTAACAGGCTTTGAGGTATGTATTTAAGATATGTAAAATATTACCGCATAGGCGGTAGCCCACGATGCTTAGTTTGGTGTTCGGAAAGAAAAGCCGAATTGAGGATCAAAAAGATATACGCAAGAGTCTAACATAAGTATGTCGATATGGGAATGCAGGCTGCGCTGCTGACCTCTGCCGCACTGACTGCGGAGGTCGATGCATTGAAGCAGAGCCTCGAGCGGTCCGAGAACGAGCTCGGCCTTGCCAAGGAGCAGCTCGAGGATAAGGAAGGTAAGTAATACCTTATGTAAGTATATAAAAAAGATGTGGTTGCAAAAAATGACAGGACCAACGTGAGTATTACAGGGGCCACAACCGAGGTGGCAACCCTGAAGAAAGCGTTGTCCAAGGCCGAAGACAATGCGGCCGTGGAACGCGTCGAGCGAGAAAAGCAGGAGGCGCGGGTGGCGGAGGTGCAGCAAGAGCTCCAGGATCTCGTGAAAAAACACGAGAGCTTGGAGCTTGACTCAAAGACTCGAGAGTCCGAGCTCGCCTCGGCTCTTGAGAGTGCCAAATCTGCCAAGGCCGAAGCCCAAAAAGCCCTCCAAGAAATTGAGGCGATGAAGAAGATAGCGGCGGGTAAGGCATTCTTTATGCAAAGCAAGCACGTTAAAGTGAATTACTTGTTACTTACCCGAGTCCGGAGCTCACCAGGAGCATTCGCAGATCTTCCCCAGAGTGTGTCCGACGCTGCCAAGATTCTACCGAGCGAAGAGGGAGCTCGGCGGAGAAGGTGTTCTGGTCTCAAGATCTTGAGGCGGACACCAGTGCCCTTGAGCGACCAGTGAAGCGGTTGGTCGAGCTCCATAAGGTGGCGAACAGGCCATGAAGGGTCTCGTAGTCCGGTGTGGCACAGGGGAAGCCATGCACAGGAGCTACTTGGGCTGGTGAGGCGGCTGGTGGATGCATGTCCAAGGCTTGAAGTCATCAAGCGCTCTGTATGCATCGAAGGTGCCCGTAGGGCCCTTGCCCGTGCTAAAGTGCACTGGGGCAAGATGGACGCTGAGAAGCTTGTGACGGATGGACCACCGTCGGGCAAGGAGCATCGCAAGCCCGAGATGTATTGTGAGGGCGTCCTGAAGGGTGCCCGCCTTATAGCAGATGAATGCTCCAAAGATGTAATTTTTGAGTAAACTCACATTTGTGATCCTGTACGCTGAAAACTTGTTCATATGCACTAAGCAACGCTTTTGAATTTAAAATATTACCTTTTGTGCGGCCGTTTATTAAATTTGAGAGATGGCGAGTCGTAAACTTCGCCCCCATGCCACGAGTCTTTGGGGTGTTCGGGATAAACTTGGCGCTCTTTTTCCCATTCTTGGGTCCTTCGAGGGAGGCGCTCAACACAACGAACAAGGCAATCAGACTATAATGCTTGAACACTCTCACTTAGCCATAGAATTCTATAATTTTAAATTTCGGCGAAGCCCCTAGTATTCGGAAGACCGAGTTGAGGGCGCTATCACGCCTAGGCCGGACAAAGCCGACTCCTCGCTCTAAGCGGCATAAGTCTTTAGGGACTCGAAAACCTCTCGAACAGCGACCAGCTCTTGCCCTATCATGACGGTTAGTCTTAGCTTTCTCCACTGAGGTGCTTAGCCCAGCTCAACTGGGGCACAATCGCAGTGGTTCTACCAGCGCTACCTTAGCCGATATAACGGAACGTAAGGTACCAAAACATGGGAGCCGGGCAAACCCAACTATTGACCCAAGACATGATTCAGAGCCGATGCATATAATGCTATAAGTTCGGGGTGCCACACTCATGAGAGTGTTCGGACTTCTCACACCATATTCTGGGGTACGTAAGCCCCTGGTGTATTGGCCGTACCAAAGTGTACAGTTGCATAATGTCATTAATGAACATATATAGATAAAAAAGGGAATGCAATAATAGACAAAATCTATGTATTGTTTATTTGAAAAGGCTGCGGTAAAAGCCGGACAATACAAATAGTGCGATAAGCAAGAGATGGGACTATCTGACATGTCCCCCTCCAGGGGCGAGCTGCGGGATGATATGTGAAACAAGTATACTGCTCGTTATAGAGACCACCGGACACTCGGCGTAGCTTTACGCCTCCACGGCTGTTGCATCGTGTGTTCGGCGATTATCTTGCGGACAGGCCTTCCGTAGAGTGGAGTCCTGAAAGTAAGAAGAAAAAAGAATGACAAAATCGGGATCCCCAGTGCGGTTGAGCCGCATTTTGGGCATGCCGTGGTCGTGCCCTCCCCTATGCCCATGGTATTTCCAGGCGTAGTTATGTACGCGTAGTCTGGTTTCGCAATTTCGCGAGGGCTGGGGTTGGGGCCGCATTGCTACGCTTTGCTCGGAACATGCCAGCGGTCTTGTTGTAGCTTACTCGGGCGGCGCTTGCGGTGTCGGGCGTTTAATAGCGGATCGGAGAATTGCCTTGAAAGGCTGCTTTGTACTTCCGCCGCGAGGGCCGCCGTATGCTCCTTCGTTCGGAGAGAGCGTTCAGTGTTTCCATTGACCGTAATGACTCCTCGAGGGCGTGGCATCTTGAGCTTGAGGTATGCATAGTGCAGCACCGCATTGAACTTTGCAAATGTGGTTCGTCCGAGCGGTGGCGTGATAGCCATCGCGGAGCGGGACTATGTCAAGATTAACTCCTCGCTTGGAAATTATCCGAGGATCCGAAGACCACCTCAAGTGTAACCGAGCCTGCATAGCTTGGCCTCTACACCTGGTATGGCGCCTTTAAAGGTCGTCTTTGTGTGTTTAATCCTTGAGGGATCTATGCCCATTTTTCGTGACCGTATCACGATAAAGCAGGTTCGAGCTCTTGCCGCCGTCCATAAGGACTCTAGTGAGGTGAAATCTGTCAATGATTGGGTCTAGAACCAATGCGGCGAATCCGCCATGGAGGATGCTAGTGGGGTGGTCCCTTCGATCAAAAGTGATCGTCCAGGAGGACCATGGGTTGAACTTTGGGGCGACTAGCTCCAACGCATATCGTCCACGAGTGCGCTTCCGCTCCCTTTTGGGGATGTGGGTTGCGTATATCATGTTCACCGTCCGCACTTGTGGGGAAGCCCTTCATCCCCTATTGTTCGGCGGTCAGGATCCTCCTCCTCATCGCTATGCATCCCCTTATCTCTGTTTTCGTCACTTAACTTGCTGCTGCTTGAACACCCAACAATCCTGTTGGTGTGATTGGCTGGTTTTTCGAAGTGCCGTGTATCTAGCACGAGCGATCGAGTATTCGGTCCAAACCGGACCGGCTCGAATATTTCTTTTAAATGGCTTTTTCCGTGACCGGGTTTAGAGCCTCAATCCGCATTAACTGCCAGATCCTCGGCATTGTCGCCGTTAATGCGGCGCTTGTGCTTGTTGCGACGCAACCTGCCATTGCTGTCCTTGGTATCCGAATTACCAGGGCTCTTGGTCATGTTATTACTACGAGCTAGCCAGCTGTCTTCTCCCGCACAAAAGCGGGTCATGAGTGTTGTGAGGGCTGCCATGGATTTCGGCTTTTCCTGTCCTAGGTGCCGGGCAAGCCACTCGTCGCGGATGTTATGCTTGAAGGCTGCAAGGGCCTCTGCGTCCGGACAGTCGACTATTTGATTTTTCTTGGTTAGGAACCGTGTCTAGAATTGTCTGGCCGATTCCTCTAGCTGCTGAATTATGTGGCTTAGGTCATCGGCTGTAACATCCCAAAATTTCAAATTTTGGAATGTTATATTAAATAAATAACTATGCTTGTTGTTTGATTGATGGTTGATTGATTGAGTGAAACTGAGTGGATGTGAAAACTTTTGAAAGTTGAATGAGAGGGAATGAAATGACTTTCCTAAACTTTCTCCTTTGCCTTTTGGATCTCAATGAATTCAAGTTCATTCCAACACCAAACCCTAGAGTGAAGATGACATGACTTCTTCCATTTGAAATGAAAAGGGTTTTTGAAAAAGATTTGAATTTCATCTGGGAATATTTCAAATTCAAAGCTTTATGCAACTCAATGATTTTCATGAGGGAAGATAAAATGACTTCTTCAATTATATGAAATATGAGTTGGAAGTTAAAAAGTATCAAATTGAAAGTCATTTGAAAGTGCTTTGAAACCCTCTTTCAAATTTGAATTTTGGAATTTGAATTCAAACTTTGGCAAGTGGGAATCATATCAAAATCTATGCCTGATAAATACTTGAGCAAAAGTATGAGAGGAGTAAATATGACACTCCAAAATATCAGAGGAAAACAATGCCAAAAGTTTTGAATTCAAATTTGAGTTTTAATTGAATTTGAAAAAATGAATTTTATAAAGTTTGGATTTTGCCTTTGAAAAATGTTCAAATGATAGGAATATTCCCTGATCATTTTGGTATATATATACCCTATATAAAATATTTATAGATTTTGTTTTATTTCTGTTTTGTTTTATTAAAAAATTCAAAAAAAGAAAAACCCCAGGCGCCAGTGAGGCCCCCCCAGCCCAGCCAAATACCAAGCCCCCCACCACTGCCCACCAGCGGCCCAGAGGCCAGCCCAATGAGCCGACCGAGCCGCCTCACCTCCCCTCGCCTCGAAAACCCTTGGCGCCGCCACCCGCTCGCTCACCCTCTCTCTCCTCACTGACGCCTGACCCCACCCCTGTCTTCAACCCCATGCCTTTTCGCCGCCGATCGCCCGATCGCGGATCCCGCGGATCCGGGATCCGATCTCCTCCCGATCGCCTCCTTGCCCGGACGAGGCCCCCGCCTATTTAAGCCCTCGCCCGCACCCCATTCCCCCCTTACCCCTCGCTGGAGCCCTCCTCTCTCTCTCCGCAGCGTCATGGCCCGAGCCCGCAGCGTGGATTAGACCTCAAGGGGTCTGTGTTTTATAAAAACCGCCCGGTTCGACCAGTTTAGCCCGGTTAGTTTTTAAGTTAGGGTTTTAATTTTAGCCCGGCCCGATTCTGTTTAACCCTAGGCCCGTTTAGCTTATGTTACGCTCAGTGCGTAGTTTAGGCCCATTAGGCCTTTTTTTTCTTTTATTTTATTTTCTGTTTTAACAGAATAGTTCCTGTTTTGAAAAATTCATATCTTTTATTCTGTTTAATATTTTTAGGTGATTCTTTTTTGTTGGTTTGAAAATTTTCTGAAGTTTCTGTAGAATATATATTTAGCTATGTTAAAATTAATTAAAATTGATTTAATTTAGTTTTAGTCAGAATAGTAAATCTGCTATAACTTGAGTTAGAAAAATTATTTTTGGATGATTCTTTTTGTCCCAACTTTATTTTGACATTGCCAAACCGTAGAAAGTAATTTGGGTATTTTAGGATTAATAAAAAATAGTTTTAAACAGAATCTTGTTAATCCTAATTAATTAACTAGCTACTGTTTTCCTATTATTTTAATTAGTAAATAAATTTATTTTTAACATGTGATTGATTATTCTAGGATAGTTTCTGTCACTTTATAGGATGAACTTTTATTTATAATAAATAAAATTTTTATTTTATTTTTCTTAATAGAAATTGAATTAGGCCTAATAGGAGTTTTATAATAGCTTTTAAATTGATTCTTTTTGCACCTAGTTGCTTAATAAAATCTTTTCTGTTAAGTTAACCTAAAACCATGATTAGGTTATGTTAAGAAAATTTTTGTTATATAAAACTATTCTAGTTGTTGTTTGAAGTAGGAAACTTGAGTTGGTTTTCTTTGAGTTTTTCCCTTGGGTTTTGGTTTGGTTGTTTTGGTGTGTTATGTTATATTACTATGTTATTGTTCTATGTGATCTTATGCTATATGCTTATTATGATTATTGTTTGCCTCGGTAGAATTTCCGGAGTGCGAAGTTTGCTACCACGAGTCCCTAGTTTTCGAAGATCGTCAGCAAGGCAAGTTCACTTTGACCATGCTTTCATACCTATGTTTTATTGCATTTAGTGGCACCTTTGCAATCACCCCTCAGTAGTGTTATTGAATCCTTGTAGTTGAGTAGTATGCATGAGGTAGGAACCCATCACCCTGTTACCAAGCCCGGGACGTTATTTATTTTAATGCTATGCTATAGTAGACGGGGTTTGGTATGAGTGCTCGGGAGTGGTGTGAGAATGGAGGCTCTACGTCAATGACGACAACTCCATGATGGAATCTGCAAGGACTGCATCTTCAAGACCTCAAGACTTCAAGACTCAAGACAAGAATTCAATACACACTCTTGGGTGAAGGGCGGTTGACGGCACCTGGAGAAACCAGTGGTTGGCGGGATGCATGGAGAAGCGCCATGACATCTTTGAAAGCTTCACCCAGACTCAAGAGACGGAAGAATACTTCACGCCTGAAGCTTACCTGCAACCGCAAGTCATTATGGGCTCGGCTTGGTTGACCTTAGTTGTGAATCTGGCTGGGGCGGTACTAGCGGATGTAGAACTACGGTAGGATGGGTTGAGTACGGACGGTGGTCGAGGAACTCTTTGGAAGACCATGTTTGGTCATCTTGTTCTCAAACACTCAAGTGCGGGAGCGTAAAGAGAGGATCGAATCTTGCGGGTAAAGTGTACAAACCTCTGCGGAGGGTTTAAACCTAATCGATTAGCCGTGTCCCGATTACGGACAATTTGAGCATCTGGACTTGGATCTATCTCGGAACTCTCAACACCGGATTGATAACTTAATTGTGGGCAACATATGATGATTTTGGGCTATGAGACATCGGTTGGCGGAACCATGTCATGATAGAAAACTCCATAGTACAGACTTCATTTATTCCTTTGATGTAGGGAAAATAAAATCAGCTTTTACATAAACAAAACTCAGTTCTGAGCCACAAAGCCAAATTGCATATAGTATAGTTTTTACCATCTGTTTATTCATGTTGTGATCTTGCGGTACATTCAATGTCTTGACCTACACGGCTGCAACGTATCATGTTGCGAGATATTTCCTCGACAGTAAGAGTTACGATCTGAGGTTACGGTCTACACTCAACCTGCCGATGGCGTTGATGGGACTCCACACCCGACTATTTGTTTCATTGTGACTTATGAGGTATATATCAGTTTTACGTTAATTATACATGTGATTGCACTTTGATATATACATTGATGTCTTGTGTGTGCCAAAGATACTGATCCAGGGATGGCACAGCAACACAGAGGCTTGACCGTCTGAGGTCGGGTCGCTACATCGGCGTCTGGTGGTCGCACATAGGTGCCCTAGAAATTGTCGAGGGATGCGGCTTCCAGGTCCTCCCAATAACCAATTGATTCTGCTGGCAAGCTGTTAAGCCAATGCCGAGCTGGTCCTTTAAGCTTGAGTGGGAGGTATTTGATGGCGTGTAGATCATCACCGCGGGCCATGTGGATATGAAGGAGATAATCCTCGATCCATACCGCAGGATCTATTGTGCCATCGTATGATTCGATGTTTATGGGTTTGAAGCCCTCGGGGATTTGATGATCCATTACTCCATCTGTGAAGCATAGTGGGTGTGCGGCGCCTCTGTACTAGGCTATATCACGACGTAGCTGAAACGAGCTTTGTCTACTTTCTTCGGCCCGGCCGGATTTACCATATCCGGCATGACGGTTATCGTCACATGTCGTGGGGCGCCCACGCGATCCATAGATCGATCTTGTTTTCCTTGCCCTGTCCTCCAATATATCTCACAGGTCTGGCGCATTTCCCCGTGCCTTGGTATTCTTTGAGCGACGCCGGGGTGCGGCTTGAGTGGAGGGTCGAGAGGCCTCTCTGTCGCGGCCACGAGGTGGCCGGTCGGCCGCATCATGCGCTGGTGATGTAGGTCTAGGTGCTTCCTCCTCTAATCGGGTAGCAGCCTGCGTTTTAGGTAGCTCTTGGAGGCGTTGAGTTCGTACTCTTGACGCGAGGACTTGATCCATCTGTCGGCTAGCAAGTCTTGGTCAGCCCTAAGTTGTTGCTGTTTTTCTTGAGCCTGCTCGCCCGTGGCCATAAGCCTGCGTTTGAAACGCTCTTGTTCAACGGGATCCTCGAGCACGACAAATTCATCGTCGTCGAGGCTTGCCTCGTCTTGGAGGGAGGCATGTAATTATCGTCCTCTACCTCTCTGCTGCGCGCTCTCTCATGAGGGCTGGCTTCTCCATCCTCCCGTGCTGAATCCTGCTGGAGGGGTTGTCTTCGCACCTTTGTCCGGGGTGTTATTATCTCCCGTGCCGGAATCGTCATTTCTGCTTTGGCGAGATTTAGAGCGGCGCCACTGACGCCGGCGCTTAGGCTTCTTCTTGGAGGGGTCATCCTTCGTTGTTCCATCGCCGTTCCCTTCTTTTGGGGTGTCCACCATGTATATGTCATACGACGAGGTGGCCATCCAGTGCCCTGTAGGCGCTCGTTCTTGGTCGTCTCCTGCATCGGCGTCCATATCGTCGATGTCATCGGAGTCGAAGTGGAGCATGTCGGTTAAATCAACGACAGTGGCTACAAAGTGGGTGGTGGGTGGGCTTTGAATTTCTTCGTCATCCGCATCCCAACCTTGCTGACCATAGTCCGACCAGGGCTCTCCTGATAAAGAGAGAGACTTTAGTGAATTCAGAATGTCGCTGAAGGGCGAGTGCTGAAAGATGTCCGCGGTGGTGAACTCCATGATCGGCGCCCAATCGAATTCGATTGGCAGGGGCGAAGGTTGAGTCCGAGGGAGTCCGCGCCTGAGTCACAAGCCGCAAAGGACAAGGCTGGTGTTCGGCTCGACCGCCGTAGAGATTGCAGCCCCCGAGGCGGTGTCCAACCACCCGTCCTCGATTGGCGCAGTCGGCTCCGAGCTAAGGGTCAGAGCGGACACGGGTGCGGCCTCTAGGGCACTGTTCGGCGGCAGAGCTAGATCATGCCCATGGTAACAGTGCGGCGCGCTCGGCTGTGGCTTGAACCCGTCGAAGATCAAGTCTTCGCGGACGTCCGCCGTGTAGTTCAAACTTCCAAATCTGACCTGATGGCCAGGGGCATAGCTTTCGATCTGCTCCAGATGGCCAAGCGAATTGTCCCGTAGTGCAAAGCCGCCGAATACGAAGGTCTGTCCGGGAGAAAAGTCTCGCCCTGGACCGCATCATTGTTGATGATCGAAGGAGCCATCGGGCCTAAAGGTGACGACACAGAGGAACTATCAATGAAAGCACCAATGTCGGTGTCAAAACCAGCGGATCTCGGGTAGGGGGTCCCGAACTGTGCGTCTAGGCGGATGGTAACAGGAGACAAGGGACACGATGTTTTTATCCAGGTTCGGGCCCTCTCGATGGAGGAAAAACCCTACTCCTGCTTGATTAATATTGATGATATGGGTAGTACAAGAGTAGAACTACCACGAGATCAGATAGGCTAAACTCTAGAAGCTAGCCTATGGTATGATTGTTGTTCGTCCTACGGACTAAAACCCTCCGGTTTATATAGACATCGAAGAGGGCTAGGGTTACACAGATTCGGTTACAATGGGAGGAGATCTACATATCCGTATCGCCAAGCTTGCCTTCCACACCAAGGAAAGTCCCATCCGGACACGGGACGAAGTCTTCAATCTTGTATCTTCATAGTCCAGGAGTCCGGCCAAAGGTTATAGTTCGGCTATATGGACACCCCCTAATCCGGGACTCCCTCAGATATCAAACGAAGTCCAAACGGAATGAAACATTCGGAAACGTGATTTTTGGAACAAACGTGATCCAGAGGATTTGGAGTGGACGTCAAGCAATCAACGAGGAGGCCACGAGGCAAGGGGCGCGCCTGCCCCCCCCCCCCCCTTGGCGCACCCACCACCCTCGTGGGCCCCTCGTAGCTCTCCTGACCAACCTCTTTCACCTATCAGATACGGAGCCAAAACCCTAATTCCACCGCCGCAACCTTCTGTACCCGTGAGATCCCATCTTAGGGCCTTTTCCAGCGCTCTGCCGGAGGGGTCATTGATCACGGAGGGCTTCTACATCAACACCATAGCCTCTCCGATGATGTGTGAGTAGTTTACCTCAGACCTTGGGGTCCATAGTTATTAGCTAGATGGCTTCTTCTCTCTCTTTGGATCTCAATACAAAGTTCTCCTCGATTCTCTTGGAGATCTATTTGATGTAACTCTTTTTGCGGCGTGTTTGTCGAGATCCGATGAATTGTGGGTTTATGATCAAGATTATCTATGAACAATATTGAATCTCCTCTGAATTCTTTTATGTATGATTGGTTATCTTTGCAAGTCTCTTCGAATTATCAGTTTGGTTTGGCCTACTAGATTGATCTTTCTTGCAATGGGAGAAGTGCTTAGCTTTGGGTTCAATCTTGCGGTGCTCGATCCCATTGACAGTAGGGGAAACGACACATATTGTATTGTTGCCATCGAGGATAAAAATATGGGGTTTATATCATATTGCATGAGTTTATCCCTCTACATCATGTCATATTGCTTAAAGTGTTACTCCGTTCTTATGAACTTAATACTCTAGATGCATGCTGGATAGCGGTCGATGTGTGGATTAATAGTTGTAGATGCAGGCAGGAGTCAGTCTACTTGTCACGGACGTGATGCCTATATACATGATCATGCCTAGATATTCTCATAATTATGCACTTTTCTATCAATTGCTCGACAGTAATTTGCTCACCCACTGATGACCCAGAAGTATATGGGATCTATCGTAGTCCTTTCGATAAGTAAGAGTGTCGAACCCAACGAGGAGCAGAAGGAAATAATAAGCGGTTTTCAGCAAGGTATTCTCTGCAAGTACTGGATAAGTGGTAATAGATAGTTTTATGATAGGATAATTTGTAACGAGCAACAAGTAACAAAAGTAAATAAAGTGCAGCAAGGTGGCCCAATCCTTCCGTAGCAAAGGACAAGCCTGGACAAACTCTTATATAAGGAAAAGCGCTCCCGAGGACACATGGGAATATCGTCAAGCTAGTTTCATCACGTTCATATGATTCGCGTTCGGTACTTTGATAATTTGATATGTAGGTGGACCGGTGCCTGGGTGCTGTTCTTACTTGAACAAGCATCCCACTTATGATTAACCTCTATTGCAAGCATCCGCAACTACAACAAAAGTATTAAGGTAAACCTAACCATCCGCAACTACAACGTCAATTCTTCAGCATGTCATATTTTAATGACTGCTCCCAATCATAAAAGATGTCAATGATAATATATTTATATGTGAAACCTCTCTTTCCTTATTACTTCCTATTAATTGCAACGATGACCAAAGCTATGTCTGCCAACTCCCAACAACTTTTAATCATCATACTATTTCTATGTGAAGTCATTACTCTCAACAAGATCAATATGAACTCTTTGTTTCTTTTTATTATTTTTCTTCTTTTCTTTTATTCACTCAAGATCATGGCAAAACAATCAAGCCCTTGACTCAACACTAATATTTATTATATAGCTCACGGACTCGATTACATAGAGAGATCATAAAGCGAAAACTCAAAACTAGATCATGTCATAAACTTTATTCTACTAGATCAAGATACTACTAATAGGATCAAATTAAGAAAACCGGTAAAGATAGGAGATGTGATTGTGATACGATACCGGGGCACCTCCTCCAAGCTTATCATCTCTATCAGATCTCAGTTTTGCAAGTGGTCGTGAAGGGATTGACAACCCCTTTATCGCGTTGGTTGCAAGGTTATTATTTGTTTGTGTAGGTACGAGGGACTTGCGTGTGGCCTCCTACTGGGTTGATACCTTGGTTCTCAAAAACTGAGGGGAATACTTACGCTACTTTGCTGCATCACCCTTTCCTCTTCAAGGGAAATCCAACGCAGTGCTCAAGAGGTAGCATAAGTCGCCGAATTGCTGACCAGCTCTCGCCGCATCATGACAGTCAGTTTTCGGCTTTCTCTACTGAGGTGCTTGACCGGGCGAACCAGAAACACAATCGCAGTAGTTCTCCCTTTACTACCTTAGCTGAACAAGCGGAACGTAAGTTAGCAAACACAGGAGCTGGACAACCCAACTATTGACCAAAGACATGATTCGGAGCCGATGCATATAATGAAGTATTCGGGACGCCGAAGTCTACTCTGAGAGAGTTCGGACTTTCTGTTTTCGAAAATGTATATGGCTGAATAGAGCCCCTCACAATTTAAATCGTGCCGAGGTGTATATGCCAATCTGACGTAAAGGGGGAAGACGGATTAAGAAATAAGCCTGTACCGAACAAGGTTGGGCGAAATTGTTCCCATTAAAGTCTGATTGGTATGTCAAAACGTATTTTTACAGAGGATGCCATAAGCATCAAGGCTATTTTACATGCCAGAAACGAGGGAAAGTTGTATATAGGTCCTAAAATTGAAAAGATGATCTTGAAGATACTTTGGACACTCTGTCGCACGTCTGCGCCGCTTTTCGCCTTGGTGTATGATCCTTTGAGAGGATCAACTATCGAGTATACATAAGGGGCTTGAAAAAGGGCCCTTGGCATCATTGAAAAGTAATGTAGGTTCTGAACAACCTGAGAGATAAAAATAACAAGAAAGAAGGGGAAAATATGAAGGTCCGGATAGGGTCGAGCCGTATTGTGGACCTTATTTTCAGTATGCCTCCGTCCTTGCCCATGGTATCTTTAGTGCGTAGTTATGTACGCGTGGTACGTATGATGCTATCAGGTTGAGGCGTTGACGGAGGCCGAATTGCTAATCTAGCTCTGGATGAGCCGGACTCTCATTCTGCAGGGCAGACCGGACTCGTTTGACAGTGTCCGGGGGCTTGACTGCCGGAGTAGTATTCGGCTTGATAAGGCCACCCTGTGCTTCGGCTGCAAGAGCCATGGTATGCTCCTTTGTACGGAGGGAGCGCTCCATGTTTCCATTGACTGTAATAACGCCGCGAGGTCCAGGCATTTTGAGCTTTAAGTAAGCATAATGCAGGACCACATTGAAGCGGGTGAAGGCGGTTCTCCCGAGCAGTGCGTGATAGCCACTACGGAAAGGAACGATATCGAAGATCAAATCTTCGCTACGGTAATTATCCGGCGAACCAAAGACCACTTCCAGCGTTATGGACCCTGTGCAACAGGCCTCTACCCCGGGTATTACTCCTTTAAAGGTAGTTTTCGTGGGCTTGATTCTTGATGAATCGATACCCATCTTGCGAACGGTGTCCTGATAAAGCAGATTAAGGCTGCTACCGCCGTCCATGAGGACGCGCGTGAGATGGAATCCGTCGATAATTGGGTCGAGGACCAATGCTGCCGAACCTCCATGATGGATACTGGTCGGATGGTCTCTGCGATCAAAAGTGATCAGACAGGCTAACCATGGGTTGAATTTTGGGGCGATTGGCTCTATGGCATAGACGTCCCTTAGTGCGCGCTTGCGCTTCCTTTTGGGGATATGTGTAGCATATATCATATTCACCGTTTTTACCTCGGGGGTTCTGTCCCCGTGTTCGGTGGGTGAGGCTCTTCATCGTCGTCCTCATGGGGCGGCCCTTTCCCCTTATGTTCGGCCTTGAACTTGCTGGCCTATTTGAACACCCAACAATTTCTGTTGGTATGATTAGCAGGCTTATCAGGGGTGCCATGAATCTAGCAAGGCCGATCGAGTATTTTGTCCAAACTAGATGGACCATCCTTGTTTCCTTTGAATGGCTTCTTCCGCTGACCAGGTTTAGAGCCACTGAATCCAGCATTGATTGCCGTGTCTTCGGTATCTTTGTTATTGCTTTGACGCTTGTGTTTGTTGCGTCGTGGCTTGCCATTGCCATCCTTGGCTTCGGATGTGCCAGGGTCGTTGGTGCTATTGCTTCTACGGGCTAGCCAACTATCTTTCCCCGCGCAAAAGCGGGTCATAAGTGCGGTAACGGCTGCCATAGACTTCGGCTTTTCTTGGCTGAGGTGTCGGGCGAGCCACTCATCTCGGACGCTGTGTTTAAAGGCCGCGAGGGCTTCAGCGTCCAGACAATCCACAATTTGGTTCTTTCTAATTAAGAACCTAGTCCAGAGTTTCCGAGCTGATTCTCCGGCTTGCTGGATGATAACCCACAAGTATAGGGGATCGCAACAGTTTTCGAGGGTAGAGTATTCAACCCAAATTTATTGAGTCGACACAAGGGGAGCAAAAGAATATTCTCAAGTATTAGTAGTTGAGTTGTCAATTCAACCACACCTGGATAACTTAGTTTCTGCAGCAAAGTATCTAGTAGCAAAGTAGTATGGAAGTAACGGTAACGGTGGCAAAAGTAACAGTGATAGTTTTGTAACAATTGTAACAGTAGCAACGGAAAAGTAAATAAGCGAGGAACAATATATGAAAAGCTCGTAGGCATTGGATTGGTGATGGTGAATTATGCCAGATGCGGTTATTCATGCAATGGTTATAACATAGGGTGACACAGAACTAGCTCCAATTCATCAATGTAATGTAGGCATGTATTCTGAATATAGTCATACGTGCTTATGGAAAATAACTTGCATGACATCTTTTGTCCTACCCTCCCGTGGCAGTGCGGTCCTAGCGGAAACTAAGGGATATTAAGGCCTCCTTTTAATAGAGTACCGGACCAAAGCATTAACACATAGTGAATACATGAACTCCTCGAACTATGGTCATCACTGGGAGTGATCTCGATTATTGTCACTTCGGGGTTGCCGGATCATAACACATAGTAGGTGACTATAGACTTGCAAGATAGGATCAAGAACTCACATATATTCATGAAAACATAATAGGTTCAGATCTGAAATCATGGCACTTGGGCCCTAGTGACAAGCATTAAGCATAGCAAAGTCATAGCAACATCAATCTCAGAACATAGTCGATACTAGGGATCAAACCCTAAGAAAACTAACTCGATTACATGATAAATCTCATCCAACCCATCACCGTCCAGCAAGCCTACGATGGAATTACTCACGCACGGAGGTGAGCATCATGAAATTGGTGATGGAGGATGGTTGATGATGATGATGGCGACGGATTCCCCTCTCCGGAGCCCCGAACGGACTCCAGATCAGCCCTCCCGAGAGAGATTAGGGCTTGGCAGCGGCTTCGTATCATAAAACGCGATGAATCCTTCACTCTGATTTTTTTCTCCCCGAACACGAATATATAGAGTTGGAGTTGAGGTCAGTGGAGCTCCAGGGGGCCCACAAGGCAGGGGGCGTGCCCAGGGGGGTAGGTGATACGTCTCCAACATATCTATAATTTTTATTGCTCCATGCTATATTATCTACTGTTTTGGACCATATTGGGCTTTTTTCCACTTTTATATTACTTTTGGGACTAACCTATTAACCGGAGGCCCAGGCCAAAATTGCTGTTTTTTGCCTATTTCACAGTTTTGAAGAAACGTATTATCAAACGGAGTCCAAACGGAATGAAAACTTCGGGAACGTGATTTTCTCACCTAACATGATTCAGGAGACTTGGACCCCACGTCAAGCAATCAACAGGGAAGGCACGAGGTAGCGGGGGCGCGCCCTACCCCCCCCCCCCAGGCGCGCCCTCCACCCTCGTGGGGCCTTTGTTGCTCCACCGGCGTACTTCTTCCTCCTATATATACCTCACTACCCGAAAGATCGATACGGAGCCAAAAACCTAATTCCACCGCCGCAACTTTCTGTATCCACGAGATCCCATCTTGGGGCCTATTCCGGAGCTCCGCCGGAAGGGGAATCCACCACGAAGGGCTTCAACATCATCATAGCCTCTCCGATGAAGTGTGAGTAGTTTACCTCAGACCTTCGGGTCCATAGTTAGTAGCTAGATGGCTTCTTCTCTCTTTTTGGATCTCAATACAATGTTCTCCCCCTCTCTCGTGGAGATCTATTCGATGTAATCTTCTTTTTGCGGTGTGTTTGTTGAGGTCGATCAATTGTGGGTTTATGATCAAGATTGTCTATGAGCAATATTTGAATCTTCTCTGAATTCTTTTATGTATGATTGGTTATCTTTGCAAGTCTCTTCGAATTATCCGTTTGGTTTGGCCAACTAGATTGGTAGTTCTTGCAATGGGAGAAGTGCTTAGCTTTGGGTTCAATCTTGCGGTGCCCTTTCCCAGTGACAGTAGGGGCACCAAGGCACGTATTGTATTGTTGCCATCGAGGATAACAAGATGGGGTTCTTATCATATTGCATGAATTTATCCCTCTACATCATGTCATCTTGCTTAAGGCGTTACTCTGTTTTCATTAACTTAATACTCTACATGCATGCTGGATAGTGGTCGATGAGTGGAGTAATAGTAGTAGATGCAGGCAGGATTCGGTATACTTGTCTCGGACATGATGCCTATATACATGATCATACCTAGATACTCTCATAACTATGCTCAATTATGTCAATTGCTCAACAGTAATTCGTTCACCCACCGTAAAATACTTATGCTCTTGAAAGAAGCCACTAGTGAAATCTATGGCCCCCGGGTCTATTCTCTATCATATCAATCTTCCATCACTTTATTATTGCTTTGCTTTTTTGCTTTGCCTTTTATTTTACTTTGCATCTTTATACCAAAAATACCAAAAATATTATCTATCAGATCTCACTCTCGTAAGTGACCGTGAAGGGATTGACAACCCCTAATTGCGTTGGTTGCGTTGAGCTATTTGTTTTGTGTAGGTACGAGGGACTTGAGCGTGGCCTCCTACTGGATTGATACCTTGGTTCTCAAAAACTGAGGGAAATACTTACGCTACTCTGCTGCATTATCCTCTCCTCTTCGGGGAAATCCAACGCAAGCTCAAGAGGTAGCAGTAGGCACGCCCCCCATCCTCATGGACAGGGTGTGGGCCACCTGGCCTTGATTGTTCCGCCAGTATTTTTTATTAATTCCAAAATAATCCTCCGTTGATTTTCAGGTCATTCCGAGAACTTTTATTTCTGCACAAAAATAACACCATGGCAATTCTGCTGAAAATAGCATCAGTCCGGGTTAGTTCCATTCAAATCATGCAAGTTAGAGTCCAAAACAAGGGCAAAAGTGTTTGGAAAAGTAGATACGACGGAGACGTATCAACTCCCCCAAGCTTAAACCTCTGTTTGTCCTCAAGCAATTCAGTTGGTAAACTGAAAGTGATAAAGAAAAACTTTTACAAACTCTGTTTGCTCTTGTTGTTGTAAATATGCAAAGCCAGCATTCAATTTTTCAGCAAAGATTATGACTAACCATATTCAAAATAACATTTGGGTCTCATGTTTACTCATGTCAATGGCATAATCAACTAGCGAGCAATAATAATAAATCTCGGATGACAACACTTTCTCAAAACAATCATGATATGATATAACAAGATGGTATCTCGCTAGCCCTTTCTGAGACCACAAAACATAAATGCAGAGCACCTTTAAAGATCAAGGCCTGACTAAACATTCTAATTCATGGTAAAAGAGATCAAGTCATAGTCATACCCAATATAAACTAATAGTAATGGACACAAATGACAACGGTGCTCTCCAACTGGTGCTTTTTAATAAGAGGGTGATGACTCAACATAAAAGTAAATAGATAGGCCCTTCGCAGAGGGAAGCAGGGATTTGTAGAGGTGTCAGAGCTCGATTTTAAAGCAGGGATAAATAATATTTTGAGCGGCATACTTTCATTGTCAACATAACAACCGAGAGATCTCGATATCTTCCATGCTACTCACATTATAGGCGGTTCCCAAACAGAATGATAAAGTTTATACTCCCCCTCCACCAACAAGCATCAATCCATGGCTTGCTCGAAACAACGAGTGCCTCCAACTAACAAGAGTCTCGGGGGAGTTTTGTTTGCAATTATTTCGACTTGATTTGCATAAAGCATGGGACTGGGCATCCCGGTGACCAGCCATTTTCTCGTGAGTGAGGAGCGGAGTCCACTCCTCTTGAGAATAACCCGCCTAGCATGGAAGATACAGACAGCCCTAGTTGATACATGAGCTATTCGAGCATGCAAAACAGAATTTCATTTAAAGATTTAGAGTTTGGCACATACAAATTTACTTGGAACGGCAGGTAGATACCGCATATATAGGAAGGTATAGTGGACTCATATGGAATAACTTTGGGGTTTATGGGAGTGGATGCACAAGCAGTATTCTCGCTTAGTACAAGTGAAGGCTAGAAAAAGACTAGGAAGCGACCAACTAGAGAGCGACAACAGTCATGAACATGCATTAAAATTAATGAACCTTGGGTGCAAGCATGAGTAGGATATAATCCACCATGAACATAATCGTGGAGGCTATATTGATTTTGTTTCAACTACATGCGTGAACATGTGCCAAGTCCAGTCACTTGAATCATTCAAAGGAGGATACCACCCTATTATACCACATCACAACCATTTTAATAGCATGTTGGCACGCAAGGTAAACCATTATAAACTCCTAGCTAATTAAGCATGGCATAAGCAACTATAATCTCTAATTGTCATTGCAAACATGTTTATTCATAATAGGCTGAATCAGGAACGATGAACTAATCATATTTACAAAAACAAGAGAGGTCGAGTTCATACCAGCTTCTCTCATCTCAATCAGTTCATCATATATCGTCATAATTGCCTTTCACTTGCACGACCGAATGATGTGAATAATAATAATAGTGCACGTGCATTGGACTAAGCTGGAATCTGCAGGCATTCAATAAACAGGAGAAGACAAGGCAATATGGGCTCTTGGTTAAATCATCAATAATGCATATAAGAGCCACTTGAACATTTTCATTATGGTCTTCTCCTCTCGACCCCCAAAGAAAAGAAAAGAAATAAAACTATTTACACGGGAATGCTCCCAACAATCAAAAGAAGAACGAGAAATCTTTTTGGGTTTTCTTTTAATTATTACTACTACAGGCATGGAAAGTAAACTAGCTAAAAGCTACAACTACTTTTTTTGTTTTTCTTAAGGTTTATCAAACACAAGAAGAAAGCGAGAAAAAGAAAAATAAACTAGCATGGATAGTACAATGAAAAAGTATGAACACCGACAACTAGCATGAGTGTGTGAACATGAATGTAATGTCGGTGAGAAATACGTACTCCCCCAAGCTTAGGCTTTTGGCCTAAGTTGGTCTATTGCCACGGCTGGCCTGGCGGATATCCAAAGTTGTAGTTGGGGTCGTACTGTGATGGAGCCTCGGGTTGCCACTGGTTGGCAATCTCCTCCGGATCCCACTGGTAAACAGACTGTCGTGGAGGAACAAATTGTGGTTCCGGCTCTGGCTCTGTAGTTGGTGTGGGGTTTCGGTAGGCGTGGATAGCCTCCGGCGGAACAAGGTACTATCCTGTAGATAAGTCAAACAAGGAAGGAGCAGGCAAAGTAATAATCTCAGGGTGAATTTTATCAAATATCAGTTTGTACTTAAGCGTCGTTTCGCTATTCTTAACGAAAAAATCATGTGCTACCATACTCTTATAGTCTAGAAAAACAGGAGGCAGCAACTTTTCTTCTTTCTCATAATGCCTAATAGGTATGTTAAAATGTGCAGCGAGGCGCGAGGTGAAGATGCCTCCCAAGATGGGGCCCTTAGTACGGTTAAGATTCAACCGTTTTGCAACAATAGCGCCCATACTAAATGTGTCATCACGGAACAAGGCATGGCACAAAATAACAATATTAGGGGCACTAAGGCTGCCACAGTTTCCGCGACCAATTAAGCATCTACTAGCAAATATTGCAAAATAGCGTAAATCAGGAAAATGTATACTAGTAATTCTTGCATCGGAAACCTTCCTAGTTTCCCCTACAGCAATTGTATCAATAAACCCCTCCACATCATTACGATGTGGTTCCTCTACGCTGCCCAAAAAGGGCAACTTGCAGACACAAAATTCAGAGAGGGGCATCTCCTTATACTCATCATATAAATAGAAATCCAGTGAAGGTGGTGACATCCTAGCACGGAAATGAAAGTTTTGCAAAAAAATATTAGTGAGTAGGAGATACTGTTCATGTTGGTCACGGAGGAAGTCGGTGGGGCCTGCATTCTCAGCCAACTCATAAAAATCATCGTAAATCCCGGCTGCTCTCAAGAAATCATCAGAAAGCCATTCACACGGCCGAACCTCCGCGGTGCGAGGGAGATTATATTTGGGCCTCTTGTCTTCTTCATCTTACTTATCCTTCGAGCTTCGGCTTGAAGAGCCCCTCAAAAATCTCTTCATCATTTTCTGAAAATTTCTGAAATTTTTAGTAACTTCAAATAAAAGTGAACCAAACTCAACAAAATTGATAGCAACTACTCCCACAAGTGCCTAGAGACTATATCATGCATTAGAACTACTTGGGAACAAATAAATTTGACATGCAAGCTCAAGAAAAGGGTCACCTAAGCAGCAAAAACTTGCAATTAATAGAGCACTAGACCAAAAACTAATTGGACCATTGGAGGAGTCACATACCGAAGAACAATCCCCCAAAGCAGTTTTGTGAGTGGAGCTTTGAGCGAGGAGATCGAAAATCGCAGCAAAATGAGCAAGAACTCATGCTTGAGCTGGTTGGTGATTTTTTTTGGGAGGAAGAAGGAGTGTGTGGTGGCTGGAATAAGTGGAGGGGAGCCACCATGAGCCCACGAGCCAAGGGCACGCCTAGGGGGGTGGGAGCGCCCTGGACCCTCGTGGCCAGGTGCTTTCTCCCCCTGCTGTGTTCTCAGTGCCATATATTCTCAAATATTCCAGAAAAAATCATATTTCATTTTCGGGGCATTTGGAGAACTTTTATTTTCGGGGTATTTTTTATTGCATGGATAAATCAGAAAATAGACAGAAAATACTATCTTTGCTTTTATTTATTCTAAATAACAGAAAGTAAAAGAAGGGTACAGAAGGTTGTGCCTTCTAACTTCATCCATCTCATGCTCATCAAAAGGAATCCACTAACAAGGTTGATCAGGTCTTGTTAACAAACTCATTTCGAATAACATGAAACCGGAGAAATTTCAAATAACACTATGTTACCTCAACGGGGATATGCACATCCCCAACAATAAGAATATCATATCTCTCTTTGACGGTAGGAAGAGGAAATTCAAAACCTCCAATAATAATCGATGGAATTTTTCCAATAGAACTGATACTGTGGACTTGAGGTTGTTTCCTCGGAAAGTGTACCGTATGCTCATTACCATTAACATGAAAAGTCACATTGCCTTTATTGCAATCAATAACAGCCCCTACAGTATTCAAAAAGGGTCTTCCTGAATAATAGACATACTATCGTCCTCGGGAATATCAAGAATAACAAAGTCCGTTAAAATAGTAACATTTGCAACCACAACAAGCACATCCTCACAAATACTGACAGGTATAGCAGTTGATTTGTCAGCCATTTGCAAAGATATTTCAGTAGGTGTCAACTTATTCAAATCAAGTCTATGATATAAAGAGAGAGGCGTAACACTAACACCGGCTCCAAGATCGCATAAAGCAGTTCTAACATAATTTCTTTTAATGGAGCATGGTATAGTTGGTACTCCTGGGTCTCCTAGTTTCTTAGGTATTCCACCTTTAAAAGTATAATTAGCAAGCATGGTGGAAATTTCAGCTTCCGGTATCTTTCTCTTATTTGTAACAATATCCTTCATGTACTTAGCATAAGGATTCATTTTAAGCATATCAGTCAAACGCATACGCAAAAAGATAGGTCTAATCATTTCAGCAAAGCGCTCAAAATCCTCATCATCCTTTTTCTTGGATGGTTTGGGAGGAAAAGGCATGGGTTTTTGAACCAATGGTTCTCTTTCTTTACCGTGCTTCCTAGCAACAAAGTCTCTCTTATCATAACGTTGATTCTTTGATTGTGGGTTATCAAGATCAACAGCAGGTTCAATTTCTACATCATTGTTATTACTAGGTTGAGCATCAACATGAATATCATCATTAACATTATCACTAGGTTCATGTTCATCACCATATTGTGTTTCAGCATCAGAAATAGAAATATCATTAGGATTCTCAGGTGTGTCTACAACGGGTTCACTAGAAGCATGCAAATTCCTATCATTTTTCTTTTTCTTCTTTTTAGAAGGACTAGGTGCATCTACATTAGTTCTCTGAGAATCCTGCTCAATTCTCTTAGGGTGACCTTCAGGATACAAAGGTTCCTGAGTCACTTTACCCCCTCTAGTTGCAACTCTAACAGCAAAGTCATTATTCTTACTATTCAATTCATTGAGCAAATCATTCTGAGCTTTAAGTACTTGTTCTACTTGAATGGTAACCATAGAAGCATGTTTACTAATGAGTTTAAGTTCACCTTTAACTCTAGACATATAATCACCCAAGTGTTCAATCATATAAGCATTGCGTTTTAATTCTCTACCAAAATAAGCATGGAAGTTTTCTTGCTTAACCATAAAGTTATCAAAATCATCCAAACATTGGCTAACAAACTTAGTAGGAGGGATTTCAGCTTTATCATATCTATAGAGAGAATTTACCTTTACTACCTGTGTCGGGTTATCAAGACCATGTGTTTCTTCAATAGGTGATGAATTAAGACCATGTATTTCTTCAACAGGAGGTAAATTCTTAACATCTTCAGTTTTAATACCTTTTTTCTTCATAGATTTCTTTGCCTCTTGCATATCTTCAGGACTGAGAAATAGAATACCCCTTTTCTTCGGAGTTGGCTTAGGATTTGGTTCAGGAAGTGTCCAATTATTTTGATTAGTCAACATATTACTCAATAGGATTTCAGCTTGATCAACTATTCTTTCCCTGAAAACACAACCAGCACAACTATCCAGGTGGTCTCTGGAAGCATCGGTTAGTCCATTATAAAAGATATCAAGTATTTCATTTTTCTTGAGAGGATGATCAGGCAAAGCATTAAGTAATTGGAGAAGCCTCCCCTAAGCATGTGGGAGACTCTCTTCTTCAATTTGCACAAAATTGTATATTTCCCTTAAAGCAGCTTGTTTCTTATGAGCAGGGAAATATTTAGCAGAGAAGTAATAAATCATATCCTGGGGACTACGCACACAACCAGGATCACGAGAATTAAACCATGTTTTAGCATCACCCTTTAATGAGAACGGAAATAATTTAAGGATATAATAGTAGCAAGTTTTCTCATCATTAGTGAACAGGGTGGCTATATCATTTAATTTAGTAAGATGTGCCACAACAGTTTCAAATTCATAGCCATAGAAAGGATCAGATTCAACCAAAGTAATTATATCAGGATCAACAGAGAAATCATAATCCTTATCAGTAACAAAGATATGTGAAGTAGCATAAGCAGGATCATATTTCATTTGAGCATTCGGAGATTTTTCTTTCAGCTTAGCTAATAATTTCTTAAGATCACTCCTATCATTGCAAGCAAGAAAGTCTCTAGCAGTTTCTTCATCCATAACATAACCCACAGGCACAACAGGCAATTCATATCTAGGGGAGAATCTTCATCATCACTTTCATCAATATTATCAGTTTCAATAATTTCATTCTCTCTAGACCTAGCAAGTTGTTCATCAAGAAATTCACCAAGTGGTACAGTAGTATCAAGCATAGAAGTAGTTTCATCATAAGTATCATGCATAGCAGAAGTGGCATCATCAATAACATGCAACATATCAGAATTAATAGCAGAAGCAGGTTTAGGTGTCGCAAGCTTACTCAAAACAGAAGGTGAATCAAGTGCAGAGCTAGATGGCAGTTCCTTACCTCCCCTCGTAGTTGAGGGATAAATTTTGGTTTTCTCGTCTTTCAGGTTCCTCATAGTGACCAGAAGATATAAATCCCAAGTGACTCAAAGAATAGAGCTATACTCCCCGGCAACGGCGCCAGAAAATGGTCTTGATAACCCACAAGTATAGGGATCGCAACAGTTTTCGAGGGTAGAGTATTCAACCCAAATTTATTGATTCGACACAACGGGAGCCAAAGAATATTCTCAAGTATTAGCAGTTGAGTTGTCAATTCAACAAAACCTGGATAACTTAGTATCTGCAGCAAAGTATCTAGTAGCAAAGTAGTATGGAAGTAAGGTAATGGTGGCAAAAGTAACAGTGATAATTTTGTAACAATAGCAACAGAAAAGTAAATAAGCGAGGAACAATATATGAAAAGCTCGTAGGCATTGGATCGGTGATGGAGAATTATGCCGGATGCGGTTATTCATGCAACAGTTATAACATAGGGTGACATAGAACTAGCTCCAATTCATCAATGTAATGTAGGCATGTATTCTGAATATAATCATACGTGCTTATGGAAAAGAACTTGCATGACATCTTTTGTCCTACCCTCCCGTGGCTGCGGGGTCCTAGCAGAAACTAAGGGATATTAAGGCCTCCTTTTAATAGAGTACCGGACCAAAGCATTAACACATAGTGAATATATGAACTCCTCAAAATATGGTCATCACTGGGAGTGGTCCCGATTATTGTCACTTCGGGGTTGCTGGATCATAACACATAGTAGGTGACTATAGACTTGCAAGATAGGATCAAGAACTCACATATATTCATGAAAACATAATAGGTTCAGATCTGAAATCATGGCACTCGGGCCCTAGTGACAAGCATTAAGCATAGCAAAGTCATAGCAACATCAATCTCAGAACATAGTGGATACTAGGGATCAAACCCTAACAAAACCAACTCGATTACATGATAAATCTCATCCAACCCATCACCGTCCAGCAAGCCTACGATGGAATTAGTCACGCACGGCGGTGAGCATCATGAAATTGGTGATGGAGGATGGTTGATGATGACGATGGCGACGGATTCCCCTCTCCGGAGCCCCGAACGGACTCTAGATCAGCCCTCCCGAGAGAGCTTAGGGCTTGGCGGCGGCTCCGTATCGTAAAACGTGATGAATCTTTCTCTATGATGTTTTTCTCCCCGAACACGAATATATGGAGTTGGAGTTGAGGTCGGTGGAGCTCCAGGGGGCCACGAGGTAGGGGGTGCGCCCAGGGGGGTAGGGCGCACCCCCCACCCTCGTGCCTAGGGTGTGGGGCCCTTGGCCTTGACTCTTTCACCAGTATTTTTTTTATTTTCCAAAAATAATCTCCGTTGATTTTCACGTCATTTCGAGAACTTTTGTTTCTGCACATAAATAAGACCATGGCAATTCTGCTGAAAACTGCGTCAGTCCGGGTTAGTTCCATTCAAATCATGCAAGTTAGAGTCCAAAACAAGGGAAAAAGTAAAGTAGATACGACGGAGACGTATCATCGGTTAAATCTTCGACAGTGGCTATGAAGTGGGTGGTGGGTGGGATGTAAAATATCCCGCTCTCAGCCCCTAGTCCGGGCTGGGCGTAGTTCTGAAGCGATTCCTCTGAAATAGAGAGGGGTCACATTAAGTCAAGAGCCTCGTTTAAGAGCGAGGTTTGGACGTGGAAGCGAGAGTCTGCAGGGCTGGCCAGAGTGAGAGCTTCCTGGCTATGCCTTTTTGACGCAGACCTTGAGAGTTCGGATCTGGAGTCCGCTGGCGAGTCCGACCTTTTAATGATAGGGGGAACCTGGACTGATTCCGAGTTCGCCGTGGACACGATCGCCTCCGGATCCTAGATAATGTGGTTTGTAGCGGAGGGTCCGGTGGGCTCCAGACTCCCATCTTCGGACCTGGTAGTTTGCTCCGGATCTAGGGCCAGAGCCGTGGTCGGGGCCGCGAACTCTTCGAAGATCAAGTCTCCTCGGATATCAACGACATAATTTATGTTCCCAAAACTGATCTGATGACCAGGGGCGTAGCTGTCGATCTGTTAAGGTGGCCAATCGAGTTGGCACGCAGTGCGAAGCCGCCAAATAAGAAAATTGGGGGGGGGATCTCCCCCAAGACAACATCATTGTAGATGGTCGATCGAGCCATCGAACCTTCTGTCGACAGCATGGAGGAACTCTCAATGAAAGCACCAATGTTGGTGTCAAAACCGGCCGATCTCGGGTAGGGGGTCCCGAACTGTGCGTCTGAGTATTGAAGGTAACAGGAGGCAGGATACACGATGTTTACCTAGGTTCGAGCCCTCTTAATGGAGGTAATACCCTACTTCCTGCTTGCTTGACTTTGATGAGTATAGGGGTTTCAAGAGTTGATCTACCTCGAGATCGTAATGGCTAAACCCTAGATGTCTAGCCTGTATGATTATGGTTGCCTCTACGGACTAAACCCTCCGGTTTATATAGACATCGGAGGGGCCTAGGGTTGTACAGAGTCGGTTTATAGAGAAAGGAATCTTCATATCTGAACGCCAAGCTTGCCATCAACACAAAGGAGAATCCCATCCGGACACGAGGGAAGGCATTCTATCTTGTATCTTCATGGCCCACCAGTCCGACCCATGTCACATAGCCTGGACGCCCGGGGACCCCCTAATCTAGGACTCCCTCGGGGGTCATCATCACCGAAGGCCATGGAGGAGGATCCCGTGGGGGTGGGGGCATCATCGCCATGTAGGCCAAGGACCATAGGGAGGACCTCTCCCCATCAGGGGGGAGGCCATGGAGGAGGAAGCACAAGGGGGAGAACCTCTCCCCCTCTCTCTCGGTGGCGCCGGAGAGCCATCAGGGGAACCATCGCCGCGGTGATCGTCTTCATCTTCATCACCATCCTCATCTCTTTTACGTGGTCCACTCTCCCGCACCCCACTGTGATCACCTACTTGAACATGGTGCTTTATGCCACATATTATGATCCAATGATGTGTTGCCATCCTATGATGTTTTGTGTAGATTTCCTTTGTCTTTTGGGTTGATTGATGATCTAGATTGGTTTGAGTTGTATGTTTTTTTTCGGTGCTGTCCTATGGTGCCTTCCGTGCCGCGCACACGTGAGGGATTCCCGTTGTAGGGTGTTTCAATACATTCATGATTCGCTTATAGTGGGTTGCTTGAGTGACAGAAGCATAAACCCAAGTAAGGGGGTTGTTGCGTATGGGGTAAAGGGGACTTGATGCTTTAATGCTATGGTTGGGTTTTACCTTAATGATCTTTAGTAGTTGTGAATGCTTGCTATAGTTCCAATCATAAGTGCATATGATCCAATAAGAGAAAGTGCGTTAGCTTATGCCTATCCCTCATATGAAATTGCAATAATGATTATCAATCTTGTTAACAATTGCCTAGGACAATTCCGCACACCGGCCCATCATTATTCCACACTTGCTATTTATAATATATAGTAATATTTTCTAACTTTATGTTAATAGCACCTACTTTTGTATTTTAGTTCTCCGATATCATGCAAAGTTATCTTCTTCATACCCACAACATAGTTTTATTTCTCGTTTCTAAATGGAAGCAAACGTTATGTGTACGTAGAGTCGTATCAGTGCCAGGTAGGACTTGAGAGAATATTGATCTTACCTTTAGCTCCTTGTAGGTTCGACACTCCATACTTATCACTTCCACCTTTGGAAATTGCTACGATGATTCCTTGCACTTGGGGATTATCAAGCTATTTTCTGGCGCCGTTGTCGGGGAGCAATAGCGTGGTGTTGATACTCTCGTGTGTGCTTGTTTGCTTCCTTGACTAAGTAGATTTTATTTTCCCTTTTGTTTTCGTTTCTTTAGTTGTGGGTGAAACATCAAAAAAATCAAAAAATGAAAGTACAAAAAAAATTACTTGCCTCTTATGCCTAATTTTTTTTCAAAAAGAGAAGTGATTGGAAAGTTATGCATTGGAGAAGTGAGGGTCGACCATGAACACTTGTGTTCATGCTCATGGAAACAATGTAGAATTTTTCATGGATGTTTCTCAAAAATAAGTATCCCTGAAAAGGGATCGAGAAGAGGTGTCTAGAGGGGGGTGATTAGACACTAAGTACCAAAGTTGCAGTTTTTAAAATTCTTTAGGTTGGGGTGGAGTTTAGGCACAACTTTAACATTCACAATACATAACAAGCAAGCATGCAAAGAGTATATGAGCAGCGGAAAGTAAAGCATGCAACTTGCAAGAATGTAAAGGGAAGGTTGGAGGATTCAAACGCAATTGGAGACACGGATGTTTTTGTCGTGGTTCCGATAGGTGGTGCTAGAGTATATCCACGTTGATGGAGACTTCAACCCACGAAGGGTAACTGCCGCGCGAGTCCACGGAGGGCTCCACCCACGAAGGGTCCACGAAGAAGCAACCTTGTCTATCCCACCATGGTCGTTGCCCATGAAGGACTTGCCTCACTAGAGGTAGATCTTCACGAAGTAGGCGATCTCCTTGCCCTTACAAACTCCTTGGTTCAACTCCACAATCTTGTAGGAGGCTGCCAAGTGACACCTAGCCAATCTAGGAGACACCACTCTCCAAGAAGTAACAAATGGTGTGTTGATGATGAACTCCTTGCTCTTGTGCTTCAAATGACAGTCTCCACAACACTCAACTCTCTCTCACAGGATTTGGATTTGGTGGAAAGAAGATTTGAGTGGAAATCAACTTGGGGAAGGATAGAGATCAAGATTCATATGGTAGGAATGGAATATCTTGGCCTCAACACATGAGTAGGTAGTTCTCTCTCAGAAATAGGATGCTGGAAGTGTAGGCTTGTTCTGATGGCTCTCTCCATGAATGAAGAGGAGGTGGAGGGGTATATATAGCCTCCACACAAAATCTAACTGTTACACACAACTTGCCAAATTCGGTGGGACCGAATTGATAAACTCAGTCGGACTGATTCAGCAAATCTAGTGACCGTTAGGATTTACGGTGGAACCGACATGCAACTCGGTAGGACCGATATGGTTAGGGTTAGGGCATAACGTAATCTCGGTGAGACCGATTACACAAACTCGGTGAGACCGATTTTGGTAATTAGCTAACCAGAGAGTTGGTCAGGCAAACTCGGTTTGACCAATTACACAAACTCGGTGGGACCGATTTTGGTAATAAGCTAACCAGAGAGTTTTCATTGTAATCTCGGTAGTACCGATTACTCAAACTCGGTAAGACTGATTTTGATATTGGACATACACAGAGAGATTACAATCCCATCTCGGTGAGACCGATTTGCCTAGGGTTTGTGGCAGTGGCTATGACATCTAAACTCGGTGGCTCCGGATAGAAAGAATCGGTGGGGCCGAGTTAGACTTTTGGTTTAGGACATTTGTGGATGTGGGAAAGTAATTGAGGGCTTTGGAGCATATCACTAAGCATCATGGAGCGAGAAACTCATTAAGCAACACCTCATCCCTCCTTGATAGTATTGGCTTTTCCTATAGACTCAATATGATCTTGGATCACTAAAATATAAAATGTAGACTCTTGATCTTGAAGCTTGAGCCAATCCTTTGTCCTTAGCATCTTGAAGGGGTTCCACATCCTTTAGTCCATGCCACTCCATTGTTGAACTTGTCTAAAATATACTAGGTAAAAGTGTTAGTCCAACAAGAGATATGTTGACATTAATTACCAAAACCACCCAGGGAGCACTTGTGCTTTCAATCTCCCCCTTTTTGGTAATTGATGACAACATACATCAAAGCTTTAGATAAAGATATAGAGAATAGCAAGTAAAGCTTTGGAAAGACATGTAATATGCATAGGCTCCCCCTACATGTATGCAATCATGTGAATATGGAATATAGAAGCATGTGAATGCATGAACATGATAGAGTAAGCAATGTGATACATGTATCTTGGCCATATGCATCAGAGCAAAAGATAGTAATAGATGTGTATGTGGGAAATGTACCTTCATGCTCATGAGTCCTTCTTGCAAAGAATATGTACATCAGCAAGAATTCCTCATACACATGACTGTGAAGCATATACTTACCTTGTGGTCTTGAGTTGGCTTAGGATGGAATGAACCTGCGTAAACAAGGTTAGATAACACAGATACACCTACTAGCCAGAGTAAACAGAAGAAACCACAAGAATACCAAGACTGGGATGACATGTAGAGAGTGAGTACTAGGTACCACATTTGACATAGACATGTCCCCAAAGATAAAGATGTGCAATGAATTTAAATTATTTCTTTCCCTTAGATGTCTTGCTCCCCCTGAATCTAGCATGGGATACTGGGAGAAGACAGGGAACAGAAAATCAAAGCAAAAAGCAAACTCAGAGCTCAAGGAGACAAATAAACAGAGCTAATGCAAATAAGCACATATGAACATGTCTTTCTTCCCCTCAAGAAGACATGTGGCATCTCACCTCTTGAACATCAAGCATCTGGGATCCTTGAGAATTACTCTCTGCTTGAGTATTCTCTCCCCCTGGAGATCTCTCTCTCTCTCTCTCTCTCTCTCTCTCTCTCTCTATGGAGGTGATACTCTCTCTCCCTTTGGAAGTGATAAGTTTTGATGGGATCTCTTTAAGTGATAAGCTTTGATGTGATCTCTCTCTTCCCCTTTGACATCAATTTCCAAGAAGGGTCTTCTGGAATTTGTCGTGTTTGGGTTTGACCCTTGAGTCATAGCACAAAGCACTGGAAAAAATGTGATGCTTGTAGAGGACAAGATTCATTGAGTGGAGCTGGATCAAAAGTAAAACAGAAACAAGTGGCAGAATGTTTTTCCTGTAGTGAAATCGGTGGCACCGAGTGGTTTGCTTCTGTTGGACCGAAAGGATTCAGTTGGACCGAAAACAGAAAATCGGTGAGACCGAGTTCATCGCAGAGAAAAACTTTGTCACCTCAGCTCACTAGACAAGTAAAATTTCACAAGGATTTGCAAGGAATTAACTGAAAGATATGCAATGAATTGGATGCAGGGAATGCAGAACAAATAGAAAAGAAAGAAATCTAGATGAAGTTTTTTTTGAAAGGGGAAACAAATATGCATGAGACAAATGCAAGAGCACAGAAAAGAACACGAGAGAACTTCATCTAGAATTGGTCGGCGACAAAGTCACCTATGTTAGAGTATATTGACTTAGGAGTCAAGTGAACTTGATCATAGGTCATACTCATCGTTTAAGCTCAAAATGGGGTTACCATTTTTCGTTTAAGCATCTTGATGTATTCACATCTTGTCGAGTTGCTTTGACTCATGACTCGGAGTAAAGCTTCTCTGAGATGGAATGACATACCTTGCATGGTGGTGTTGATCATGTAGTTGAACTTGTGTGGGTTGCTCAAGGTTGATGTAGTTCATCAAGAGTTTGGAGCACCACTTGGAATTTGAGTTCATCTTCCTACATGGGTTAGTTTTTGCAAGGAAGAGCACTTGTGTACCCAAAATGACAATCATGAAACTCAACATAGAATTTGTCAAAGGATACGTTTGAAAGGTTCCGTGCTTCCTCATTCTTCAACCACCATTGTGTAGAGACTTGGTGATGTAGAGATTTCTCAAGATATGAGTAGGTTACAATCTCATGGAATTCGATTCATCCAAGTACCTAGATGGGTTAGATAACATGCAAGATGCAAATTTGTCCGAGACATAAGATTTCATCATAAGAGAAATATCAAGGATTAGTCATAAGCTCATGTCTTGCATGTATCCAATGGAGTTTCTACTCCAAGTTTGAGGCATCAATGATGTTCAATTCACCTCTTAACCTGCAAAACACTTTCTCATCAAGTGGTTTAGTGAAAATATCCGCTAATTGTTTTTTGGTGCGAACATGCTTAAGATTAATGTCACCCTTAGCAACATGATCTCGAATGAAATAATGACGAACTTCAATATGCTTAGTTCGAGAGTGTTGCACGGGATTGTGAGGAATCTTGATAGCACTCTCATTGTCACAAAGTAATGGAACATGTTTCACATATATCCCATAATCTTTAAGAGTTTGGGTCATCCAAAGTAATTGAGCACAACATGAACCAGCGGCAATGTATTCCGCTTCAGCGGTGGATAAGGATACCGAGTTTTGTTTCTTGGAAGACCAAGACACGAGAGATCTACCAAGAAATTGACAAGTACCCGAAGTGGACTTTCTATCAACCTTGTCACCGGCATAGTCTGAGTCGGAGTAGCCAATAAGATCGAAAGAGGCCATCTTAGGATACCAAATGCCAAAATTTGGTGTATGAATTAAGTATCTCACTATCCTTTTCACGGCCTTAAGATGACATTCTTTAGGAGCAGCTTGATATCGTGCACACATGCACACACTTAGCATGATATCGGGACGTGAAGCACATAGATATAACAATGAACCAATCATAGAGCGATAAACCTTTTGATCAACCAGTTTACCATCTTTGGTCAAGTCAAGATGTCCACTAGTAGGCATGGGTGTAGTCATACCTTTGCATTCTTGCATATTGAACTTCTTGAATAAGTCCTTGGTGTACTTTGTTTGAGATACAAAGGTACCTTCCTTAGTTTGCTTGATTTGCAAACCAAGAAAGAATTTGATTTCACTCATCATAGACATCTCAAACTTCTCCGACATTAGCTTCCCAAACTTTTCAGGTTAGTAGAACCAAATATAATATCATCAACATAGATTTGGCACACAAATAGTTCTCCATTGACCCTTTTAGTAAAAAGAGTAGAATCTATTTTTCCAATTTCAAAGCCTTTTTCAATAAGGAACTTGGTCAAGCATTTATACCACGCTCTAGGAGCTTGTTTAAGACCATAAAGGGCTTCGTGAATTTTGTAAACATGATTTGGTTTCTTAGGATTGACAAAGCCGGGAGGTTGCTTAACATAAACTTCCTCCTCTATTTCATTTAGAAAAGCACTTTTAATGTCCATTTGGTACAAGGTGATATCATGGTGATTAGAATAGGCAAGTAAGATGCGAATGGACTCAAGTCTAGCAACGGGAGCATAAGTCTCACCATAGTCCATACCTTCGACTTGTGTGTAGCCTTGGGCGACGAGACGTGCTTTGTTGTGAACTACTTGTCCATCTTCATCTTGCTTGTTGCGAAACACCCATTTGGTACCGATGATGTTGTGGTTGTCGTCGGGCTTCTCAACCAATGTCCAAACTTGATTTCTCTCAAAGTTGTGTAGCTCTTCATGCATGGCATTTGTCCAATCTGGATCTTCCAATGCTTCTTCAACCTTCATAGGTTCAATGCTAGAGATGAATGAATAGTTTTCACAAAAGTTAGCTAAACGAGTTTTAGAGCGAGTGATTCTTCCGGTTTGGATATCGTTGTAGATTTGCTCGACGGGATGGTCTTTAGCAATTCTTGCTCGAACTCGTGAAAGCTTTTGCTTGGTTCTTGGTTGAACATCTTCTTCATCTTGTTCTTCTTCTTGGCCTTCTTCATTGTTGGCGTTGTCGTTCTCTTACCGTGGTGGAGAAGGAGGTTGTTGACGTTCATCTTGATGCACTTCCTCGTTTTCTTCATCTTGGTGTGTCCCACTTGTGGATGCTTCTGTATCAACTCTTGGTTCACCTTGTAGTGAGGTAGAAGATTCCACTTGGACGGACGAGGTACTCTCCTTCACCTCCGTTGGACGAATCTTGCCAATAGACAAGTCTTGGATTGCTTCTGAGGGATCTTTGTCTCCTACATCAATTGGCAATTGCTCTACTTGCGAGCCGTTAGATTCATCAAACTTCACATCTACCGTTTCTTCAACCTTTCGGGTGAAAATTTTGTAGACATGGTATGTGTGAGAGTTTGAGCCATAACCAAGTAGGAAACCTTCGTGAGACTTAGGAGCAAATTTAGAACGACGGTGCTTATCAAGAATGTAGCACTTTGAGCCGAATACTCGAAAGTATCCAACTTGGGGTTTGTTACCGGTGAGGAGCTCGTATGCCGTCTTGCCGAGTAGCTTGTGAAGATACAAGCGATTTGTTGCATGACAAGCTGTCTCAACCGCTTCCGCCCAAAAATGCTTTGGCTTCTTGTACTCATCAAGCATCGTTCTCGCCATTTCGATGAGTGTACGGTTCTTCCTCTCAACAACTCCATTTTGTTGAGGTGTGTACGTAGCCGAGAACTCGTGTGAAATCCCTTCTTCGTCAAGAAAGGTGTCCACATTTGCGTTCTTGAACTCCGTTCCGTTGTCGCTGCGAACCTTCTTGATCTTCACTTCAAATTGATTTTGGGCCTTCCTAGCGAAGTTTTTGAAGATCTTTTGGACCTGTGATTTGTCATCGAGAAAGAACACCCAAGTAAATCTTGAAAAATCATCAACTATAACTAGACCAAAAGAATTTCCATCGAGACTCTTGTAAGCATTGGGACCGAAAAGATCCATGTGAAGTAGCTCGAGTGGCCTCCTTGTGGTCATGATGTTCTTCACGGGATGCCTTCCTCCAACCTGTTTTCCTGCCTGACAAGCACTGCAAAGTCTATCCTTGTCAAATATGACATCGTTAACGCCAAGGATATGATTTCCTTTAATAAGCTTGTTAAGGTTTCGCATACCAACATGACCTAATCGTCTATGCCATAACCAACCTTTAGAAGATTTAGCAATAAAGCAAGTTCTAGGTTGAGCCTTTTTAGTGAAATCAACAATGTAAAGATCACCTCTACGAACACCGGTAAAGACCATTTTATGATTATCTCCACGAAACACTTGGCAATCTACTTCAGTAAATAGGACAATGAAACCGAAATCAGCAAGTCTAGATACTGAAAGTAAGTTGTAGCCAAGAGATTCAACGAGCATGACATTTTGTATGGAGCTATCATGTGATATGGCCACCTTACCGAGGCCAACCACCTTACCCTTTGAGTTGTCACCGAAAGTGATATACTTTCGAGGACCATCGTTTTCAGCAAGCTCACGAAACATGTCTTTATCTCCGGTCATGTGATCGGTACATCCACTATCAAGAACCCATTCCTTTCCTCCTGCCATGTAGCCGCAAAGATTAGACACAAGACCAAAGTGTCTCATTGCATCGTCAAGATCGAAGTCACTATCATCATCCTCATCATAGTATCCATGTTCAACATTGTCATGTGGTGGATCAAATCCTAGAGAGGGTGATTCGTTAGAGTGAGTTTGACCATGATCTTGCTTATGAATTTTCATAGCTTCGGAAATAATATCACTAATAATTCCAACATCTCCTTTGGCACGCATAAGGTTTGTAAGCTCAAATAGACAATCACCCAACGTAGGATCACTAGTATTCATCTTACTCAAGGCAATAGACTTATGGAGAATTTCATCTAAATTTTTCAAGGAATAATCTGGAAATCGTTCCTCAAGAAATTTCCATATATTATAGGCACAATCAAGAGTAGGCAAACTAGCAATCAAGTTTTTGGGCAATCCTCTTATGATAAGATTGATGGTTCTAAGATTGTGAATCATGTCAAGATCCTCTTCGGGTGTGGGATGCAAGGGATCAATATGAGGTGCACAAGGGCTAGCAATGTACTTGTTCAAATGATATTGATTGAAAATCACAAGCATCTCATTTTTCCACTCATGAAAATACTCTCCATCAAGTATAGGCACTCTATGTCTAAGACTCCCAATAGTAGACTCATCCATCTTCCTCCAATGGTGTTTAAACCAAAGCAATGGAGACCAAACCTCTGATACCAATTGAAAAGGGATCGAGAAGAGGTGTCTAGATGGGGGGGGGGTGATTAGACACTAAGTACCAAAGTTGCAGTTTTTTAAATTCTTTAGGTTGGAATGGAGTTTAGGCACAACTTTAACATTCACAATACATAACAAGCAAGCATGCAAAGAGTATATGAGCAGCGGAAAGTAAAGCATGCAACTTGCAAGAATGTAAAGGGAAGGGTTTCGAGGATTCAAACGCAACTGGAGACACGGATGTTTTTGTCATGGTTCCGATAGGTGGTGCTAGAGTACATCCACGTTGATGGAGACTTCAACCCACGAAGGGTAACGGCCGCGCGAGTCCACGGAGGTCTCCACCCACGAAGGTTCCACGAAGAAGCAACCTTGTCTATCCCACCATGGCCGTCGCCCACGAAGGGCTTGCCTCACTAGCGGTAGATCTTCACGAAGTAGGCGATCTCCTTGCCCTTACAAACTCCTTGGTTCAACTCCACAATCTTGTCGGAGGCTCCCAAGTGACACCTAGCCAATCTAGGAGACACCACTCTCCAAGAAGTAACAAATGGTGTGTTGATGATGAACTCCTTGCTCTTGTGCTTCAAATGATAGTCTCCCCAACACTCAACTCTCTCTCACATGATTTGGATTTGGTGGAAAGAAGATTTGAGTGGAAAGCAACTTGGGGAAGGCTAGAGATCAAGATTCATATGGTAGGAATGGAATATCTTGGCCTCAACACATGAGTAGGTAGTTCTCTCTCAGAAATAGGATGCTGGAAGTGTAGGCTTGTTCTGATGGCTCTCTCCACGAATGAAGAGGAGGTGGAGGGGTATATATAGCCTCCACACAAAATCTAACCGTTACACACAACTTGCCAAACTCGGTGGGACCGAATTGATAAACTCGGTCGGACCGATTCAGCAAATCTAGTGACCGTTAGGATTTTCGGTGGGACCGACATGCAACTCGGTAGGACCGATATGGTTAGGGTTAGGGCATAATGTAATCTCGGTGAGACCGATTACACAAACTCGGTGAGACCGATTTTGGTAATTATCTAACCAGAGAGTTGGTCAGGCAAACTCGGTTTGACCGATTACACAAACTCAGTGGGACCGATTTTGGTAATAAGCTAACCAGAGAGTTTTCATTGTAATCTCGGTAGTACCGATTACTCAAACTCAGTAAGACCGATTTTGATAATGGACATACACAGAGAGATTACAATCCCATCTCGGTGAGACCGAGATCCCTATCGGTGAGACCGATTTGCCTAGGGTTTTTGGCAGTGGCTATGACATCTAAACTCGGTGGCTCCGGATAGAAAGAATCGGTGGGGCCGAGTTAGACTTTTGGTTAGGACATTTGTGGATGTGGGAAAGTAGTTGAGGGCTTTGGAGCATATCACTAAGCATCATGGAGCAAGAAACTCATTAAGCAACACCTCATACCTCCTTGATAGTATTGGCTTTTCCTATAGACTCAATGTGATCTTGGATCACTAAATTATAAAATGTAGAGACTTGATCTTGAAGCTTGAGCCAATCCTTTGTCCTTAGCATCTTGAAGGGGTTCCACATCCTTTAGTCCATGCCACTCCATTGTTGAACTTGTCTGTAATATACTAGGTAAAAGTGTTAGTCCAACAAGAGATATGTTGACATTAATTACCAAAACCACCCAGGGAGCACTTGTGCTTTCAATCCCCTTGTATATATTCATTGTATTATAAAAATAATGTGCCATGGTTTGGCTTTAGAATGTTTAAATTGCTTGTTTGGTGTGTGCAGCAGAAAAACAGAAACTTTGGCTATAGTGTTTGAATTTACATTTTTTACTAGAGTATGATAAAATCTTGAAAATTTTACACAGTACTGCTATGCAAATTTTTTAGATTGTCCTAGTGTTTTAGAAGTTTTGAAGTTACAGAAGTATACAAAAGTTCCAAATTGATACATACTGTCCTGTTGTTGACAGATTCTATTTTCTATGTGTTGTTTGCTTATTTTGACAAATCTATGGGTAGTATCGGGGGGTATGAACCATGATGAAGTTGGAATATATTAGATATAATGCTAATATGAAACTGGAATGAGTTTACAATAGTATCTAAAGGTAGTAATTTGCTTTATTATACTAACGGATCTCACAAAGTTTTTGTTAAGTTTTGTGTGGATGAAGTGTTCAAAGAACGAGGAGTTACCAATATGAGAAGAATAAGGAGAGGCAAGAGTTCAATCTTAGGGATGCCCAAGGCACCCCAAGTAAATAATTCAAGGATACTCAAGCATCTAATCTTGGGGATGCCTCGGTTGGCATCCCATCTTTCTTCTTCAACAATTATCGGTATACCTCGATTTTTGTTTTGTTCACACGATATGTGTCTTTTGAGTTTATTTTTCCTTTCTTTTCCTTTATGCGTCATGCTAGTATGAGATAGTCCTTCATTTATTTGTATAATGATCTTTGTGCTTCGCTTTAATCTTTTGAGTATGGCTTTATAGAATGCTCTTTGTGCTTCACTTAAATCTTTTGAGTATGTCTTTATAGATTGCTCTTTGTGCTTCACTTAAATCATTTGAGTATGGCTTTATAGAATGCTTCGTGTGCTTCACTTATATATTTTGAGCTTGGATGTTGGTAAATCTATATTAATTTTTGAATGCTCCATGAACTTCACTCATATCTTTTGGAGTATGAATAAGACTATCATCGAAACTGGGCTTGGAAGAGTATCATTATAATATCATGCCTAGCTAAAAAGGCATTTAAGAAAAGCGCTTGTTGGGAGACAAACCAATATTTATCCTTACAATTTTTGTGTGTTCCATGATTAAGCTACTGTAGCAATCATGTTTTATAGCTTTTGTTTCAATAAAGTGCCAAGTAAGACCTTTGGGATGGCTTACGGTGATAGTTGATTTGATCTAGCTAAAAAACAGAAATTTTTGCGGTCATTGCCAGAATTTAAAAAAATCACGGAAGCGTGCTTTTGATCTGAAATTTTTACACAAGATTGATATACAAATTGCCTAGGTTGTCCTATTTTTTCAGAATTTTTGGAGTAGCAGAAGTACGGTTGTTGTTCAGATCATTACAAACTGTTCTGTTTCTGGCAGATTCTATTTTCAATGCATAGTTTGCTTGTTTTCTAGTTTCTATGGCTTATATTGGTCAATATAAATTGTAGAAATGATATGGTACAGTAGGCATTGAGTGATAACAATTATGAATCTTGCCTTTGACAGTACCAAAGTGAATGATTTACTCTTTATCATACTAACCCATCTTACGAAGTTCCGTTAAATTTCGTGTGATTGAAGTTTTCAAGTTTTGGGTGAGATATCGATACGAGGAGAATAAGGTGTGGAAAGACCCTAAGCTTGGGGATTCCCAAGGCACCCGAAGGTAATTTTCAAGGAAGACTCAAGCGCCTAAGCTTGGGGATGCCCCAGAAGGCATCCCCTCTTTCGTCTTCAAAACCATCGGTATACCTTACTCGGAGCTATATTTTTATTCGTCACATGATATGTGTTTTGCTTGCAGCATATTTTCATTTTACTTGCTATTTGAATAAAATCATTGGATTTGAAATCTTGAATGAGAGAGAGTCCTCCCACGGCTAGTTAATTATTTAACTACTCATTGTCCTTCACCTATATCTTTTTGGAGTAGTTTGTCATTTACTCACGTGCTTCACTTATATCCTATGAGTAAATGGTTGAATGAATTGAATATCATAGATCTGAAATTATATATGCTTCATATTCTTATCCCACGGGGAGTAATGACTTCACTTATAAGAAGTATAGGTGGTAAAATTTATTGAAAGTTAGCAAACTCAACATTGGTCACTTGAACAATTCATGAAAGAATATTGAAGGAAGAGAGATTTCACATATAAATATAATATCTTGGACATCTTCTATGATTGTGAACCCCATTAATTATTTTCAAACTTGATCAAATTAGTTGAAGTTGGACAAGGAAGACAACTTAATGAGTTATGTTTGGGTATATTTGTATAGAAGTTATATTGTTTTGGATCTCCTAACATGTGGTCCTTGCTTAGGATCCTTTGCTAGCCAAAATTTTGTACTAAGTAGAGATACTACTTGTGCATCCAAAACCCCTAAACCCAGTTTCATGCCATGAGTGTCCACCATATCTACCTATGGATTGAATAAGATCCTTCAAGTAAGTTGTCATCGGTGCAAAAAGCAATAAAAATTGCTCCTAAATATGTAAGATCTTTTATTGTAAGGGAAAATAAGCGTTGTACAAACTTGTGGTGGTAAAGAACCTAGATCAGGAGTTCCGCCGCCGTAAGCCTCTGGAGCCACGAAAAACCAATCTAGGCCCTCTCTGGCACCCTACCGGAGGGGGCCATCATCACCGGAGGCCATGGAGGAGAATCCCGGAGGGGGCCATCATCGCCATGGAGGCCGAGGACCAGAGGGAGAACCTCTACCTATCTAGGGGGGAGACCATGGAGGAGGAAGCACAAGGGGGAGAACCTCTCCCCCTCTCTCTCGGTGGCGCCAGACTGCCATCAGGGGACCCATCGCCGCGGTGATCGTCTTCATCAACATCACCATCTTCATCACCATCCTCATCTCTTTTACGTGGTTCACTCTCCCGCACCCCGCTGTAATCACCTACTTGAACATGGTGCTTTATGCCACATATTATGATCCAATGATGTGTTGCCATCCTATGATGTTTTGAGTAGATTTTCTTTGTCTTTTGGGTTGATTGATGATCTAGATTGGTTTGAGTTGCATATTTTATTTCGGTGCTATCCTGTGGTGCCTTCTGTGCCGCGCACATGTGAGGGATTCCCGCTGTAGGGTGTAGCAATACGTTCATGATTCGCTTATAGTGGGTTGCTTGAGTGACAGAAGCATAAACCCGAGTAAGGGGGTTGTTGCGTATGGGATAAAGGGGACTTGATGCTTTAATGCTATTGTTGGGTTTTACCTTAATGATCCTTAGTAGTTGCGGATGCTTGCTAGAGTTACAATCATAAGTGCATATGATCCAAGAAGAGAAAGTATGTTAGCTTATGCATTTCCCTCATATGAAATTGCAATGATGATTACCGATCTTGTTAACAATTGCCTAGGACAATTCCGCACGACGACCCATCATTATTCCACACTCGCTATTTATAATATATAGTAATATATTATAACTTTATGTTAACAACACCTACTTTTATATTTTAGTTCTCCGATATCATGCAAAGTTATCCTCTTCATACCCACAACGTAGTTTTATTTCTCGTTTCTAGATGGAAGCAAATATTCGGTGTACATAGAGTCGTATCAGTGGCAGATATGACTTGAGAGATAATATTGATCTTACCTTTAGCTCCTTGTGGGTTCGACACTCCATACTTATCACTTCCACTTTTGGAAATTGCTACGATGATTCCTTGCCCTTGGGGATTATCAGCGAGTTCGCGCTCGGTGCCAGCTCCCCGCATTCATACCTTTGTAGAGCGGTCGCTCCACATTGAAGCCGACCCAGAGCGGACGTGACCTCTCACTGACTCCAACATTGAAGCGGTGTGTCGGCCGAGGACGCCACCCGCGCCGCGTCCCCGATGTCCACGACTGTTCAATGCCGGCAATGCATTACCAGACGGGACGGGACAGATATCTACCATGTCCCGTTCGTCCGTATGCCGCCATTAAGCAGTCTCACCGGCCGAGAAACCAACTCCGGCGCCGTGCATTGATGCACCCGGTCGCGTGGCCTCACCGGAAGTCGCTGTTTAAAGGCGGCCACACCCGGCTAACTCCACGCCACAACACAAGCCGCTCCACATCCTCCTCCCTTTCACCACATCGGCCATGACTGCAGGCGGCGAAGTTTTGTGGGGGGCCCTTTCCACGGAGATGAAACACGAGGTTGCCGCCCTTGCGGCCGCCTGCAGAGCCACCGTGCCAGGCGGATCGAGGCCGGCTTGCCGGCCAGCTCGCCCGAGGTCTCCGATGATGAGGACGACCCCACGACAGAGACAGACTCCGACGACACCGCCTCAACGCCCGTGCCTGTGCACGCCGGCTTCACCATGGAGCAGGCGCAAGCGCACTATAGCTCCGCCATGGCGGAGGTGCAACCGACGCCTATGTTGGTGTTCGAGCAGGCGCAGGAGGAACATCGATACAACATGTTCCTCCTAGAGTAGCACCGGATGACGGAGGGTCAGATCTACGGCGAGCACGCGAGCCAGGAGGCCATGGCCGCGGTTAACCCCAACTTTGTCGTGAAGCTACGTGCCATCTACGAGGCCGTCCACACTCAAGCCGCCGCTCGCCAGGAAGCAGCTGCCGCGGAGTCGCGGCTCCAGGCGATTGTGGAGGAGAACAACGCCGGCTGCGCCTCCTACGCGCCCCGACGAACTATCCTGCGGCCTGGTAGGACGACGACAGCGCGGCGCCACCATTTCCATCGTGGATCTCACGTCCACCGGTGACAGACAAGGCACTGACTCCTCCGAGGATGAGTAGGGCACGTGAGGCGGCAGGGCCTTGTGTCCCATGTGGGCTAGCCCGTCTTCTGCGTTCTGCTCTTCCTAGCCGGAGACCGCAACTTCACTTCATCGGTCTTATTGCTGGTGTTCATAAAGACGGCTGATGGAGGACGACAAGGGCTTGGACGCCAGACGCCGCCGTAGGATAGGTTTAGGGTCGGAACAGGTTTTTTTGTTCTAAATGTTCGAAATCTAATGGAAACCGCCGTGTTTGTATGAATGTCGTCCGGTTTGTATGAAATCCGCCGTGTTTGCATTATTTCGTCTGGTTAGTTCAAATAATTGTTAAAATGTATGCGGATAGCGTTGTATGGCGGCCTTCCGCATCTGTGTCCGCGACTGGTTCCCCTATCCGCAAACGGATGCGGGAAAAATTTACGTGACGCCGCTGGAGTTGCCCTAACAAAGATGAAACATGACGGGCCTTTTTTCACATGATGAAAGGGGACACTCAGATTCTACTTACTTTGAACCGGAAAGAAGATTAACCGTTGGTTTCTTCTGAAATTTTTGTTCTGTTTTCTCTTAACATTGAGCTGTATTTCCTTGAACAGCAATGGATCTTGCAGTTGTTACATCCAGGAATGAACCGGATTATGAGACATGCAAATTTTACTTCCAAGTTCTCTAAAGAATCAAAGGAGATTATGGAAGGCCGGCCCCTTTTTTTCTGTGAACATTCTCGGGTCATGAATGGCTGACAGCACAATGTGATCACATTTGAATGGTGATTTGGCTGGCGAACTTGGCTAACAAACAAATATTTTAGAGTAATTTACTAGCGCTAATATTTATCTGAACAAGCGAAGCCGGTAGCTGAGAAAGATTTGAACCAACCTAAAATGCTTCATAGTACTTCTAACTTTTCTGGAAACTTTTATTACCCCTGACGCCCATATGTTAAAGCGTTAAAATACATAGTATAATTTAGAGTCTTGCTATAATTAAGCTTTGATCTTGCCAAGAAGAGAGAAAGATCAAACGCATACTCATAGAATCAAGCTCTTTTTGCGAGGAGGTCTTCACAGAAGATTACCACATAATCCAACAAGCTTTATTCATAACATTATATGGACAACATGATAGAAAAGAATGCCGAACAAACAAAAGAGGCAAGAGCTAGCAACACTGTCAAACCACCGCCGACCTCTCAAAGGAAAAACTCTCTGTTCCGGCGTCCGGCCATCCAACCCAAAGCTGCGACCATGGACCATCCATCTACTGCATCACCGCCGCCGCGAGAAGGGACACCAGTGCCGAGGACACCAAGGCCAACGCGGACACGCCGGCGGCCGCGCCGGCGTCAGGCGCCGGAGCGGGGGCCGAGGAAGGCGCCATGAAGTCCTGCGCCGACGCAGAGGCAAAGAAGACGGCCACGGCCAGGATCAGCACGGCGATGCGCGGAGCCATCACGACCTTGCGCTGTAGCTTGCGAGTAGATCGGAGGATCGGCGAGGAGGGGAGTGAGTAGTCTGGGTCAACTTGAAGTCTGGGGGTCTGGCTCGGTGGGATGGGATGTGGGGGATGGAGCCATAGAGGGGATGCCATGGGGTTTATATAGCAGGCCGACCGTCGGTTCGGTGGTCGCGCTCTTGCGTTCTACAGGGGGCAAGAATCGGGCGTGGGTAGTACCAGGACGCGTTCGGCCGCGTGGCGTGGGAACGCACGTTGTGTGGTTCGGCGCGGCGAGTGCGCGGGGGAGTTTCCGCGTCGCTGGCGCCCACAGCTCGCGCGCGCCATCGGTGCAAAAGCCAATTTGTGGGCGTAATGCCAAGGCTGTCGATCGACCTGACATACGGAGTAGTTGCATTGTGACCCTCAAAAAAGAAAAAAGACATAGTGGCATTGCACGTTGGCCCGGCCGGCCGCAAACGAAGCTTGAAGCTAAGTGGTGGCTCGCCGAACACCAAAATGCCCCCATGTGCCGATCAAGTTTAGGGTCTTCGACGAGGGCGAGATCACAAGATTTTTTTTCTTTTTTGCCGGAAGAGATTACAAAGTTAACGGCGTCTGCTTTTCTTTTCAGGCGAAAAGACGGCGGCTTTGTTGACAGATATGTATTGAAATGTTTACCTTCAGTCGACCTCCCGCCTCATTTTTCACATCTTTCTGAAAAGTTTTTTTTTAACACGGGGCAAAATATTTGCCATTTCCATTGATTAAAAGAGAAGTTTCAGTGGTGAACTTTCAGGTGATAGTGTCAGGTGTGTTAATGTCGAAAAGATATGCACCCTAACTAGGGAAAACCTTCCTCTCTTCGATCTCCGTTGGTGAGTCCGTGGATTCGCCTCCCCTCTGCTTGCTGCTCCGGCGGCCGGTGGCGGGGAAGGTATTCCTGGTGCCTCGGCTTAGATAGGTATGGTTATGGTTCCCGCAAGGGCGGCACTCGGACGGATGGCGACGCTTCTTCTTCGAGTCAGTCTTCCGAGTTCCGATCCTCCTCAAGTTCGTTCATCGGGACTGTTTAGACGAAGCTCCGTCATAGATTCTTGCCATCTCTTCGGAGCGGCGAGGTTAGGGTTTCTCGTCGTGCGTACGTAATGGCGAGATTTAATATCAGGTTCTTCAGATCGATTCAAGAATTCAATGGCGATGACTACGGCTCCCGAACGTTGGTCCTTAGGGGCACGTGCACGAAGACTTCCCGGCTGTCATCGACAAGGTCAGTGTGACGCCCCGAGACTGATGCTCGAGAAGACTTCCATATATTCCGGGTTTCGCCGTGTGTTTCATTTGTGCCTGCCCTTTTATTTTTGCATTGCATCATGTCATCATGCCATCATCTCATAAATCTTTTGCAACTCAACTAAATAAATGGCATGGATCTTTGATCCATTTAAATCGAGGGAATTCACATGATGATTCTCTTTAAAACATATCCTCTCGATATTTAGAGAGCTATAGTAAATATTCCAATTATTTGGATTTACCGCAAACACACTTACAAAATATCCTAATGCCTTTGTTGTCTTAATTCTTGATCTCCAACTTTGCCATTTATTCTTTCATCATTTTCCGGAGCCCCACCGAAATCCTCAACATTTTTGGACCTTCCTTTTATCAAGTCCTAGTTCAAACCCGTTCAAATGAGTTTGAATTTACATCTTTCAATCATGGGTTTTTTTCTATTTTCTCGGAACAAACATATTTTTGTGAGTCCGGGAAAATAATCCCCATGCCCAAACTCTCCTCCTAGCCTTTCTTTTTTTTCTGCTAAGAGATTAGAGAGAGAGTGAGATGCAGCCAGCCCACCAGTTGGCCCAAGGCCCAGCTGCCGCACCCTATCTAACCCTAGCGAGCTCTGCTCGATCCCATCTCCTCCTCTCGTTCCCTCTGCCCGCCGCCACACACCCATCGCTCGATCCCATCGCCCCTCCTCTCGATCCCCTCCTCCCTCGTTGCGCCGTCGCAGAGAGAGAGAGAGAGAGGAGCGCCACGCCCTCGTCCCGTCCCCTCGGCCTCCTCCTCATCGCCTGCATCCGCCGCCAGCCACCGCAGAACCAGGCCGCTGCCGCGCCATCCCGCCTCCTCCTTGTCCAACTCCGGTGGCTCCACACCTGCATCTCCACCGGCGCCATCAGTCCCCGTCGCCCGAGCGCTCGAGGAGAGGAGCTCCTCGAGAACCTGCGCCTGCATCCGTCGTCCTCTGCGCCTAGCAGGAGCCCCGCGCCGCTCGTCCCCTCCGTTTGGCCGGAGTTCGTCGGAGCCCCAGCACCGGCCGCCTTGCACCTGCGAGGACCACCACCTCCAGCGCGCCTCAAGCCTCCTCCTGTGAGCCTCCACCCTGGTTCCAGCCTCGATGACCCATCCCCGACCTCCTCCTCATGTGCCGCCTCACCAACAGCAGCGCTGCCACAGGCTTCCGCCTCCGCAACCCCGCGACGTCGCCTCGCCCTTGTCCCCCGTCGCCTCACTGCCGCCTTTGTCCGCTGCTGTCCGCCTCCACCTTGGCCCGGCAGCCCCATCTTGCTCATGGTTTGTCGCTGCCTAAACCATCTCCGGCCAGGGCTCCTTCGCCTCCTTGTTGCTGCCACTCGAGGCCCTGGTGTTGCTTCGTTTTGGATAGTCAAGACTGACTACACCTGCTGATGCATCAAGTACCTTGGAACGTCTACGCCTTCGTGGATTTCGCCAAGTTCACCGGATGCCTAGTACGACTACATGGATACGCCAAGTTCTGCTTCGAACATGTATGGCTACACGACGACCCGCCAAGACCCTGAACAACTACCGTCACGAGAACGACTACTTCCACTACTGACGCCGTGTACGACTACTTCCCACGACGACCCGTGAACGTCTACTTCCACTACCGCCGCGAGAACGACTACTTCCACTACCGTCGCCACGTGAACAACTACTTCCTCTACGACCGCTACGAGAACGTCTACTTCCTCTACATCGTACCGAACCCGAACCGCTCCGAAACGCACGCTTCGAAGATATAACCCGAGACGACCGCCCGCGAACGAATGCTTGTGTTTTGTATGAGATGCTCGTGGTTGCACCGTGTCCGAGAGAGGTCTTTGCACGTTCCTCGTTTGCCATGCCGCCGTCCCGTGGGAACCCGGTCGTCGGGAGCACCCCACCATCTCTAGCATGTTGCGCACATCCGCACGCCTCCTTTTGCACCGGTATCTCCGTGAGCTACCGGAACCGATATGTTGTCGTGGCATCATTTTCGGATCTGTTGCCGTGGCACCATTTTTGTTTCGCCGCCGTGGCACCATTTTCATTCCGCCATGGTAACCAAATGCTTCCTAACATGCTCATGTCAACATTTTCATAAAAATTGCATAAACCTTGATTATGTCATCCACATCATGTTAACAACATTTAAATGGTTAAAACTGTGTTTGCTTTAAATTGCTAAATGACATGGGGATTTTCCGGAATTGTCGTTTGTTGCTTCCGGCCTCATTTAAACTTGCCTAGCTAGTTAATTTACTTATGTTTCACCTCTTGCCATGTTTATAACAACATGTAATTTTGTTGTGTTCCTAAACGGGAGAGAACTAAATAATTGATGTGGTATTTCGTCAATATGCAACTCGTTGCATATTGAGCTCCACTTAACTTGTAGTGTTGTTTGTGCATATTGCCATGCCATGCCTCATTAAACCGGACATGCATCATACTTGTTTGTGCATCATGACATGTTTATGCTTGTGTGTTTACTATGTTGTTTGTTTCTTTCCGGGTTGCTTCTCTCGTTAGCTTCGGTTTCGTTCCGGAGTTGTGAGGATTCGTTCGACTACGTCCGTTTGTCTTCTTCATGGACTCGTTCTTCTTCCTTACGGGATCTCAGGCAAGATGACCATACCCTCGAAATCACTTCTATCTTTGCTTGCTAGATGCTCGCTCTTTTGCTATGCCTATGCTACGATGCCTATCACTTGCTTATCATGCCTCCCATATTGCCATGTCAAGCCCCTAACCATCCTTTCCTAGCAAACCGTTGTTTGGCTATGTTACCGCTTTGCTCAGCCCCTCTTATAGCGTTGTTAGTTGCAGGTGAAGATGAAGTTTGTTCCTTGTTGGAACATGGAGATGTTGTTCCTTGTTGGAACATGTTTACTTGTTGGGATATCACAATATATCTTCTTTAATTAATGCATCTATATACTTGGTAAAGGGTGGAAGGCTCGGCCTTATGCCTGGTGTTTTGTTCCACTCTTGCCGCCCTAGTTTCCGTCATATCGGTATTATGTTCCCGGATTTTGCGTCCCTAACGCGGTTGGGTGATTTATGGGACCCCCTTGACAGTTCGCTTTGAATAAGACTCCTCCAGCAAGGCCCAACCTTGGTTTTACCATTTGCCACCTAAGCCTTTTTCCCTTGGGTTCTGCAGACTCAAGGGTCATCTTTATTTTAACCCCCGGGCCAGTGCTCCTCCGAGTGCTGGTCCAAATTAGAGCCACTTGCGGTGCCGCCCCGAGGCAACTTGGGGTATCTTCGGTTGCCGTACGTAGTGTTCATCCGGTGTGCCCTGAGAACGAGATATGTGCAGCTCCTATCAGGATTTGTCGGCACATTCGGGCGGCTTTGCTGGTCTTGTTTTATTACTGTCGAAATGTCTTGTAGCCGGGATTCCGAGACTGATCGGGTCTTTCCGGGGAGAAGGAATATCCTTCGTTGACCGTGAGAGCTTATAATGGGCTAAGTTGGGACACCCTGCAGGTAATTATCTTTCAAAGCCGTGCCCGCGGTTATGAGGCAGATGGGAATTTGTTAATGTCCGTTGTAGAAAACCCGGTTGATCTTAATTAAAATACACCAACAAGGTGTGTAACGTGATGGTCTCTTCTCGGAGTCCGGAAGTGAACACGTGTTGGAGTTATGTTTGACGTGGGTTGTTCTAGGATCACTTCTTGATCATAGTTGTTCGACCGTGCTTTTGCCTTCTCTTCTCGCTCTCATTTGCGTCGTTAGACACCAGATATGCTAGTCGCTTGCTGCAGCTCCACCTCACTACCTTCTCCTACCCATAAGCTTAAATAGTCTCGATCTCGCGGGTGTGAGATTGCTGAGTCCCGTGACTCACAGATACTTCAAAACCAGTTTGCGGTGCCGATGAAACCGCAGGTGGCCTTAACCGAGCTCAAGGAGGAGCTCGATGAAGATCTTGTTCTTTGTGTTGTTTCGTTTCAGTTGATCAAGAGTGGAGCCAGTTGGGACGATCGGGGATCTGTAGCATTTGGGGTAGTCTTCTTTTATTTTGGTTACGTAGTCGGACCTTGATTGTATCTGTATGATGTAATGCTTTACTCATGTATTGTGTGAAGTGGCGATTGTAAGCCAACTATGTATCTCTTTCCCTTATGTATTACATGGGTTGTGCGAAGATTACCTCACTTGCGACATTGCTTTCAATGCGGTTATGCCTCTAAGTCGTGCTTTGACACGTGGGAGATATAGCCGCATCGAGGGCGTTTCAGTCAGGCAGCTCCGATATGGGAGCAGGGACAGGGGTGCATCGGCAGCTCGTTCTGGCGGCGGCTATGGTCGTTTGGTTGTCCATGAACCTCGATGTTATTTTTATTATGTTTGGGGTGCTTTGTACTCTCGGTGAATCTTTATTTATAATAGATATGATATTTTCGCAAAAAAAAACAAGCATAGTGAAGGCCCACCTGGCTAACAAAGATGAAACATGACAAGCCTTTTTATTAACGGGATTATAAAAGCGCAGGAATAGGAAAAAAATAAAAATGTGATAGGATTGCATGGCTAAAACAGATAATTGTGAAAACATGGGAATTTGTAGAATTGTGTGGTCAATTCGCAATAATAGGAAAAATATGAGAATCCTAGAAGACAAGTCAAATAATGAACATATAAGAATAGGTTTGTCTGGCTCTGGAGAGGGAGGGGTGATGACGGCGGTGTGCGTTCAGCTAGATTCAGTGCTTATAATTATAGCTAGGTGGTCCATGAACCTGGTTATATTTTCTATTACTTCTGGTGTTCGTTGTACTATCATGATAGTTGATGAATTGATTGCAAGTTTCTCTAAAAAAGTCAATATTATACTTTATTATGGTATTTGTCTTGTGCAATGTGCACGTTTAAAAAAATAGGTTTGAATGCATTGTAAAATTCCTTTATTCCTCCTATGAAATCCAAACCAAAGGGAAAGATCCTTCTTTTTTTTCTATGGCTCCTTCCTTTGAATCAAATGGATGTATAATGTTATCATAGAAAAATTTCTTATTCCTATGTTCTTCCTCCATATTCCTACAAATCAATGAGGCCCAACATGGGTGTTGTGGTTGGACAACAGTCCAACAATTCAACAATGTACGGACAACCACTAGTATTTAGGAGGCTTTTCAGTGGCGTAAACCAAAGACGCAACACCACTAGTATATTATTTTTTCTGTTCTAGGGTCATATTTGGGTATTTTTAGGGTTTTAGTGTTCTGGTAAAAACTTTTGCCCTTGATTTTTTATATTTAATATACATAATTAATAATGCAATGTATTTTTTTTAGGATCCATATGCCATTTTGTGATATTAAATTTATTTCTAGGCATATAATAGTTAGAATTCAAACTTGAACTACAAGTACATTAAAAATACCCAAAAGTTGATAGAAAGATCATATTTAAGTTCTTTATTATTTAGTTAGGTACTCCCTCTATAAAGAAATATAGAATGTTAGGAAAACTTAATTATCTACGTGGGAAAATGCAAACAACTATACTTAGAACTTAGTGTTTTTGATTTTAGAAGAATGTTAATGAAGTCTACTTAAACTTGACATGGCGTGTTTGTATGAGCTTTATAGGTTGTGGTTAAAATTCGAGAGAGATAAACAAAATTTGTGATGTACGCTGCATAGAAGTTTTTTTTTTTGAGAATAGAGTAGGCAGCCTACTCAATACGGAGCAGTACAATCAGAGAGCATTAGATGACGAAGACTATTCAGCACGCATGTTCGCGATCAACTCTTGCTCTCCCGAGCTCCTGGTTAGTGCAGCCAGTCCATGAGCCAACTTGTTCATGTTCCTCTTCACGCCCTGAACACTAGAGGCTGAGAAGGCGGCCAATGACTTTTTGATGTCCAAGATTAGACCTTAATTGGGGGACCGTGTAGGCTGTGGTGCCATCAGTTCATTAGCAATGGTTTGATTGTCCGTCTCAATGGTCATCTGGCCATTATACACCTCTGCTATGGACTGCACTCTTATCAGAATGGCTCTGGTTTCGGCCTCCTCAACACTCCGACATAGGGGTAAAATCTTGCAGACTGATTTGAGGACAGAGCCCCTGTGATCTCGTCCCACAGCGCCAGCTGCACTTTCTCCTGTCTCATCTAAATAGGCTGCATCAGTGTTGATTTTAACTGTACCATGTACAGGCGGAATCCACTTTTCATCAGAATTTTTATTTGCATGGACGGGGCGAGCTGAAATCTGGGCGTCAATTGCTTGAGTGTTTCCTGCATTCTTTGCATCATCCCAATCAGCTGATGCCACTGCCATTCTTAACTCCTCCTCATACTTTTTCAGAAACAACACTGATCCGTTGATTGTCTGTCTGCCATTATTTCTCAAGCAGTCCTCTCTGATATGCCAGCATCGCCAGAGTAGCATAAGGATTTTGGTGTGCATCTCCTCACTTTCTGTATCCAGCACTACTTGCAGCCAGTTCTCACCTGTGAACCAGAATTTATGTTCAGCAGGTAAACTCCACACCTCTCTCATAGCAGCTCTCTACTCTTGGTACGCATGACCACCGCATGATATTCATTTTCTGTCCCATGTCCGCAAATGTTACAGGTAGCATCCAGCTCGAGGGTTCTTTACACTTGTTCTCTTTTATTGCTAGAGTATTGGTAGCCACTCTCCAACCAAAGATTCGAATTTTTTCGGGCACCTTGGAGGTCCCATATGCTACGGTCATTTGGGTCCCTAGTCGAGCTTGAGGAGTTTTGAGCAAGTTGTAGCAAGCTTGTTGCTGCAAGTTTGTAGGCACTCCTCACCGAGAACTCACCATTTCTCTCGTAATGCCACGCTACACAATCTTCCACATCCGAGGACGGAATGTGGATTTTGCAAATCTCATCTGCATCAAACGGATGGAAATTTTGCCTTATTAACTCCTCATTTCACTCCTTCCTATGGGTGTGCATGAGTTGATTAACCCATCTAATCCGAGATCTCCGTATGAATGCAGCTGTCATGAGCCCCTCCCGTCGTGGGATCCATTGGTCCCGTTTTATTTGGATTTTCTGGCCATCCCCAATTCTCAATATAATTCCTTTTTTCAGAAGCTGAAGAACAAACTCTATTGCTCTCCAAACTGGGGATGCATCTGTCGCAAACACTGTATCCAGGAGATTTCCATGGGGAAAATATTTGGACTTTAGGACTCTCGCACATAGGCTGTTCGGTTTCTGGATTAGTCGCCACCCTTGTTTAGCCAGGAGTGCTTGATTAAATAGGTGCATATCTCTGAAACCAATGTCCCCTGCCATTTTCGGTTTAGTCATCCGTTCCCACGACATCCAGTGTACGCTGCATAGAAGTTGATGCATCTCCAAGGAAGAATCATAATTTGAAAGGGAAAGTCCAATATTTGAATGCAAATCATAGTATCCTCTATCATTTGTAGTCTTGTAGATGAAACATTTTCAACATTGTAGATACGTTTCGAAGGTAAAGTCCAATATTCAAATGCAAACTCGTAGTTTTCTTTATCATTTGGAGTTGAGACATTTTGTACATTCTAGATACACCATTTAGAGGTTCCATGCTAAAATTTGGTATTTTAGGGTTCATTTGCTATTTTTAGGGCATTTAGTTAATCAATTGGTATTTAATAGAAAATTCAAATTTAATCTATATGTACATTAATTTGCCGAAAAATTATAGAAAAACCATATTTAAGCTCTTTAGTATATAAATAGGTATTATGCATGAATATTAGGAAAACTTACTCTTCTGTGTGGGAAATTCAAACAATTATACTTTGAGGTTAGGGTTTTCAAAAAAAGTTATTAATGAAGTCTTATTTTTTTGAAACTTGGCATGGCGTACGTGTTGGTATGACCTTTATAGGCTGTGGTGATAATTTGGCTTTTGTAGATGTCCTGTGTTTGACTCCATGACCCATATATTTTTCCTAAATTGCTACACACTAGTGGCGTGCCACCGAAATGAAATGCCACTAAAACTTAGCAGTGGCGTTCGGAGATTCGTGCATGCCACTAGTATCTACATGGCACCTTGCCCTTCATCTTCATTATGGGGCCCACTCCACTTCCCTCCCTCTCACTACCTTGTTGAACCCCCTTCATCTCTTAGCCTCTCACTTTCACTTTCACGTTGTCCCCTCTCCCAAAAAAAGCCCAATCACCGACCGCTACCGCAACTCTGAGAACCGTCGTTGGGCACCCCTTCCTCGGACCCACGCGACGTGGCACCTCCGGATAATTGATATACCCCCACCATGGTTGAAGCGGGGGCGGCCCACATTCAGAGGCACTGGCGTCTCTGCCGCCAGTCGCTCACCATGGGGTGATGATCCCGGCCCGATCTCCACTGGGAGGCAAGGAACAAGCTCAACGCTGGCGCCTCCTCGACCTCCAGCTAATGCTCCACCCGCTACTTGCTCGTGTTGTCACACCTCCTTGCGTCGACTCTGAAGAGATCACAAAGGCAAAATCCAAAATCGGCGAGCTGACAACCAACTTGTGCGGGTGGGGTATCATCTAGTTCAATATTAATATTCCAAACAATCAAATCTTGTTAAATATTGCAAAACATTCCAACAACGTGTGGGGTATCATCTAGTTCCTAAAAAAATAATGGTCCTCTACCATACTAAAAAGAAATAGTCACTCAAAACACAACAATCTCACGGCTATGCTACTAGGTGGTCCTATACATTGTGTTCAAACACTCTTGTACCGTTCGTTTACAAAAGTAAATCAGTAGCTTGCGCTCATTCAAAGAAAAAAGCCACATCATTTTAAAAAATTGACCGGTTTCTTATTTTATGAATTAAATAAATGTTCAAGAATTTAAATTGTTCATGTTTAAAATAAATGTTCAAATATTTAAATTGTTTATGAATTTTATCTAATATTCGCATTAAAAAACGTTATTTTTAAAAATGTTTTATGAATTCAAAAAATGTTATGTACTAATTAATTTAAAAAAATCACAATTTTGAATTCTTTTGCGAATTTAATTTAAAAAGGCAAAAATAAAAATATATAAGGAAGAAATAAAAACCGGCAAAGGAAACAGGAATCTTGACGACATTATGGAGTGTCTGTTGCTGAAAGCTGTTGCAGCGAGACATGCGGTATAATAATTGACCGCAACAAGCAGAACAGTAATTTAATCCTCTGGAACATAGCAAATTTTCTCGGAGCTTGGGAGCACCGCAAGCCATATTACATCGTTGGGTTTCGTTTTCTTTACGTTAAATCCAGTAAATGAGAATTGTACGTTTCAAAGTAAAAATTCATCACCATCCTTTTTTTTGCGATGTGACATGATCACGGGATCATCATGCTTTATTCATAGCAACCCAATCTCATATAAATCAGAGCACACAGCAGTATAGTGTAGCGGATATATATATGACAAAAAGAAAGAATGCCTAACAAGATCAACAGATCGACCAAACGCTGTGACAGAGACTCATCGAACCACCACCGATCTAGCCTACTAACGAAGACGGTATGTATAGAAACCGATCACCCAGGGCGAGGCGCAGCCATCATCTCTACTGCAGGAGCGTCGCCGCCAGCAGGGACACCAGCGCGGAGGCGACCACGGCAACGGCTGAGACCGGGGCGAGGCCCGCGGCCGCTCCGGTGTCCGGCGCGGGCGCCGGCGCGGACGAAGGAGCCGACGAAGGAGCCATGATGCCCTGCGCCGACGCGGAGGCGAGGAAGACGGAGGCCACGGCCATGCCCAGGAGCAGCACGGCGGCGCGGGGAGCCATCACGCCCTTGCTAAGCGGAGATGCTGGAGAGAAAAGGTGGAGGGCTCTGTTGGAGGCTTGGCGGCGTCGAGGAGATTGATCTGCGCTGCGAGGAGGCGGTGTGGTGGATGCTAGGGATGGAGGGGTTTATATATAGGGCCGGCGGCGTGGAGGCGTGGGCCGTGGGTTTTGGTGTGCACGCAACGCGGGCTTCTGGGGGCGGCACACGGCGCGACGCGTTTTGGTCGCGGGGCCGGGCCGTGGGAACGCAAGGTGGCCTCTCGGGTTGGGGGCTTTCCGCGTGACCAGGTGGGGCTGGGCTGGGCGGGCGGGCGTGACGCGGTGCCGTTGGCCCGACTCCACCGACGGAAGCGACGCGTCGGGGTGGAAGCTAAGAATTAGGTTCGTGGCTGGCCGAACGCCAAATGTAGTGCCCTGAGCTGGTTGAGCAGCAGCGGCTTTGGATCGTGCCTAACGGAATGCCAAATGTGCCTTGTCCTTGTGCTTTGTTGCGCCTTGCACGGCATGGCCTTGTCTCTCTCTTTTCAGGGAAGCCTTCTCTTTTTCTTCAACTTTCGTTTTCTGCAACAACGGAAAAAAGTCCCATGGCGTTAATTTACCACCTTGATCCCACGGCTTGGCAAATAATTACTTCCATTCATAGGTGGTGGGTCGAAGTCTGTAGCCGGAAGCCCGGAAGCCACTCCCTCTATTTTTTGAGATAGCTCAACATTCAAAGAGATTTAGAACGAGCATAAATGCTAGGGTATTCGGAAATGAGTCTTATATGCCTTTCATGAACTTCTATAATATTAAGAAAGAGACGGCGCACTGTGTTGTGGCCAGGGTGCGGTAGTTTTTTTTTAGGGTAAAAGTCGCCGCTTTATTTTCTTAAACGAAGTTCGGAATCTCGTCCGCAATCACATCCAGAATGCATTCTGGCGGCGATCCAAACCAAACCTTACATAGTTCTTCTCCTACCCCTAACTTAGCTAATTTATGCGCGGCAACATTTGCGGAACGTCTAACCCACAAGAGTCTAAAATCAACAAAACTACGTAGCATGGTCTTGATCTCCTCTAGCCAAGGCCCCGAAGCAGACATGTTCTTCTCTGGGTTGTTGATAGTTTGTACGAGAGTCTAGCCGTCTAGCTCGACATGTACCCTCTGAACATTAATTTCTGTCGCAACCAACAGAGCACGCTTGCATGCCATAATCTCTGCTACTACCGGGTCAGCAGCCGTGGGGAAAAAGTGACATGCACTAGCGAGGAAGCCCCCGTTGTTATCCCGGAGCACAACACGGCTCCTCCCTTTCCACCATGCCGTGATGTTGCACCATCAGCGTTTGCTTTGACCCACCCGTCATCCGGTGCATGCCACTCTGAATAATAGCAGGTTTGGTCTGACTGTCTGGCTTCACATGGACTTCCCTCCATTCCTTCACAAACAAACAGACTGGTTCTATGATTTCATGAGGAGCATCAATACGTTTCCCATTCTTTGTGTCGTTGCGGGCCAACCAAAGGCCATATAATGCGTGGATCATTATCTCCTTCTCGTCGTCATTAGCAGCGGCAAACCAACCAAGCAGCCAGTTGGCTAGCTCGCTCTGGGAGCCGGTGAAGATCGGTGGAGTAACCACCATGACTCCCTTTTCCGAGCGCAGCTGGTCCCAAAACTGGACTGAGTGTTGACACGACCAAAACCGGTGCATGATCGTCTCCTCACGTCCACAAACGACGCAGATACACCAGGTTTGATTCGCCTTCGATGGAGCCCTGACCCTACAGCCAAATCATTGCGGATGACTCTCCACGTATGTATCTTGGCCTTGGTTGGCGCACTTGTATCCCACAGCCCCCAAAATCCCTTGTGCTTATTGACCAAACTGGACGACTCCGGCCGTCCGGATCGCAGTCTGTTCACAGCCATCCTGAGGTGGTACGCCTAGCGCACAGTGAACACACCATTTTTAGTATAATTCCATACTAAAAAGTCCTCCGTGCCTGGGCCTCCAATCGCAATTTGTTTGATATCTGCTGCATCTTCGGGAGAGAACATCTCGTCCAGTCGGTTCTGGTTCCGTGAGATAGTTAGGGATTGCGATACCGTGAGAGTGATCCCTTGTATGGGTTGTGGCCTAGTATTTGAGGTGCAATAGATTAACCGAAGAAGTGTACTTGTCAATTAATCTTAGTTTCGCAGTAAACTTTTTGTACTTGTTCATTGTTGCAAGATTGTTCATCTGCTTAAACAGGATTCATGGTGGCGTTGATGATCATCAACTATAGACTTTTTGACACATTGCGTCCTCGTGTATTCAGAGGTCATGGATATACTCCCGCACATATCTCAACTTGATGCAAGGAAAAAGAATATGCACATGCATGGAAATTTACACATGACATAGCCTATTTCCTTGGTCAGGCAAGGTGTCCAACTGGATCTGGACATCTGGCGCACGTACTGACGAAGCACACGTACAGCACATGTAGCACGTACGGCTGTCTACCAGACCTTTCACTGCAGCGTTTGAGAAACGGTGGAAGCATATACAAAGATATTTTGCGTTGCAGATTGATATACACATATAAAAGGAGTTTTTTCCCCAAAACCCTAAAAAGCTCTGGCGGCGCCCAAGGCGATTAGGGTTTCGGAGTGAAATCAAGATTACGCCCGGGGATTCGTCGCCGGTGCGAAGGGAGACGAGAGCGAACGAGGGCACGCAGATGGCGGGCCGTGGCACTGCAGGGAGCGATCCTGAAGCGGGAGCAGGTGCGAGAAAGAAGCTGGAGGAGGCTCTGGGAAAGCTTGACATATCTGAAGAAGAAGCCACCCCTTTGGTTCTTGACGATCGGATCGAGGAGGACCGAAGTGCTGCTAAGGCGGAAGGTATCGCACCGAACCCGCTTCATATCCGGACTATCACCAACGCTCTTCGGCCGGCGTGGGGGAACCCGCGTGGTTTGCAATTCCGATCTGCTGGAATCAACGTGTTTGTGGCTGAGTTTGAAAATCAGCGAGATAGGGATCGTGTTTGGGGAGGATCGCCATGGCATATTAACAAGAATGCTGTGGTATTAGCTGAGTTTGATGAATGTATGAGGCCGGATGAAGTTAAGTTTGATCGGCTACAAGTTTGGGCTAGGGTTATAAACTTACCCTACAATTTGAGGGATGAGGCATGGTGGAATCCAATCGCCAAGCAGATGGACAATGATGCGCAACTTGTGAAGTTTGATCAGAATGGTGGATATCTGCGGGCGCGAGTTTCCATTGAGGTGGCTAAACCAATCAGGAGATGGATCCTGATTGACTCTGCCAGGAGAAAGAAGGTCGACATGTACGACATCCAGTATGAACAGCTACCGTACTTTTGTTTCTCCTGTGGCAGATTGGGGCATTCAGAGCTTTACTGTCCTACCCCGGGCTCACGTGATGAGAACGGGAATCTGCCGTTTGGCCCTTCGCTGCGAGCGCCGGAGGATTTCAAAAAGCAGGGATCCAACGATAATTCTTCTAAGGATACGCGAGCCGGTGCTCAAAGCAAGGCAACCACCAAGAATTCAAGTACCAATAAAGATTTGGGAGAGGAAGTGGAGTCTCCAAAGAAGAATAAGCAACAGCCAAAACGAAAAGAGGCTCCTGTACAGGTTTATAGGCCAGTGGCTAAAACCTTACTTCTTACTGATGGAGGATTAGTGGCTGATGGGGCCGGTACAAGCTTGAGCAAAGATGATCCATCTTCAGCTAGCAATGAAACAGAGAATGAGGGACTGTTCCGTGAATTGAAGAAAAAGAAACCCACACCAGAAAACTCGGCAGAGACCGCGTCGCGGTCTTGCCAGGAGCAATGAGTTGCTTGAGCTGGAACTGCCGGGGGCTTGGGAACCCCGAGGCAGTTCGTGAACTTCGCAGCATTGTGAAGTTGGAAGGGCCCACTCTTCTCTTTGTAATGGAAACAAAAATCAAAGCAAAAAGAGTTGAGGTTTTGAAGCATTCACTTGGTTTCGGTGGGTGTTTTGCTGTAGACAGTGCCGGTCTTAGCGGCGGTATTGGTCTTTTTTGGTCTCGAGATGTATCGGTCGAGTTAAAAAACTATAGCCAGAGCCACATTGATGTGGTTGTCAAGAGCAATATTCAGGATTTGACTTGGCGTTTCACTGGTTTTTACGGAGCTCCACGAGCAGAAGATAGACACCATTCCTGGCGGTTCTTGCGTACCCTTCATACGTTACCACATGCTGCATGGTTGAGCATGGGAGATTACAATGAGACACTATACCCTTCGGAGCATTTTAGTAGATCAGCGCGATCTGAAAATCATATGCGTGCTTTTCGGGAGGTGATAGATGAGATCTCTTTCCAAGACTTAGGCTGGTCCGGTACAGCCTATACTTGGGATAATCATCAAGCTGGAGGAGCGAATGTCAAGGCTCGGCTCGACCGCGCTTTTGCAAATTAAGCTTTCAGGCAACTATTTCAGCATATACGTGTCAGGCATATTCCTTCGGTGGAGTCTGACCATTGTTTCGTCATTGCGGAGATTAAGGAGAGCCTGCCATCGTCAGCACCAAAACAGAAACAGTTTAGATACGAGAACGTTTGGCAGACTCATACAGATTATGACCGGCTGGTGAGCGACAACTGGCGGGGCATACAACGCACACCAGGGCTCCGGGGAGTGGCGTCCGCTTTGACTACCTTGCAGGCAACGCTGGGATCCTGGGGCTCCAAGGAGTTTGGCAGCCTGTCGCGTTCAGTCAGGCAGTTGCAGAAGCGACTGGATCGCCTTCGATGCCGGTCCATTGGGACAGGTCCGACGGTGGAGGAGAAAGCTGTTGTCAAGAAACTAAAGGAGGCCTTGCACCAGGAGGAAATCTGGCTGCGACAACGGTCTCGTGTTCCTTGGCTTCGGGATGGTGACCGAAACACTTCCTACTTTCAAGCTCAAGCAGCCCAACGCAAACGCATGAACAGGATTTCGGGCTTGAGACGAGCCGATGGGTCTACTTGTGCATCCGAAAGTGAGGACAAGGAAGAGGTACAAAACTTTTACCAGAATTTGTACCGCTCTCAAGGTTGGGGAGATTCCAGCTTGCTTTTATCGCATGTGCCAGAGAAAATCACCCAAGCCATGAATGATGATTTGATCAAACCCTACACGGGAGAGGAGGTAAAAACTGCGCTGTTTCAGATGGCGCCTTCCAAAGCCCCTGGTGTGGATGGGTTTACTGCAGGGTTTTACCAGCGTCACTGGGATTTGCTAGGAAACGAGGTAACCTTGGCAGTTTTGGACTTTCTTAATGGAGGAGAACTACCGGCTGGACTTAATGATACGTCCATAACATTGATACCTAAGGTACGTCATCCCCAATCGATCACGCAGTATCGGCCTATTGCCTTATGCCCGGTGCTTTATAAGATAGCAGCCAAGGCTATAACAAACCGGCTAAGAGGCTTGATGGATTTGATAATCAGTGAGGAGCAAAGCGCTTTCGTTCCCGGACGTCTTATTACAGACAATGTTCTTGTGGCTTATGAAAGTATCCATACAATGAAAAGAAGAAAGAAGGGAAAAAACTTTTCTTGCGCGGTAAAGCTTGATATGATGAAAGCATATGACCGTGTCGAGTGGCATTATCTCGAGGCAATATTGTCCCGATTGGGTTTCAGTATGGATTTTGTTAGACTAATAATGAAGTGTGTTTCCTCTGTACGGTTTTCTGTACGAGTTAATGGGGAACTACTTCCTTACTTTACACCCACCAGAGGTTTTCAGCAAGGAGATCCAGTGTCACCATATCTTTTTCTACTTTGTGCCGAAGGTTTTTCATCATTGTTGAAACACTACAATGGGGCCACCATTGATAGGGGACTACGGGTGAGTTTTCGATCGCCGTGGGTCACCCATTTGCTTTTTGCGGATGATAGTCTCATCTTCATCAATGCAAGCAACCCAAGTGCTCTCCGGTTGAATGATATCTTGAGGATTTACGAGGAGGCCTCGGGACAATGTATCAATAAGGAGAAAAGTGCCATATACTTCAGTTCAAATACTCCCGCAGATCTGAGGCAACTTTTGAAGACAACATTGAACATCCATGTTGAAGCGTTCAATGAGAGGTATTTGGGTCTCCCTACTGCTGTGGGTCGGCTTACGAGTGGGACATTTGATCATATCAGTGAAAGAGCTAGGGCTAGAATGCAAGGATGGTCGGAAAAATTACTCGCCTGTGCAGGTCGTGAGACATTGTTGAAATCAGTGGTCCAAGCAATTCCGACCTATCCAATGAGTACTTTTCTGTTAACCAAAAAAGTTTGTAAGAGTCTGACGTCTCCTATGGCCAAGTATTTCTGGAGTAGTTCTCTTGACAAAAGATCAATGCATTGGATGTCGTGGAAAGAGCTTGCAACGCCCAAGTGCAAAGGCGGTATGGGTTTTAGAGACCCACACATGTTCAATCTTGCCATGTTGGGGAAACACGGATGGCGTTTTCTAACAAATCCCGACTCCCTATGTGCAAGAGTATTGAAGGGACGGTATTTTCCTGACACGGATTTTATGCATGCGGCCTTACCCAAATCGGCTTCGGCCACTTGGAAAGCTATTATCGCAGGAAGAGAAGCCCTTCAGATAGGCTTGATCTCCCGCGTTGGAGATGGCACTACTATTGATGTTTGGAATGATAAATGGATTCCAGGTACTATCTCCATGTCACCTATCTTCAGACCACCGGGCACTGCAATCCGAAGGGTAGAAGAGCTCATTGATACGTCCAATTGGGCTTGGAAGCATGAGGTGGTCCGGGAGAATTTCATTGCCCCGGATGCTGAGGCCATTCTTAATATTCCTATTCGGCAAGGGGGAGGGGATGATGACCTTGCTTGGGCATTCGAACGATCAGGCAACTACACTGTGAAGTCGGCGTACCGTGCTCTTGTGAATCAGAACGAGCGTGTGGCTCTAGATGAAGGGACGGCTACCGGTACCTCCAATGATGAACAACAGATGTGGAAAGCCTTATGGAAATTGAATGTGATCCCAAAAGTGAGAGTCTTTTGGTGGAGAGTTCTTCGTGGGATTTTACCAGATGAAGCTACTCTCAACCATAGACACATTGCGGAAATTCGCCGATGCAAAGTTTGTCTTGCTATGGATGAGGATCTAAAGCATGCATTAATACATTGCTCGCATGCTAAGCGCTTTTGGGAGGAGGCGTGTGCATGGTTCGGGCTCCGGCTTCCGCGGCTACATCCGGACTCGTGGGCTCGTGACATTTTATGTGACTCACGGTTTACGGATGACGACCGTGCAAAAATCGCCACTATTATGTGGTCTATTTGGCATTCCAGGAATCGGATCAAGCACGGTGAAGAAGGTCGGGACCCCACAGCGACGATCAGAGCAACAAAAGAGGCTATTGCACTTCTTCACTTGCCGCGCAAGGATACGATGATCTTACCTGGCTATGGGTGGCGGCCTCCTGATGATGGGTTTGTGAAGATCACAACCGATGGAGCTCTAAACTTAATGGATGGTAGGGGAGGTGTGGGAGGCATTGCTTGATCTCCTACGGCTCTCCTAGGGGCCTGGTGCAAGCCGTATGTGGGGATTTCGGATCCCCTGATTATGGAGGGACTTTCCTTGCGAGATGGTGTTCGATTCGCTACTCTTCGTGGCTTCTTGCATGTGATAATGGAAGTCGATTGCTTGGAGTTGGTGACACTCTGGACCACTCGCCACAGTTCCCGTTCAATTGTGGCTCCTTTACTTTTAGAAATCGGAGAGCTTAGTTCTCATTTTTCATCTTTTGTTATACAACATGTAAACAGGTCAGCCAATTTACCGGCTCACTTGTGTGCCAAACATGCTTGCGCACTCAATGTGACCGATAGTTGGCTTGACGAGACTCCTAGCTTCTTGGTGTCCAGCCTGCTGGCTGATTGCCCCAAGAATGCGTTTACTTAATAAAGCTCTCGGAATTTCCCCGCAAAAAAAATATATATATACAAAGATATTTGGACGGACACATGTTGGCGACTCACTCATCCGACTAGACGTCTCACACGTGCATCTTCATTCGATTGTCAAGAGCTAGTGTTTGTTCAAAGTCTTGTTCGCTATCGACTCGTGCTTCCTGGCCGCTGTAACACGGCAGAAGTCTGCATGTCTGCAGTGCATTCGCGGACATGAAACCACCAGTCCGGTGAGGTGCCCAAACCCAACTGTAGTTGCGCATGGTCGCCGGTAGGATACGTGCTGAGTTCATGAGTTGTGTGCTCCTTGTTGTTTCCAGAATCAGAGCGCAGGAAGAGAGGACTTCTCTGCTCTGCCACTCGGAGCACGGCACCAGAATAGAAAGGACAAAATATTGTAGTAACAGGATTCACATTCCACAGTGCTCCATATGCTGCCCAAGCACCAATAAACGATAGACATATCGACTTGACCAATGACCGTGTGTGCTCCGGCAATATAACAGTCACGGCTCACAAGTGTCTTGATTTGATTGTATGGTTGAAGTCCTCGTTCAATTGCTCCGGGACTGACCAATGCGATTGGCGAACCCCGACAGTTTACCACGATCGTTAGTGCATGTCGCGGCGTCATTCGCGGCCAGTTCACCGACGGCGACCTGTATGCCTTGACCAACGCCGAAACGGACGTGGAATTTGCCCTGTCCCATCAGGCGCGCGCACAGCGGTGCACTTGGCAGCCCGTCTGGTAGGATGCGTGCTCTATCGTGTCGAGAATTAACTAACACGAGGACACACGAGCCAACAAGGCAACAAATACTCCCTCCATTTTCTTCAGAAAGTTTGACGTAAAAATATACTCTCCGATCTCCATTCATATTCACACACACTTTCCTCTTTCTACTCTAATCCAATTAATCCACCTGTCATGTAAGTTTTTCCTATGCATTACCTCTGGCAAGAAATTTCTTAAGCATTTCAAAGTCCAACTAAAATAAAGTTCCTGCAGAGTGAAAGGTTTTTGAACTTGAGTCCTTAGAGATGTGTTAGGTTTGTGGCATGGGATGAGATATTATAGTCCTACTCCCGAGACAAATGTGTTTGGTTTGGAAGCAAACTGAAACTGATTGATTCCCGCAAGAAAAATATACCCCTACAAGCATCTTCAACCACAGTTACCTAATGTAACGACTCCGCGGTAATGAGCCGACAAGCCCCCATTTGTCCACTTGAGCAACCACACTTTCATTTTCAAAACCTTATAAACCCATGCAAATGGAAGCATCGTGGATCATTCAATCATACAAGTATCACACAACAATGAAAATAACACAAAAAAATTCAAAGATAAATAATTTTTAAAATTTTGAAAAACATAATTCAAACATAAATATTATGCGAAGTGCATCTGTTGGGGATGTAACTACCGGGTATGACCCGCCCAGGAGGGGCCGGGTCATGCCACTGGCGGCTTAAGATGAAGAGGCCCAAGAAGATATGAAGATGGCGGTTCATAGAGCAAGCTTATTGAAGGCCCAAGACTCGGGGACGACTTGAGGCCCACGGATGTAAGCCGCCATATGTTTAACTTGTATTGTAAGACAAGCTTAATTAGATACCGAGCCGAACACGTTTTGTATGACCCAGCCGGGAGTCTGTAAGCCGCTGGGCATCAACCTGTATATAAAGGGGTGACCCAGCGGCGGGTTAACTCAAGGAACAACTCATCGAGAACTAGGTCAAGCGTATTCGCTCCCTGATAATTGAAACCCAAGCAATACAACCTAAAGCAGGAGTAGGCTTTTACTCATTGAGAGGGGCCGAAAATGGGTAAACTTTCGGTGTCCTTTGTCCCGTTTAACCCCTTCAAGCTAACCTAGTTGCGATGGCTCCACACCTAAGTCCTTTCGCTAGGGCATCTGCCGTGTTAAGTCCACGACAGTTGGCGCCCACCGTGGGGCCAGCGCACGGTGGTTTCGAGTTCTTGAAGGGAAACTTCGCAGGGATCAAGGGATATGACGTGGGCCGGATGACCAAGAGTCTCCGCGGCAAGCTCTACATCGACGATGCTGGCTGGGGCCCCGAGGTCGGCTCAATTGAGTATGGGTACCGGGTTCCCTTCGGTGGAATCCACGTCTTCATCGGCAAGATCAGCGAGTCGGGACCTGAGCCGGACACCTGCACCGACATCATCGAGACGGCTCAGCGTGCACGACCCGCCAAGGTTCAAACCGTCGTAAAGCATGCCTTTGTTGGTTTCATCCAAGGGGTGGATTTTGAGGAAGGATCTATGTCCGGTGGAGAGACGGCTATCTACTCTGACGGTGAGTCCTCAACCGGTGAGACCAATTCTATGTACCAACCGCAAGACAGCAGGCTTGGGGGCTGTTCCGATGGCGACAGTATTCCGAGCCCCTATGAGCCGCCGAGCCGGATTGCGATCTTCATGGCCGGCACACAACCGGTGCTCGACTCGACAACTGCTGCGGCTATGACTTCTAGTTCAACGGCTATGGCGATGGCCAAAGCGAGTGGCTCTGCGCGCCCACCGGCTCAGGTTCTGACTGAGTTGTTGGATGCTTTGGCGACTTTAATGGGGGCAGAGGTAACCCAGAGACTCAAGCATAGCATAAAATGGATGTTTGCGAAGCTGCGAGATGAGATAGCTCAAGCCAAGGAAGAGCTTGCCGCTGAGAATGCTAGGATGGCGACACAGCGAGCCGCCTTGGACACACAGTCACAAAGGATTTAGGCGGAGTCGTTCCGGCTCACCTTGCACTACAAAAAAATACACTTCCGTGATGATACGTGTTTGTGACAGTAGGTCGTATTTTTTGTCATGCATGTACATCCACGACAATTTTATGACAGAATCAAGATAGTCATACCTGTGATGTCGTAGAAGTGTTCCATGACATTACCCAAATTATCATCATGGAAGTGTCCACTTCCATGACGATAAATCGCGCGTCACAGAAGTGCTTTCGTCAAGGGTGACCAACACGTGGCATCCACCATAATGGAACGCCGTTAAGCTATCAGGTCCGGGTTTGGATCCGATAACCCGCTAACAGCCCCGGCCAATGGGGATTTTCCACGTGTAAAATCATTATTGGCTGGAGGAAACACGTGTCAGCTCACCGTTAGGACAGATGTCATCCACTCATTGGACGTATACGCCTATGATACGTCGACACGTGGCACGGCCCAACAGAGGCCCATTCTGTGAAAAGGCTGGCCCGCTTGACTTGGTCAAAGGTGGCGGGCGCCCACTAAAGCCTGTTAACGGCCTGTTCGCATATAGCTCATTTATAGCCTGCTAACCCAGGGCCCGTTACGACCTATCCGAATTAGGCCCAGTAACGTCATCTGGGCTGTCCAATATGATTCCAGCCCATTTTAAGTTCCAGCCCATGTATGGCCCATGTCGTCTTTCGCCCGTATGAGGCCCTTTGTAACTCTTGGCCCATTAACGCCCGTGGTGAAACGGCCCGTAATGAACAAAGTATCACTTTATACCCATTAACGCCCATTAATCCATTGGGCCGCTTTGCAGCCCATGTTATCTTTCGCCTTCTCGGGGCCCATTTATTTTGGGCTCATTTCTAGCATTCGTTACTTACGGCCCGTTCTCGCCATTTTCTCGCTTAGGGCCAAATTCAGCCTGTGGTTACAATGCCGCCAGGCCCATTAATACGCTGGGCCGTTGTCATAGCGTCATCAAATACGGCCTATTAACGCGGTCCGTTATGGTCGGCCCATGAACGGACGACTCCAACTCTAGCCCGTTTACGGCCATAAAGCGGTCTGTTTTTGGCCCATGTTTGGCCAATCGATCATACGACCCGTCTAAGGCCCATTGATGATACGGCCCATAGAAGGCCCATTGTTTCTACAGCCCGTAGAAGGCCCATTGTTTCTACGGCCCGTAGGAAGCCCAGTGTCACTACAGTAAATATGTAGCCCATGGTCTGTTAAAGGCAGGAAACTACTATAGGTTTAGACCTGCTAATGGCCCAAGATGATTATAGGCCCGTGTTTTGGCCCATATGAGTAACGAGCCGGCCTGAAGACCGACAACACTGAGATCCACTGAACCTTCTGGCCTAAATTACAGCATACGAACCTAAGAATAAACCTAGACTATACAACAAAGAAATTACGGCATATTCAGAATCAAAATTCGCTACCCGGTGATAATAAAGTGCAGCATGACCGCGGATTACATACACTGGGCATCAAAGGTCACCACCAGTGCATATAAACGCGCCGACAAAAGAAAATAGAAAACTGAGAGCACTTTAGAAGGCACTAGACCTGGCAAGCTCGGGCCCCGCAAGCAGCCGAACAAGCTGATGAGACCTCAGTTGTGTCAACGATAGATGCTTCATCCCTAGCTGTATGGCACCATAGTGCGCAAGGCAGTCCCCTGACATCTTCATTACATCTTTGACTTCAAGTCGGAGCTGAGCTGAAGCAAGCCTTTCCGCTTTAAGTTGAGACTGAAGAAGTCGAACTGATTGAGGCAGCGACTGCACAGAGGTTGTCTCACACCTGCTGGTGAGTAGCTTCAACTCACTGTCTTCAACAAGACATGACCTTGGGGCCATCTCGCTGTCCTCAAGATGGTTTGGCTCACTATCTTTCCTAAAGTTCTGCCTGGCATAAGAGATACGACTCTGAAAGAGAAATAAGGAGACACGTAACAGGTTTCACAATTATATAAGCAAATAAATGGATCTGTTCTGCATAAGGAACATGTTTTTACAACTACAATTTAAAACTGGTTGTTGTTGCAACATCCAATCTGATGTAAACAACAGTGGAGGAAATGATGCCTATCCAAATATATACTAGAACAAAGTTTGAACGCTTGAGAAGGATGAACTTACATTACATGTTAACACAGGCTGGACAAAGCCCTTCTCCATGTTGATGGAAAGATAATTCAATAAATTCCCCAAAGAAAATTCTTTATAAGCGTTGCCATTATTCTACATTTTGCAAAGAGTAAATATAGATCAAATAATATTAGAAGAAATAGAGGATAATGAAGCTCAGGTGCAGACTGATGATACATAATCAAATATCAATTAATTAAGTACAGCGTTACAAGGCAAAAGGTACTGACAAGAGGAATGCAGACATCAACGTGTGAAGTGGCATTGGCTTTATTCAACATTTTGGTAAGAGTAAATGTAGATATGATAATTTGGAGAAAGTGGAGGGCATGGCAGATAAGATGCAGACTAATGCTAGATAATCAACTATTTCGCGATGCATGTACAATAATACCACCACCGTCCGCTATTAGTTGTCGCTCAAATGGATGTATCTAGCACTATTAAGTTCTAAATACATCCAATTGATCAACAATTAATTCGATACAGAGGGAGTACATGACAACAGGTACTTACATGAGCAATCCAAAACTTCATAACCATTGTGTTAATTCTACATTTATCTAAGAGTAAATATATATGTTATAATTTCAAGCAAAGGAAGGATAAAGAAGCGAACATTTACAGTGATGCTACATAATCAAACAGCAATGAGTGTAAGTATGCTGACAAAGGGTAAGCGGTACTGACAAGAGCAATGCAGAGCCCAATATTGTCGTGAGATCCTATGATCCTTTGAGCAAGGAGATTCATCTGAAATTAGTTTTCATACAAGAGAGAAGGTAAGGCACATGCAGAAATTTAGGAGTTCAAATTTTGAATTGATATCATAGACAGTACCTGACGCTGGGCTGTCAACAGTTCTAATAGGGGTTTGGCTACTAGAGTAGGGGTAAAGTCTGTTACAGTTGGGCCTGTGTTTTCTGTGGCTGCTGATCTATCTGATTTAACAGGTATCACTACCTTTTCCAAATACCTAGTTTATACTCCTTGAGGATCTGCAATCACCCTCTTCCTTTTGGACATCTATTACGAAAGAACAACATTTGACTGGAAAAACATAGTATGACGACACATGGAATAGGTACATAAAATGGATAGGTATGGCATATACTCATATATGATGCTTAAACTAAGCAGATGGTGTAACAAAGTAGAAGTAATGCAAGAGGTCAGATGCAAAATATGTGCGACCAATACAACCTTGCCAAGTTAGAGCATGCACCTTGATGGGTGAATAAGATAGGTCATCCTCCACCATGCCAAGTTTGTTAGCCAGTGGATGTTCCGCAATATTCCTCTCGTGCGCCCATTCTCATATTCATTTTGATAATGTTCAATACCCGACATGCATGTAAACATAAAAACAAGTGATATTATCTTTGTAATGCAAAAGTGATTCTAATCCAATACTTCCTCCCTTTAAACCCCTTTGTGCTATCTCTGCAACTTCTAAGAGGTGCCATGCATGCTATATGTTTGTGTGTGCATTAATATAATGTGGCCTACTACTCAAAATATGAGAGCTCCAGAAGTGATGATACTTCACTGATGACAGCTTCAACATATAGTAAAGAAGAACAAGTCGACCTGACCTGACAGATTCAAAATATACTAAGGGAGAATAACTCGACCTGACCAGTCGACCGCAAGAGAAGAGGATCATCTTAAAGAAGAGCAGAAGAGCAAGCAAATTAAAGATATTACAAGTCTTTCTATACAATGTCGGTTGGCCACCCATGATGAACCAGAGCACATAGAGAAATACTATTCCTTCCGGTCTCTCCATGTGTGGCTCACATGCATTTCGAAACTAAAGTAGGAACATTTAGCTGACCAATTAAACATCTCTCAGTTTTATTAATATCAACATAATATCATATTTGAATTTGTACAACTAAGCTTGTTTAGCTCGATGGGTGGAGCAGTGCTATTACGACACGAACCATGTAGGCTGATCGTGGTCATCATAAACTGGGGAAACCATAAGCATGATGAGTATAGTGTTGACCGTGGCAGTGGGATGGAAGATCTGAAGTTGCAAACCACGCAATGGGTAGTTAGCAACCGATATTTGCTTTGAAATAACAACTAAGATTTGGTATGAACAAGAAAGCAAAGTCAACAAGTGACAAAGAAATGCAATTCTACTATCTCTCTATATATCACGACATGCATTTGGAAACTCAAGTGGGACCTTTAGCTAACCAATTAAATGTGTCTGTTAACTAATATCAGTATCATATCACAATCATATTTGAACAACTAAGCTTTGGAATTTTGAGTGTTGTGTTGTTTAGCTTGAAGGGTGGAGTAATGCTAGTATGACAGAAAGCACCTACGTAGATCATATTAGAGTAGATAAAAGGGGAAAACCCTAAGCATCAAGAGTAAAATCAGGAAAGTGGAACTAGCTGGACAAGTGGGTGGCGCACATGCTTTTCAAAACGAATATAGGAACATTAGGTGACCAATCAAACGTTCTCTGTTTTAATAATATGATCATCATATCAGATTCATATTTCAACACGTAAGCTTTGGAATTATGAGTGGCATGCTGTTTCGCTTGATGGGTTGAGGTCTTGAGGAGCAGTGCTAGGATGACACGAAGCAGGGAAGCACCTACGATGATGGTAGTGAATATAAAGGGGGGGAACCATAAGCTTTACGAGTATAGTGACCGTGACATGGCGGATCTGAAGGTGCAAACCGGACAAAGCTACTCCGTAACCAATGTTTGCATTCAACTAGCCACTACGATTTGGTACGGACAAGAAAAATACAGTAAACAATTTAAGGTCTATTTTCTGGGTGAGATCAATAACTTAAGCACATATGGAAGAGTACCACCTCTCTTGTGACGCCGTGTAGGCCCCTGCTGATACGTTGAGGGTGCTGCGGGTGCGATGGCTGTCGGCGGCAGGGAAGAAGACTTTAGATGGCAGACGACCGGGTTGGGGGATAAATCCTGTTGATGTGGACGAGGCGGTCGTAGGAGTGGCAACGGCAAAGTGGATGACGGCGCCGATGAAGCGAGACGATGTGGTGAAAGGATCCTGGTCCGGCGCTGTGGATGAGAGACGTCCATCTCTTGTAGTGGACGACGAGGGTAGGGGTAGCGGCTCCGGCAAGGTGGAGGATGGGGTGGCGGATGGAGGAGGCTGGCCGCAGTGGGGAGGTTGTCGTGGCGCCGATGGTGTATGAATGGGGAAATGGAGGGGGAGGGGGATCTCAAACTTTGGGACGCGCTTGTCTGAAATGTGGGAAAGTTACGAACTTATCCCCCGTTTAAAATTTCAGATATCACGTCGGTTGGGGATAGGACGGTAATCTCGCATCTCCCAAATATTTGCGGGTAACGATTTCAGGCGAGGAGAGGGTGTTTTTCCGCCCACGGTTGGCGCCCACGGTGTATGAACGGGGCTGACAGGTAGGGCGGTTGTGTCACGTCTGAGGGAAGTTACACATCTGCCCCTATTTAAAATATTATCCTACATCGATTTCGAACGAGGAGAGTTTGTTTTGCCGCCCACCATGGATGAATGGGGAAATGGAGGGAGAGACACATGTCTTTCGGACGAGCTTGAATCAAATGTGTTTTGCCACCCATGTTTGGCGCCCACCGTGTCTAAATGGGCTCAAAGGCCGTCGTGTCACGTCTGATTGAAGTTACTAGTCTACCCCTATCGACAGGAGTGTAAACCCGGTCGATAAGGATGTCAAGTGTCAGGGGTAGACAATAATTTCCATCTCGCAAACACTTGCTTCGGGCAGCCCACAAATGATAGTGGGTGTTTGGCCGCTTCGTTCAAAACCTGAAAGAATTAGCATTCATGTTTGCCCTGGGCCCTGGCAACTAAATCCAAATCCAATTTTTATCCGATTACGAATATCAACAGATAATTCTACGTTTTGTTATTTATTTCTTCAAAACCACAACAAAGATTTATTCCACCTTTATATATGATTATGATTTAGAAATGCCGTGATCTTCGAATTCAGTAGGTTGGATACACTTTGAGTCAAATACTTATTTCATCCAATACAATATGCTCACACGAAAAACAGTTCACCTTATGTCAATCATACAAGTACTGAGGATTACCTCGCCTAAAAAATTCGGATCATTACAACACATGGACAACATAGGGGGTCTTACAACATAATCCATTCAGAGACATGACACAACATGCAAGTACAATAATCTAATGACAATTTCAACTGCTATCTAAATAAGAACTGGGATTACCCTGGGCTTCAGATAGCAGAAGCAGCAGGACCTCCTTCGTCTTCAAATGCAACATTCTTACTTCCTCCAATTCTTGGGTTGCTTGCATAATGCGTGCAACTAATTGCATAATTTCCAGCTTCAAGATCGAGATTACCTCATTCATGGTAGCCACGCCATCTCTTTCTGCCTCTAGTAAAGCCTCAAGAACTATAATATTTGTGATCAGACTACTCTCTGGTGGTGTTGCCTCTGAACTGCTACCATCTGGTAACATGGATGGCGCACTACTTCCACAAATAGATTCTGGGGTTGTACATTGTGTCCTAGTGTGAACGGCAGCCTAAAAGGTTTCCGCTGGACATAAGTAAGAGATAGTTATCGCATGATCCAGGCAGTAAGCTTACATGGTAAACGACATACTAATTATTGCCGAGCATGGCAAGCTATATTTAAATGGTTCGAAGCAGCATCAGCCGAAAATAAATTAAAATGGTAAGATGAAACTAGGGATGTAAGTGGCAAATAAACGACATCCGCCAGTCCCATCTAGTTAGTTTTTGCTAGCTCCCTGGTTCATTTTCCTCAAAAAACAAAAACTCTTTTGAACTATCATACCACTAGTGGACTTTAATCGGCATTAAACGGGACCCAGTTGACATCCCTAGTTGAAAGGGAGTGTACCACCGCTAAGTTGCCAATGCATCTAAGCAGTTGAAATAATCTGAGAAAGCACTTAACAATGTGGCCTCATATAAACTACGAAGACAGTCTTGTGATGAAGTTCAGAGGAAAAGTTAAGGACTCAAATGAACTAGGCATGCATTTCTTTACGATAGTACAGCAGGCACTGCTGACATATTGGCCAACTCAGGTATAGCGTAACAAGTAACAAACAAGCATTCAATCAAGCAATACAAAGAAGCGCATAACTAAACTATTTGTTATTCTGAGGATTACAGGTTGAGGGCACAAGCAAAGAAAGCAGCCCACACGCATTACATTTCACATGTACTAAAACACACTGGCTTACCATATGTTGTTTGTGAAGCCTCATTGTTGCTGCAATGTTCTTTGAAGATATCGTCAAGATCCCGTGGTTGCAAATCTACTTGTTGTAGTTTATTCGCACCTCTATTTAGGTAAAATTAATTTTAATCGCATGCACTGGTTCGAATTGATCATCAATGGTTCATCTAAACTACTGAAAGAAGGGTGTGCATACACGACAATATATCTGCTTCCCTCTATTTTTATGCTTGTTCGAGGTGCCAGCCCTAAAAGAACAAATATTTTGCTTGATGGGGTTGGCAGCTCCATAATTAATAGAAGCATCAAATTAGTCATGCAACTTGGGAAGATCAAGAACACACAAAAAAGTAATGAACAGAGGCTCGTAGCAGTGATGTAATAGCTAGCATCAGAAAATGTAGGGTAAAACGAACAAAAACCAGCGGAACCACAAGCTAGTTTGCTGATGTGTAATTACATAGAGAACATGAAGCGATCGATGGAACCAACAGGTGGCATCAGAACAACACCATTATCATAAATATAGCATGCAAGAAGTAAAATAGTAGGCAGTGATATCTAGGAAGTACAGTAATACTTAGGACAAAACTAAAGCATATTAACTATATGTGCACTGGTATGTAATTTAGCACATGTAACATGTTCATAGCCAGAAGTATGGCCCTACAGGTGCAAGCAGAATAACGCGTCTCATGAAAAACTGAATGATGCCCTGAGGAAATTCAAAGGTGTGGTGCTTATGCTAAGAAAGTGAAGTAGGCGCCGGCCGTTGGATAATAGTACCTGATTCTCGGCGGCGTATGGGTATCGTTGGCATACTTGATAGCTAAGGATCGTTGATGGTGCTCGTGTTGCGGTTGAGTTTGGGCCGGCTGTCACCGTCGTTGAAGTGGCTCTAGTGCTACGGTTGCGGCGCCTGTCGACATACAAGAAATCTCATCTCTGGTAAGTGAACAATTGCACTATAAAGAGAAAAACCGAAGGAGTACAGATCGAAATAACCTGATGAGGCTGCGGCGTCGGTAAAGCAGGGTCGGTGGAGTTGAATATGGCGTTCGTGGAGCGGGCCCGGTGCAGTGGACGAAGGCTTCGGCGGGCGCGTTGTACAGTGCTTTCGGTGAGGCGGATGTGTTGCGGCGGACGAGGGCTTGTATGAAGGGTCATCGAAGGGACGGATGAGGGAGTCAGTGAAGGGCCTACACTATGGTGGACGAGGGCGCCGGTTAAGCAGATCCGGTGCGGTGGACCATGATGGCGGTCAAGGAGATCTGGAGCGGTGTACAAGCCAGTCGCTGCAGCGGCTCTGGTGAAGTGGTGAGTTGGCAATTGGGGGTTCCAAGGTGCGGAAGGTAGATCCGTCGGGGTGTGAGGTCCACCACTGCGGCGGAGGACTAGATTCAGCGGCTTGCCGTGGTTGGGGGGGGGGGGGAAGGGAGGGAAGGGAGGGCTATGGGGAAGAATGTTGGGGGCAAAGAGGGGAAAACAATGGAGTTACCAAAGCAGCCCTTTTCCGTTCATGTGGCAGGGGTAAAACAGGAATATTGCAGGGCTAAACTTTCGGGTGCGAGATATTTCGATGTGAGTGGGAAGTTTGAAAGATTTTGGCGCTTGAAATTATATTCAGCTCTTGTACGGCCGACTATGATATCATGGCCGAGAATTTGTTTGTTTTGCACGCAAAAAAAAGTGCAAGTTTTGAAAATCAATGTCTCCAACTTGAAACTTAGATTGTCCATTCAATTCAAATATGGATCATTGAGCTACTACAACCAAATACCATCATATGGTCCAATTCAAATGAAATTCCAAATGTGTTTATCCTAAATATGATGACAAAAGCAAAAATGTGTATGTGTATGAATAAAGTGGATGATTATAAAGTTTGAACATGCCCGTATGTGTATATCTCTAGGTTTGATATATGAATTTGAAATCACGAAATCCCGGTTTAAAAATGTACCTCCATTTAAATGAATTACAAAAGCTAATGATGGAGTCGAATTCCAAAATTCCAATCTTAGGTTTGTAATTCTAGTACATCAAAGTATATCACGCATGTTCAAAAGTATCGTTATCTCATAGTCCAAACTGTGAAACTGTTGGGGAACGTAGTAATTTCAAAAAATTTCCTACGAACACGCAAGACCATGGTGATGGCATAGCAACGAGAGGGGAGAGTGTCCGTCCACGCACTCGTGAGACCGAAAGCGAAGCGTTATAACAACGCTGTTGATGTAGTCGTGCGCCTTCACGATCCGACCGATCCAAGCACCGAACGACGGCACCTCCGAGTTCTGCACACGCTCAGCTCGATGACGATCCCGGACTCGATCCAGCAAAGTGTCGGGATGAGTTCCGTCAAGACGACGGCGTGGTGGACGATGTTGATGCTCCACCGACGCAGGGCTTCGCCTAAGCTCCGCGACGATATGACTTCTCCGCGCAGGCTTCGCCTAAGCTCTACGACGATATGACCGAAGTGGAATATGGTGGAGGGGGCACCGCACACGGCTAAGGAACGATCCGTAGATCAACTTGTGTATCATTGGGTGCCCCCTGTCCCGTATATAAAGGAGCAAGGAGGAGGTGGCCGCCAAGGAGGAGGCGATTAGGGGGAGTCCTACTCCCACCGGAGTAGGACTCCTCCTTTCCTAGTAGGAGTAGGAGAGAAGGAAGGGAAGGGAAGAAGGGGTGCGGCCCCTCCCCTAGTCCACCTGGACTAGGCCTTGGGGCGCGCGCCTGCCCTAGGCAGCCCTCTCTTTCCCGCAGGGCCCAATAAGGCCCAATACTTCTCCCGGCGAATTCCCGTAACTCTCCCAGTACTCAAAATACCGAATCATTCGAACCTTCCAACTCGAATATAGTCATCCAATATATCGATCTTTACGCCTCGACCATTTCGAGACTCCTCGTCATGTCCCCGATCTCATCCGGGACTCAACTCCTTCGGTACATCAAAACTCATAAACTCATAATATAACCGCCATCGAAACCTTGTTGCGTGCGGACCCTACGGGTTCGAGAACTATGTAGACATGACCTAGAACTATTCTCGGTCAATAACCAATAGCGGAACCTGGATGCCCATATTGGCTCCTACATATTCTACTGAAGATCTTTATCGGTCAAACCGCATAACAACATACTTTGTTCCCTTTGTCATCGGTATGTTACTTGCCCGAGATTCGATCGTCGGTATCCAATACCTAGTTCAATCTCGCTACCGCAAGTCTCTTTACTCGTTCCGTAATACATCATCTCATAACTAACTCATTAGTTACAATGCTTGCAAGGCTTAGGTGATGAGTATTACCGAGAAGGCCCAGAGATACCTCTCCGACAATCGGAGTGACAAAACCTAATCTCAAATACGCCAACCCAACATGTACCTTTGGAGACACCTGTAGTACTCCTTTATAATCACCCGATTACGCTGTGACGCTTGGTAGCACCAAAGTGTTCCTCCGTAAACGGAGTTGCATAATCTCATAGTTACAGGAACATGTATAAGTCATGAAGAAAGCAATAGCAACATACTAAACGATCATGTGCTAGGCTAACGGAATGGGTCATGTCAATCACATCATTCTCCTAATGATGTGATCCCGTTAATCAAATGACAACTCATGTCTATGGCTAGGAAACTTAACCATCTTTGATTCAACGAGCTAGTCAAGTAGAGGCATACTAGTGACACTATGTTTGTCTATGTATTCACACATGTATTATGTTTCCGTTAATACAATTCTAGCATGAATAATAAACATTTATCATGAAATAAGGAAATAAATAATAACTTTATTATTGCCTCTAGGCATATTTCCTTCAGTCTCCCACTTGCACTAGAGTCAATAATCTAGTTCACATCATCATGTGATTCAACACTAATATTCACATCTGTATGTGATTAACACCCATAGTTCACATCGTCATGTGACCAACACCCAAAGGGTTTACTAGAGTCAATAATCTAGTTCACATCGCTATGTGATTAACACCCAAAGAGTAGTAAGGGATGATCATGTTTTGCTCGTGAGAGAAGCTTAGTCAACGGGTCTGTCACATCCAGAGTCGTATGTATTTTGCAAATATTCTATGTCTACAATGCTCGCACGGGCTACTCTAGCTAATTGCTCCCACTTTCAATATGTATCCAGATTGAGACTTAGAGTCATCTGGATCAGTGTAAAAAGCTTGCATCGATGTAACTCTTTACGACGGGCTCTTTTATCACCTCCATAATCGAGAAATATTTCCTTAGTCCTCACTAAGGATGTTCTTGACCAATGTCCAGTGATCTACTCCTAGATCACTATTGTACTCCCTTGCAAAATTCAGAGCAAGGTATACAATAGGTCTGGTACATAGCATAGCATACTTTATAGAACCTATGACTGAGGCATAGGGAATGACTTTCATTCTCTTTTCTATTTTCTGCTGTGGTCGGGATTTTGAGTCTTACTCAATTTCACACCTTTGCAACACAGGCAAGAACTTTTCTTTGACTGTTCCATTTTGAACTACTTCAAAATCTTGACAAGGTATGTACTTATTGAAAAACTTATCAAGCGTCTTGAGCTATCTCAATAGATCTTGATGCTCAATATGTAAGCAGCTTTACCGAGGTCCTTTCTTTGAAAAAACTCCTTTTAAATACTCCTTTATGCTTTGCAGAATAATTCTACATTATTTCCGATCAACAATATGTCATTCACATATACTTATCAGAAATGCTGTAGTGCTCCCACTCACTTTCTTGTAAATACAGGCTTCACCGTAAGTCAGATAAAACTATATGCTTTGATCAACTTATCAAAGCGCTTATTCCAACTCCGAGATGCTTGCACCAGTCCATAGATGGATCATTGGAGCTTGCACATTTTGTTAGCTCCTTTAGGATTGACAAAACCTTCGGTTGCATCATATACAACTCTTCTTTAATAAATCCATTAAAGAATGTAGTTTTGACATCCATTTGCCAGATTTCATAAAATGTGGCAATTGCTAACATGATTCGGACAGACTTAAGCATCGCTACAGTTGAGAAAATCTCATTGTAGTCAACACTTTGAACTTGTCGAAAACCTTTCTGCGACAAGTCGAGCTTTGTAGATAGTAATACTACTATCAGCATTTGTCTTCCTCTTGAAGATCCATTTATCTACATGGCTTGCTGATCATCGAGCAAGTCAATCAAAGTCCATACTTTGTTCTCATACATGGATCCTATCTCAGATTTTATGGCCTCAAGCCATTTCGCGGAATCTGGGCTCATCATCGCTTCCTCATAGTTCGTAGGTTCATCATGGTCTAGTAACATGACTTCCAGAACATGATTACCGTACCACTCTGGTGCGGATCTTACTCTGGAAGACCTACGAGGTTTGGTAGCAACTTGATCTGAAGTTTCATGATCATCATCATTAACTTCCTTACTAATTGGTGTAGGAATCACCGAACTGATTTCGTGATGAACTACTTTCCAATAAGGGAGAAGGTACAATTACCTCATCAAGTTCTACTTTCCTCCCACTCACTTCTTTCGAGAGAAACTTCTTCTCTAGAAAGGATCCATCTAGCAACGAATAACTTGCCTTCGGATCTGTGATAGAAGGTGTACCCAATAGTTACCTTTGGGTATTCTATGAAGACGCATTCTCCGATTTGGGTTCGAGCTTATCAGTTGAAAACTTTTTCACATAAGCATCACAACTCCAAACTTTTAGAAACGACACTTAGGTTTATCGTTAAACCATAGTTCATACGGTGTCATCTCAACGGATTTAGATGGTGCCCTATTAAACGTGAATGCAGCTGTCTCTAATGCATAACCCCAAAACGATATTGGTAAATCGGTAAGAGACATCATTGATCGCACCATATCAAAATAAAGTACGGTTATGACGCTCGGACACACCATTACGTTATGGTGTTCCATGTGGCGTGAGCTGTGAAACTATTCCACATTGTTTTATATGAAGGCCAAACTCGTTACTCAAATATTCTCCTCCACGATCAGATCGTAGAAACTTTATTTTCTTATTACGATGATTCTCCACTTCACTCTGAAATTATTTGAACTTTTCAAATGTTTCAGACTTGTGCTTCATTAAGTAGATATACTCATATCTGCTCAAATCATCTTGTGAAGGTCGAAAATAACGATACTTGCCGTGAGCTTTAACACTCATCGGACCGCATACATCAAGTATGTATTATTTCCAATAAGTCATTTGCTCGCTCCATTGTTCCGGAGAACGAGTCTTTAGTCATCTTGCCCATAAGGCATGGTTCGCAAGCATCAAGTGATTCATAATCAAGTGATTCCAAAATCCCATCAGCATGGAGTTTCTTCATGCGCTTTACACCAATATGACCTAAACGGTAGTGCCACAAATAAGTTGCACTATCATTATTAACTTTGCATCTTTTGGCATCAATATTATGAATATGTGTATTACTACGATCGAGATCCAACAAACTATTTTTATTGGGTGTATGACCATTGAAGGTTTTATTCATTTAAATGAACAACAATTATTCTTTGACTTTAAATGAATAACCGCTTTTGAAAACTATTTTCATTGGGTGTATGACCATCAAGGTTTTATTCATTTAAACAGAACAACAATTATTCTTTGACTTTAAATGAATAACCGCTTTGCAATAAACATGATCAAATCATATTCATGCTCAACGCAAACACCAAATAACATTTATTTAGGTTTAACACTAATCCCGAAAGTATAGGGAGTGTGCGATGATGATCATATCAATCTTGGAACTACTTCCAACACTCATCGTCACTTCCCTTCAACTAGTTTCTGTTCATTCTGCAACTCCGCTTGAGTTACTACTCTTAGCAACTGAACCAGTATCAAATACCGAGGGGTTGCTATGAACACTAGTAAAATATACATCAATAATCTGTATATCAAATATACCTTTGTTCACTTTGCCATCCTTCTTATCCGCCAAACACTTGGGGTAGTTCCGCTTCAAAGACCAATTCCATTGTAGCAAAAGCACTTAGTCTCGTGCTTAGGTCCAGACTTGGGCTTCTTCACTCGAGTAGCAACTTGCTTGCCGCTCTTTTGAAGTTCCCTTCTTCCTTTGCCCTTTTCCTTGAGACTAGTGGTCTTGTCAATCATCAACACTTGATGCTCTTTTCTTGATTTCTACCTTCGTCGATTTCAGCATCACGAAGAGCTTGGGAATTACTTTTGTCATCCCTTGCATATTATAGTTCATCACGAAGTTCTACTAACTTGGTGATGGTGACTAGAGAATTCTGTCAATCACTATCTTATCTGGAAGATTAACTCCCACTTGATTCAAGCGATTGAAGTACCTGACAATCTGAGCACATGCTCACTAGTTGAGCGATTCTCCTCCATCTTTTAGCTATAGAACTTGTTGAAGACTTCATATCTCTCAACTCGGTATTTGCTTGAAATATTAACTTCAATTCCTGGAACATCTCATATGGTCCATGACGCTCAAAACGCCTTTGAAGTCCCGATTCTAAGCCGTTAAGTATGGTGCACTAAACTATCAAGTAGTCATCATATTGAGCTAGCCAAACGCTCATAACGCCCGCATTTGCTCCTGCAATAGGTCTGTCACCTAGCGGTGCATTAAGGACATAATTCTTACGTGGCAGCAATGAGGATAGACCTCAGATCACGGATCTAATCCGCATCATTGCTACTAACATTTTTCAACATAATTTTTCTCTAGGAACATATCAAAACAAACGTATAAAATTATAGGGAAGCAACAACGCGAGCTATTGATCTACAACATAATTTGCAAAATACTACCAGGACTAAGTTCATGATAAATTTAAGTTCAATTAATCATATTATATAAGAACTCCCACTTAGACTGACATCTCTCTAGTCATCTTAAGTGATTACGTGATCCAAATCAACTAAACCATGTCCGATCATCACGTGAGATGGAGTAGTTTCAATGGTGAACATCACTATGTTGATCATATCTACTATATGATTCACGCCGACCTTTCGGTCTCCGTGTTCCGAGGCCATATCTGTTATATGCTAGGCTCGTCAAGTTTAACTCTGAGTATTCCGCTGCGTGCAACTGTTTTGCACCCGTTGTAGATGGACGAGAACTTATCACACCCGATCATCACGTGGTGTCCGGGTACTACTTAACTTTGGCAACGGTGCATACTCGAGGAGAACACTTCTTGATAATTTTAGTGAGAGATCATCTTATAATGCTACCGTCAATCAAAGCAAGATAAGATGCATAAAGGATAAACATCACATGCAATCAATATAAGTGATATGATATGGTCATCATCATCTTGTGCTTGTGATCTCCATCGTCAAGCACCGCCATGATCACCATCGCCACCGCGCGACACCTTGATCTCCATCGTAGCATCGTTGTCGCCTCGCCAACTATTGCTTCTACGACTATCGCTACTGCTTAGTGATAAAGTAAAGCAATTACATGGCGTTTGCATTTCATACAATAAAGCGACAACCATATGGCTCCTCGCCATTGCCGATAACTCGGTTACAAAACATGATCATCTCATACAATAAAATATAGCATCACGCCTTGACCACATCACATCACATCATGCCCTGCAAAAACAAGTTAGACGTCCTCTACTTTGTTGTTGCAAGTTTTACGTGGCTGCTACGGGCTGAGCAAGAACCGTTCTTACCTCGCATCAAAACCACAACGATAGTTTGTCAAGTTGGTGCTGTTTTAACCTTCGCAAGGACCGGGCGTAGCCACACTCGGTTCAACTAAAGTGAGAGAGACAGACACCCGCGGTCACCTTTAAGCAACGAGTGCTCGAGCGGTGAAACCAGTCTCGCGTAAGCGTCGCGTAATGTCGGTCCGGGCCGCTTCATCTCACAATACCGCTGAACCAAAGTATGACATGCTGGTAAGCAGATGACTTATATCGCCCACAACTCACTTGTGTTCTACTCGTGCATATGACATCAATGCATAAAACCAGGCTCGGATGCCATCGTTGGGGAACGTAGTAATTTCAAAAATTTCCTACGAACACGTAAGACCATGGTGATGGCATAGCAACGAGAGGGGAGAGTCGTCCGTACACGCACTCGTGAGACCGAAAGCGAAGCGTTATAACAACGCTGTTGATGTAGTCGACGTCTTCACGATCCGACCGATCCAAGCACCGAACGACGGCACCTCCGAAGTTCTGCACACGCTCAGCTCGATGACGATCCCGGACTCGATCCAGCAAAGTGTCGGGATGAGTTCCGTCAAGACGACGGCGTGGTGACGATGTTGATGCTCCACCGACGCAGGGCTTCGCTTAAGCTCCGCGACGATATGACTTCTCCGGCGCGGGCTTCGCCTAAGCTCTCGACGATATGACCGAAGTGGAATATGGTGGAGGGGGCACCGCACACGGCTAAGGAACGATCCGTAGATCAACTTGTGTATCATTGGGTGCCCCCTGTCCCTGATATATAAAGGAGCAAGGAGGAGGTGGCGGCCAAGGGAGGAGGCGCGCAAGGGGGGAGTCCTACTCCCACCGGAGTAGGACTCCTCCTTTCCTAGTAGGAGTAGGAGAGAAGGAAGGGGAAGGAAGAAGGGTGCGGCCCTCCCCTAGTCCACCCGGACTAGCCCTTGGGGCGCGCTGCCTGCCCTAGGCAGCCCTCTCTCTTTCCCGCAGGCCCAATAAGGCCCAATACTTCTCCCGGCGAATTCCGTAACTCTCCCAGTACTCAAAAATACCGAATCATTCGAACCTTTCCAACTCCGAATATAGTCGTCCAATATATCGATCTTTACGCCTCGACCATTTCGAGACTCCTCGTCATGTCCCCGATCTCATCCGGGACTCGAACTCCTTCGGTACATCAAAACTCATAAACTCATAATATAACATCACATCGAAACCTTGTTGTGCGGACCCTACGGGTTCGAGAACTATGTAGACATGACCTAGAACTATTCTCGGTCAATAACCAATAGCGGAACCTGGATGCCCATATTGGCTCCTACATATTCTACTTAAGATCTTTATCGGTCAAACCGCATAACAACATACTTTGTTCCCTTTGTCATCGGTATGTTACTTGCCCGAGATTCGATCGTCGGTATCCAATACCTAGTTCAATCTCGTTACGCAAGTCTCTTTACTCGTTCCGTAATACATCATCTCATAACTAACTCATTAGTTACAATGCTTGCAAGGCTTAGGTGATGAGTATTACCGAGAAGGCCCAGAGATACCTCTCCGACAATCGGAGTGACAAAACCTAATCTCAAATACGCCAACCCAACATGTACCTTTGGAGACACCTGTAGTACTCCTTTATAATCACCCGATTACGTTGTGACGCTTGGTAGCACCAAAGTGTTCCTCCGTAAACGGAGTTGCATAATCTCATAGTTACGTGAACATGTATAAGTCATGAAGAAAGCAATAGCAACATACTAAACGATCATGTGCTAGGCTAACGGAATGGGTCATGTCAATCACATCATTCTCCTAATGATGTGATCCCGTTAATCAAATGACAACTCATGTCTATGGCTAGGAAACTTAACCATCTTTGATTCAACGAGCTAGTCAAGTAGAGGCATACTAGTGACACTATGTTTGTCTATGTATTCACACATGTATTATGTTTCCGGTTAATACAATTCTAGCATGAATAATAAACATTTATCATGAAATAAGGAAATAAATAATAACTTTATTATTGCCTCTAGGGCATATTTCCTTCAGAAACAAATTGATCAACCTTGAGTGAACACACTATTGACCATGTATATCTCAATTACACTAAAGTCCCTCAAATATAGACACCTCACTCTTTATCTGAAGCAACACCCCCCCCCCCTCGTCGCCCCCCACCACACACAGAAGTCGTTCTCTCCCCCAAACACCAACACACGAGCACATTATCACGCCTCTCTCTTCTAAAGTCCGGACCCCAATATAGGTCTCTATCACTTTATCTCTTGGGCATGCACACATCTCTTCCCCCACTCTCTAGCTAGGTCTCCCGACATCTCTCTTTCCCAAGCACACGCACTATGTAGAGTGTATCTTTCCCATACACACAAAACGTCGCCCCCAAACGTCTATCTCCCTAGTTATGTGGTTCTCGCACACTCACCTCACACACCACCCCCACTGCAAAACAAGCACACTTTGTCTCCTTGTGCACCACTCTCCTCTTTCTATCTCTCCCACATGCGGACCCGCCCTAGCTCCTCCCTGTATACATATATGTCGTGACTCTTTCCATAGCTCCCTAATGTATCATCGTTCTCGATCTCGCACACACCATCTATTCTAGATCTCTCATGAATTCCCTATCACACACACGATGACTCGCTTCCTGTCGGGGATATATCCCATGGCGTAAACCGGGCAGAAGTATAACCCGGCCGGACTTGGCGGTTTACTTGAGACCCGGCTGGAGTTTGGCGATTCACTGGCGACCCGCTTGGACCAGGCGGTTTATGATTCATTGGTAATCCGGCAGGCGGGTCAGAGGAGCGACAAGACCCGGTGGCCCAACAGGCGGTTCATGAAAGGCCGACTCTTTTTATGGTGGGCCGGTTTAAGAGGAAGACATAAGGAATATTCTCCTACACAGGAAGCAAGACTAGGACTCCAATTGTAATAGAGTAATCCTAATCCAATTAGGACCAGTCATGTAAACCACCCCTTCAACATATATAAGGAGGGGCAGGGCTCCCCGAAGAGGGACGAGAAAGAAGCAATAATCTCTAGGGCTAGACACAACTAGAGGAGAGCCAGTTTTCGGCGACTCCCTCATGATCATAATGAGACCTAGCCACAAACATCATGTAGGGTTATTACCGGATGATGTTTCCCGGGGCCCGAAGCTGTCTAAATTCTTGTCTTATGATGCGTCTCTTGATTTCGCTCAACCCCTCTCAAGCTATCACATAGATGCGTTGGCCTCACGACTAAGTCCTCACGCTAGGACATCTGACGTGACAAATCCATGACAGTTGGCGCCCACCGTGGGGCCTGCGCACGGTGGTGTTAAGTTCTTGTAGGGATCTCTCCAAGGGATCGAGGAGTTCGCAATTTTTCGGATGAAGAGCTGGTTTGAAAAGATTTGCATCAGTGTCAAGTTCATCAATCCAAATTTGAAGATTTGGAAGATTTAAGGTTCAAAAAGAATTAGGATTGCGAACTGTCCGCTGCCGTCTATTTGAAAGGTCGCCGAGACTGATGGAATATTGATCATCCGCATCAACGTCCAATCGGTTCAAGTACTGGTTCAGATTTATTTATTTTTTCGGCGGCTCAAGTTGTTTTCGCTAAAGTCAAGCACGACCCGGAGGAATCAATGCTGCCTGTCACGACTTCGCCTCGCTTTCCCCCTGCTGCAGCTCCGCCTCTGCCACGGCCCTCCTTCGGCCTCCACTGCTGCTGTCTGTCTGTCACCTGCGGGTCAATTGGTTTTATTTTCCTAATCAGCGACGTGATGCATAGGTTGATCATAATATGAGTTGGACTGGGTTTGTACATATCCCAGCCAATTGATTGGCCAGTCAAACAATACTAGTACTCCGGGTCAACGGCAAATCCATCAGAAAGGTGCCTCCCTGGAGTAGTAGTACTTGTGGATTACCGTGTAAAAACAGATCATGGCCTTGCCGTTATATGGAGCCAACATCCGGGTTATTTTGCGGTCTGGCGCCGAACCATCTTCACCGGCCACCATGATTAATCCGCTTCTGCCGCGGTTGAGCCGGACCGCTGTTTTTCAAAAAGAAAGTAACAAGTTGTTGCTCCACAAAATTGAAGAGATGGACACATACAAAGCATATGCATATGAAGAAACATCACATCATTAGCAAGGCAAAGAAAATATCCATTGGATAAGGTCGATCGGAATATGCATGCAAGAGCAACCTTGCCTCCGTCTCTGCTACAACGCTGTTCCAGAGCTACCACAGCGTTGTTTTAAGTTGTCGGCTTCACACTGCTCGAGCTGCTGTTTCCAGCCCATCGCTGCAGTACGCGAGCCGTCTCACCTCTGCCTCAAGTCTCCACTGCTGGAGTTGCCGATGCTCGTCCGCGGCCACGCCACGAGCCGCTGTTTCCGTAGTGTTGCCAGTCCTCGTGCGTGGCCACGACCCTGATCAGCTGTCTCCGCCGCCGGGTTGAGCCGGTCCTATCGCCACAACTCATCGCCATTCTCAAACTGCCGTTCACTTGGATTCGCACTGAGCGGCCGGTCCGTCGGCAAGCTCCTGCCTGCTGCCTTGCCACCCTAGCTGGCCACCGGCTCGTGCTGCACACTGCTTGAAGCAGAAAAAGAGAAACTCTGCTGGAAGGACCGTGTGTGCACTGTGTTGGACTTGTTTAAGAAAAAAAAGGGAGGAGAAGGTCACGTGGAGACCACAGGCACTAGAAGACAAGAGAACCAATTAATTCTTCTGTCAAAAACAAAAGCAACACTATGCATTATCCAGCGCCAGCATCCGTGTTCATCCCGCAAAAAATACCAGGTGTTATTTTTCCCATGTATTTTGTCAGTACATGTTAATTCATCCGACAACAATTACTCTGGCCTGTAATATTTTTACGCAGGACGACTATTAAAAGAAAAAGGGGTGGTGTTATACCACGGATGCACGTTCGGCTATGCCGCGCATCTTTGCGGACAAGCGTGACGCGGTCCAGTTTACATCAATGCGCCGGCCGATTCGCCCGTCCGCGCTGCCTTACAACACCACAGACAAATCGCCCGTCCGCCCTCGCGGCCGGTTGATACGTCTCCAAAGTATCTATAATTTTTGATTGCTCCATGCTATATTATCTATTGTTTTGGACTATATTGGGCTTTATTTTCCACTTCTATATTACTTTTGGGACTAACCTATTAACCAGAGGGCCAGCCCAGATTTGCTATTTTTTGCCTATTTCAGTGTTTCGAAGAAACGGAATATCAAACGGAGTCCAAACGGAATGAAATCTTTGGGAACGTGATTTTCTCAACGGATAAGATCCAGGAGACTTGGACCCTCGGTCAAGAAAGGAGGGAGGCGGCCACGAAGGTGGAGGGCGCCCCCCTAGGGCGCGCCCCCTGCCTCGTGGGCCCCCCGAAGCTCCACATACGTACTCCTTCCTCCTATATATACCTACGTACCCCCAGCAGATCAGATACGGAGCCAAAAACCTAATTCCACCGCCGCAACTTTCTGTATCCACGAGATCCCATCTTGGGGCCTGTTCCGGAGCTCCGCCGGAAGGGGTATCCACCACGGAGGGCTTCTACATCATCATCATATCCTCTCCGATGAAGTGTGAGTAGTTTACTTCAGACCTCCGGGTCCATAGGTAGTAGCTAGATGGCTTCTTCTCTCTTTTTGGATCTTAATACAATGTTCTCCCCCTCTCTCGTGGATATCTATTCGATGTAATCTTCTTTTTGCGGTGTGTTTGTTGAGACCGATGAATTGTGGGTTTATGATCAAGATTATCTATGAGCAATATTTGAATCTTCTCTGAATTCTTTTATGTATGATCGGTTATCTTTGCAAGTCTCTTCGAATTATCCGTTTGATTTGGCCAACTAGATTGGTAGTTCTTGCAATGGGAGAAATGCTTAGCTTTGGGTTCAATCTTGCGGTGTCCTTTCCCAGTGACAGTAGGGGCAGCAAGGCACGTATTGTATTGTTGCCATTGAGGATAACCAGATGGGGTTTTTATCATATTGCATGAATTTATCCCTCTACATCATATCATCTTAATTAAGCCGTTACTCTGTTTTCATTAACTTAATACTCTAGATGCATGCTGGATAGCGGTCGATGAGTGGAGTAATAGTAGTAGATGCAGGCAGGAGTCGGTCTACTTGTCTCGGACGTGATGCCTATATACATGATCATACCTAGATATTCTCATAACTATGCTCAATTCTGTCAATTGCTCAATAGTAATTCGTTCACCCACCGTAGAATACTTATGCTCTTGAGAGAAGCCACTAGTGAAATCTATGGCCCCCGGGTCTATTCTAATCATATTAATCTTCCTACGCTTTATTATTGCTTTGCTTTTTTACTTTGCCTTTTATTTTACTTTGCATCTTTATACCAAAAATACCAAAATATTATCTATCATCTCTATCAGATCTCACTCTCGTAAGTGACCGTGAAGGGATTGACAACCCCTATTCGCGTTGGTTGCGAGGAGTTATTTGCTTTGTGTAGGTACGAGGGACTTGCTCGTGACCTCCTACTAGATTGATACCTTGGTTCTAAAAAACTGAGGGAAATACTTACGCTACTCTGCCGCATCATCCTCTCCTCTTCGGGGAAAACCAATGCAAGCTCAAGACGTAGCAAGAAGGATTTCTGGCGCTGTTGCCGGGGAGTCTACGCAAAAGTCAACATACCAAGTACCCATCACAATCCCTTATCTCCCGCATTACATTATTTGCCATTTGCCTCTCGTTTTCCTCTCCCCCACTTCACCCTTGCCATTTTATTCGCCCTCTCTTTTTCGTTTGCCTTTTTTCTTGTTTGCTTGTTGTTATGTCTGAAATTGGGGAAATTATTGCCGATATGGACAATAATAATAACATGGAAAATTCTGATGCTCCGGCTGAAGAACCCCCTACCTTGCATACAAAAAGATTTTGAATTGGTAGTGGTAATATTATTGGAAAAGGAGTTATCCAAGATTTCTTTACTTGTGCCGGTGCTTTGCGTTCTATGGGCAGTTCTATTGTCCATAGAACTAGTAGTCTTGCGGACACTATTTCCATGCTTATCGTTGAACTTGAAAGGCAATTTATGCATATGCATCCTTCCATACAAAGGATTTTCCTAGAATTTTCTAATATCGAGCATTCCTCTGTTAAGCGTGCCGCTACAATCTTTTTGGCTCATGAATTCAGATTTATAATAAAAGAGGCCAAAGAAATCTTTGCGCATTATAGGGTGGATGCTGTCAGTCCTCCCATAGAATCTATCCTCTTTGATCAAGAAGAAATAATGCGTTTTCAATCTATTGACTATGTTGCTTTCAATGAAAATCTTAGAAAAAAGGCGCCTACCAATATTTTAATTGATATAATCTCTGAACTTAACGATGATTTGGCTATTCAAAATAATGATCTAGGATACTCTCTTGAGTATAGGCTCACAAGGTTCTGTCAAAAGAATGCTTATAATGATGAATTGGTTGTGCATTACGAAGGGCCGAAAGAGGAACCTATAGCTCCTAAAATTGATCTTGGGGATTTTTGCCCTATTAAATTTAGCCCTTTTGATTACTTTTGCTTGCCTCAAATAAAACTTGCTGCCGAACGTAGGGAGTATGAAATGAGTTTCACTGATCTATCTTATTATTACGGCACAACTTAGATCTATCCTTGCTTTTATGCCTAGCTAGGGGCGTTAAACGTTAGCGCTTGTTGGGAGGCAACCCAATTTTATTTTTATTTTTAGTTTTTGTTTCTGTTTAGGAATAAATAATTCATCTACCTTCTGTTTATATGTGGTTTTATGTTTTAATTAGTGTTTGTGCCAAGTTAAACCTATAGGATCTTCTTGGATAATAGTTATTTGATCTTGCTGTAATTTCCAGAAACTTTCGGTTCATAAGAACAATTGTTAAAAATCATCAGAACGTGATAAAATAGTGATTCCAATTGCTGCTGATAAATAATCAAATTTCCTAGGTCTACCTATTTTGGCCGAATTTTTTGAGTTCCAGAAGTTTGCGTTAGTTACAGATTACTACAGACTATTCTGTTTTTGACAGATTCTGTTTTTCGTGTGTTGTTTGCTTATTTTGATGAATCTATGGCTAGTAAAATAGTTTATAATCCATAGATAAGTTGGAATACAGTAGGTTTAACACCAATATAAATAAAGAATGAGTTCATTACATTACCTTGAAGTGGTCTTTTGTTTTCTTTCGCTAACGGAGTTTACGAGATTTCTGTTGAGTTTTATGTTGTGAAGTTTTCAAGTTTTGGGTGAAATCTTTTGATGGATTATGGAACAAGGAGTGGCAATAGCCTAAGCTTGGGGATGCCCATGGCATCCCCAAGATAATCCAAGGACACCAAAAAGTCAAAGCTTGGGGATACCCCGGAAGGCATCCCCTCTTTCGTCCACTTCCATCGGTAACTTTACTTGGAGCTATATTTTTATTCACTACATGATATGTGTTTTGCTTGGAGCGTCTTGTATTATTTGCGCCTTTGCTTGTTAGTTTACCACAATCATCCTTGTTGTACACACCTTTTGAGAGAGCCATACATGAATTGGAATTTGTTAGAATACTCTATGTGCTTCACTTATATCTTTTGAGCTATATAGTTTTGCTCTAGTGCTTCACTTATATCTTTTAGAGCACGGTGGTGGATTTGTTTTAAAGAAACTATTGATCTCTCATGCTTCACTTAGATTATTTTGAGAGTCTTAAATAGCATGGTAATTTGCTTAAACAATCCTAATATGCTAGGTATACAAAAATAGTAAAAACTTTCTTATGAGTGTGTTGAATACTAAGAAAAGTTTGATGCTTGATAATTGTTTTGAGATATGGAGGTGATAATATCAAAGTCGTGCTAGTTGAGTAGTTGTGAATTTGAGAAATGCTTGTGTTGAAGTTTGCAAGTCCCGTAGCATGCACGTATGGCAAACGTTATGTAACAAAGTTGAAACATGAGGTGTTATTTGATTGTCCTCCTTATGAGTGGCGGTCGGGGACGAGCGATGGTCTTTTCCTACCAATCTATCCCCCTAGGAGCATGCACGTAGTGCTTTGGTTTTTGATGGCTTGTAGATTTTTGCAATAAGTATGTGAGTTCTTTATGACTAATGTTGAGTCCATGGATTATACGCACTCTCACCCTTTCATCATTGCTAGCCTCTTGATGCACTGCATTGCCCTTTCTCACATTGAGAGTTGGTGCAAACTTCGCGGTGCATCCAAACCCCGTGATATGATACGCTCTTTCACACATAAACCTCCTTATATCTTCCTCAAAACAGCCACCATACCTACCTATTATGGCATTTCCATAGCCATTCCGAGATATATTGCCATGCAACTTTTCACCATACCGTTCTTCATGACACATTCATCATTGTCACATTGCTTAGCATGATCATGTAGTTGGCATAGTATTTGTGGCAAAGCCACCGTTCATAATTATTTCATACATGTCACTCTTGATTCATTGCATATCCTGCACATCACGGAGGCATTCATATAGAGTCATACTTTGTTCTAGTATCGAGTTGTAATCATTGAGTTGTAAATAAATAGTAGTGTGATGATCATCATTTTCTAGAGCATTGTCCCAAAAAAAGGCCAAAATAAAAAAATAAGGCCAAAAAAGGGGGCAATGTTACTATCTCTTTTTCCACACTTGTGCTTCAAAGTAGCACCATGTTCTTCATATAGCGAGTCTCATATATTGTGCTTCAAAGTAGCACCATGTTTTTCATATAGAGAGTTTCATATGTTGTCACTTTCATATACTAGTGGGAGTTTTTCATTATAGAACTTGGCTTGTATATTCCAACGATGGGCTTCCTCAAATGCCCTAGGTCTTCATGAGCAAGCAAGTTGGATGCGCACCCACTTAGTTTCTTTTGTTGAGCTTTCATACATTTATAGCTCTAGTGCATCTGTTGCATGGCAATCCCTACTCCTTGCATTAACATCAATTGATGAGCATCTCCATAGTCCGTTGATTAGCCTCGTTGATGTAAGACCTTATCCTTTTTTGTCTTCTCCACATAACCCCCATCATCATATTCTATTCCACCCATAGTGCTATGTCCATGGCTCACGCTCATATATTGCGTGAAAGTTTATAGGTTTGAGATTACTAAAGTATGAAACAATTGCTTGGCTTGTCATCGGGGTTGTGCATGATGAGAGCATTCTTGTGTGACCAAAATGGAGCATCACTAAACTATATGATTTTGTAGGGATGAACTTTCTTTGGCCATGTTATTTTGAGAAGACATAATTGCTTAGTTAGTATGCTTGAAGTATTATTATTTTTATGTCAATATGAACTTTTGTCTTGAATTTTTCGGATCTGAATATTCATACCACAATTAAGAAGAGTTACATTGAAATTATGCCAAGTAGCACTCTGCATAAAAAATTCTCTTTTTATCATTTACCTACTCGAGGACGAGCAGGAATTAAGCTTGGGGATGCCTGATACGTCTCCAACGTATCTATAATTTTTGATTGCTCCATGCTATATTATCTATTGTTTTGGACTATATTGGGCTTTATTTTCCACTTTTATATTACTTTTCGGACTAACCTATTAACCAGAGGCCCAGCCCAGATTTGCTGTTTTTTTTTGCCTATTTTAGTGTTTCGAAGAAACGAAATATCAAACGGAGTCCAAATGGAATGAAATCTTCTGGAACGTGATTTTCTCATCGGATAAGATCCAGGAGACTTGGACCTCGGTCAAGAAAGGAGGGAGGCGGCCACGAGGGTGGAGGGCGCACCGGCCCCCTAGGGCGCGCCCCCTACGTCGTGGGCCCCCCGAAGCTCCACCGACGTACTCCTTCCTCCTATATATACCTACGTACCCCCAACAGATCAGATACGGAGCCAAACACCTAATTCCACCGCCGCAACTTTCTGTATCCTCGAGATCCCATCTTGGGGCCTATTCCGAGTTCACGGAAGGGGTATCCACCACGGAGGGCTTCTACATCATCATCATAGCCTCTCCGATGAAGTGTGAGTAGTTTACTTCAGACCTTCGGTCCATAGTTAGTAGCTAGATGGCTTCTTCTCTCTTTTGGATCTCAATACAATGTTCTCCCCTCTCCGTGGAGATCTATTCGATGTAATCTTCTTTTTGCGGTGTGTTTGTTGAGAATGATGAATTGTGGGTTTATGATCAAGATTATCTATGAGCAATATTTGAATCTTCTCTGAATTCTTTTATGTATGATTGGTTATCTTTGCAAGTCTCTTGAATTATCCGCTTGGTTTGGCCAACTAGATTGGTAGTTCTTGCAATGGGAGAAGTGCTTAGCTTTGGGTTCAATCTTGCGGTGTCCTTTCCCAAAGGATGAGGGGGCAGCAAGGCACGTATTGTATTGTTGCCATCGAGGATAACAAGATGGGGTTTTTATCATATTGCATGAATTTATCCTCTACATCATGTCATTTTGCTTAAGGCGTTACTCTGTTTTCATGAACTTAATACTCTAGATGCATGCTTTGGATAGCGGTCGATGATTAGAGTAATAGTAGTAGATGCAGGTGAGTCGGTCTACTTGTCTCGGACATGATGCCTATATACATGATCATACCTAGATATTCTCATAACTATGCTCAATTCATCAATTGCTCAACAAGAATTGCTCACCCACCGTAGAATACTTATGCTCTTGAGAGAAGCCACTAGTGAAATCTATGGCCCCCAGGTCTATTCTCATCATATTAATCTTCCTACGCTTTATTATTGCTTTTCTTTTTTACTTTACCTTTTATTTTACTTTGCATCTTTATACCAAAAATATTATCTATCATCTCTATCAGATCTCACTCTCGTAAGTGACCGTGAAGGGATTGACAACCCCTATTCGCATTGGTTGCGAGGAGTTATTTGCTTTGTGTAGGTACAAGGGACTTGCGCGTGGCCTCCTACTGGATTGATACCTTGGTTCTCAAAAGCTGAGGGAAATACTTACGCTACTCTGCTGCATCATCACTACAAGAAAATACACTTCCGTGATGATACGTGTTTGTCACAGTAGGTCGCGTTTTTTGTCATGCATGTACATCCCTGACAAATTTATGACAGAATCAAGATAGTCATACCTGTGCTATCGTAGAAGTGTTCCATGACATTACCAAAATTATCATCATGGAAGTGTCCACTTGCATGACGATAAATCCCGTGTCACAGAAGTGCTTTCGTCAAGGGTGACCGACACGTGGTATCCACCGTAACGGATCGCCGTTAAGCTATCGGGTCAGATTTTGGATCCGATAACCCATTAACAGCCACAACCAATGCCGATTTTCCACGTGTAAAATTCTCATTGGCTGACGGATCCATGCGTCAGCTCCGCGTTGGCACAAGTGTCACTCATCCAACGGTCGAGATGGGCCTATGATATGTTGACACGTGGACCGGCCCAACAGATGCCAACAATGTTTAAATGGGCCAGCCCAACCGAAGGCCCATAAGATTTAGCGGACCATAATGGGCCGACCCAGCTAAAGGCCCACAAAATTTAGCGGACAACAATGGGCCGGCCCAGTTAAAGGCCCACAAGATTTTGCAGACCATAATGGGCCGGCCCAGCTAAAGGCCCACAAGATTTTGCGGACCACAATGGGCCGGCCCAACTAAAGGCCCACAAGATTCTGCAGACCACAATGGGCCGGCCCAGCTAAAGGCCCAACATTCTCTGTCAAATCGGCCCGTCAACGGCCTGTCCTAAACTTTCCATCAACGCGGCCCATGGTCACTTCTGGCCCGTTAGCAGTCCGCTAAGTAATTGGGCCGTATCACGGCCCGGTGTATTTCCGGCCTCTTAAAGGTCCGGCTTCATTTGGGCCCATTTACTGGCCATCAAAACTTTCGGCCCATATACGACCGTGAAGGATTTGGGTCATATTCGGCCATGTTTGACATTTGGCCTGTTAGAGGCCCACTATAGATTTGGGCCAGTTTCTTCTTGTTGTCATTTTCGGCCTGTTAACGCCGGACGTAAATCATGGGCCATATGTGGTCCAACGTCATATCGGGCCCATTAACGGCCCATATAAAAATGACGATAATCTAGCCCGACCGAAGTTCCGACCTGTTAAAGGCCCGTGTATTAGGTCGACGCATTTACGGCCCGTCCGAATTTCGACCTGTCAAAGATCCGCGTCGTAAATGGGCCACCATTTCGGCCTGCTAAGTCCAGTGGGTTATTTGGCACAATCAGGGCCCAATCTCACTTTCGGTCTATTAAAGGCCCATGCTTTTTATGGGCTCGAGATATTTACACCTGTAAACGGCATATTTTTACTGAGGGCCCATATTATGTTTAGGCGTGTTAAAGGCCCACTATGGGCATAGGCCTACCAGAAAAATATGAAAGCTTATGCTGATTTAGGCCCAGATATTTTTAGTGGGCTACATGTCAATTTCGGCCCGTAATCGTTTTTAGCCCAATTGGAATGGGCCCGACGAATGTTGGCATGTTGGGCTCCTATGAAGCTTTCGGCCGAATACATTACTAAGATAAACCTACACTATACAAAAATAGCGTCGTAATTACTGCAGCCTGGGGCGGCATCATAAATGTTGTATCACAACAAAATAAATTCCAACCATATAACAAAAGGCCTGTTGGCATTAATTTTACAGTCCTTCCAGATAAAAGCACCATCAGATGTATAGAAGCACGATCATTTGACCTGAGTGCTAATGTTTGGTCTGTAGAATCTGATGGAGCAAAGACGATCTCCACCTTTTTCCGCCATTGCTCTTGAACAACGGTTTAATGTCGATAGTCGGTTTCAAAACCATTCATATCTTGACGACATTTCTCAACCACTATTCTTGTTTCCAAACAACGTCCATTAGGGATTGGACTTGTGTGCGAAGCACAGATATATCACTCTGTCTAGCAGGAAGATTTTGTTCAATGGCGATTTGGGCGAGGTTACCTTGACAACCAACCCGAATTACGCAGAAGGTGCTTTTTGCCTTTGTTAGTGGAGAGATCTTGGACGACCGCAGAAGAGGTGACATTGTGCCTGTAGTAGCCTCGTCACCTTCGTGTGGTTGTGGCTGTTCAATCATTTGTTCCATAGCTTCCTGAAAGTTTGAACTTGTAGATTACTGTACCGGATAAGTTACTAATGAGACAAAAACAAACAAAGTAGGTTAAACGTTTATACATAACTTATTTTGGTGAACTACTGTAATACATTAGCATGTATTGTAGTGCCAACTACATAATAAAATCAACATATGTCCATGTAGCATGCCTACTGTATTGTCTATTTCCTCACATTCGTTGACATCTAAGGATAAAGAGACATGGTTTAAAGTAGGATGAACATAGTATGACATCATTCATATCATGGGCAAACAGATATAAGACAAACATCCTATTTTATCATTGTGTGCGCACGTGAACATAACAACTAGATTACAGATCAAGACCAAAAGAATATCCTTCATCTCTTTTAAACCATGTAAGGTGAAATGATACGTTAAGACAACTGTGTATAAAAGTGAATAGAGTAACTGACGTTGGCTGCAAACCTAGTAGTTAAATGAACACATCACAATACCAATCAGTTCAAGGCAGGAGGAGTAAGGACTTACAACAGCGGCTTGAAATGGTGTGCTCATGCCCTTCATCTTGCTGGTGTGGTAATCCTTGAAGATTTGCACTGCATTCGGTTCAGGTTCTTTTTGGTCCGCACGGGGTTTCTTCTGTATTTGGAACAAGTCATTATAGCTACGATAATATGGCACAAAAAGAAGAAGGAAGTAGCAGCTATTTACAAAAGCCTCGCAGTGTGCAATATAGCTACGAGATCCTGTTGTCTGTTGGAATTTCACTTTAGAACGGTTGGTTTTGTTCTTCAAACAATTATCCTAGAAGAAGATACACTTGTAAGGCACATACATAAATACAAGTTCAATATGTGGTCTGATCAAATACATATAACCTACCTGATACTTTGGATCAGACCAGTGTTTAACGAGGGCTGTCCAGTCTTCATCTGTAATATATTCCACTGGAGATGTTTGGGCGATTTCATTGTTAGCCTTGCCTTCAAAGTGAGATTTTCTAAGGTGGTACCGATACTATCGCAGAGCGGATGAAAAACATGAGTGCATGCTTGTTTAGTTGCATCATCTTTCGGATCAACTTGAACCTCATCTGTTGAAAAAGAATGTGAGTCTTATTAGGAGGAAGCTAGAAAGTATGGGACGAGTAAGACAATATTACTAATTGCGATGAATAACATTACTTACGGATAAGCGGTCAAGGAAGGTGTTAAACCGGGTATTGTCTTTCTCATTCTGTCTTTGGATCCACGTTGGGAGGATACGTGCATGACACCTAACGGCAATGGCTGCCTCGATACTAACTTGGCTGACTCTATAGCATCACGTGGCCTTTTTAAACCTGCCTCAAAATGGATCTCCATTCTTCCTCCTTTAGATTTTGTTAATCATCAAGCATTATCCCTGATGTCATTTACGCTTGCGCGTGGTGCTAGTTCAACAACGAATATGGAAAGTGTTAGTGTACATCAAACTGCGAGAGTACATATAAAGGAGCATGCAATCGCAACTTGACTCGGTCGGTACCGTCGTGGTGTTGATGCTCATGAGGTTCATCTGATCTTGCCAAGTCTGTTGTGTCGTGAGTGCTTGAAGTAGTGTTAGGTGTGAAGGCAGCTTGGGAATTGGCCAGTTCGAGCAAATGAATGAGTAACTGGTTGAGATCTTTGAATGCAGTTGAAGCGGATGCTGCAGTGGTGGAGCAGGTGATCTTGTGTTTGTAGATTTAGCGGTGGACTTGGACCTTCTCTTGCACTATAAGTACCAGCAGAATCTCGACGATGTAACCTTTTCCATTTCACCCAAGAGTAACAACACTCCCTACTATATTATTTTCCTTGCTCTTTTTGACTTTGCCATGTCAAGCTGTACCCACAACACAAAAGAATAAAATCACTCTTGAACTCATTGATGCATGATCTGAGACAAGCTATACTTTGATGTAAGACAACCGTATGAGGATGGAATATGTAAGAAAAATAGGACGACATGACATATTCACAGCTACGATGTGCAAACTAAGCAGAAGGATTTTCAATAAAATAGAAGTAATGCAAGCTAGATACCATATGAAAGATGCAACCAATATTACTCGGCCAAGTTAAAAGTGTCTTGTCATAAGTGGCAATTCGAAAAATTAGAAGCAGTACAATGTAGAAATCAATGCAAGATGCAACCACTATCAAACTGTCATGTTAAAAGCGTCCAATCATGAGTGACTAATGCGGGATACACAACAACAATATTTGATGTAAGAACATGGTATGATAGATAGATGCAGTGTATTCTAGACACAGGAAGCCATGTCATATGCACATGTATAACGTATAAACTCAGCAGGTGCAATTTAATCAAAATAGAAGAAATACAGGCTAGACAACATATGCAACATGAAACCAATTATCACACTGTCAACTTAGAGCAAGCACCTGCGATGGTGGAGTACGGGAGATGAACTCATCATTAGACTTGGGACTTCAACTTCATTAGCAGTAGCAGGGGCAAATCTAGAGAGTCTCTGTTTGCGTCGGTGTGGAGGACCACCAACATCCCCTAACTTACTCTTTTCCTTCCTATTTCCTGATATTGCCTTATGAAGTCAAAACCACAAGAAGATGAATAAAATTAGCTCTGCATAACTGGTTGATGCATGATACAGACGAACACTACTTTGATGTAAGGCAAGCGCAGGATAGGAGGATGGAATATATACAAAAAAAGACAGCGTCTCATATTCACACGTATGATAGGAGGATGGAATATGTATGAAAAACAGTAAGCGGAAGGCATTTCAACAAAATTAGAAGAAATGAAAGCTAGGCACTGATACGTCTCCAACGTATCTATAATTATTGATTGCTCCATGCTACTTTATCTACTGTTTTAGGCAATATTGGGCTTTATTATCCACTTTTATATTATTTTTGGGACTAACCTATTAACCGGAGGCCCAGCCCAGATTTGTTGTTTTATGCCTATTTCAGTTTTTCGAGAAAAGGAATATCGACGAGTCAAACGAACGAAATCAACTGGAGAAGTTATTTTTGGAAGGAAACCCACCTGATGGACTTGGACTCCATGTCAGAAGATACGGGAGGTGCTCACGAGGGTGGGGGGCGCGCCCACCCCCCGGGCATGCCCCCTGCCTCGTGGGGCCCCTGTAGCTCCACCGACGTACTCCTTTCACCCATATATACTCTTGTACCCTAAAACTTACAGAATAGAAGATAGATCGGGAGTTCCGCCGCCGCAAGCCTCTATAGCCACCAAAAACCTCTCGGGAGCCAGTTCCGGCACCCTGCCGGAGGGGGATCTCATCACCGGTGGCCATCTTCATCATCCCGGCGCTATCCATGACGAGGAGGGAGTAGTTCACCCTCGGGGCTGAGGGTATGTACCAGTAGCTATGTGTTTGATCTCTCACTCGTGTTCTCTCTCGTGTTCCCTCTATGGCACGATCTTGATGTATCCTGAGCTTTGCTATTGTAGTTGGATCTTATGATGTTTCTCCCCCTCTACTCTCTTGTGATGAATTGAGTTTCCCCTTTGAAGTTATCTTATCGGATTGAGTCTTTTATGAGAACACTTGATGTATGTCTTGCCGTGTTTATCTGTGGTGACAATGGGATATCGCGTGCCACTTGATGTATGTTTTGGTGACCAACTTGCGGGTTCCGCCCATGAACCTATGCATAGGGGTTGGCACACGTTCTTGACTCTCCGGTAGAAACTTTGGGGCACTCTTTGAAGTACTTTGTGTTGGTTGGATGAATCTGAGATTGTGTGATGCATATCGTATAATCATGCCCATGGATACTTGAGGTGACAATGGAGTATCTAGGTGACATTAGGGTTTTGGTTGATTTGTATCTTAAGGTGTTATTCTAGTACGAACTCTAGGGCTGTTTGTGACACTTATAGGAATAGCCCAATGGATTGATCCGAAAGAATAACTTTGAGGTGGTTTTGTACCCTACCATAATCTCTACATTTGTTCTCCGCTATTAGTGGCTTTGGAGTGACTCTTTGTTGCATGTTGAGGGCTTGTTGTATGATCTATCTATGTTATTATTGTTGAGAGAACTTGCACTAGTGAAAGTATGAACCCTAGGCCTTGTTTCCTATCATTGCAATACCGTTTATGCTCACTTTTATCATTAGTTACCTTGCTGTTTTTAAATTTTCAGATTACAAAAACCTATATCTACCATCCATATTGCACTTGTATCACCATCTCTTCGTCGAACTAGTGCACCTATACAATTTACCATTGTATTGGGTGTGTTGGGGACACAAGAGACTAATTGTTATTTGGTTGCAGGGTTGTTTGAGGGAGACCATCTTCATCCTACGCCTCCTACGGATTGTTAAACCTTAGGTCATCCACTTGAGGGAAATTTGCTACTTTCCTACAAACCTGTGCACTTGCAGGCCCAACAACGTCTACAAGAAGAAGGTTGTGTAGTAGACATCAAGCTCTTTTCTGGCGCCGTTGCCGGGGAGGCTAGGTAAGTGAAGGTATATCTTTAGATCTTGCAATCGAATATTTTTGTTTCTTGTTTTAGCACTAGTCTAGTTTATAAAAGAAAACTAAAAAAATGGAATTGAGTTTGTCTCATACGCTTCATCTTTTTAATATCTTTCGTGAGTATGATGGAAAGGAAAATTGTGCCAAAGTGTTACAAGAAGAATGCATTAAAATGTTTGGCACTAAATCTTTGAATGATGAGCATGATTGCAATGTTGTTAGTATGAATTCCTTGAATATCCATGATGCTAATGATATGCAAAGCCACAAGCTTGGGGAAGCTATGTTTGATGAATATGATATTTTTTTGTCCCCCAAGCTTTGATGAGCAAATTTACTATGATGAAAGCATGCCTCCTATCTATGATGATTATTGTGATGACACCTATGCTTTAAATAATAATGATAACCATGAAACTTGTCATCTTGATCTTAATTCTCAATCTCATGATAGTTATTTAGTTGAGTTTGCTCCCACTATTTTTCATGAGAAGAATTTTGCTTATGTGGAGAGTAATAAAAATTCTATGCAAGTAGATCATGAAAAGAATGCTTTAGGTGCTGGTTATATTGTTGAATTCATTCATTATGCTACTGAAAATTATTATGAGTGAGGAACATATGCTTGTAGGAATTGCAATAATATCAAGTTTCCTCTCTATGTGCTTAAAGTTATGAAGTTATGCTTGTTTTACCTTCCTATGCAAGTTGATTCTTGTTCCCATAAGTTGTTTGCTCACAAAATCCCTATGCGTAGGAAATGGGTTAGACTTAAATGTGCTAGCCATATTCTTCATGATGCTCTTTTTATGTTCCAATTCTTATCTCTTATGTGAGCATCATTGAAATCATCATGCCTAGCTAGGGGCGTTAAACGATAGCGCTTGTTGGGAGGCAACCCAATTTTATTTTAGTTTCTTGATTTTTGGTTCTGTTTAGGGATAAATAATCTATCTAGCCTCTGGTTATATATGGTTTTATTTTTTAATTAGTGTTTGTGCCAAGTAGAACCTTTGGGAAGACTTGAGTGAAGTCTTTATGATCATGCTGTAAAAAACAGAAACTTTAGCGCTCACGAGATTAGCTAGAAATTTTTACTGGAGAGTGATATTTAGTTGATTCTTATTGCAGATGATTACTAGACAAATTCCTCAGGTCCACCAATTTATTTTAGAATTTTTGGAGTTCCAGAAGTTTGCGTTAGCTACAGATTACTACAGACTGTTCTGTTTTTGACAGATTCTGTTTTCATTGTGTTGCTTGCTTATTTTGATGAATCTATGGCTAGTAAAATAGTTTATAAATCATATAGAAGTTGGAATAAATTAGGTTTAACACCAATATAAATAAAGAATGAGTTCATTACAGTACCTTGAAGTGGTTTTTTGTTTTCTTTCGCTAACGGAGCTCACGAGTTTTCTGTTAAGTTTTGTGTTGTGAAGGTTTCAAGTTTTGGGTAAAGATTTGATGGACTATGGAATAAGGCGTGGCAAGAGCCTAAGCTTGGGGATTCCCAAGGCACCCCAAGGTAATATTCAAGGATAACCAAGAGCCTAAGCTTGGGGATGCCCCGGAAGGCATCCCCTCTTTCGTCTTCGTTCATCGGTAACTTTACTTGGAGCTATATTTTTATTCATCACATGATATGTGTTTTGCTTGGAGCATCATGTCATTTTCTTTAGCTTTGCTTGCTGTTTGAATAAAGTATCAAGATCTGAAATTATTAAATGAGAGAGAGTCTTCGCATAGTTGCATAATTATTTAGCTACTCATTGATCTTAACTTATATCTTCCGGAGTAGTTTGTTGTTGCTCTAGTGCTTCACTTATATCTTTTAGAGCACAGTGGTGGATTTGTTTTAAAGAAACTATTGATCTCTCGTGCTTCACTTAGATTATTTTAAGAGTCATTAATAGCATTGTAATTTGCTTAATGTTAATATACTTAGTGTTCAAGATATGTGAAACTTTCTTTTTGAGTGAATTGAATACTAAGATAAGTTTGATGCTTGATAATTGTTTTGAGATAAGGAGGTGATAATATCAAAGTCGTTCTAGTTGATAATTGTGAATTTGAGAAATACTTGTGTTGAAGTTTGTAAGTCCCGTAGCATGCATGTATGGTTAAAGTTGTGTAACAAATTTGAAACATGAAGTGTACCTGGCTTGTGCATCCTTATGAGTGGCGGTCGGGGATGAGCGATGGTCTTTTCCTACCAATCTATCCCCCTAGGAGCATGCGTGTAGTACTTGATTTTTGATGGCTTCTAAATTTTTGCAATAATTATATGAGTTCTTTTGACTAATGTTGAGTCCATGGATTATACACACTTTTACCTTTCCGCCTTTGCTAGCCTCTTCGGTACCGTGCATTGCCCTTTCTCACCTTGAGAGTTGGTGCAAACTTCGCCGGTGCATCCAAACCCCGTGATATGATACACTCTTTCGCACATAAACCTCCTTATATCTTTCTCAAAACAGCCGCCATACCTACCTATCATGGCATTTCCATAGCCATTCCGAGATATATTGCCATGCAACTTCCATCATCATCATTATGACATACATTACTTTTGTCATATTGCCATTGCATGATCATGTAGTTGACATCGTATTTGTGGCAAAGCCACCATGCATTATTTTCCATACATGTAACTCTTGATTCATTGCACCATCCCCGTACACCGCCGGAGGCATTCATATAGAGTCATATTTTGTTCTAAGTTTCGAGTTGTAATTGTTGAGTTGTAAGAGAAATAAAAGTGTGATGATCATCATTATTAGAGCATTGTCCCAAGTGAGGAAAGGATGATGGAGACTATGATTCCCCCATAAGTCGGGATGAGACTCCGGACGAAAAAAAAGAGAGCAAGGCCAAAAAAAAGGGAGGCCCAAAAAAATGAGAGAAAAAGAGAGAAGGGACAATGCTACTATCCTTTTACCACACTTGTGCTTCAAAGTAGCACCTTGTTCTTCATGTTGTGAGTCTCATATATTGTGCTTCAAAGTAGCACTAAGATCTTCATGATAGAGAGTCTCTCATTTTGTCATTTTCATATACTAGTGGGAATTTTTCATTATAGAACTTGGCTTGTATATTCCAATGATGGGCTTCCTCAAAGTGCCCTAGGTCTTCGTGAGCAAGCAATTTGGATGCACACCCACTTAGTTTCTTTTGTAGAGCTTTCATATACTTATAGCTCTAGTGCATCCGTTGCATGGCAATCCCTACTCCTCATGTTGACATCAATTGATGGGCATCTCCATAGCCCGTTGATTATCCTCGTCAATATGAAACTTTCTACTTTTTTGTCTTCTCCACACAATCCCCATCATCATATTCTATTCCACCCATAGTGCTATATCCATGGCTCGCGCTCATGTATTGCGTGAAGGTTGAAAAAGTTTGAGATTATTTGAGTATGAAACAATTGCTTGGCTTGTCATCGGGGGTATAGAAGTTGGGAACATCTTTGTGTGATGAAAATGAAGCATAGCCTAACTATATGATTTTGTAGGGATGAACTTTCTTTGGCCATGTTATTTTGAGAAGACATGATTACTTTGATTAGTATGCTTGAAGTATTATTATTTTTATGTCAATATGAACTTTTGTCTTGAATCTTTCGGATCTGAATATTCATATCACAAGTAAGAAGATTTATATTTAAATTATGCCAAAGTATCACTCCGCATCAAAAATTATCTTTTTTATCATTTACCTACTCGAGGACGAGTAGGAATTAAGCTTGGGGATGCTTGATACGTCTCCAACGTATCTATAATTTTTGATTGCTCCATGCTACTTTATCTACTGTTTTAGGCAATATTGGGCTTTATTATCCACTTTTATATTATTTTTGGGACTAACCTATTAATCGGAGGCCCAGCCCAGATTTGCTTTTTATGCCTATTTCAGTTTTTCGAGAAAAAGGAATATCAGACGGAGTCAAAACGGAATGAAATCAACTGGAGAAGTTATTTTTGGAAGGAAACCCACCTGATGGACTTGGACTCCACGTCAGAAGATACGGGAGGTGCTCATGAGGGTGGGGTGCGCCCCCTGGCGCGCCCTGCCTCGTGGGGCCCCCGTAGCTCCACCGACGTACTCCTTTCACCCATATATACTCTTGTACCCTAAAACTTCTATAACAGAAGATAGATCGGGAGTTCCGCCGCCGCAAGCCTCTGTAGCCACCAAAAACCTCTCGGGAGCCCGTTCTGGCACCCTGCCGGAGGGGGATCCCATCACCGGTGGCCATCTTCATCATCCCGGCGCTATCCATGTCGAGGAGGGAGTAGTTCACCCTCGGGGCTGAGGGTATGTACCAGTAGCTATTTGTTTGATCTCTCTCTCTCTCTCGTGTTCTCTCTCGTGTTCCCTCTATGGCACAATCTTGATGTATCCCGAGCTTTGCTATTGTAGTTGGATCTTATGATGTTTCTCCCCCTCTACTCTCTTGTGATGAATTGAGTTTCCCCTTTGAAGTTATCTTATCGGATTGAGTCTTTTATGGGAACACTTGATGTATGTCTTGCCGTGTTTATCTGTGGTGACAATGGGATATCACGTGCCACTTGATGTATGTTTTGGTGACCAACTTGCGGGTTCCGCCCATGAACCAATGCATAGGGGTTGGCACACATTCTTGACTCTCCGGTAGAAACTTTGGGGCACCCTTTGAAGTACTTTGTGTTGGTTGGATGAATCTGAGATTGTGTGATGCATATCGTATAATCATGCCCACGGATACTTGAGGTGACAATGGAGTATCTAGGTTACATTAGGGTTTTGGTTGATTTGTATCTTAAGGTGTTATTCTAGTACGAACTCTAGGGCTGTTTGTGACACTTATAGGAATAGCCCAATGGATTGATCCGAAAGAATAACTTTGAGGTGGTTTCGTACCCTACCATAATCTCTACGTTTGTTCTCCGCTATTAGTGGCTTTGGAGTGACTCTTTGTTGCATGTTGAGGGCTTGTTATATGATCTATCTATGTTATTATTGTTGAGAGAACTTGCACTAGTGAAAGTATGAACCCTAGGCCTTGTTTCCTATCATTGCAATACCGTTTACGCTCACTTTTATCATTAGTTACCTTGCTGTTTTTATATTTTCAGATTACAAAAACCTATATCTACCATCCATATTGCACTTGTATCACCATCTCTTCTCCGAACTAGTGCACCTATACAATTTACCATTGTATTGGGTGTGTTGGGGACACAAGAGACTCATTGTTATTTGGTTGTAGGGTTGTTTGAGGGAGACCATCTTCATCCTACGTCTCCTACGGATTGATAAACCTTAGGTCATCCACTTGAGGGAAATTTGCTACTGTCCTACAAACCTGTGCAGTTTCAGGCCCAACAACGTCTACAAGAAGAAGGTTGTGTAGTAGACATCAGGCACCATATGAACATGCAACCAATATCACTATATCAGGTAAAAAGTGTCTCGTCGTAAGTGCCATTTCAAGAAATTAGAAGCAGTACAAGCTAGAAGACAATGCAAGATCAACCTACATCACAGTCCAAAGTTAAATGTGTCTTATCGGTAAGTGATCGTTGCAGGTATAAGTTGTAAGCTACGCAGATGCAATTCAACATAATCAGAAGCAATACAAACTAGACATCATACGGAAAACGCAACCACGTATAATAGTTCCAAGTAAGAGCAAGCACCTGTGATGGTGGAGTAGGGGAGATGTGCTCATCATGTACACGTATGTTCTAGAAACAGGAACACGTGTCATATTCACATGCATTATGTGTAAAGTAAGCAGATGCAATTCAAGTTAGAAGCAATACAAGCTAGACATCATACGCAACATGCAACCACATATAATAGTGTCAAGTTAGAGCAAGCACCTGTGATGGTGGAGTAGGGGAGATGTGCTCATCATCTACATAGCTACGTTGACAGTCCAGCCTTGTGTTGTCTTGCGAATCTTGTTGGGAGGATGGCGGAGTAGAATCTGTAGAGACCCCCTGTTTGAGTTGCTCCGAAGGACCACCATCATCCACTGCCGGACTAATTTCCTTCAGCTGTAATGATTTTGCATTGTGAAGTCAAACCGATAAGAAAAAGGAATAAAATTCGCTCTTCAGAACTCATTCATGCATGATCTTGTGAACACTACTCGGATGAAAGGCAAACACATGATGCGAGGATGGAATATGTATGAAAAACAGGATGGTGTGACATATTCACACCTATGATGCGACAACTAAGCGAAGGCATTTCAACAAATTAGAAGCACTTTGCAAGCTAGACACCATATGAAAGATGCAACCAATATCACTCGCCAAGTTCAAACTATATGGCGTTTCAACAAATTAGAAGCGAAGACATGCTAGAAATCATATGCAAGACACAACCAATATCACAATGGCGACTTAAAGGTGCCTTATCATAAGTGACTGATGCGGGATATGCAAGAATAGTAGTCGATGTAGAAACATGAACACATGTCATATTCACGGGCATTATGTGTAAAGTAAGCGGATGCAATTCAACAAAGTTAGAAGCAATACAAGCTAGACATCATCGCAACATGCAACCACATATAATAGTGCCAAGTTAGAGCAAGCACCTGTGATGGTGGAGTAGGGGAGATGTGCTCATCATCTACACAACTACGTTGACTGTCTAGCCTTGCGTTGTCTTGCAAATCTTGTTGGGAGGATGGCGAGTAGAATCTGTAGAGAACCTCCGTTTGAGTTGCTCGGAAGGACCACCATCATCCAATGCCTTGCCAATTTCCTTCAGCTTTATTGATTTTGCATTGTGAGGTCATACCGACAAGAAAACGGAATATCATTCGCTCTTGAAACTCATTCATGTATGATCTTGTGAACACTACTCGATGAAAGGCAAAGTCATGATACGAGGATGGAATATGTACGAAAAAATGGGCGGACTTGACATATTCACACCTATGATGTGGTAACTAAGCAGAAGGCACTTCAACAAATTAGAAACACTGCAAGACACCATATGGAAGGTGCAATAAATATCACTCTGCCAAGTTAAAACTGTCTCGTCATAGGTGGCGTTCATCAAACTAGAAGCAATACATGCTAGAAATCATATTCAAGACGCAAACCAATATCACACTGCCAACTTAAAGGTGTCCCTTCATAAGTGACTGATGCAGGATACACAAGAAGAGTAGTTTCATGTAAGAACATGGTGTGATAGACAGATATAGTATGTACCAAAAACAGAAAGCGTGTCATATTCACATGTATCATGTGTAAGCTAAGCAGATGCGCTTACACTAATTAGGAGCAATCTGAGCTAAACACCATATGCAACATGCAACCAGATATCACACTGCCAAGTTAGAGCAAGCACCTCGGATGGTGGAGTAGGGGAGCGGAGACTTGGACCTTGTAATGCACTATCAGTACAAGGAGAATCAGTACAGATGCTCCATTTACGTTGCTGTAGAGGACCACCATCATCGCCTTCCTTACTCTTTTCCTTCCTATTTCTTGATTTTGCCTTGTCAAGTCAAACCCACAAGAAAAAGGAATAAAATTTGCTCTTCAGAACTCATTGATGCATGATACTGACGAACACTACTTTCATGTAAGGCAGCCGCATGATAGGAGGATGGAATATGTATGAAAAACAGGACGACGTGACATATTGACATGGATGATGTATAAAATATAAACTAAGCACAAGGTGTTTGAACTTGTTAGAATCGATGCAAGCTAGAAACCATATGAAAGATGAAACCAATATCACTCTGCCAAATTAAAAGGGTGCCCTAACAAATGTATTTGACCAATAGAAGCAATACATGGCAACAGGCTAGAAATAATATGCAATATGCAACGAATAAAGGTGACTCATCGTAAGTGATTGATGCAGGATACAGAAGAAAGGTAGTTTCATGTAAGAACAAGGCTAACACATAGATGTAGTGTGTACCAAAAATAGGAAGGCATGTCATATTCACAGGTATAGTGTGTAAACTAAGCAGATGCAATTTACCCTAATTAGAAGCATTACAAGCTAGACACTGTATGCAACTTGCAACCACATATCACCTGCTGAAGTTAGAGCAAGCACTGTGATGGTGGTGTAGGGAAATCTTGGTCTTCAGTGTGCAGAGCTACGTTCAATGTCTTCATTTAGGCTTCTTGTTTCTTGAGAATCATGTGGAGAGGATGAAATTGCATTCTTTATAAGAGTATTGCGTCTCATATTAACCCACGTGCGTGACTGTCTCATCATAAGCGATAGACGAGGATACACAAGAACAATAGTTTGATGTAAGAACATGGTGTGATAGGCAAATGTAGTATGTACCAAAAACAGGAAGGCGTGTCATATTCACATGTATAATGTGTAAGCTAAGGAGATGCAATTTAACAAATTAGGAGCATTGATGAGGGATACACAAGAAAATTAGTTTGATGTAAGAACATGGTTAATAGAAAGACGTAGTATGTACCAAAAACAGGAAGGCATGTCATATTCACAGGTATAATGTGTTAACTAAGCGGATGCAATTTACCTAATTAGAAGCATTACAAGGTAGACACCATATGCAACATGCAACCACATATCACACTGCCAAGTAAGAGCAAGCACCTGCAATGGTGGTGTGGGGGAATTGCGGTGATCAACTAGAGAGCTACGTTGACTATCTTCATTTAGCCTTGCTGTTTCTTGAAAATCATGTGGGGAGGATGACCTTGCACTCTTTAAGCGAGTAGGCGTCTCACAAGAACCCACCGGGTGACTGTCTCATCATAAGTGATTGACGAGGATACAAAAGAGCATTAGTTTGATGTACGAACATGGTTAATAGACATATTTAGTATGTATCAAAAACATGAAGGCATGTCATTATCAAAGGTATAATGTGTAAAGTAAGCAGATGCAATTTAACCAAATTGGAAGCAATACAAGCTAGACACCATATGCAACATGCAACCACATTTGACAGTAGAAGTTAAACCAAGCACACAGGATGGTTGTGTGTGGCAATTGAGATCATCAACTGCGAGCTACGTTTCTTCGTCTCCAATCACGACCTTGCACCCATTAGAGCGCTGAAACGCTTAGTGTTTGTCTTGAATTACACCGGGCGACTTACATCTTTTCTTTTACGCATTCATCAACACTGCGTCAGAGTTTGAAATACCCATGCATGAAAAAACAATAGTGTGAGTATGGGTGAAGTGTGTGCACAATTAGTACAGTGTAAAAGTAGCAGATAGCAGGTCGGTGAGAAATAAATGATGGGAGACATATGATAGCTCTACAACATGCATGGCACACTAAATTACTACAGGATTCTATGAAAATAACAGTCGACTGAAAGCAAATAGGTCAGTTTATTTTTTCTGCATCGTCCTATGTACAAAGAACGGGCAGATCGCCTTCATCTACCTCCAGCCAGTTAGTGTTGATGATCTTCCTCGAAACGCCAGCGACCATCGGCCCAGTATTACTCCCCTGCCTGTGCCCTCCCCTCGACCTCACCGCACCGCCGTGCTTGGCACCGCCCCCCGGCCATCCATTCAAGCCCTTCCGACCTCCAGATCGGGTGCAAGCAGCTCCTGCGCCCCACACCCCTATGATAGACATCGATGCGCCGCTTCCCCGGGGAACAGGTGAACTAGGTGCTCTGCGCGCCTAAGCGGGTGCTGGTTCTTTTAATTGCGGTTCGTGACCTGAACTGAAATCCGGAGACTCTTGACCTCTAGCAAAGGTGAAATAGTAAAAGGAGGAAACCTTGTGCATTTAGTATCACGAAGAAGATGCAGAAGAAGCTCTCAACTAGTTTCTTTCGTGGGATGAATACGGTGTGGCGAGACGTATGATTTGCGAATAAGGGAAGAGGAGTACCTCTTTCTGCTTTGGCGATGTTGTGTCCTCCTTCTGTTTTTCCGATGATCTTCTTGTTGTTCGCGGAAACCAGAAGTTGTGGAGGACAGTGCAGCCTTGGGCGAACCCATGGCCAAGTTGTTGAGTGTGGTGCGGTGGCCGTCTGTCACGGCGGGAAGCAGATCCGAGGCGGCGAACGACGGTGTAGCGGGAACAGCTCCGGTGCGGTGGGCGGTTTGCGGCAGTGGAGCCGCAGAGTAGTGGCGCAGGGCGGCGTGGTCGGAGTGGTTACGAATGCAGCGCGCCGCGTCGGCGTCGGCGTCATGGAGGAAGCTCTGCCTCGGCTTCACTGCTAAGTCCTTGAGGGTGTTGTGGTTGCGGTTACATTGGGCGGCGATGTCGGGTACCGGCTCCGACGTGATGGAGGAGGGCGGCGGTGGATTGGCCACTATGGGGTGGAGGACGGACCGACGAGGGAGGCTGGGGTTTCGCGGCTGGTGGAGAGGGCGTTTTCATGCCCATGGAGTATGAATGGGGAAACGGAGGGAGGCGGGGAACTAAGGGGGAACAATGTTCGGTTTGAGATGCGCTTGTTTGAAATTTGGGGAAAGTTACAAACTTTGCCCCATCTAAAATTCGGACATATTGCGGGTTGGGGTGGGACAGTCATGTCGTGTCCCAAATGTGGTGGATAGATTTGATCGGCGCATGGGTGTTTAGGCGCCCACGGCGTATGAATGCTTCTCGGGCGGTTGAGACTGGCGTCTTGGTGAAGTTACAAACCTACCCGGTTTAGACCTTTGGACATCGGACCGATAGGCTACACGGGCCAGAGTCAGGACAGTAATTTCCTACCACCAAAACATTAGTCTCGCGCGGTTTCGGGTGACTAGAGGCCTATTTGGCGCTTCGTTCAATATTTGGGAGCAGAAGCATTAACGTTTTCAGTTCTCTTGAATTGAACTTTCAGGATTTGTCAAACTTCACAAATCTTTACTCTTGAAAATCCTAAAGCTACGATTATTTTGGAATGGAGGGGGTACATTTGAATATACATTGTACACGAGTGTATATTAAAAAATATGCAACTTACCTCAGTTCATGCATGGTTCCAGATATAATCTCCTTGGTTGCAGAAAAAAGTTAGATATGCGTATGAATATATATAGCATGTTCAAACTCACAACCAAGATTGATATCCCCTTTTACATCTGATTTTCAAATGCCATTACATCGGGTTCAAATAGACGAATGCACTTCCTATGAATTCGAATCTTTGAAACCCCCTTTATGTTCAATTCGACATGTATTCTATTTCGTAGCTAGCAATTTGGAATGTATCCATACAAGTGACAAATGTATAAAGTGCTTCACACTAACAACATGGAGTGCACTAATTAATGTTTATATATGAATTGCAAAAGCATCCATTGCCTGTATTTCAAACCGCTCTCACTCTATGGATCGATAATATGAAATAAACACATGCACATGCTAGAATTCAATAGAGTATGGGTGTCTGATAGACTGATTTCCGTCCATACACAATTTGCAAAATTCATGATCTCATCCAAAAATAATAATGCCATTTATGTTTTAATTTAATGCGTAGAACCGCCTTTTACACGTAGATGCACTATGCCTCGCCCGTTCTCACAGACGCGTTATATATCTCTCTATCTAACGCATAAGTGCACACACTTTATATGCATCGACATTTCTCTTTCACACATGCTCACAATCTCTCTCAGGGTGTCGCGGTGTCTCACGCACATGCTCTCTCTGTTTCTCTCTCTCTCTCTCTCTCTCTCTCTCTCTCTCTCTCTCTCTCTCTTTCTGACTACTATGTACCACTATTTTCACTAATCTCAGTTGGAAAACACTATTTCTCTCACATGCATATATACACAAGCACGGTCTCTACTAGCCCTCTATACGCACATATATGTGCCTATGTGTCTCCCTTACGCACATTATCTTTAGGCCTCTCTACTTTTACATTGCCCCCGACACACCTCTCTCTTAGTAGTTGGCAGATATGATTTCATCATATCGTCATTGATAGGATATCCCTGGTTGTTAGGCTGGATGGTAATACGAGGCAAAGTTTTACCCTAGTTCGGATCGAACCCTTGCAGTTGAAGAAAGAGCCTACTCCTGGTACTGTATATTAGTGATCATGGTGTGTACAAAGTACACGTGAATACCAGGCATTGTGCGTGTGTGTATACTATTGACGAACTAGCCCCCAACCTTGTATAACATACTAAGGGCCTAGGGTTACAAATCATATATAGTCGGCTTATCACCAGTGGGGATAGAGTCCTCTGCGACTCTGGTAGCTTCGTGTTGTACGCCAAGTCCTCCACATGGGTCTTCGTATAACACGTCTCGGTCCAACCTATATGTGGCGCTCCAACCTATATGTGGCGCAGGATGGAACCGACCCATGAGTCTTGATGTTGACCCACCACAACTAGAAATGATGTGCCCACCACACCACACACGCAATGGGCCACTAAGAAAATAAGCATATACAGTAGTACAACGGTATATAGCCCACGATACGTGTCCATATTTTGTTGATGACACTGACGGACTTCGCATTTGATGCGTGCTCCGTATTTTGTTGACGACACTTACGATCATTGTATTTGAAGCGAAAGCACGATATGGTCACTGGACTTCAGAATAAGCTCATCACGGTCACCACATACATTTTGTCGTGCTAACCAACATGTGGCTGGATGGTTAGAGGATAGTGGTTTCTCGAGCCCACCAAGGTTAAAGTCCCGGTGCTCGCATTTATCTTGTGTTAATTTCAGTATTTTCGGCGATGTATGTTCGGTGGGAGGAGGCGTTCGATCGACTATGAGGCACCTATGGTGACTTCGTAAAATCTCAAGATCATATATGCTGGCCCACTCTCTCAAAGGTGCTCATAGGGGTAGGGTTCGTGTGTGTTAAGCTTATAGCGGTGAGTGCTAACGGCGTATATATGAGCCCTTGCGTGCATGCGTGTTAAACAAATACATGTCATGATTATAGGGTCACTTGCTCACCCGTACAACTCCGTATTATGTTGATGACACAATCAATTGACCAGTCAAATGTTCCACAGCGGCGCAACTAGTGTTGCACCATCGGGCGGCGTAAATGTGGGGGCCCACCTGTCAGCCCGTATATGAAAGAAAGAAATGGTAGTTTGAGTCTGCATCTTGTGTTAATATAATAGGAGTACATTTTAGGGTGATCATACGGTCCTTGGCTCACCATACAGCTCCGTAATTTGTTGATAACACGATCAATTGACGATCAAGCGGTCCACATTCAGCAGCGCACATTACCATAGGGCCCACCCATCAGCGCGTATATGAAGGACAGAAATGGTAATAAATTAGTGGTCGGTGGCTCAGGGGGGGGGGGGTGGAGTTTGATGATAAACTGGAGGCCCTTGCACTACAAAAAAAGACACATCCGTGACATTTTGGGCCGTACGAATTTTTTTTGTCATACATATGACACTTCTATGATGATAATTGTGACAAAACCCGGTATCATCATAGATGTGGTGGGCTCCTACTTCTATGACAAAAAATCATGAAAGAAAATGGGCTTTTCATCCTAGGCGAGGGGGAGGAAACGCAGCTGCATGACGGAAACGCAGCTGCATGACATTCTTTGGGCCGTCCATGACGGAAAAAACCGTTGTAGAAGCGAGGGGGAGGAAAATTTCGGGGAGTTGCCGGTTACGGTGGGAGGTCGGGGGCCGAGCAATGCGCGTTCTCTTATGCGTGCTGCGGCGTGTGTGCGAGCATTGGCTCTAACTAAAGCCGAAGCGAGGCGTTGGGCTCTAACTGAATCGGCGATTACCTGCGAGTTCGCCTTCTTGAACCCGAGCGATCGATCGATGGCTATTAATGAACCCGAAGGCGATTCGCCGCTCTGCTGCTAATGAAGCCGATCGATGCTGCCTGCAGGATGAGCAGTGGCGTTGCGGGGGGTGGATGAGCAGGTGGCGGTGGCGTTGCCTCTGGATGAACAGGAACCCGTGGTGTGGAGGGCTGGATGAACAATAGATGGTGGAGGGTGGCCGTGGAGGGTGGTTGAACAGGACCCGTGGTGTGGAGGGCTGGATGAGCAGTAGAGCGGTGGAGGGTGCCCGTGGAGGGTGGTTGAGCGATGGCGGTGGAGTAGCAGCGGTGGAGGCTGGATGAGCAGGAGCCCATGGAGGTGGAGGAGGTCGACGGTAGCTGTGGAGGCTGGAGGAGGTCGGCGGTGGAGATGAACAGTATCCGTGGAGTCCGTTTTGCGACGCCACACCCCTCCCGGTTTCGACCGTGGCGCTCCAACTCAAGTCCGTTTCATCCGTTTTGCGATCGCCACACCCTCCCGATCAACAGGACCCCGTTTCGACCGTAGGAGGTCCGTTTCCTCCGTTTTTGCGATGCGCCAGCCCTCCCAATCAGCAGGACCCGTTTGACGTGGCGGTCGAACACAAGGCCGTTTCCTCCGTTGTGCGGTACGCCATGCCTCGTTTCCATCGCCTGTTCCGTCCAAGCCCTCCCCATGAACACGACCACGCATTCTGTTCTGACCCAGCCGGTTGCCTCCCACGCGTTCTGTTGCCTCCCGATGAATACACGACGCATTCCGTTGCCTCCCCATGAACAAGACGACGACGCTGTTTCTCCGTTCCGACCCAGCCATGTACGTATGCGCGAGTAGGATTTCGAGACCCTGCCCGTATGTACGTACGTGGCCGTATTTTCTTTCTTGCACCCTCGCCGCTGTACGTACGTGTACGTGCGTGCCTCTACTACGACCAGTATGTACGTACACGTTCGCGACCAGAATGACAACGTTACGTACGCTTCGACCAGGTGGGTCTCGACTGTCAGGCACTTCCTCGCCTGTGAAGATGTAGCTGGTGGGTCCCAGCAGTCAGGGGGGCGAATCGTTTTGTTTTTTTTGCCCGGACGCACTTCCTTGCGTTTGAAGATGTAGCTGGTGGGTCCCAGCAGTCAGGTGGGTGAATCGTTTTTTTGCCCGGATGCACTTCCTTGCGTGTGAAGATGTAGCTGGTGGGTCCCAGCAGTTAGGGGGAAACGTTTTTTCAAAATCGGTGGCCCGTCCGGTGGGTCCCGCTGTCGGTGGAGGAATAATTATTTTGCGCGTAATAAGGAGGCACTTCCTTGCGGCGCCGTGGACCTAGCTGTCAGCCTCTCCATGCGATACTCTTCCAATGGAAGTCGATCGTTGACCACATTGACCACGCCACGCCGAGAGCACCACGGCGGTGGGCGGCAGTGAGGCCTAGGAAGGGGACGGCGGAGCCGGGAAGACGCAAGCAGTGGATGCCCATGCGAAGAGGAGTGCGAGGTGAGGCTGCCGTCGCCGCAGAATAACAGGGGGTGTGGGTGAGTAGAGGGATGGCCTGGCCAGTGGTGGGAGTGGTAGGGGCGTAGGGATGGCAATGGGTACCCATTACCCGCATACCCTGCGGGTAAAAACCCTATTAGGGTAAGGGTATGGGACAAAATTTTACCCATGGGTACTTAAATGGGAAATTATCATATCCATCGGGTAGAGAGGGTACGGGTATGGGATCGTATAATCCATGCCCGCGTACCCATGTACCCATGTAAAATGTTCACAAGTGGGTTTCCTTCAATATCCTAATGTATTAATTTTCCCCTCCTAATCACGCTAGGTAAAAACTATAATGTGTAGTCAAATTATCTCTATAATTTATCATGATTTTGTGAACTTAAAGTGTATGCCTATGTGTTATTATTTACGATTATGTGTTAGTGTTTAACATTTTAATGTGTAGCTTTATAGGCAAGTATTTTCGTTTATAAGAATGTGTTGTTGTTACAATATGTTGTTGTACATTGTTGTTTAAAATGTGTTGCTATTAATAATTTATGATTATATGTTGCTTTTTACAACTATTTTCTACTCAAGTGATGTGTTGTAAACGCAGGTATTTTTACCCGCGGGTACCCATATACCCTGTCGGGTGACGGGTATGGGAAAAAACTGTACCCTTGACGGGTATGGGTATGGGTGATGGGTAAGTTCAGGGTGGACGGGTAAGGGTATGGGGTGGCTCCACCCATACCCATATCCTGCGGGTGCCATCCCTGTAGGGGCGGTGAGGCCTCTGCGGCATCACAGCCGGCCACGGGAGGCAGGAGCACGCGGCACGACCGGCGCTGCTTTGGGCGGCTGGAGCACGAAGACCAGAGGTTCAAGAAGCACTCTGCCGTTGGATGGACATCGTGCAGTCCTTTGGAGCTAGAGTCGTTCATATTGACTAAGTTGACAAAGCCCTCCGTCCCCGTAAACTTAGTAGGCCCACAAGTCAGCCTCCCATCAAGGTGAGTCCCAGCTAGCAGGGGGAGTATTCATTTTTTGTGCGTAATAAGGAGGCATTTCCGGTGGGTCCGAGCTGACAGCGGGGAATGTTTTTCACAAAATACAGAGACCCTTCCGGTGGGTCCCAGCTATCAGGTGGAGGAATCATTATTTTGCACGTAATAAGGAGGCATTTTCCTGTGTGGGCCCCTACTGTCAGCCTCTTCCGATGGCTATTGTTTGTTGACCATGTTGACCTCGCCGCGCCGAGAGCACAAACGCGGTGGACGAGGGGGGCCCAGAAGAGAACCACCGGGCCGGCGAAGCCACCGCAGCGGATGCCCACTCGAGGGGAAGCGGCTGACCGGTCGGCTGCGGGGTGAGGCCGACGCGTCGCCGGAAAATAACAGGATGTGTGGGTGGTTAGAGGATGGCTGGCGGCAAGACACCAGCCACAGGAGAGGAGGTGCGGCAGTCCATTGGCGCTGGTTTGGGCGTTTGGAGCAGGAAGATCGAGAGGTTGAAGAAGCACCGCGTTGGATGGACATCTACGGGTTAGGATCCTCTGCGATCTTGTCACGGTGTTGTCAGATCAACGCCATGTGGGACTGGCCCCACATGTCATCGACACTACAACACCATCTGATGCTGCAGAGGTCTCAACCCCAGCATCAACTGCTGTGTGTTGACTAAGTTGACAAAGCCTTGCGTGCAGCGTGAAAAAAATTAGGACAACGTCATCGTCAACCTAGTAGGCCCGAAGTCAGCCTCCAAATCATGGAAAACAGCATACATCCCATTAGCCATTATTTTCAATAATTTACAACCCATTTGCTAATTCTTAAGGATATTTGAAGCTCATATTCTTTTTATTAGCATTACAGACCATATATTACAGGCCTTTGCTAAAATTCAACGCAAATTTTGCATATTTGATGGGGTCCGAACTCTTTTAATCACGAAATTTGAGTCACGTTAAAATAGTTTGCAAGAAATTATATCAAAATAAAATTCAAAAACAATTCTCCATAAAAAATGAATGAAATTTAGAATCTTAACTAGCAAGATGCCCGTTCGTTGTACACGGAACATGAAGATGCATTTGTATGAGTAGTTTATCTTGTGGGTGAAAAGATGATATTTTAATGTAATTGCCAGTTGGCTTTGGTTTTTATAAGAGTAGAGAGTAGAAATCCTGAAAAAATGATATTTTAATGCAATTGCGGTTGGCTTTGGTTTAAAATTTACAGCCCATTTCTTACAACTTATAGCCCGTTTTACGGGAAGCCCATTTCTTATCCCTCCTCGTCTTGAAAGATTTGCAGCCCAGCAGGCTGAGAAAAACAAGTAGGCCTCGGTATTGGTATTCTCCAAAAAAAAACTGGGCTAGCCAATTTCAGAAAGAAAAATATCAACTGGGCTCGTCATGTGCTTAATAAAAGCGTAAGCGTGGGCTAGAACAGACCCAGACCCCCAGACAACGCAAGCAGATTGAGCTCCATCTCTCAAACTGAAAAACAAGCTGGGTGAGATCTTTGGGTCCACAGTGTTATCCGCTCGTTGTGTAATTTTCTCGTTTATTGACTACATTGACAATGGCGTGGAACCTAGTTGTCAAACAATTAGGAGGAAGTATTGTTTTGGCTTGTAATAACGGGCACACCTTGCGAAATGCAATGACCACAGGTGGGTCCCTCTACCGACCCTCTCCACATACAGTCATCTCCTGATTCCTCTTGGTTGTTGACCATGTTGACAACACCGGACAATGGCGAAACACAGCGAGCTAACCAAGCGGAGAACGACGGCAAGACCTCGGGCGGAGCGAACAGCAGCCATGAAAGATGCGGCGGTGTAGTGACAGGTCGAGAATCTGAGGAAACAACATGCAAGTCAAGCATACAAATGGTACAAAATCCCAAGGATTAATTGTTCATCAAATGTTTAGACAAAACCCAGATTGAACATGACAAGTAACATCAACCCAACCACTCTTTTTGCAGTCACAAACAAATGGATCGGTCGATCCATAAAATCAACATCTGTGCAAATAATTTATTTTAGGATGTCAACAACTTGTTGTAAATAGAAGCCGAAACACGTTTAGAAGCCCATTTGTCCACATGAAACTTCTTTTTTGCTGTTCAACATGTTAGTCCGTGAGAAATCTCTTGCTGTAAAATTAAGCCTCATGGACAATAGTAACCTCGCATTCAACGGAAGAATGTGACAAAGCTTCTGTTTGCACTGGTTGGATGCATATCGCCCCATCGTTATTGTCCTCAAATGAATGTCATGAGAACTGAGAAAATCCTTGTGCTTATTACATAGCGATTGGTTATATGTTTTTGTCCATGTGGTTCTGCCTAAGTAGACATGAAGATTGAAAACAGTTAAGGTCTGAAAAAAGAGTATGTCGAAAGAACGACAACTGAACAGTAAATTCTAGTACAATATATCACGGGCTTTCAATGTGCATGAAATCATCACCTCTATGTATAAATTCTCCGGAGATGAAAGCATCGCAGCAAGCCAATAATTATGTCGGATCGAAACTATACATTCGATATATATGATCTTGACAGAATCCAGCAGCATTGATAGGCTATCAATGGACGAACTCTTCATTGAGCATATAACATAATATTAGTACCCAAAGTGTACTCCAAAATGATATAAAACTTATGCGCATAAATGAAAAATGCAGCATATGATTACAAATGTGTAGATGATAATATACGGTACCTGAAAAGGTGAGGCCAAACACCAACTCCTTGTGATTATTAAGCGGGTCACGAATTACACCCAAGGTCTCGGTTTGGCGCGAGAGGCAGCGATTATTCGACGGTGTATAACAATTATGAAGGAGAAACCTTTCAAGTGAAGGTCATCTTCGATGATGAGTTGTTGTCCTTCAAAACAAATTCCAATGCTTTTAAGGTGGCGACTTTATTTGGAGACAAGCGATACCGATTTCTATTCCCAAAACAATCAGCAAGCGCTCGAGGCAGGGCAACTAGAGTGGATGATGTTGTGCGGTGAGGCCTCCGACGGATAAACCACCACAAGCGTAAGTTTTTTAGCGGTGGGAGTCGAAGCATTTGTACCAGATCGTCGGTAGATGGCACCGAAGCGAAGGTGGCGGTGTGGAGAGAAGAGGAAAACGCGAGATGGACAATGGTGGTGTGGGCACGAATTCTTGGTATTTTCGTGGTATGAAACTTTCGTGGTAATGGTAGAACTCAAACTGCTGGAGTTTTCGAATTTAGGGATGTCGATAGCGTCCACCTTGCGGGTATGGACAGCGGTAGCTTGTCGGGATCTGAGAGGCATTGAGCAGGGCCCTTTGGTGAGAAGATCGATGGCTCTAATGAGATCAAATTCAGGAAGGACAGATGTCGGCGACGATCGAGATTGAGGGCGCGGTGCGCCATAGAGTCGCCACCGAGTTGAGAGGACTTGTGTGCGGCAGCAATCCTTGGTGGGGAGAAGCGAGATGATCTCCTCAAGGATGGCGTCCGGGAGATCGCTGATGCGGTCCACGGAGATTCTACCGTTCCTCGAGATCCGGGTGGGGGCGCCGCTTCTCCCAGCGCTACAGTGTGGGATCTACAACCGGTGTCGCCGCTGGCAGAGCCTCATCTTCTTGGCGCTGGGGCCAACCGCTCCATTTTCCTTGTGGGCATCGCGCCGAGCTCACGGGTTTGAGCAGAGTAGCGAGGCGAGCCTAGTGGCGGTCGAGTGGGGAAGAAGGAGGGCTGGGATTTCTGTAGGAGTGGAAGAAGAGGAGCAGGCGTTTTACATGCAGTGAGGAAGAAGGTGGCGGGGTTTTACGGGCGAGTGAGGAATATTGGGGAGCGGGGAATTGGGTGGGGAGGCAGGCGGGAGGCGAGTTATTCGTGTTTATAAGGCACATTGCACTAACTACTCGCTTTTTCCCAAGAACCGCTCTCTTCTTTTGCGTTGCTGCATGACTGGCCATGCATGCAGGATGCATGTGCCCGCAGGCCACTGCATGAGCCTGGTTTGTTAGTAGGCCTATTTAATAGGGTGGTTATGGAGTAAATTAAGGAGATTTATTTTCTCTATGTGCATCCACCAAATTAGAGGATGCGGTGATCTTGGATGCGAACACTCACATTAAACTAACATTCAGAAGAACAAAAGTTCAGCATGTCTATGCATCTCAATGATTCACCATACTATAACCAATATACAAAACTGTGAGAAGGTGTGGAAATAAAGAAAATCGGTCGATGCTTCTACGAGCAAAGGGCCTCCCTAGCATGCGCATTAATTTCTGGGCATGCTTGTTTCTTCTCAATGTTGCGAGCACTTTGAGCATGTTGGCAACTCCACAGCTATCTAGCTGCCTCATCTTGCAATTGATGCTGACACATTTGCAGCAAACACATGAGGCAATAGAGATGACTCAACATGGGTCCATATTGTGCAGTTCCCCTGATATCCTATTCATTGTCCTAAATCTGAAAAGATAGGAAAACAGTAGCTATACTTAAACGGTGTTGCAAAACAGTAGCACATATCAATAGCTCGGCATGACAAAACAGGACATCTGGACGAAGGGGATACTGACCTGCCTGAGGAAGATTACATTTAATTCCATAAGTCCTTGGTTGATTTCCACCTTTGGCTGCACTGCTTGTTTGCTCCTCCAGACATGACAGGATCGTTCCGCACTGCATTTAGCAAGTCAACGTACGAATAAGCTTATTTCATCTTGCGGTGGTCATTGTACCTAGTTACGAATGTAGGAATACCTGGAGCACCATGACGTTAGCTGACAGCAGGTAGATGCAGCCATATAAATTTTGTGCGGTGCTACCAAAATTGAGGTTTGTATCCCTTCCCGTTATGAGAATTCTTCTTGAAGTTGGTAGAATGTGACGGCTTGTTCTTTGCATCAAACTTCCCTTTCCCTTGAGATTTGTTCTTGTTGTTTTGGGGCTGGTTGGGCTGGAAGTTCTTCTTGTGTACCATGTGGGCACTAGAAGCTCCCTCGGCGACCCGAGCACGTGTGTCTTTTACTCTCGCCTTCTCCTCAAAATCAAGAGTGCTAATGAGATCCAAAACAGAAAACTCATGTCTCTTATTTTTCCGAGAAGTAGCAAAATCGTTCCACGAAGGTGGAAGCTTGGCAATGATGGTCCCAGCAACAAATTTGTCCGGCAACACACACTTAAAGTACTCAAGTTCCTTAGAGAGTGGTCAGATCTCATGAGTCTGCTGAACAACAGGCGCTCATCAGGTCATCTTGTAGTCCAGAATTGCTCCATGACGTACAACTTCGTTGCGGCCGAGGGCCCAAGCGTGGCCTCGGCGCAGCCCACATGTCTTTGCCGCTGTCAAACAACATATCTGAATCCACAATGGAATCGTCAACAACACTCAGCAGGGCGGCTTTGAAGAGGGTATCCATGTTCTGAAAAGCTTCCTGCTGGGTAGGATTAAGATCGCCCTCTGGCTTACCCTTAGTGGCGTCATAGCAGCACATGATCTGAAACCAATATACTGCTCTTGTGTGCCACCTTTTATATTGCACCCCCTTAAAAGTAGGCGGCTTCAAAAGCACAGCAAAACAACTCGGAGTAAATTGCCTGTGATCAGGTTTTTGGATTGGATTGTCGAATATATGAGCAATTTAATATGTGATTTAATCCGAATCAGCAGTGAATAGATAATGACGAAAATTGCAAACATCAAAGTAATGATGCGGACTAAACCAGGAGGACAGAATCACATACTGTACAACGGGAGCAGAACCGATGTGGTTGATGTTGTCACTCATGTCGTTGATGAAGAGGTTACCGAGGTCGGGGAAGAAGGCTGTCGTTGAGGAAGTCGTCGCTGGCAGCAGTCACACGAATGTGCTCCCCAAAAACCTGATCGCCCCTCTCCCGTACAGGATCACGAAAGGCGGGGTTCGGAGGACTGCTGTCCCTTCTCACGGTGCATGCCGGAAGGAGGGCTGGAGAAGAATTGCGTGGCGGCGCTAAGATCTGGAGCAGTCTGAAACCATATGATCTGTTGGCGGGTAGGGTAGAGCATGCCAGGTCGGAGTATAATAGTAGGCCTTTGGCCCTCAAACCCCACGTCCAAGTCAATAATAGCTCAAAAAAAGTCAATAATAGCCCCACCAAGGTTTGTCTAAAAAAAGGAGTAATTAAGGCGTCCGTTAGTCCCTTTAGTATAAATACAATATCATTAATAATGGCCCCACCTTTTGTCTCACAAAGTAGAGTATGTTGGAGTACAACCGGCTACACGTTTACAATTCTCTTCTCTTCTCTCTCCTTCATCTAAGCACAAATACTATATTTAAATCCTTATAGCCTGCTTATGTCATCTAATTATAGTAGTACTTGCTCTAAAGTTACTATCCACCGTGTAGTCTGAAATGCAGGCGTGCATGGCGTGCCCTCGGTCGGCGCGCCACTTCAACAGCGAGCAGTGAGAGGTCGCGTCGCCTGACTTGCCATCAATGTGGGCGGCGGGCTCAGGTGGCGCCCAGGCGGGAAGCGCTTGGGAGGGGGGAGGGGTTTGTTGGGCCAAGAAGGTGAGAAGCCAACTTGGGATCGGTCGGACGGGGAAATATCATGTGCTCCCATACTCGCATATGACACTAGTGTATGTTACTACTCCCTCCTTTCCGGTTTATAGAGATGTTTAGAGTAACATAGTAATATGTTCTGATACAAGTTACTCTCCACTATGACCAGCCTTGGCCTCTCCAGTGCTCCACCATGTATAGCTGCTAAGCCTGCCACGTAGGCATAAAATATGATGTGGCACCAATAAACTAAGCACCTATGCATTGAACACTTGAGTTACTAAGCCATTTAATGCACTTAGCACCTCATCTAAAGAGCATTAATAGTATAGCCAGCTGCTGGCTATAAGCCTACAGCCCATCTTATAGTCAACATGTACTACAAAGTGCCTAGGAGCACGTGCTAGAGCTGGCTCTTCACGAAGAGCCCGCTTACCTTCTCTCTCCTCTTCTCTTTCCTCCAACTAAGCAAAAATATACTGTGTTGTTTATTCCTTATAGCCCGCTGACTCGGCTCTATTTACTTGCTCTAAGCACATCTAAGCACTTGCTAGCACCCCCTTGACCGTGGACCTTGACGGTGTACGTCGCCTTGTGTCTCATAATTTTCCTCGTCATCATCTGAGTCCTAGAAGATCTCACCCACATCATCATTAGCATGCAGCCGCCTTGATAGACAACATGCGTAGAAGGAGTAGAGGCGACTGGGGACGCACCACCACCACGTCGTGGGCACTCCGTATGTGCTCGTGTGCATGCAACGTGCGTGTTTTTCCATCGGTGCTAGCTCTAAGGCCGAGGCTGCGGTCGTCTTCGTCTCTGACTAGTAGTTGAGCAACGACGGCAAAGAGGTGCTACAAGAGATGCGTATGCGCCGTTGCGTGCGAGCTTCGCCGTAGCACGATGAACCGGACGTCGCCGCGGATGGCGCACGCCTCCATCCAGCCGAGTGTGTGCGCATGCATGTGTTATTCACGTGCATTCCACGGCCGAGCGTGCGTGCATGCACGTCTTGTGTACGTGTGTTGTGTGCTCCATGCTGTGTGCATATGTGCATGAGTTGGATCGGATGGAGTTAGTGCGTTCGCTTGTGTACATATTTTAGAGTGTAGATTCACTCATTTTGTTTCGTATGTAGTCCCTTATTGAAATATCTAAAAGGACTTATATTTGGGAACGGAGGGAGTATAAAACATCTTCAACTTAGCATCCTGATGTACCGTTTCTAGTGGTTAGCGAAAAGTTCATGTTCTTTTAGTTGTTTATAGGTGGGCGGCGGCAAAAACAGGGAAAAGCGCGCAAGGTTCCTTGCGGGCGCTCCACCGCGAGGTTCCTTGCTCCTCCTCGGTCGTCGGGAATCTATGCTCTTCAACTCTTTTCTTTTCGTGAGCTTTGTTCATCCTTTTCCCAACACGCGAGACATCTAGCATCAAGGTGCACGTGTCATGCAAGAAAATGGAGATAATTAGATAAGCGATGCATAAGTGAGTCGTATGCGGGGGGCAGCGGGGAAACCCTTTTCCGTAAGTGAGTCGTGCGCCGATGGCACCTCATAATATTTTTCTCCTCGATGGCACATGAATGGCACGTGAATAGTGCACGTACTCAACGACGAACGCAGGGATGGTAGCAATGACATGGTGAGCCCTTTTTTGGAGAGAGTACGTACTACTAGTAAATAACTTTGATGTGTCCGTCAACTCGCGAGAACGGCGAGAAGCTTGATTCGCCTTCTCCTCGCCAGCGCGTGTCGCGGTGGCTCGCAGACCTGAGGAGAAACTTTTGCCTAGCGGTGGGCGTGCAGCAGTTCATTTGGTGTCAGTTGCGGAAGCACTCTTGTAGAACCATCGACTTCGGAAGAAGGCGAAGAGCCAAGCGCAAGGTCACCTACTAACCTTAGGCTACGCTTAGTGGGAGTAACATAAGTAGAGGTACCTCCTTTTTTTTAATCTAGAAACAACCACACGCGAATATCAAGGTGCTGGTTACGTAGAACAAATTTCCTGCAGTCCGTGCTCAGCACTCCTCTATCTCTCTTCTCAGCCAGCCAGCGGACCTTGGAGCTCATCGTCTGTTTGCTCACATGCGGCCCCACATGTCGGTGAAAGCATAAGAGGACCCATCGAACCTGCACATCTTTCACCTCGGCGTCTGGTGATGAAAAACAAATCAAGAATGATCTTGGTGGCGCTTTTGGAGTTACTCAAGAGTAGTAAGATTCTATTTACAGTTTAACCCAAGATGCACATCTCGTGGCTTCAACTTATAAACTACCACTCTATTTTCTTTCATGACACGACCTGGATCTTTGGATGCTCCCATTAGTCGGCAAAAGGAGGAAGAACCCACCAAATCTTTGGTTGTGCTCTCGGATTAGACTAGTTGTGCTAACTTAAAATTTTATTGTGTACTCCTCCGTTCCAAAATACTTGACTTCCATTTGTCCAAAATGGATGTGCCTATATACTAAAACATGTCTAGATACATATATATTTTGACAAATACTACCCCGTCCGGGTTTATTGGTCCCCATTATATTTAGTGCCAAATTTTGACCATAGATTAAACTAACAAAATGTTTACGCATGTCACCAAACATTATATTTTTGAAAACTATGTTCAAATCTGAATCCAATGAGATAATTTTTCTTGACATGCATTAACATTTTGTTAGTTAAATCTTTAGTCAAAATTTGACACAAACTACAAAGGGACCTATAAACCAGGACAGAGGTAGTAGAGCGGAGGGAGTAGAATGGATGCAAGTTTTGTATTGGGAAGAAGAGTACATCCATATATTGATAGGCGTTGGAGTTGGCCTTACAAGTGGGACCGCAGTTGAGGAAACCGACTATCGGCAAACCCCACCTCGCCCGCCCAGCGATGGCTGAGTTAGAGAAACGATGAGGTTGAAGACATTGCTCTATACGGACTCCAAGAAATATGGTGTCGGATGGAAGTCATCTTTGGTGGCGTGTGCCGTACTCCTGGGCGTGAATGCTTGTTCGGCCCATGCCACACTACTACTCCTACTACTACTTACTATATAGTACTACTAGTATCGAGGATTCAGGTGCTGGTTACGTGGTACAATATGGCTCTGATAAAAGCACCCATGCGGCCTTGCCAAGCATGTGAAGCTTGTACAAATAGTGTACTACTATTGTTGATGATTGGCCTCATCCGATAACCTATTGCAATGCACGTACAAGAGCGGGTGGGAACTCGAAAATTGCTATCTTCCGTAGAAGGCAGTCACCATGATTGTATTTGAGCGTGCATACAATACCGGTGTGCTCAACCTCAGGCGATCTGCTGAGATTTTTGGAAGTGGAACACGATCACGAGTGTACACATTCACAAGTTCCCACTGCAGATTGGACCCAATGTAAACAACCCAATCTCCATTTGCGCCTGCCCAGGCCTTGCCCTCAGCGATGGCATCTTAACATCATACGTATCATTATCAAGCAGCATCAACTTGCATAGGGCGAGGCCTCCGTCGTGTCGGCGCCGGTCATCAGGGTCACGGCGAAGAAGATAGGGGATATCAAACCGTTCCTTGACTCTTGGGTTCCTTGTAATGATGTTATTAGTTGAGTCAAGAATGGGCTTGAACGAACCTGCCATGCTAGCCGAGGTGATGACATCGACCGATCAATGAGTTCCTCTACCACGTCATCTTTCAGATCGGGGCAAAATAACGGGTCGTTTCCGTCCTGTTCCCTCCATGGAGAAGACGATCGAACAATGGCGAAAAAAGCGTGAAGGGCTGAAGGAAAATGGAGGAGGAGAGGAAGAGCGTCGACAGCAGTTCAAATCGAGAGGCAAAGGCGAAGCGTCGGTGGACTCTTGCCGGTTGCCACAGTTCACGAAGGCGCCCGGCCTACGTCGGTTCGGAAATACTCCTACTACTCGCCGTCGTCTCACCGATATGTTGGAGCAGGACCACATGTCAGCGAAACATGGTGTGTAATTTCTCGTGCAAAATGCGATCTGGCGCGTTGGCCCGAAGTGCCGCATTGGTTTTTTTGAAAGTTTGCCGCATTAGTTATCGACCTTTATTTTTTTAACATGCAATCTGAATGGATAGCTCCTGTGGTCATCACACGTGGCGGATATAGTGATGGTTGATTCGCCGAGCAACTTTCTTTGTGGGAATATGGGAGTACTAGCGGATTCAAGGAATAGAGAAATGATGGTTGCTTCGTCCGAGCAACTTCTTGTGGCTAAGGTGGGGCTCTGTGATTTGTTGCTCACTAGTCATTACTCTTGTGGCGCAATGACCGGGGTGAATCTTTCCCAAGTTGTGTTGTGCACTCAATATTGCTGCATGGCAGGTGGAGCGGATGAAGGATGTCCAACATGTCGGTGAAGCGAAGTTGAATTGTTTCGGCATTGCTATCAATCCTTGAGGATTTGTTTATATGTCGCATAATTTTGATGAAATTGTCTTTGTGATGCTATGAAGGTTTCAACTCTGGTTCCCACAGGAAAAAAAGGTTTCAACTTAGGATTCATGTGTCTTGCCTCGAGATTATCTCGTTACAACATCCCATCAAATACAAATGAAACTACCATGGCTAATGCATCTCAATGGTTCGCAGATCAGCGCCAATATTCACATCACAACCAAAGACAAAGTTGTGAGAAGGTGTACAAATAAAGAAAAAATATAATTGATCGATGCTGTTCGTAGGCATGGCTCCATTTCCTTGGCACAATGTTCATTGCTTGGCAGCTAGTTTCACCCAGCTCTGTAGCCAAAAAGAGGTGTATGAAGGACACCACAATCCGATCATTTGTGCAGCTCCACTAAAATCAGGCGGACCATCCCTGTTTGCAAAGATATCCGGTCGATGTGATTACAATAATAGTGGAACTAGATGATGAAACATAACACACATAAATAGAAGCTGATCACCTCTCGATCTCTCTTTAGGACTAACTTCTTGTCGGAGAAGATTAGGCACGAGAGTTGGATGAGGAGGATAGCAAAACCAATCTCCCTTTCCGCAGTCCCACAGAAATGTAAAAACGTTGCCGTGTGACATTTTGGCGGAACTGCACAAAACACTCTTCAGAAAAGTGATTTGTGCAGTTCACCAAAAGGTCACAATAGCAACGAGGTGAAAATGGATAGCCCTGTTTGCAAAAGGAGGTCGAAAGGAAACAATTACCGCCCAATAACACGAGTTGAAGACACATATGCCGACAAAAAAGAAGCATGTTCCATGTAAAAAGGGAAAGATAGCACATGGTGGTTTATCAAAAATGGTTTGAGGACGAGATTGCAAGATGGAAAGTATGCCGGCCAAGATACGATTTAAGCAAACAACTAAAGAAGATCCACATGCAGCAACGTGGGAAGATGGGCAGTGGAGCAAGGCCGGAGGAAGCTGTACCCGAGGGTCGTCGGGATGTTACTAGGAGGGCGCCGGCGGCCGGGATCTGCCCATACTGCGGCAACGAGCAAGTGGCGAAGGCCCTACCGCGCTGGAGCTTGGTCAGAGAGAACGGCGTGTACCGCAGATCGGGACGAGCTGCCTCAACGCCGTCGAACAGAGAGACGATGCACATCCTCCCTTTCTGCCGGCGGACGGGATGCGGCCGGATCACTGACCAACGCTGAGAGAGAGAGGCCACGACAGCCTTGTGTGAGATTGTGTGACGGGACTCACGAGAGACAAACCCATTTTTCCATTTTCCCCATGGCAATCGTTTTATATTCTAGGCGTGGTACCCGACCCTCCTTCGAGTAAACAACCGCTACCCGCGTCAAATTATCACGTGGGCTGCCTTTTCGTACAGAAACGAACTCCACCTGTACCCGCGCGGGTGTGGCCGGGAACGAGACGTGATTACGTGCGTCCTGCGTGCACTTCTTCTTTAGGTGCAGAATGCGTGCGTGGGTGGGTGTGAGAGATGGTTTGTCTTGAAAGCAGAGGCAATGTGTTGATGATATCTCAATCAGAAAAACATAACATATGCAATGTGTGTGAAACGGAGTCATGGACGTGAGATATCGATAGAATTGAAAACAGGGATGAAGTGTGTGGTTGCGCGATCGATAAAGAGTGCCATCAATTTGTGTTTGCCCGTCAAAGATACAAAGGCGGCTGGCCTCTTGGAATTTGAGAGGGCAGAGGTGCAGTTCTTCTCCGTGGCATGGATACCTACCTACAACGTTCGACTATCGGTGTGTGTGTGTGGGGGGGTAGAGACCGGTCGACTAGTATATGTGCAGGGAAGGAGAGAGACCTAGCTATGTATTGAGGGAGATCGATCGACATCCATGGGTATGTGTGAGAGAGAATAAGGTTGGGAAAAAGACAAAGGTAGGCGTCGGAGGTTGGTGGTGGAGTGGCGTCTCACAAATGGTGGGAGAGGCCTCCTAGACAAACGGAGGTATGAGTGCAATATCAATAAGAGAGGCGGGGATGTCTGTGCTGTCTATGCACGTGCGTGTGAGAGGCAGGTCGGGAGGTATTCGAGGATGATGAGGGAGAAGATATGGTTGTGGTAAGCATGCGTAACTACATAGGAAGATCAACCGTCGTGTGTCAGAGAAAGGAGAGACATAACTAGCGAGGTAAGTGTATCGGTGCTTGGTGAAAGCAATTATAGTCGACCTGGCTATATGTAGGAGATCAGTTCATATACTGCCTTTGCATGTGTTAGAAGCAAATAAGGTCGGGAGGCGGGGCGGGGAGAGAGTGTGGCTAGGAGGTGGTGCGAGAGGCCTACCATGTCGAGGGAGGTGTGCGAGCATGTGACTAATGAAAAGAGGCGGGAGTGTGCACTGTGTGGAATCGTATTGGACATATGGGGGCATGGACGGTGAGAAGAGAAGAGGGAAGTATATATGTGTTTGTTGTAGGCACACTTGGCTAGAGAGGTATATCGACGGTGTGTGCGAAAAGAAGGAGCAGGGGCCTACACACACGCTGGTGGGCGACCAAAGAGAAATAATGAGCGTCTTGCGATGGAGGGGCGTTAAGGGTGTGTGAGGCGGGCGTGTGCATGCACGATAGAAAGTTAGCGCTAGCTAGCTAAAATAGAAGAGGATCGTGAAGGTGTAAAAGGCGAACAAAGATCATAATTCATTATAAAAGGTGGATCTGAGATACTTGAAGAAGATATCATAATGTACAACATTGATTATAATTTGGGCTAATGTGTGGCTTTTGCAACTCAGGTCTAAATACTTGTCATAATGTAGGGCGGGGCACTATACTTTGTGTGATAAACACGGTGTGCGTATAGAACATGGTTTAGATTATGAATATATAGTTAGTACATCAAATGTATGTCGGGACCCGATTCCAAGTCACATCGATCTAGCCATAACACCTCATATCACTTTGCGGCCTCACGCGCGACGGTATTCCACAGGTGTCGCCTTACCATGGCCGGGACCGTTTAGCCTTTTGGCTCACGTATATGATAGTGTCGCTAGCATCCATATGATGAAGAACCGGGCCGACATGGCTAGTCGTGAACCCAAAGCGGCACTAACCCATGGGGACAGGCATACATGAATCACATCGAGCATGTCGGTCAGCAGCGTGTGAATCCGGGCTCTAGCACTGGGCTAACAGGACTCCGGGAACCCGGGCTGTAGCAGGCTAGGAAGGACTCCGGATGTCACCGCATGATATTTCCGCGAAGGGACAGACATAGGAACGAAGTGAAACACATGCCGGCCAGTCAAGTGTCCTGAGCAGTAGTGCTGGGCTAGCAGGATTCCGGTGAACCGGGCTGTAGCGGACTACTATGGCTCAAGGAAGCACTAGACTACATTTCCCCATAAGAGAGTCTGCCAAGGATATACAACTAGATTGTCGGATCCCACACATACCAAGCATTTCAAACATGCACACAATATGCTCGATATGTGTAAATACAACATGGCATCACAACATAACTCTGCAACTCAAGTATTTATTCATTAGGCTCCGAGGAGCGAGATATTACAAACATGGGTCTCTCGACCCAGCATTCAGAGCATAGAAGTCAAACACATGCGGAAGCTTAACATGTCTAAGTACAGACAACTATAAAGGAAAAAGGCTGAAAAGCCTGACTATCTACCAGATCCTGCCGAGGGCACAAGATCGTAGCTGAGGTAACAAGCTAAACGTCGAAGTCCAAGCGGAACTACTAGCAAGACTGACGTCTCTCTGCAAAACATAAAATAGGCAAACGTGAGTACAAATGTACCCAGCAAGACTTACATCAGAACTAGCTACATATGCATCATTATCAACAAAGGGGATTGTGGAGTTTAACTACAACAAGCCAGCTTTGACTCGGTAGCTATCTGAACTACATTGCAAGTAACTCCTTTGAGGTGGCGCTGCAGTCCACATATTCACCATATCAATACACCACTATGGATCCGCTCCGTCTTCCTCGAGAACGCCATCCATAGCACTCACGCTATCTTGCGCATTTTAGAGTATCCACTTTCACTTGTCTATGAACTGTTATAGGCAACCCAGAAGTCCTTTACATGGACGCTATTCGAATAGATGATGTTAACCTGCGGGGTGTACTTCTTCACACACGCTCTCGCCACTTACCGCTGTTTACACGACATGTACTCGGCAACCTTCAAGCGGAAGCCCAGCGAGGGTGTCGTCCACGACCTGACTAAACACACGAGTCTCTAGTCGAGGTTTATCGCCTATTCAGGTTCCATCCGCGAGGAGTCCAGCCGAGGTTTCCACTACGGCCCCGAGCGATGTGTGCAGGGTTCGAGACACCAAGCAGGCGAATCGGTACACCGTGCCGCGTGCCTACCGCAACACGGCCCACCCCTAAGGTCAGCGCTGCGTCGCGGCCCCCAGCATGCTACAAACAACAGAAACTATTTTGCAACTCCCGGATAGAGGACAAGAGTGGTTAATAAGTCGAGAGGGTCAATTAAGGATCCCAATATGTGGTAGTAACTGTTTCATGGATCACAAACACAGAACTCAGTTCCTGAGGACGGCTGCAATGAGACAACCCACCATGTACTCCTACATGGCCTCTCACTGCTACCCTTACCAAATCGTGTTCACACACTTAGCTCTCAACGATGGGACATGTTCACACACCTCGATTCATCCCGATGAATCGGACTGACTCAACTCTAAGCAAAAGCGAGCCACGACAAACAAGCATGAATGAGTAGGCTGTGAGGGCTCAAACAACTCCTACTCATGCTAGTGGGTTTCATCTATTCTTGTGGCAATGACAGTTCATGCGAGAGGATAAAGGGGTTCAACTACCGCAACAAGTAACAGATGAATCATTGTTGTCCTAATGCAGTAAAAGAGAGCAGGAGCGAGAGAGTAGGATTGTATCGGAATGAACAAGGGGGTTTTGCTTGCCTGGCACTTCTAAAGATAGCATGAGTCTTCATCAGTGTCAACGATCACAACATCGGTACAACGTCTACCGAGGGGGAACAACACCGCCAAACAAAGAAGTAACACGATCAATGCAATGCACAATATGATGCATGCTATTACATGGCAATATGAATGCGTTTTCGCTAATGCAAGCTAGAACAGATTGAGATGAGTCCATTTGAACCAAAGATTCAAATGCAAACCCATTTTAAGAGGTCATAATAGTGCATTAACTTGTTTCACCGAAACAGCAAGGTTAATGTGTTCTAACATGCATGAAACCAGTGCAGATGGATATATTGGATTTTTCTGATCATTTTTCATATATAATTTATTTGATTTGGAGCTATGGTGGATTTTCTATGATTTTTAGAAGTTTTGGTTATTTTCTGGAATTTCATGTATAAGAAAAATTCCAATAATTAGTTATTGCGTCGACATGATGTAAATGGTGGCGTCGGCGGGTCAAAGGCGACGGTCCAGGTCAACCACGACACATGGCCCCAGCGTGTCGATGATTAGTTTAACTAACTAATATTAGTTAGTGTTAACCTAAGTTAATTAGCGAGGCGGGCCCCACTTGTCATAGACTCGAAGTCAACTTTGGCCCGCCATCAAAGTCAGGTCAAACCCTCCGGCGTTTAGCCGCTGGCGAGGCCAGACACAGTGGTGGGAGTGCAGTGTTAGGACCCGATTCTAAGTCACACCGATCTAGCATGTAACACCTCATATCACTTTGCGGCCTCACGCACGGTATTCCCACGGGTGTCGCCTTGCCATGGCCCGGGACCGTTTGTGCCTTTTGGCTCATGTATATGATAGTGTCGCTAGCATCCATATGACAGAGAACCCGGGCCGACATGACTAGTCGTGAACCCAAAGTGCCACTAACTTATGGGGACATGCATACATGAATCAACATCGAGCATGTCGGTCAGCACCGTGCGAATCCGGGCTGTAGCACTGGGCTAACAGGACTCCGGGAACCCGGGCTGTAGCGGACTACCATGGCTTGGTGGAAGCACTAGACTACATTTCCCCATAAGAGAGGCTACCAATGATAGACAACTAGGTTGTCGGATCCCACACATAGCAATACACGTTACACGTACGCATAACATGCAAGTATGTGTTGTACAACATGGCATCACAACATAGCATAAATTCATATAGATAAAGGCCCGGAAGAGCCACATAGCATTAAATACAAACAGGGGTCACATGACCCATCATTGAAACATACAAACAACGAAGCATTACATGTGCGAGTCTGGAACAACTACAAAAGGAAAAGGCCGAGAAGCTTTGTTGTCTACAAGACCCTCCCAAGGGTACAAGATCGTAGCTGAGGTAACAAGCTACTAAATGAAGTCAAAGCGGAACTACTAGTAAGACTGAAATCTCATTGCAAAAACATAAATAAAACAACGTGAGTACAAATGTACTCAGCAAGACTTACATCAGATCCTATCATACATGCATTTGTATCAAGAAGGTAATGTGGGGTTTAGTTGCGACAAGCCATCTTTGACCAGTGGCTATCCGTTCTCGACTATGAGAAACTTCTTTGAGGTGAAGCGGCGCTGCAGTCCACTAATCACCACATCAATACACTTGCTATGGATTCATTCCGTCTCCCTACGAGAAGGCCATACATAGCACTCACACTTGTCTTGAGCATTTTAGAGTATCCACTTCAAGTTGTCTATGTACCACGTAAGCATCCAAGAAGTCCATAACCGTGGACCCGGCTATTCGAATAGATCATGTTAACCCTGCAGGGGTGTACTTCTTCACACACGCTCTCGCCACTTACCGCCATGTACCGTCATGTATCTCGGCAACCTTCAGCGGAAGCTTTGGCGAGGGTGTCGGCCACGACCTGACTAACCACACGAGACTCTAGTCCAGGTTTATCGCCTACTCGGGTTCCATCCGCAAGGAGATCCGGCCGGGGTGTCGCTCACGGCCCCAAACGATGTGTGCAGGGTTCCCAAGCCCACCTCGCCGGATGGATCTACGCTTGGTACACCGTGCCACTTGTGCCTAGTCTTTCCCAAACCCACCTGGCCGGGTGCCACTTGGTAGACTACTAACACTAGCTACCTACAAACACCAGAAACTTGTTGCGACTCCTGGACAAAGACCAAGTTGGTTAATAAGTCGAGAGGGCTTGGAGCGCCCGGAGCCCAATGTGTGGTTGTATCGAGTCATTGGACAACATACATAGAACTCAGTGCTTAAGGACGGTTCCAGAGAGACAACCCACCATGTACTCCTACATGGCCTCTCACCGCTACCTTTACCAAATCGTATTCACACACTTAACTCTCAGCATCAGAACATAGAACACTGCACTCCAATTCATTCCCAATGAACCAGACCCGACACACTCTAAGCAATAGCAAGCATGGCATGGTAGGAACACAACAATGGCTTCAATCAACTCCTACACATGCTAATGGGTTTCAGCTATTTACTGTGGCAATGACAGGTCATGCAGAGGAATGGGTTCAACTACCGCAACACAAAGTAGCAGTTAAATCGTTGTTGTCCTAATGCAATAACTGAGAGCAGGAGCGAGAGAGTAGGATTGTATCGGAATTAACAAGGGAGTTTGCTTGCCTGGTAGATCAACAGGGGGGCACTGCTCCTCTGACACGTACTCTGGATCGGTCTCCGGAGCAGGACCTATCAAGAAGGAACGGTGTCGGCAATCAATACACAAGCATATGCAACAATATGATGCATGAACATGGCATGTAGATGTGATGCTGTTTGAGCTAATGCAACTAGCATTCATTTGGTTGAAGTCCATTTGAACTAAAGGTTCAAATGCATCTCCAAAGTAAGTCCTTTATAAATGACATTATAGTGTTTCACTTATACAGCAGGTATAAGTTGGTTTTCATGCATGAAACCGGTACAGATGGTTAGATAGAATTTTTCTGATAATTTTTCATATAGAAATTATTTCAATCTGAGCTACGGTTGATTTTTTATGATTTTTTGTAGTTTATAACATTTTCTGGAATTTCCTGATTTAATTTAAGTCCAGAAAATGGATAACTCGTCGACATAACGTCATGCTCGCATCGAAAGGTCAGCGGTCTTGACCAGGTCAAACTGACGTGTGGGGTCCACACGTCGGTGACCTGATGTTAAGCGGGGGGTTTACTAATCTAATTAAAAGATTAGGCGCGCAGGCCCATTGTCGATGTCGAGGTTAGTTAACGGTGATTAGCCTTAAGCTAATCACTGGCAGGCGAACCCGTCGTCGGGCGGGCAGGTCAACGCCGGCGACCTCGGGCCGGCGGCGGCGTTTATAAACCGGGGCGGCGACTAAGAAGCGCCAGGCGTAGCCGAGCTCTCGCGCATCAATGGAGCAGGTAGGAGGCTGGGGTGGCGGGCTCGCGGGCGAAGCTTCGCTTCGAAGCGGCGGCGAACACAGCTCGAGCGGCGAAGGTCTAGAGGTGCGAAGAGCAGGCGGCGAGAGGGGTTCGGCGGCGGGGCTCACAGCCGGTCTCGATGGCGTCGTCAGCGAGCTTCGAGGAAGGCGGATAAGCGGTGTGGCGGCGAGGGCGATCTCCGGCGGCGGGCGAATGGTGATGTTGGCGGCATTCAGGGCTTCCCGCATCGCGTGGCTCGGCGGAGAGGTGGGCGGCGGCGTGGCGGAGCTTCGAGCTGGTCGGAGGGCGAGGGGAGGCGGTGGCTACTGATAGCAGCGAGCAGCGGCGGCAGTGGCGCTTCGGCCGTGAAGAGAGCGAGAGAGAGAGCGAGAGAGAGTGAGAGGTCGGTGGGAACGCGTGGCGTCTTCTGGCGTTCGAGGCGGCGAGGAGGAGAAGCAAGAGGTGGCGGGGGCGTGGCCCACGGCCGGACGCGTGGCTTGTGTGGCCGTGCGTGCCCTGTCCTCTGGCGAGAAGGGACGGCCTTGCACGGCCAGGTGGCTGGGCCGTCTCTTTGGGCATTGGGCGAGCCACGGGTAAGTTCAGGTAAGCGTTTTTCCATTTTTGTTTCTGTTTTCTATTTTTCTGACATTTGTTTTGATTTAATAAAATACTAAATCATTTTATTTACTTACATCAATTTTTGTAGGAACTAGTTGGATTGCTCCAAAACTCCTCACCAATTAACAGAAGTTTTGGACATATATTATATATATAACAAATATATATCCAAAGCAAATAATTATTCATTAATTCCAAATGCCCAAAATAAATACTTATGAGCTCCTAAAAATATTGGTTTGATTCTCATATCATCCAATATTTTGAGAGAAACAATATGAGCATTTTCTTAGACCCTTTTGGAGCAATTTTTATCTAGGTCATTTCCAGAAATGATTTTGAGGGTTTCACAAATCCCCATTTCAATTTAAATGGAATTTAAACATGATGCACACATGACTAGCTAGCCTCGAGCATACCAGAACTAGGGATGTGACAGCTCGCCCCCACTTGAAAGAATCTCGTCCCGAGATTCAGGGGTCGATGGAAAGAAAGTGGGGTACTCCAGTCGAAGACGATCTTCTCGCTCCCAAGTAGCTTCTCTCTCGAAATGATGAGACCACTGAACTTTGAGAAACTTGATGTTCCGACGTCGTGTAACACGCTCTGCTTGATCAAGAATGCGAATCGGGTACTCTCGATATGTGAGATTATCTTGGAGATCAAGCGTTTCGTGGTCCACTCCGCGGATGGGATCCGAGAAGCAACGCCTGAGTTGAGAGACGTGGAAGACATCATGGACTCGAGAAAGATGTGGGGGTAGTTCCAACTGGTAGGCAACCTCTCCTTGTTTTGCGAGAATGCGAAAAGGACCAATGTAACGAGGAGCCAACTTGCCTTTGATACCGAAACGATGGGTACCCTTCAAAGGAGTAACCCGAAGGTAAGCTTTGTCGCCAACTTCATAAGTCATATCCTTATGATGGCGATCATCTGGCTCTTTTGAGCGAGGCTGGGCTGTTTTCAAGTTCTCACGAATGATGCGAACTTGCTCTTCTGCCTCCTGGATCATGTCCGGTCCAAAGAATTGTCTTTCACCGGTTTCTGACCAGTTCAAAGGTGTTCGACATCTTCGTCCATAGGGAATCTCAAAAGGAGCTTTCTTGAGACTGGATTAATAGCTATTGTTATAAGCAAACTCGGCGAAAGGAAGACATTCCTCCCAATCCATACCGAATGAGATAACGCAAGCTCTAAGCATGTCTTCGAGAATTTGATTGACCCGTTCCACTTGACCACTTGATTGAGGGTGGAAAGCGGTACTGAAGGAAAGATGGGTGCCCATGGCAGTTTGGAAACTCTCCCAGAAATGAGAAGTGAAAAGACTACCACGGCCTGAATTGATCTCTAGTGGAACACCATGAAGTCACACTATTCGAGAAATATATAAGTCAGCGAGCTGACTAGCAGTGATACTCTCTCGAACAGGTAGGAAGTGCGCCACTTTGGAGAGACAATCAATGACTATGAAGATAGCATTATTCCCTTTCTTGGTCCTGGGAAAACCGGTGATGAAGTCCATACCAACTTTATCCCATTTCCACTCAGGAATGGCTAAAGGCTGAAGGGTACCAGCAGGTCTCTGATGCTCTGCCTTAATGCGACGACAAACATCACAGTTAGCAATAAATTGAGCAATTTCTCTCTTCATCCTAGTCCACCAGAACCTCTGCCGTAGGTCCTGATACATCTTAGTGCTACCGGGATGAATCGTGAGATGAGTTTCATGCGCCTCCTTAAGGATCAATTGTCGCAGATGTTGATTCTTGGGAACCACCAGCGATTCTCTAAGAAAACAACACCACGATCATCCATAGAGAAACATCCACCAACTCCTTCTTAATGTTTCTCTTGATCAGAAATTCCGTGTCTGCTTTTGAGCTGCGATAATCCGATCCTCAAGATTAGGTTTAGCCACCAAGGTAGAAAGGAATCCATGAGGAGCAATGTGAAGGTTAAGCTTACAAAATTCGTCATGGAGAAGTGGTTGGCCTGCTTTGCAACATGAGGTTGTTGCAATAGGATTCTGACTTAGCGCGCCGGCCATGACATTAGCTTTGCCTGGAGTGTAAGTAATCTCTAGATTATAATCCGAGATCAACTCCAACCAACGTCTTTGCCTAAGGTTCAAATCTGGTTGGGTGAAGATATACTTGAGACTCTGGTGATCGGTGTAGATCTCGCAACGTTTACCAAGGTAATGTCGCCAGGTCTTGAGTGCATAGACTACGGCTGCAAGCTCTAGATCATGTGTAGGATAATTCTCCTCTTGTGGATGCAACTGTCGAGATGCATAGGCAATCACAAGACGATCCTGCATAAGAATGCAACCTAGTCCCTGCCGTGAGGCGTCACAGTATATAACAAAGTCCTTCGTGAAATCAGGTGGCACAAGTATGGGAGCAGAAGTCAGGCGTCTTTTCAGTTCTTGAAAACTGTACTCACACTATGGGGACCACTCAAACTTTTTATCTTTCTTGAGAAGTTCCGTGAGGGGTTTAGCTACTTTGGAGAAGTTTTCAACAAAGCGGCGACAATAGCTGGCTAGACCAAGGAAACTCCTAACTTGTTTAACGGTTTTAGGTGGAGTCCAATCAAGAACGACCTGAACTCTCTCGGGATTGACAGCAATGCCCTTAACAGAGATCACGTGGCCTAGGTAGGTCACTTCTGGCAACCAAAATTCGCACTTGGAGAACTTGGCATAAAGGCGGTGCTCTCTGAGTTTTTCTACACAAGCCTAAGATGTTCGACATGCTCTTCCTCGTTCTTCGAGTAAATAAGAATATCATCGAGGTAAACGACGACGAACTTATCTAAGTACTCCATGAAGATCGAGTTCATCAAGCGGGAGGACGTTGCTAGAGCATAGGTTAGACCAAAGGACATGACGGTGTACTCGTACTGGCCATAACGAGTAACAAAATCCGTCTTAGGAATGTCCCCATTTCTGATCTTGATTTGGTGGTAACCTAACCTCAAATCCATCTTGGAAAAGATTGAGGATCCAGCAAGCTGATCATACAGGTGGGAAGCGGATATTTGTTCTTTATCGTGACCAAATTAACGGGATGATAATCTACAACCATCCGGTCCGTACCATCCTTCTTCTTGACGAAGAGGACGGGGCAAGCCCAGGGAGAAGAACTAGGATAGATGAAACCCTTTTGCAAGGACTCATCAAGTTGTTTCTTAAGCTCGGCTAGTTCTAAGGGTGCCATCTTGTAAGGTCTCCTAGAAATTGGGGCGGTTCCTGGGATAAGATCTATGATGAACTCTGCATCTCTGTCAGGTGGAACACCTAGGAGTTCCTCTGGAAAGACATCCGGGAAGTCATGGACTACCGGGATATCTTCAAGGTCTGGAAGAGGGCTGGCATTAAGAGAATAGAGCCGACGCCTTGCAACTCTAGTGGAGACGGTGACTATCTTGCCAGATGGGTGTGTAAGCTGAACATACCTGGTGTAACAATCAATCTTGGCATGATGAGCTTTCATCCACTCCATACCCAAGATGATGTTAATATCCGAAGACTTGAGAGATATCAAGGAAGCAAGGAATACAAGTCATCAACATGGATTTCATTGCCATAACTTATCCTAGAGGTTTGCCATTTGGATCCGGGAGTTTGAATAAGTAGCGGGAGGGCATATCACAAAATGACATGTCGTGCAAGCGGGCATAGCTTTCGAAATGAAGGAATGAGGCGCTCGATGTCGAGCAGAACCGATCTTTGGATGACGATTGACAAGGAGTGTACCAAGAACGACATACGGATCATCATGGCGTCTTTAGCTGAGACATGATGCACACGTCCATGTTCATTGGGAGCTTACTTGCACCGATCATCTTGCGTGATGGCTTACTACCACGGCCAGCAGACTTCTCGGGCTGGGGTGGAGCAACACTTGATGCGAGTGCAAATCACAGGCGATGTGGCTGGCTCTCCACACTTGTAACAAATCTTGGAGGTAGGGCGTGGACCCGCATTGGTAGGTGGTCCACCAATAGGCCTGGGTGGTGCATATAAGTGAACCGGTTGAGGCTCCACATAAGATGGTGTCGGTGTGTAACCAGGTGGAAGAGCAGAGTTCGGAACCCAAATCCGGCGCTTCTGAGGACCAGAACCGGAAGAAGATCCCAAATCACGGGTGTGCTTACGAGACTCCTCGTAAGTGAGCTGAGCTGTCTCTGCATTAATGGCCTTGTTCACAAGAGCTTGGAATGTATCACAATGATGCAGGTGGAGATCACGACGCAACTTGGGGTTGAGACCCTTCCGGAACCTAGCCTGCTTCTTGGCGTCTGTGGACACCTCTTCTGAAGCATAGCGGGCAAGGTTCTCAAACTCTCTACTGTAGGCATCAACAGCCATCTTACTCTGGGTGAAACTATAGAACTCTTCTCTCTTGCGATCGATGAGGGCCTCAGGTATGTGATGCTCGCGAAAAGCCTCAGTGAAATCCCTCCAGGTAGAAATCTGGCCAGCTGGAAGCATAGCCTCATAGTTCTGCCACCAAAGACTAGAAGGACCTTCCAAGTGGTATGTGGCATAGGTGACCTTGTCATCTTCAGCTACGTTCGCGGAACGCAGCTTATGAGTGATGCTATGGAGCCAGTCATCTGCATCGAGTGGCTCAATGGAATGATGAAAGGTGGGTGGGTGCAAGCGGATGAAGTCATGAATGGTCACAGATCCTTTGAACTGATGTGTGGTGTTCTCCTCGTTACGTGCCAACAAGCGGTTAGACTCACGCTTGTTTCTCTCCATCTCTAACATGAACTCTGCCAACGAAGGTTGGTCGGGAGGATCCTCATCCCTACCATCTCCGTGGTTCTGGCTACGAGCAACAGAACTTCGTTTAACTGATGACATCCTGAGAAACGAAACCAAGGACGGATCAGCATCAACTATAGACTATAGAATGTAGGACAAGGAAAATAGTAACTCTCAAACTCCTAGGGCAATTCCGGCAGCATAACGGTAGTAAAATGCCCAGAATGAGACATCCTGCTAAAATGGGGTAGTAACATACTCAACATCATCACTCAAGGTTCTGAGATCATACTAAACAGACTACACCGGAAGTACTCGAAAACTGGGGTATGACTCTGATCAACCAATCCTATGGGACTACGGAGTAGTAACACGTGATCCTGATAGATAGAAGAGGAAGCCTAGTTCCTTAACCCCGTAGGAAAGATAGGATGACTCAGATCAGAAGGCCATGAGGTATAAGGAGTAAAAAGAGCCTTACATTCCCTTCCACAATCAATTCCCCTATATAACTAAAGAATTTCTAGACTCAACTTCGACCAGGTTGGATTGGAAATCCTACAGGCAGTCAGGCTCTGATACTAAAGCTGTCAGGACCCCGATTCTAAGTCACACCGATCTAGCCTGTAACACCTCATATCACTTTGAGGCCTCACGCACGGTATTCCCACACGGGTGTCGCCTTACCATGGCCCGTGACCGTTTGCGCCTTTTGGCTCACATATATGATAGTGTCGCTAGCATCCATATGACAGAGAACCCGGGCCGACATGACTAGTCGTGAACCCAAAGTGGCACTAACTTATGGGGACAGGCATACATGAATCAACATTGAGCATGTCGGTCAGCAGCGTGCGAATCCGGGCTGTAGCACTGGGCTAACAGGACTCCGGGAACCCGGGCTGTAGCGGACTACCATGGCTTGATGGAAGCACTAGACTACATTTCCCCATAAGAGAGGCTACCAAGGATAGACAACTAGGTTGTCGGATCCCACACATAGCAATACACGTTACACATAAGCATAACATGCAAGTATGTGTTGTACAACATGGCATCACAACATAACGCAAACTCATATAGATAAAGGCCCAGAAGAGCCACATAGCATTAAATACAAACAGGGGTCACATGACCAATCATTCAGAGCATACAAGCAACGGAAGTAGTACATGTCTGAGTACAGACAACTACAAAAGGAAAAGGCTGAGAAGCCTGACTGTCTACAAGACCCTCCCAAGGGTACAAGATCGTAGCTGAGGTAACAAGCTACTCGTCGAAGTCCAAGCGGAACTACTAGTAAGACCGAAATATCCGCTGCAAAAACATAAATAAAGCAACGTGAGTACAAAGGTACTCAGCAAGACTTACATCATATCCTATCATACATGCATTTGTATCAAGAAGGTAATGTGGGGTTTAGTTGCAGCAAGCCAGCTTTGACTCGATGGATATCCTGTTCTCGACTCGAGAAACTTCTTTGAGGTGAAGCAAGCGCTTTGCAGTCCACTAATCACCACATCAATACACTACTATGGATTCATTCCCGTCTCCCTACGAGAAGGCCATCCATAGCACTCACACTTGTCTTGAGCATTTTAGAGTATCCACTTCAAGGTTTCTATGTACCACGTAAGCATCCAAGAAGTCCATAACCGTGGACCCGGCTATTCGAATAGATCATGTTAATCCTGCAGGGGTGTACTTCTTCACACACGCTCTTGCCACTTACCGCCATGTACACATCATGTATCTCGGCAAGCTTCAAGCGGAAGCCTAGCGAGGGTGTCAGTCATGACCTGACTAACCACACGAGACTCTAGTCCAGGTTTATCGCCTATTCGTGTTCCATCCGCAAGGAGATCCGGCCGGGTTGTCGCTCACGGCCCCAAACGATGTGTGCAGGGTTCCCAAGCCCAACTCGCCGGATGGTTCTACGCTTGGTACACCGTACCACTTGTGCCTAGTCTGTCCCAAGCCACCCTGGCCGGGTGCCACTTGGTAGACTACTAACACTACCTACAAACACCAGAAACTAGTTGCGACTCCTGGACAGAGACCAAGTTGGATAATAAGTCGAGAGGGCTTGGAGCGCCCGGAGCCCAATGTGTGGTAGTATCGAGCCATTGGACAACATACATAGAACTCAGTGCTTAAGGATGGTTCCAGTGAGACAACTCACCATGTACTCCTACATGGCCCCTCACCGCTACCTTTACCAAATCATATTCACACACTTAACTCTCAGCATCAGAACATAGAACACTGCACTCCAATTCATTCCCAATGAACCAGACCTGACACACTCTAAGCAATAGCAAGCATGGCATGGTAGGAACACAACAATGGCTTCAATCAACTCCTACACATGCTAGTGGGTTTCAACTATTTACTTTGGCAATGACAGGTCATGCAGAGGAATGGGTTCAACTACCGCATCACAAAGTAGCAGTTGAATCGTTGTTGTCCTAATGCAATAACTGAGAGCAGGAGCGAGAGAGTAGGATTGTATCAGAATGAACAAGGGAGTTTGCTTGCCTGGTAGATCAACAGGGGGGCACTGCTCCTCTGACAGGTACTCTGGATCGGTCTCCGGAGCAGGACCTGTCGAGAAGGAACGGTGTCGGCAATCAATACACAAGCATATGCAACAATATGATGCATGAACATGGCATGTAGATGTGATGTTGTTTGAGCTAATGCAACTAGTATTCATTTGGTTGAAGTCCATCTGAACTAAAGGTTCAAATGCATCTCCAAAGTAAGTCCTTTATAAATGCCATGTCAGGACCCCGATTCCAAGTCACATCGATCTAGCCGGTAACACCTCATATCACTTTGCGGCCTCACGCACGGTATTCCCACGGGTGTCGCCTTACCATGGCCGGGACCGTTTAGCCTTTTGGCTCACGTATATGATAGTGTCGCTAGCATCCATATGACGAAGAACCGGGCCGACATGGCTAGTTGTGAATCAAAGCGGCACTAACCCATGGGGACAGGCATACATGAATCACATCGAGCATGTCGGTCAGCAGCGTGTGAATCCGGGCTGTAGCACTGGGCTAACAGGACTCCGGTAACCCGGGCTGTAGCAGGCTAGGCAGGACTCCGGATGTCACCGCGTGACATTTCTCGAAGGACGGAACCTTTGGAGCGAAGTGAAACACATGCCGGCCATCAAGTGTCGAGCGGTAGTCTGGGCTAGCAGGACTCCGTGAACCGGTCAGTAGCGGACTACTATCGCTCAGGAAGCACTAGACTACATTTCCCCATATGAGAGGCTGCCAAGGATAAACAACTAGATTGTCGGATCCCACACATACCAAGCATTTCAAACATACACACAATATGCTCAATATGTGTAAATACAACATGGCATCACAACATAACTCTACGACTCAAATATTTATTCATTAGGCTCCGAGGAGCGAGATATTACAAACATGGGTCTCATGACCCAACACTCAGAGCATACAAGCAACAAGCACAAGCGGAAGTTTAACATGTCTGAGTACAGACATCTACAAATGAGAAAGGCTGAGAAGCCCGACTATCTACCATATCCTGCTGAGGGCACAAGATCGTAGCTGAGGTAACAAGCTAAACGTCGAAGTCAACGCGGTACTACTAGCGAGACTGAAGTCTCTCTGCAAAACATAAAATAGGCAAACGTGAGTACAAATGTACTCAGCAAGACTTACATCAGATCTAACTACATATGCATCAGTATCAACAAAGGGGGTGGTGGAGTTTGACTGCAGGAAGCCAGCTTTGACTCGGTGGCTATCCTCAACTACGACTGCAAGTAACTCTTTTGAGGTGGCGCACACGAGTCCACATATTCACCAATCAATACACCACTATGGATCCGCTCCCGTCTCCCTACGAGAACGCCATCCATAGCACTCACGCTTATCTTGCGCATTTTAGAGTATCCACATTCACTTGTCTATGAACTATGCAAGGGGTCCATGTTTCCATATCCGAGGAATCCGGCTATTCGAATAGATAATGATAACCCTGCAGGGGTGTACTTCTTCACACACGCTCTCGCCACTTATCGCCCTGTACACGTCATGTACCTCGGCAACCTGACTAACCACACAAGTCTCTAGTCCAGGTTTATCGCCTATTCGGGTTCCATCCGCAAGGAGATCCGGCCGGGTGTCGCTCACGGCCCCAAGCGATGTGTGCAGGGTTCCCAAGCCCATCTCGACGGGGTTCTACGCTTGGTACACCGTGCCATGGTGCCTAATCTGTCCCAAGCCCACATGCAGGGTGCCACTTGGTAGACTACTAACACTACCTACAAACACCGAAACTAGTTGCAACTCACTGGACGGAGATCAAGTTTATTAATAAGTCGAGAGGGTCGAGTTACCGGAACCCAATGTGTGGTAGTAACTGTTCATGGATCACAAACACAGAACTCAGTTCCTGAGGACGGCTGCAATGAGACAACCCACCATGTACTCCTACATGGCCTCTCACTGTTACCTTTACCAAATCTTGTTCACACACTTAGCTCTCAACAGTTGGACATGTTCACCACTTTCCAATTCATTCCCGATGAATCAGACCTGACACAACTCTAAGCAATAGCAGGCATGACAAACAAGCATGAATGAGTAGGCACATCAGGGCTCAAACAACTCCTACTCATGCTAGTGGGTTTCATCTAATTACTGTGGAATGACAGGTCATGCAGAAGATAAAGGGGTTCAGCTACCGCAGCAAGTAACACATGAGTCGTTCTTGTCCTAATGCAGTAAAATAGAGCAGGAGCGAGAGAGTGGGATTATATCGGAATGAACAAGGGGGTTTTGCTTGCCTGGCACTTCTGAAGATTATATAGTTCTTTAATAGTGTCATCGATCTCATCGTCGAAACCACGTCTATCGAGAGGGAACAACCACCTTCAAACAAGAAGAAACACAATCAATGCAATGCACAAACAAATGAATGACATGTCATGTTAAGGAACTGAATTGACCTAATGCAGCAGTAAGCCAAGTTAATTGAAGTGGAATTCAAACAAGGTTAAATCCAACTCCAAATGCTAGTTCATAAATTGCCCTAATCATGATTCATCCTATTCAGTGAGGTTAACTTGTTCAATCATGCATGAAAGTGGTTCAGATGAATAGATTGGAATTTTCTGATCATTTTTCATATATAATTTATTTCATTTGGAGTTACGGTTGAATTTATATGAATTTTACAAGTTTTAAACATTTTCTGGAATTTCTAAGTATCTAGAATTAAACTAATTCCAGAAAATGAATTACTGCGTCAGCGCTACATCATCATGACTGCAGCGAGTTAACGAGGCAGTCCAGGTCAACTGACTAGTGGGTCCCGCGTGTCAGTGATAGACTAACTAACCTAATTAAAATTAACCCTAACTAACTTGGTTAGCCGGGCGGGCCCACTGACGCCGATGACCTGTGGGGGTCAAATCCTGGTCAGCAGGGGCTAATCCACCGGGCTCGTCGCCGGTGGCAACAGCGCGACGGAGGCTCGGGTTCGCTCTCCCAGCGCCCAAGCAAGCGGCGGAGGCACCATGGGAGCTGGAGCTCACCGCATCCATCTGTCTGCGATAGGGGCTGGGGTGGCCCGAGCTCGCCGGAGGCAAGCTCGCGGCTGTGGCCGGAGTTCGGGCCAGCATGGGCGCGGGGCTGCAGCTCGATTTAGAGCGAACGAAGAGCACGGGCAGGGGCTACGGGGCAGCAGGAACTCAACCGGGTGCTCATAGGCGGCGTTGGCCCACCGTAACGACGGCGGCGACATTCGCGGCGGCGGCAACTTTTGGCGGAGGTGGGGAACGGAGCTAGAGTAAGAGCGCGAGCAGGGGAGGAGGGGGTCGGTTCGTGAGCTCACAGCGGTTGCAGCATGCGTCTCGATGGGCTCGGGGAAGGTCGGACGGCGTCGGGGCATTACCGCGATCTCGGAGACGGAGTTGAGGACGACGGTGGTGGCGGCGTTCGGGCACCGGCGTTGCGTGACTTCGATGGAAGGACGAGGGAGTCTTCGCGGATCACGAGGCGTGTCTAGGGCATAGGGGAGGCCAGTGGTAGCGGCGAGCAGCGACAGTGGCGGCGGCTCCGTTCGGTGGCTGCTGCGAGAGAGAAGCGAAGGAGGAGAGAGAGTGCAGCGAGTGAGGAAAGGCGAGAGGGGCTTGGCGTCTCTAAGCGAGATTGGGTTGACGGAGAGCGCGACACGATGAAGCGAGAGGTGGTGGGCGGTCGAGTAGCAGCGTCGACGACACGCGACGCCCCTCTGGCGCAAGGAGGAGGGTGGCCTTGCACGGCCAGTGGGCGGCCAGTCTGAGTAAGTGGCACAGGGCCTCTTCTCTCTCTCTCTCTCTCTTTTAATTGTTTTTTTTTTCTAATTTTCTGTAAACTTTGTGGCTTTACTAAAAATACTATAACAGATCCAAAAATCATAAAACTGCTCAATGCCACTGTTTGGAATATAACAAACATCAACCATTTTAGTTTATGATTATTTGAGCACTTAAACTATTTATTAGCATTAAATGCCCAAATGCACATACCTTATCAATTACTCCAGTGACCAAATATGTCATGAAAAATGTGCAGCACCTCTGGTTATGGTTTATAGCATTTTTCCAGAAATGATGAACATTTTCTAAAGCCATTTGGATTCACTGAAAAATATTTTTGGTTGAACCTATTTGAATTCCTTTAATGCTAGGGTTTAGGCAATCCCCATCTCAAAATTCCTTTGAAATCAAACATGATGCATGGATGCAGATGCCACTAATTACAACCAATTCTGGGGCTGTGACAACTCACCCCTACTAAACAAGAATCTCGTCCCGAGATTCAAGACGTGAGGTAAGAAGACAGAGGGGATACAAAGATAACTTGATCTCCATGATCCAACTGTCCTTCTCAAGATGTTGACGCATTGCTTCATATTGATCTTGGCGTCTTTGCTTTGAGATCTTCACTCGACACGACAACGAGAAGAGAGGGAAACCCTACGAGATTTAATTTTCTTGAAGATCGAGCAACTCAAGATCAGTTCATGGAGTGAGACGTAAGAACATCTCTTGAGTTGAGACACCAAACACACATTAGGAATGATGGAAAAGAAACGGATGACGAAGGTTCAAATTGGTAGGCAACCATTCCACGCTTAAGTAAAATGGTGCATGGTTTCAAAGTAACAAGGAGATGATTGCCATGATTCCATAACGGGACACCTTAGGAAAGGTGACTCGTAGAGCTGTGCCCTTAGGTGGCAAAAAGAATTACTTTTGATTCAGAGATCATTGAAACTCTTATACCAACCTAAGGCAAATTCACAAACGATCGTTTGAAGGAGTTCGAAAGGATGACATACTCGGACTAGAATGGATGATATGGACTACCTTGTTGAAGACAACGCAATGAATGATTTTGCTTATCATCAGAAATGGATGGGACCCATGGTAGGACCACTTTTGAAGATGATCCCAAACAACAATTACTGAGAGGGCAGCCCATGGTTGGATGGCACAATGGCGGTGCAAGCTAGGGACAAGGTGCTAATGCTGGAAATGTTCCAACCATCATATCTGCCTGAGATTCAGAACTGGTTGGTGTCAGGATAATCCAGACTCATCAAGTCTAGAAGGAAAAATGAAAGTTTGCAACGCAAATCAACGAGATGACGTTGCGACACTCTCAGGGCAATGAACCACGATAGCAAGCTCGAAAACATGAGCGGGTTTTGCTACAACATGTGAACACGTTGTCCCAGACAAGCATGACCACATGGTAGTCTTACAACAAAACACTACCGAGTTCAGGTGGGGAACCATCATCAAGGATAACGAAGTCCTTGCATAAGGCATGCTCTTAAGAAGGAACTTCTCCTCCTTGAACAAATCAGTTAGTGGCCTGGTGTGCTAGGGATACATATAGAATGAAGGTTGCAAGTCTCCAAACCATAGAATACTTCGCACGTATGCATGACCGACTTGGGATGGTTCTAGAGGTAACAAAAACAATCTTTCTCGAACTCATGGCGGCAACTTACACCTAAAGCACATGAATTCGAGGAAGTCACTTCTTCCATCCAAGCATAAGCTTCATGAACGGAACACGAAGGCATTGCTTACAAAGTTTCCAACACTAGGTTGATGTTCAACATGAATCATGGGGGAGACAAAATGCTACTGATGGGCTCAATAACAACTCATCGGAATTTCCATACCACTGGACTTCCACCATCATGTGAACACGGTGATAGCATTGGTCATACCAAAATATGTAATGGTGTATGCTCGAGGAATCAACCACGAGTAAGACAACATTACGAACATCATTTATTCTGATTTGACTTGACGATGGACCATACTCAAGTCAAAGAATTGATATGACAATAGGTCCAACAACTGATCACGAGGACCATTCGATGGAGATATCGTCTCTCTTCAACACACACACACACAAGGATATCTCATAGAACGAACTAAGTTAGGCAAGCGTTTATCTTCCAACTCTCCAAGTTGTCATTTAGCTTAACCAACTAGCTCAGGGGTATCCAACAAGGATTCTTGGAGAAGGGGTGGTTTACAAGAAACCAACTTGATCACGAACTTAACATAACGGTCAGGCGACAACCTGGTAGCACTTCCAAGAAGATATTTGGAAAGTCACAAACCACCGATACGTTATTAAGATCGAGAACAATCTTGCTTTTCAGGGCAAGACGATATGATCAAATAAGCAAGAGATTGAATAATCCTAACTCATTGATCGAAGGGTGCACCAGAAATAAGGATTAGGTAGCACGATCAATCTTAGTATGATGATTTAATAACCAACATGCTAAGAATGAGAATATTGTCCATTAACTACCAAGCAACGAGGTTGCTAGGAGTATCGATTTCACACATCAAAATTCACTTGTCGGCATTCCAGTTACATCAACACGGGACCGAGGAATGAATAATGATGGCGAGAAGTATCACTGCGTCAAGAATTCATGAGAAATGGTGCAATTCTCATGACAATCCTAACATAAAGGGGGTAATACTCCGAGGTAGAACAGAATCAAAACCTGGATTGGCATTTTGATCTGCGGAATACAACTGCTTTGACCCAATCCTAGATATGGATGAGGTACTGGAGTTTGTTTCTCCAAGTCATTCAGGATAGAATGGCTTGACGGACCACAAGAGTAATAGGCATCGATAAACGAATGCACGCATACCCTTGGCTATTAATTGATAGACGCGGGTCAGAATACAACTAAGGAGGAACAACTCGAGAAACATATAACTTTCTAAGTTGTGGATGCATAGGTTAGTATGTCGAATCAAGTTCAACAGGTTTCTTCCGGATAACCTATGCAGAAAACACAAAACATGGCTAGATTACTAGATGACTCCCTGAAACACCTAGGGTCATAGTACTAACTCCAACATATATGTCGAGGCAATAGGGTACCTCAACTCACCGATTAGTGTGCTTAATCTGGCCCAAAAGGACATCAGGAACGGGAGGAAGGAATTTGCAAATGCATCGGATAGTTTAGAAACCTGGGATGACTCGGACAACATAACGGCTGTGAATGCTCAAAATGATTTGAGACATCCTGCAAAAATGGTGGCATGACCACTCAACATCACAATATCAAGGTTCTGAGACCAACTATGAACATACGGAAATAATAGAAACAGAGGTCTCGATGGCTCAAGCAGCAGAGGGGCTAGAGGGCGCCAGAAGGGCAGGGCTGAGGGGGTTCGACGACGGGGCTCACAGAGGTCTCGATGGCGTCGTCAGCGAGCTCGGGGAAGGCCGGATGGCGGCGTGGCGGTGAGGACGATCTCCGGCAGCCGGAGGCGAAGATGGTGATGTTGACAGCGTTCCAGGGCTTCCCGCGTCAGTGGCTCGACGGAGAGGTGGACGACAACGTGGCGGAGCTTCTGAGCTGGTCGGAGAGGCGAGGGGGAGGCGGTAGCTACGGTAACGGCGAACGGCGGCGATGGTGGCACTCGGCCTTGAGAGAGAGAGCGAGGGAGAGGGGAACGAGAGAGAGTGAGAGGGTCCCGGGGGGCGCGTGGTGTCGTTTGGGCATTCCAGGGCGACGAGGAGGAGAAGCAGGAGTTGGCGGGGGACGTCGCCCCGGCCGGACGCGTGGCCGCGCGCGCCGGCGCGTGCCCCTGTCCTCCTGGCGCGAGGAAGGGGACGACTAGAACGGCCAGCTGGCTGGGCCGGCCTGCTGGGCCGCTGGGCCAGGCCACGGGTAAGTTCAGGTAAGCGTTTTTCCATTTTTGTTTCTGTTTTCTATTTTTCTGACATTTGTTTTGATTTAATAAAATACTAAATCTTTTTATTTACTTCTGTCAGTTTTTGTAGGAACTAGTTGGATTGCTCCAAAACTCCTCACCAATTAACAGAAGTTTTGGACATATATTATAGATATAACAAATATATATCCAAAGCAAATAATTATTTATTAATTCCAATTGCCCAAAATAAATACTTATGAGCTCCTAAAAATATTGGTTTGATTCTCATATCTGTCCAATATTTTCAGAGAGCAATATGAGCATTTTCTTAGACCCTTTTGGAGCAATTTTTATCTAGGTCATTTCCAGAAATGATTTTGACGGTTTCACAAATCCCCATTTCAAATTTAAATGGAATTTAAACATGATGCACACATGACTAGCTAGCCTCGAGCATACCAGAACTAGGGATGTGACATGCAGTTTCGCATTCCGGCGACCAAATGGGCGGCGGAGAGTATATACGCGTAGCTGGGAGCAAGCCGCAGCGCCTGGTGGCGGTGGTTGGGCTCAGGGTTGCCGGAAACGTCGCCGGCGACGAGCTGTGCGGCTGCCGGAGCTCGGGTGAGGTCGAACCCGAGGCTACGGGGCACGGCGAGGCGCGTGGAGTAGTGCTACGGGATCCTGCGAGTGCGGTGAGTGCATTGGTCACGGTGGTGTGGCCGGTGGGTGGCCGGAGTCACGTCGGCGACGAGCTCGGCGGCGGCGGGTGCGGGTGAACATGGTGCGGTGCATGCGGTGTAGGATAGAGTTAACGGAGAGGGGGAGGATGGAGCTGAGCTCACGGCGATTGCAGCAAGCGTCGAAGCGGCCTCGGAGAAGTCCGGAGCTGAGCGGGGCGACGATGGCGATCTCAGCTGCCGGAGTTGGGGAAGACGGGGGCGGGGGTGACTCCAGAGTGGGCTAGCGCTCGGGGCTCGGCCTGCTCGACGTAGTCGACGACGGCGGAGCGAACGGACACAGCGACGAGGCACGGGGACGACGGCGGACGCGGTTATCATAGTGGCACGAGCGCGGCAGCCTCAGCCATGGTGCGGGAGAGCGAGGGAGAGGAGCTAGGGAGGAAGAGGCATGTCTGCGAGCTCGGGGGAGGAGTGGGTGACCGACCCAGGGCGGCAGAACGGCGAGGGAAGGAAGCAGGGCGGCGGACAGCTGCGTGGCGCGCGCTGGTGCCGGCGTCGAGCACCTGCCTGCCTGCCTGGCCGAGCCAAGCAGCTCGCTGGAGCGGTGGCTGGGCTGGGCCAGCAGGTAGGCCTGCTAGGTGGGCGCCAGGTAAGCCTCTCTCTCTCTCTCTCTCTCTCTCTCTCTCTCTCTCTTTTATTTCCCGTTTTCTATTTCATTTATTCTGTTTTGAATTAGTAAAAATACTAATCCAATTTATAAAAACCTGAAAATAATGGTGGGCAGTGTTTGGATTATTTCCAACAACCCAAAACTAGTTTCAGGATTATTAGAGCATTTAAAAATATTTATAGGATTTAAATGCTCCAATTCAAATAGGATATGAGTTAATTCAGAGATCCAAAATGGCCTAAAATATGTGCATCATTTTTGTTAGAGGTGCTGGACCAATTCAAAATTGATGAACATTTCTAAAGGAAGTTTGGGATCATTGAAAAGATTTAAGTTTGAACCTAGTTGAATTCCATTTGCTGCTAGGGTTTATTATCCCCCATTTCAAGTTTAACTGAAATTTAAACATGATGACATGGATGAAGATGCAACTAATTACAAACAAAGATCTAGGGCTGTGACAACTCACCCCCACTAAACAAGAAACTCGTCCCGAGATTCAAGACGTGAGGTAAGAAGACAGAGGGAGCACAAACTATCACAGTCTTCAAGGTCCAGGTTGCACTTCATAAGAACGTTGACACGATCACCATCTTTGTCTTGATTTCTTGCTCTGAGAACTCCAACTAACATGACAATGAGAGGAAAGGGAAAACTCCAGAAGGATCGATCTTCTCGAAGATCGAACAACTCAGGATCACTCATCGAGTGAGACATTGAAACATCTCTCGAGCTGAGACACGAAACACATCGAGAGGGATGGAGGAACAAGCGACGGGGTTTGATTTGGTGGCAACAATTCCACTCTTAGAAAGATGGTGGATGGTGTCAAGGTGGCGAGGAAATAATTGCCATGATCCCGTAACGGGGCACCTTGGAAGAGATGACTCGTTGGACTGTTCACTTAAGTGGCAAAAAGAATTACTTTTGATCCATAGATCATTGAAACTCTTCATACCATCTTAAGGAAATTTATAATTGATCGTTTGGCGGAGTTCAAAGGAATGGCATATCCGGATTTGAATGGATGATGTGGACTACCTTGTTGAAGACAACGCGATGGATGATTTTGCTTGTCATCGAAAATGGATGGGACCCATGGTAGGACCACTTTTGAAGGCGATCCTGACCAGAGATTACCGAGAAGGGTAGTCCATGGGAAATTGGCGCAATGGCGGGCAAGATGGGAACAAGACGCAACTGATGGGAATGTTCCAACCATCATATCTGCCTGAGATTCAGATCCGATTGGTGATGGGATACTTGACTCAAAGATGTCGAAAGAAAGTTTGCAACACGATTCGACGAGATGGCATTGCGAGATTCTCGAGGAATGAACTAAGATAGCAAGCTCCAAAACATGAGCTGGTTCTGCTAAACACATGTGAACACGCTGTCCCAGACAAGCATGACCACATGGTAGTCTTACAACAAAACACTACCGAGTTCAGGTGGGGAACCATCATTGGGGATAACGAAGTCTTTACGCAAGTCCATGGATTAGATCCCATGCATAGACTTCTCTTCCTTGAACAAATCGGTCAGTGGCTTGGTGTGCTAGGAAATACATATGGAATGGAGATGATCAGTCTATCAAACCACAGAATACTTTGCACATGCTTGACTGACTTGGGATGATTCCAGCGGGAGCAAAACAAACTTTCTCGAATTCACGGCGGCAACTTGCTTCAAATGCACATGAACTAGAGAAAGTCACTTCTTTCATCCAAATATATACCTCATGAATGGAACACGAAGGCAATGCTTAAAAAGTTTCCAACACTATTTAATGTTCAACATGAATCACGAACGAGATGAAATGCTGCTGATGGGCTCAATAGCAACTCATCGGAATTTTCCATATCACTGGACTTCCACCATCATGTGAACACGGTGATAGTATTGGTCAGACCAAAAGGTATAACGGTGTATGCTCGAGGAATCAACCACGAGTTAGACAACATTACGAATATCATTGGTTCTAACTTGATTTGACGATAGCCCACACTCAAATCAAAGTGTTGACAAGGTAATAGATCCAACAACTGATCACGAGGACCAATCGACGGAGATATCATCTTTCTTCAACACACACACACACACACAAGGATATCCCTTAGTGAAGAACTAAGTGGATTAAGCTTTTATCTTCCAACTCTCCAAGTTGTTATTTGGCTCAACCAACTAGCCCAGGGGTATCCAACACAGATTCTTGGAGAAAGGGTGGTTCACAAGAAACCAACTTGATCACGAGCTCAACATTACAGTCAGGTGACAACCTGGTAATACTTCCGAGAAGATATTCGGAAAATCACGAACCACCGGTATGTTACTAAGCTCGAGAACAACCTTGCTTTTCAGGGCAAGATGATGTGATCAAATAAGCAAGGGATTGAATAATCCTAACTCATTGATCGAAGAGTGCACCAGAAATAAGGACTAGGTAGCACAATCTATCTTAGAATGATGATTCAATAACCAACACGCTAAGAATGAGAATATTGTCCATTTACTACCAAGCAACGAGTTGCTCAGAGTATTGATTTCGCGCATCACAGTACACTTGTCGGCATTCCGGTTACAATAACACGGGAACCGAGGAATGAAAAATGATGGCATGAAGTATTACTGCGTCAAGAATTCATAAGAGGTGGTGCAATTCTCATGACACTCTTGACATAAAGATGGTAACACCCCAAGGTAGAATAGAACAAAGCTGGATTGGCATTTGATCTGCGGAATACAACTGCTTTGACCCAATCCTAGAAATGGACAAGGTTCTGGAGTTTGTTTCTCCGAGTCGTTCCAGAATAGAATGGCTTGATGGACCACAAGAATAATAGTCATCGATGGACACGGTTGCACAACTACTCCTGTCTATCAATTGATAGACGGGGGTCAGAAGACAACCAAGAGGGACAACTCAATGAACATATAAGTTTTCGAGTTGTGGAGGCATGGGTTAGTATGCCGAACAAATTCAACATATTTCTTCCGGATAACCCATGCAGAGAGGTAGAACTGGCAGATTCACAATTATGAATGGAGAACTCCTCAAGAGTACTCTGATTGTGATCCTTCGGTTCAGTGAGGAACTTCTGCCATAAGCGGTTCATAGTATTTGGAAGAAGGAAATACCACAGGCCTCGAGGACTAATGCAAAGGTTACTAATAACCTAAAGGAACGAGCAAACACTATCAACATGAAGTAGGTAGGGTGAATCTCGGGTTCAAGAACCCAGGAATAGAATACCTACTAACTAATAACATCACGGGATGCTTTCGGGAATAATGGCCAGAAGCATCACACCGGAACACAAAACATGGCTAGATTACTAGGTGACTCCCTAAAACACCTAGGTTCATAATAATAGCTCCAACATATATGCCAAGGCAGCGGAGTACCTCAACACACTAATTTGTGTGATTAATCTGGCCCAAATGAACATTAGAAACGGAGAGAAGGAATTTGCAAATGCATCAGACTATTTAGAAATCTGGGATGACTCGGACAGATAACGATCAGAAATGCTCAAAATGATTTGAGAGATCCTGCAAGATAGTGGCATGACCACTCAACATCACAATATCAAGGTTCTGAGACCAGCTATGAACATACGGAAGTAGTAAAAACTGAACTGAGATTTGAAACTATCAATTCTATAAGTCTATGGCTTTGTAACACGTCATCCTGATAGATAGATGAGAAGGCCTAGTTCTTAAACCCCGTAGAAGAGAAGAGGATGACTCAGATCAGAAGGCCATGAGATAAAGGAGTAAAAAGAGCCTTACGTTCCCTTCCACAATCAATTCCCTTACATAACTAAAGCATTTCTAGACACAACTTCGACCGGTTTGGCTTGGTAATCCTACAGGCAGTCAGGCTCTGATACCATCGCTGTCAGGACCCCGATTCCAAGTCACATCGATCTAGCCGGTAACACCTCATATCACTTTGCGGCCTCACGCATGGTATTCCCATGGGTGTCGCCTTACCAGGGCCCGGGACCGTTTGCGCCTTTTGGCTCACGTATATGATAGTGTCGCTAGCATCCATATGACAGAGAACCCGGGCCGACATGGCTAGTCGTGAACCCAAAGCGACACTAACTCATGGGGACAGGCATACATGAATCACATCGAGCATGTCGGTCAGCAGCGTGTGAATCCGGGCTGTAGCACTGGGCTAACAGGACTCCGGGAACCCGGGCTGTAGCAGGCTAGGCAGGACTCCGGATGTCACCGTGTGACATTTCCCCGAAGGGAAAGACACAGGAACAATGTGAAACACATGCCGTCCAGTCAAGTGTCCTGAGCAGTAGTGTTGGGCTAGCAGGACTCCGGTGAACCGAGCTGTAGCGGACTACTATGGCTCAAGGAAGCACTAGACTATATTTCCCCATAAGAGAGGCTGCCAAGGATAAACAACTAGATTTTTGGATCCCACACATACCAAGCATTTCAAACATACACACAATATGCTCGATATGTGTAAATACAACATGGCATCACAACATAACTCTACAACTCAAGTATTTATTCATTAGGCTCCGAGGAGCGACATATTACAAACATGGGTCTCTCGACCCAACATTCAGAGCATACAAGTCAAACATATGCGGAAGCTTAACATGTCTGAGTACAGACAACTATAAAGGAAAAAGGCTGAAAAGCCTGACTATCTACCAGATCCTGCCGAGGGCACAAGATCATAGCTGAGGTAACAAGCTAAACATCGAAGTCCAAGCGGAACTACTAGCGAGACTGACGTCTCTCTGCAAAACATAAAATAGGCAAACGTGAGTACAAATGTACCCAGCAAGACTTACATCAGAACTAGCTACATATGCATCATTACCAACAAAGGGGGTGGTGGAGTTTAACTGCAGCAAGCCAGCTTTGACTCGGTGGCTATCCTGAACTACGACTGCAAGTAACTCCTTTGAGGTGGTGCACACGAGTCCACATATTCACCATATCAATACACCACTATGGATCCGCTCCCGTCTTCCTACGAGAACGCCATCCATAGCACTCACGCTTATCTTCGCATTTTAGAGTATCCACTTTCACTTGTCTATGAACTGTTATAGGCAACCCAGAAGTCCTTTACCACAGACGCAGCTATTCGAATAGATGATGTTAACCCTACAGGGGTGTACTTCTTCACACACGCTCTCGCCACTTAGCGCCATTTACACGACATGTACTCGGCAACCTTCAAGCGGAAGCCCAGCGAGGGTGTCGGCCATGAGCTGACTAAACACATGAGTCCCTAGTCCAGGTTTATCGCCTATTCGGGTTCCATCCGCAGGGAGTCCGGCCGAGGTTTCCACTAACGGCCCCGAACGATGTGTGCAGGGTTCCCTAGACACCAAACGGGTGAATCGGTACACCGTGCCATGTGCCTACCGCAACACAGCCCACCCCTAAGGTCAGCGCTGCGTGCGGCCCCTAGCATGCTACAAACACCAGAAACTACTTTGCAACTCCCGGACAGAGGACAAGAGTGGTTAATAAGTCGAGAGGGTCAATTAAGGATCCCAATGTGTGGTAGTAACTGTTTCATGGATCACAAACACAGAACTCAGTTCCTGAGGACGGCTGCAATGAGACAACTCAGTTCCTATGTACTCCTACATGGCCTCTCACCGCTCCCTTTACCAAATCGTGTTCACACACTTAGCTCTCAACAGTAGGACATGTTCACACACCTCCGATTCATCCCCGATGAATCAGACCTGACTCAACTCTAAGCAGTAGCAGGCACGACAAACGAGCATGAATGAGTAGGCACAACAGGGCTCAAACAACTCCTACTCATGCTAGTGGGTTTCATCTATTTACTGTGGCAATGACAGGTCATGCAGAGGATAAAGGAGTTCAACTACCGCAGCAAGTAAGAGATGAATCGTTGTTGTCCTAATGCAGTAAAAGAGAGCAGGAGCGAGAGAGTAGGATTGTATTGGAATGAACAAGGGGGTTTTGCTTGCCTGGCACTTCTGAAGATAGCATTGAGTCTTCATCAGTGTCAACGATCACAACGTCGGTACAACGTCTACCGAGGGGGAACAACACCGGCAAACAAAGAAGTAACACGATCAATGCAATGCACAATATGATGCATGCTATGACATGGCAATATGAATGTGTTTTGGCTAATGCAAGCTAGAACAGATTGAGATGAGTCAATTTGAACCAAAGATTCAAATGCAAACCCATTTTAAGAGGTCATAATAGTGCATTAACTTGTTTCACCTAAACAGCAAGGTTAATGTGTTCTAACGTGGATGAAACCAGTGCAGATGGATAGATTGGATTTTTCTGATCATTTTTCATATATAATTTATTTGATTTGGAGCTACGGTTGATTTTCTATGATTTTTAGAAGTTTTGGTTATTTTCTGGAATTTCCTGTATAAGAAAAATTCCAGTAATTAGTTATTGCGTCAGCATGATGTCGTGGTGACGTCAGCAGGTCAAAGGCGACGGTCCAGGTCAACCCTGACCTATGGGCCCTGCGTGTCAGTAGTTAGTTTAACTAACTAATATTAGTTAGTGTTAACCTAAGTTAATTAGCAGAGCGGGCCCCACTTGTCATAGACTCAGGGGGAGTCAACCTGAGCCCGCCCAGTCAAAGTCAATGGGTCAAACCCGCCGGCGAGGCCAGACGCGGCGGTGGGAGTGCAGTTTCGTGTTCCGGCGACCAAATGGGCGGCGGAGAGTATCTACGCGTAGCTGGGAGCAAGCCGCAGCGTTTGGTGGCGGTGGTTGGGCTCGGGGTTGCCGGAAACGTCGCCGGCGACGAGCTATCCGGCTGCCGGAGCTCGGGTGAGGTCGAACCCGAGGCTACGAGGCACGGCGAGGCGCGTGGAGTAGTGCTACGGGTTCCTGCGAGTGCGGTGAGTGCCTTGGTCACGGTGGTGTGGCTGGTGGGTGGCCGGAGTCACGTCGGCGACGAGCTCGGCGGCGGCGGGTGCGGGTGAACGTGGTGCGGTGCATGCGGTGCAGGAGAGAGTTAACGGAGAGGGGGAGGACGGAGCTGAGCTCACGGCGATTGCAGCAAGCGTCGAAGCGGCCTCGGAGAAGTCCGAAGCTGAGCGGGGCGACGATGGCGATCTCAGCGGCCGGAGTTGGGGAAGACGTGGGCGGGGGCAAATCCAGAGCGGGCGAGCACTCGGGCTCGGCCTGCTCGACGTAGTCGACAACGATGGAGCGAACAGACACGGCGACGAGGCACGGGGACGACGGTGGACACGGTTATCACGGTGGCGCGAGCGCGGCAGCCTCGGCCATGGTGCGGGAGAGCGAGGGAGAGGAGCTGGGGAGGAAGAGGCGTGTCTGCGAGCTCGGGAGAGGAGTGGGTGACCGACCCAGGGCGGAAGAACGGCGAGGGAAGGAAGCAGGGCGGCGGACAGCTGCGTGGCGTGCGCTGGTGCCGGCGTAGAGCACTTGCCTGCCTGCCTGGCCGAGCCAAGCTGCTCGCTGGAGCGGTGGCTGGGCAGGGCCGGCAGTTGGGCCTGCTAGGTGGGCGCCAGGTAAGCCTCTCTCTCTCTCTATCTTTTATTTCCTATTTTCTATTTCTTTTATTCTGTTTTGAATTAGTAAAAATGCTAATCCAATTCAAAAAAACCTGAAAATAATGGTGGGCAGTGTTTGGATTATTTCCAACAACCCAAAACTAGTTTCAGGATTATTAGAGCATTTAAAAATATTTATAGGATTTAAATGCTCCAATTCAAATAGGATATGCGTTAATTCAGAGATCCAGAATGGCCTAAAAATATGTGCATCATTTTTGTCAGAGGTGCTGGACCAATTCAAAAATGATGAACATTTCTAAAGGCAGTTTGGGATCATTGAAAAGATTTAAGTTTGAACCTGGTTGAATTCCATTTGCTGCTAGGGTTTATTATCCCCCATTTCAAGTTTAACTGAAATTTAAACATGATGACATGGATGAAGATGCAACTAATTACAAACAAAGATCTAGGGCTGTGACAATGTACTATTATTTGGAATCAACATCAAGTGTATTCAAAAAATAGAATTCGAGTTCATGTAGTACACATAGTTCATATCTATCTCTATAGTAATCATGTGGTGTGTTATTAAGGTAATACACGAATGATGGTTGAAGTTGGCAACAATCATGATTGTAGATTCTTATTGAAATAGAGAAACGAATTCAAATTTAGTTCGAATTGCAGTGGTAGTATAGACATTTGGAATGCACTAAAATGTTGGTATGAGTAGGTTACATGCATTATACAGCAAAGCGAAAAAAATTAATCGGGCATAACATGGATTCATACTCCCTCCTTCCATCTATATAGGGCGTAATGAGATTTTTAAGACCGCCTTTGACTATTGACAAGATTAATAGTACATGACATGCACAATGTGAAAATTATATCACTGAAAGAACCTTTCATAGACGAAGTTAACGGTGTGCTTTGTGTAAGTTGCATGTCATATATCATTGCTCTAATATTTGGTCAAAGTTAGCATCGAAAAACGCATTAGGCCCTATATAGATGGAAGGAGGGAGTAGCTTTGAATAGCAGTTGTATAGTAAAACGGGGCAAGACTCTCTTTGTGTGGTGTGAATAGTTTTATTTTTTTTGTTTTCTTTTTGGTTGAGGGAAGTGCGAATTGATTTGGTACGTACAAGTACAATATTACTATGCAGTAAAAAAAAGTACAATATTACTACACGTTAGGCTTGTCCCTAAAATTCAACCCGCGTCTTGTTATATCCCGAAAATTCAGATATCGTGCTCCCAAAACTGGCGCCTTCACAACCCGCGCCTTGCTATCCTGAAATTACAACACGCGAAAACTCCCTCCAGCTGCCAAATCCCGACACGCCGAATCCCCTTCTAACCCTGAGCGAAGGGCCGCTAGTTCAAATCGGTGGGGGTACTTTCGTAACACACCCTACATTTTGGACAAGCGCGTCCCTAAGTCATGCTTCACCCTCCCATCGCCCCTTTTAGCCATTCAAATCCCAGGCCGCCATAACCTCTCCGCTCAGCCATGAAACCCCACCCTCCTCCGTCCGCCACGCCACCGCTGCCCAGCCGAGCCTCTTTCCCGACGACGTCGCCCACCGCAACAGCTCGACATCCTCGTCCACCTCCCGGATGAGGATCCGTCGCCCATCTCGCTGTCCCGCCGTTCAGCCGCCCTGTCCTCCACCTCCAAGGAGCTGCTCCGACGATCGCCTCGTCTATCGCGGCTGCTCCATCCCCACAGCGCCGCCTTAAGCTGCTCCACCGGAACCGCAACATCCTCACCGACTCCTCGGACGAAGTCGAGGCCTACTCGGCGCCACCAAAGAGGTTGTACACTCATCGCATTGCACCTTCTCCTTAACTCGACCTCCCGGCGCCGACGGTGCTCCATCCCGCACCGCCATGGAGCGGCTACCTTGAAGCCGGTGCCGCGGGCGACATCTCCACGGCGGCTCTCCCCCAGTGCAAGGCCCCTTCTGCGGCGACGTCCATACCAGCCGGATCTGCTTCTGCTGCTCTGGCTCTCGCTCGCTCGCTCGCGCTGCTGCTTCTCCGGCTCTCGCTCGATCGCTCGCTCGCCCAGCTGCTGCTGCTGCTCTCCCCCTCGCTTGTGCTGCTGCTCTGCTCCGATTAAGCCACACTTGATCGACTGAATCGACTTTTGGGTCACCGATTTTCAGGGGTTGGGGGGCTCACCGGAGTTAAGGAAGAACCACCAGCAAGGGGACGGGGCTCACGGAGAGGTACCCCACTATCTATCTTAAGGTTCGGGGGCCTAGAGGGCTGGCAGGCGGCGGTGGTGAGTTGTTTGAGGCGGCGAGCAGCTGGGGCCGGCGGTTCGGCCGGTGGTGGCAAAGCGCTCGAGGTGTGCAGGTTGAAGATGAACTGCAGGCCCTCCCTAAACTACATGTCAAGTGTCTCTCTGCTACCATTGTGTTCAGTTTCGACAGTAGCATTCAGATTCCACAGTTAATTTTAGTTTTGACAGTTAAGTTCAGAGTCAACAGTTTTTACCTCATCTGTTGTAGTCGTGGTTTTTGGTGATGTTAATTTTACATCCATTTTCATCATCTATTGGAGATGCTATTAGAATCCCACTTGAGATTGACGATGTCTGCCTCTTGTCTTGCTTCAGCCTTGACGTCTTCTGGCTCACCGGAGCTGCTCCAACGACGTAATCGATCCATCACAATAGAGCAGTGCCCTCGACGCCGCCTCACGATTCCTCAGATCTTCCTCCACACCTCCGACAGCCACCTCTGTCTCAACTGCTTCAGCGACCAACCCAATGATGCTGAGGTCGACACAGCTACGGCAAATAGGTTGTACACTTGTTGCGTCACTTATTACTATACATTCACGTCGATCCATTAGGGCTATTTTGGTTCAACGGAAAAATATAGCAATAGGGAATTTTCTAGTGGCACTCTACTATTCAATTATTCATGCATTTTATTGAAAGGAATGAAGCAAAACATCCACCTGGACCTACTTTTCAAAATCCTATGCATGAAAACAAGACCAAGTGCATTAGTGCCAGAATAACATTCTAACTGTACACGCTTTCATATGGTTTCTCTTTATTTTGGCCATGTTTCTTTGCATTCCTCTGCTCTTCCAATTCCTGTAAACCAAACACCCAAGTTGATAGAAATCCAGTGTTTACAAATGCTCTGTTTACCATGTGCATTTTCCTATCCTATTCCGGTGTTTTTCCTATCCCTGCGTTTTAAGAATCATGCAAGCCAAATGAGCCCTTACAGAATTACTTGATTACAGTGCGTGTCGAAGGGAACTTTTTGTGGTTTGTCCTGCTCCTGCCGCGACGTCGTCCACCTCACCTGGGCTGCTCCATCGAGAGAACACCAAACCAGACATCACGACTCCTGACCGTCTTTCACCGCCTCAGATCTCCTTCCCTGCCGCCGGCACGCACCCCAACGACATCACCATCATCGACTCAGCAGATGAACCTGAGGAGTACACGGGTCCACAAGAGAGGTCGCACTCTTTTGTTTCTGCTTATGTTATGCATTGCTTAAACTTACCTGCTACTTTATCGTCCTGTTCAGCTCTTGGACTCCCAACTCAGGTCCAAATTCATGTTCAAACTTGAGTTCTAAATTAGTTGTGGGGCACATATCGAGGCAACAATGAATAGTATGTCTGTCTAATATCTGGTTCACCTAGGGTATGCCTATGTTGTTCATCTTGGGTGGGAAACAAATAGTAAAGCAATCATCATCTGTCTTTTTATTAATTTAAAGCAATCATCAGCCTGCTATCATTATTTTTGGATCCATCCACTCATTTTTACCATCACTCTAAATTTCTGCATGCTCTCCTTACATAATCTCACCATATTTTTTCCTATGCATGTCAGATATTGTACACAGTCATGCTGAACATGTAGAGAAAAAGAGAAGAGTTTTGCGCGGCAATACAATGTCATGCAGACATCGCTCCATGGTGGGTTCAATGGAAAACCCTCCCCACCCCTCTCCAGATTGTAATCCAGAGGAAGATATCTGTTCTAAGGCGGATTCAGATGCCGCTGACCACTCCTATTTACCCCCCAAGGTGTTTTCTCTACCTTCGCATGATGATGTTAGTCATATCATGCATATGTTGCCTTGAAGTGCCTACTTTTGACATCATATATGCCATCTGCTTAGTTTAGAAATGTTTTGTAATGCCACCTGTTTAGTTTCTATATCATATATGGGAATTATGCAGTCTCATGTCTTTTAGCCAGCCATAATATATGTGAAATGTGCAATGCCATCCTGTTTAACAAGGCATCATATACTTGAATGATATCTTGCCCATCCTTTTCTTCATTACATTTCCATTTGTCGACAATGTTTGTACATTAAACTACTCTTCCTGTGAATCAGCCATTTGGGTGGGAGATGGAAAAATCTGGAGGAAAACAAGGCCTTGAGAGCAGCATAGCTACCTGTCAAGCAGATCTCTTGTTGGGTCTCGATAGCTCCTCGAGATGGATTCAGAGACAGATGACCAGTCCTATTCCCCACCGAGGTGTATGCTCTAACTTGGCACGGTTATATCGCTCATATCATGCATACGGTGTCTTGCATTGCATAGTTTAGACATCATATACACAATATTCAACACCATGTTCTTAGTTCGTACATCATATCGAATGCCCTCTGCTTAGCATATAAATCACATATGTGAATTAAATGATGTGATCCTGATTACTTAGATAACATGTAGGTGAATTATGTCATGCGATCCTATTTTGTTATTCATCATATCTTTGAATTATGTTATGCTATGCTATCCAGTTTAGATAGACATCATATATGTGAAATGATGTCATGCTATCCGCTTTAGTTAAACAATATACATGTCAACTATTTCATGCCCTCTTTTTCCACACTATCTATTGCATCTATCTCTCATACAATGTCTGTACATTCAACTATGTTTCCTGTTTATCAGCCATTTGAATTGGAGCGGTGATGCCAGATTCAGCGGAATAAAAACACGGTCTTCAAATAAAACAGTGCTACCTATTGGTGGAGATAGCACCCGGTTGTACATGCACAAGAACCAGCCCTACCACACATAACCCAAACTCTCGCAGATTGTACCCCTCTCATGATGGACAGAGAACCAGCTTCACCCAATCTAACCCCAACCCCAGCCGATAGTAACCCAGTTCCTGTTGACACAGCACCATCTCCACCACAAAGCTCCCAAGCAAGAGCAGTTAGTAAGGAAACTCCAGTGCCCAAAGGGCCAGTACTATCACGGCGAACCCCAGCTCCACGAGTTAGTACGCCTATTCCCGTGGAGGAAGCATAACCAGCCAGTCGTAGTTTAGCATCTATCGCATTTGATGTTGTTAAATCGTATGTGCGTATCTTCCCATCTTGGAAATATTATACTGAAGATGAAGGAAAATGCCGCCAGGTGTGTTTGTCCAGGAGTTATGTGTAAGTAATGTTATTCATGGCAATTACTTTGTTTCGTCCCATACATCCTACCTCCATGATGGTTATAATACAGCAAATTTTCCCATTTTCTCTATGGAGAAGGACCGATTTGAAACTCGGGATGAGGTAACCTGTGCTAATACCTCGCTATCTTCAAGAATGCTTGGTGGCGATCGAATTACTCAAGAAAACGTATTTCACCGCAAAGAAACTCATCAAATTCCCTTACGCTCTCCCGAGACACATTTAATGGACGATGACTGGAACGCTTTGTTCTATAATCGGTCCCGAACCAAGAATGTGGTAAGGTCTATGAGCTCATTTTATATTTTTAAGTATTATATTCTTGCGTCTTCTTCAGACTGCTCATGTAGAACAAGTGCCTAAACCTGAAGAACAACTGTTCTAATTTAAGATTCCATTGCTATCATAGTTCAAAAAAGCGCTAGGCGTTAATTGTGTGTTTTGCCACCGCCTTGCACTTTACTGACCAAAGCGCATGCTTATGCACAGTTATGCACAGATTAAGCGTAGTTATGCGCAATGCATTTTGCCAACGCCTAGAGCCTAGGCGCGCTTAAGCGCTCGCTTAGGCGTGCCTTTTTTAACTATGATTGATTTGCTCTTGTATCATTGTATTTACTCATACAAACTTATTTTTAAATTGAAGGATCCAATCAAAACTCCAATGGCATGGCAGGTATGTTCACGCATGTTTCTTTAATAGGTTTGCTCTTATCAATAGCTCTTTTGATTTCAATTTCAATTGTGTATACAGTTGACTTTCATATCATGCACATTACTAGCATCACAACAGAGCCAATAGTGTTGTTGTACATGTAGACCCGTGGTACCCATCTGAAATCTTGTTGTGTCGTGTAGTTTCCCACGCTTTGTATTCTTTCACTGCTGCTTTGTCTTGAACTGATATGATTTGAACCGTGCCTCTATTTTGATTTGGCAAGACAATGCAAAGGACCATAGGACATAGATATATGTTTGTTTGATGCTTTTATTATGTACTAGTACTTGGCAATAGAAGACTTGGTAGTTTAATCCTGTCCACCTTACTAATGAACTGGTTCACGAAATGAGTTTCATATACTAGTACATGCTAAACTTGTTATTTGTCCGCTTGTTTCTTCTTTTAGAATGCCGATGAATATTGGGGAAGAGTGCCTTATTAAGCAATGGTAAAGGAAGTAATGCAGATAAGGTTCATGATAGTGACACATCCTTGTTGGTATCCAACAAAGCTGATAAAACAGCTAAGGAAGACTATCTTGAAGACAGCGAGACAACCCGAAAGTCCTGTCTTGGTTTAGTGTTCGAGTTCTTCGCCACTACCGCATGCACAAGCTATTCAAACTCACTTCAATCAGTTCTGTTTCTTGAGTCTCAACTACAAGCTGAAAGACATCGATCAGCCGTGCTGCGACAAGAAGCGGAAGGATTGCGAAGTCCCCGGAGCATCAGATGCATACTTTCGGTGCAACGGCAAGCGTTGGAGGATTTTAGCGCCAAACAGACAAAGCTAATCAGCTTGCTGCTTATTGCCGCATGGTGGATACCCAGATAACGCTTTCTTGAGCTCTTACGGGTTGTTTCAGTTATGTTTTGTTTTGCTGCCGCGTTTATTTGCAATCGGTGGCCAATTTTGACGGCCAAGTGTATGTAATATGCTGCTTTGTTCCCTATATTTGCACCGGTGGCGAACTTTGATGCCCAAAGGATGTAATATGTGTAATAGCGTAATAGGCTAGCCATAATTGCTTGCTTATTTATTTCCTTATTGTCTTGTTTAGTTCTTTGCTTGTAGTCACTGCAGTTCTTTTTTCGTGTTTTTCTAGTGGCCACAATAGCCTATTTTTGGTAACTAGGCCAAAATAATCATGGCAACACACGATCGTTGTAACCATGGGCCTCCTGCGCAGTCGTATGATCCATGGGCCTTTGTTCGGCCGTAGGACCATTGGCCTTCTATACGGGCCGTAGGGTCCATCGGCCTTCTATACGGGCCTTAGGGATCAATGGGCCTTCTACGGGCCGTAGGGTCCATGGGCCTTCTACGGGCCGTACTATCCATGGGCCTCATACGGGCCATAGGATCCATGGGCCTTCTACGGGGCGTATCATCATTTCGCCAATCATGGACCGTACTATTCGTGGACCATAACGGGCTGTTAATAGGCCATATTTGATAACTCTATGAAAACAACCCAACGGGTTTTTTTACATGAAAATGGCCCAATGTATTAACGGTCCGCAAACGGGCCGACTGTAATGACGGGCTGAATTTGGCCCACAAGCAGAAAATGACAGTAATGGGCCGTATGTAACCGAATGCTGCAAATGAGCCCAAGAATCAATGGGCCCCGAGAAGGCCGAAGATAACTTAGCTGAAACGCCCAATGGAATAACGGGCCGTTAATGGGTATAAAGTGATGCACCGCTCATTACGGGCCGCCACCACGTCGTTAATGGGCCAAGATTTACAAAGGTCCTCATATGGGCCGAAAGAAGTCATGGGCCACACATGGGCCGGAAGTTAAAACGGGCTGAATCATATTGGACGGCCCAGATGACGCTATTGGGCCTAATTCGGATAGGGCGTAACGGGCCATGGTTAGCGGGCTGTAAATGGGCTATATGCGAACAGGCCATTAACAGGCTTTCCGTGCGCCGGCCCGCCACCTTTTGACCAAGTCAAACGGGCCGGTCTTTTCACAGGAATGGGCCTTTGTTGGGCCGTGCCACGTGTCGCCGTATCATAGGCGCCTTTGGTCCAATGAGCGGATGACATCTGTCCCAACGGTGAGCCGACACGTGTTTCCTCCAGCCAATGATGATTTTACACGTGGAAAATCCCCATTGGTCGGGGCTGTTAATGGGTTATCGGATCCAAAACCCGACCCGATAGCTTAACGGTGTTCCGTTACGGTGGATGCCACGTGTCGGTCAACCTTGACGAAAGCAGTTCTGTGACGCGCGATTTATCGTCATGGAAGTGGACACTTCCGTGATGATATTTTTGGTAATGTCATGGAACACTTCTACGACAACACATGTATGACTATCTTGATTCTGTCATAAATTTGTCCTGGATGTACATGCATGATAAAAAACGCGACCTACTGTGACAAACACGTATCATCACGGAAGTGTATTTTTTTGTAGTGTTGATTTCGTATCCAACGGCTGGAAAATCTAATGATCAGAGATGAAAAAGTCAGCCGACTGACGTGTAGCCTCACCCCGCACGTACACATGCACGCATGCAAGACACGCACACATGTAGGCGTGCAACACTGACACGTACACATAACGTAAACACGCACGCATGCTGGTGTGCAACACTGACACGTACACATGCACTCACGAACACAAGCACGTACGCACCCATGCATGCAACACTGAAACGTACCCTTGCATGCACGCAATACTCGCACACCTGCATGGACACAACACACGACGTAAGACACACGCTCAACCTATACGTGCATGCACCCTTTGTTAAGGACATGGATTGTTACGGGTACTAATCAATCTTATCTGTGATAAGCAGAACATTGATGTTTGCAGCGGTCTTTATGAATCACAACGTATCGAACGGGCTATCAACATAGTAGGCTTATCTACGTGAAAAATATGATGTCACACTCAATGAACAATCATCGGTTTATGAAATGCCCGCTTCTGACCGCCTTGGCCCACCAAAGGTTCCTCTCGCTGCACTCGCCTGCGTTGGTCATCGACATGCAGGCCATGCACCCAAAGAGCCCACACGCCGCTGGAAGAACGGTGCGGTGTCCTAGGTCGAGTCGAGGCGCCACTCGCTGCACGCCCGCTGAACACGCCTCCGTGCCGCATTCAAACGCCTCCATGAAACCCGCCCGTGTGGAAGCCGAGAAACCCACTCTGGACACACGTCCGTTCATGACCGGGTCGGCGTTAAACGCAACGCCGGACGAGCTCCTCCCGTCCGCCGTCTATTTAATATCCTATTTAAACGAGGCCAAACGCCAGCCAAGAATCGCACACCTCCGCCGCTCCCCTATCTCCTCCACCATTTTGTCCACTCTTACAAAGGCTTACGAAGAGTAGTTATTCCGCATCCAAGCCGGCTGGGTAGCCTGACAGATACGAGCTATGCAGCTCGCTGATCCACCTCCCTCCCCTCGCCAGACGGAGCCAGTTGCCGCCCCAAGCCGGCGCGCGGTTCAGCAACTCGCCGCTCCAGGCCAGCTCGACGAGGAGCGGCGCACGAGTGTCGTTGCTGCCGTCCACGTTGCCGCCTCGTACCGGGTCTCCCGTTTCTGTGGCCGAGACTCCCATGCCGGCGGCCGCGCCATGCAAGAAGTGACAGAAGCCGGGTGCGCGGAGAGCGACGAGTCGGTGGCCAGCGCCTCCGCGTCCGCCGCCATCATCGAGGAGAAGTAGAACACGGGAGGCCGCTACCGCTTGGGTCCCATGAAGGCCACCGCGGAGGTGACGCCGGCGTACACAACAGGTGTCTTGCCGGATGCTTTTGTTGTGAGGACCTTCGTCGACCCCGCATGGGCTCCACGGAAGAGGGGAATGTTAGGATAAACTCGAGCCGGTGCCGGCCATGGCGAAGTAGTGGCCGGTGATGAACTCGAACCGGTGCCGGCCACCATCATCTTACGACACCAGCCAATGATATCAGCTGGGCAGTGGGGAAGCGAGCCGTCCTTTGCGCTGAAGCATATACCTCCGGGGCTCCCGGCAGTCCGGTGATCGTGCTGCCGGACATGAGGAACACAAATCAATCGGCGGGCGACCATTTAGGCCAGGTATTATATACTTGTGCTGTCCAGAACTAGCACCGCGTAGTTCATTTGAATGTAATGAAATCCGTCATGTTTGTATGAAAATCCGGTATTTTATATGATTTCCGTCGTTGTTTTTTATGAAATATCAGTTTGTCTACGTGTTTGCGTGAATTTCGTCCGGTTGGTTGAGTTACTGTCATAATGTGTGCGGCTACGGTTGGATAGCGTAATTTGTGGGTCGCTGGTCGGTCTGCGGGCGGCTCGGGCGGCGTTGTCTCCAACATGCGCGCTGGAGGATGCATGACAGCATGAGCACCCGAGCCATTCCTCGTTCATCGGTGGCAAAGGCACTGGTGGACAAAAGGGTCACCAATATTTTGGCTACCCCGGGCAAGATCCAAACAACCCCTCCCAACAGATTCAAATCCCTCGTTCGCCATGGAATTTTGCCATGTGTTGTTTTCATGGACTAGCAAGATGCCCGTGCATTGCACGGAACATCAAGATGCATTTTTTTACAAACTCCCGCATGCATGCAAGGGATAATTAATGTCCTCCTTTGCTAGTACCACAAGGCAAACACCATTAATATTGCATCGAATAGTGTTAGTGGCCTTGTATATCTGCAAATTGTAATTTTGATAGTGGCCCCTTGTATATAAAAATGGAGGGAGAAAGATGAGAGATAAGGTGAGGAGGAGGGGGCGTGGTGGTGACTGTGGTGGTCTGATCAAGCGGAGGCATGGGGATGGACGGCGATTATGTCTAGGTTTGTATCTCTCTCACACACACCCACGTAGGTGGGGATGTGCACGAAGAGAAGAGGTGCACACATGGCGCACGTACTCCCGTCTCTTTCCCAACCACACCCGCGCGGCTACATGGTGGAGCTCATTTCTGTACGAAAAAGGCAGCCCACGTGGTAATTTGGCACGTGTAATCGTTGTACACTTGGTGGAGGGAGGATCGTCTACCACGGGTGAACAAACAAATTGCGACTTGACGTTATGTTAAATTAAAAAAGAGGAAAACCATGTGGGGCCTACCTTAGAGGCAAGGCTCTATACACTGGAGTACTTTTGATGTGTCCCATCAACTCGCAGAACGAGGAGAAGCTTGCTTAGTACACCGCCCATGGGCGCGGTGGCTCGCAGGATGAGGTGAAGCTTGCTTACAGTACTACTACTACTACTACTACTACTACTACTACTACTACTACTACTACTACTACTACTACTACTACTACTACTACTACTACTACTACTACTACTACTACTACTATCAGACGCCTTTACGCCTCGCTTCCTTGCTCACGCTGCATGTGGTTCGCAAAGACGAGGAGAAAATTTTACTACTCCCTCCGTTTGCTCCTCGTCCCTACTACGTATACTTTGGTTAGTACTCCCTCCATTTACTTATACAATGCCACTATAAAAAAATACATTTTGTATCTATACAAGGCCACAAATAGTAATCGAGACAAAAGTTACTACTCCCTCCTTTCCAGTTTATGGCTCAATTTCAAAATCTCTCCAACCAAGGTAGACGGTGAGTGGTGAATTAATTTCGTAGTTTGCACAAGTAATTAGTACGCTGCTTTTCTCAAGAAGTTATGTTTACCGAGGCATTAATTAGAACGAATGCATGAATGACCACTAAATTTCCATGAACTTGTACATGCATCGGTAAGTACAATAATGCGCTTTACTACATGGCATTTTTGCATATGTGGAGGAAAGAGAGGCAAGGAAAAAGTGGAGAAGTGGGCTCTCATGCAAGAGCCATCCTCTACTACATGGTGGAGCACTAGGAGAGGCACCTGTATGGAGGTGGTCAGAAATCGCGAGACTCACGCCGGTCGTAGCGCCGCAGTAAAAATGATAATGGCAAGTCAAATCATGGGGCCTCACCTGTCCAGCAGTAACTCGCTGTCAAATCACACAATCCTACGTTTGCAGCAGCCTACTCCCTCGTCTTCTCGCGTCTCTGTCGAACCGACTAGGCGTAACTGCCCCGCCGCCTACCGCACAGGAAAAGCCCCGCTCTCGACTTTCAAATACAACTACATCCGCTTAAGAATCCAATGATATACTTTTTGTGACATAGTAACTCATATTTAGTTAGTCAAATGGATGACCTAGAACTACGTGCAGGCCCTATAAACCGAGACGCCTAAAAATAAAAAAACCGAGACGGAGAGGGTAGTTCAGCAGGTATCTTTTTAGATCAATATAGTCGGGATTCACCAAGGAGCAAAACCAAGTGGTAGGCTACTCCTGTCTTGTTGGCGTAGCAACTCAAGCAGGGTCAATCCGCACACGAAATGGCGGCACACTTAACATGACCCCTTTGGCTGACATGTGGCTCATCCACTGTCTTGTTCCACGTGAGATGCACCAAATTACATGTTCGGAGCAGCGGTTGGAATTGGAGGCACCCCGGTCGAAGCGCCCAGATAGTAGAAAATGAGCGATGAGGGTCAAATCACAAAGCCCCACCTTTCCCGCATTAAGATGGAGTGCTGGACGGACGAAGCAACCATCATTTCACTCTAGGGCGCAAGAGCATAAAGAAAAGAGAAAACAATGATGTGTGCGGCAGCTACCTAGGGCACCCTAGGGTAGGGGTCTCCACTACAGATCCTTTTTTTTAAAGTACCTCCACTACAAATCGGCTTCTCCCTCGTCCTCTTGAATAAAACCGATGATGAGTGCGACGGTAAGGTTTGTAGGAGTACTACGGCGTGCGGGGCCACATCATAGTAAACGGATTCGAGTCGACTCCTTAAATATGTGTGGGCCGCTTGGTTTTACGGGAACGAGGCAACATTTTGGGTTCGGGGACCAGTGGAGATATAGTACGCACAAAAAAATGTGGACGTAGGTTCGACTGAAAGGCAATGATGCATGGGCCCTGCATTTTGATATACCCGGGGCCACATGAAATTTGTTACTCTACTCGAAACTAGTAAGGTACACATGTATTGAACGCATGAGATTTCGAAACCAAATTATGAATAAATACACACTATAGCATGTAAAGCTTTGAGTCATATATGCATGATGTAGATGTTGTTTTAGTTCTTATAGTTCATCTCATTCAAAAAAAATTAGTTTTATAAAAATGTTAAGATTCATGGGGTTGTGCATTGTAAATCATAAAGTAAAAAACAAATAATGGCAATTCATTTAGAGAAAAATAATCAATTATGATACAGAAGATTCTAGAACAAAGGAGAAGTGCTTGTGTTTTGAGGTTTGTGCATTATGCTTAAGTTAACCATGGAGTCTTCTAAATTGTACATGTGGCAGATCTGGTGGAATGTTGATGATATCCAACGGCCATTAGTGCTCGGATTTGCCTATCTCTGCACTGTCGGGTTAGCTTCATCCAGCGACCATCTTTCAAAGTTATTGGCACACTATATAGTTCTTGTGCCATAGTTGCATGTTTTGGAAAAAAACTACTAGTGGGTTGTACCATCTATTTAGGAATAGAAGATGTATACATGGAAGTTGTAGGGAAAGAGATGACATGGAGCATCTCAATTCCTATGAGTAGGGATTGGAAAAGAGATGTCATTTGGTTCACATCATAGGAACTTTTCTATTGAATCTAGAGATGACATGTATCTCAATTCCTATGAGGAGGGATTAGAAAAGAGATGTAATTTGGTTCATATCATAGGAACTTTTCTATTGACGCTAATGTTTATTTTCCTTTGAAATTAAGGGAGTATAGGAATCCATTCATATGAACCAAGTGGCTCTAAAGCTATAGAAATGATATCATGTTTATTTCCTTTGAAATGTGGAGTATATGAATCTATTCCTATGAACCAATTGGCTCTAAAGGAAAAAATCCTATAAAAATCATATCATATAGAGTTCCTATGATATTCCTCGACACTAAAGGATGCTTGAAATTGCTGCAGGTGATACGATGGTCTTTCTTTGTAGAATCCTCACCCATCTTTATAGTTACTTCTCGAAGATGAATGAAATGATATATACATGGTATTCTACATGTGCAATTTGGTACACGAAAACTCGGTAAAAGTTTGCGAGGTTCGAATTTTAAATAAAGCTATATGCACTACATTTCGGAACGGAGGGAGCATACGGCAGTTGCTAACACTCACGTGGAAGATTTGTGTGTAGGAGGAGTGACTGTTCTGTTAAATGACATGGCAAAACTGACACTGTCGGATGCCGATCTAACGGTTCTTACGACGTTCGTCAGGAAAAGGCTTGTGGCGAACGTTTGTCGGATAATGATTTACGGACACATGCATTGCAATGATACGTGCTCCCCCTATCTCTCACGCACACGCACCCTCATGAGTCACGACTCTCCCGAGTCCTCTCACAAACTCGCACGTCGCACCCACCGTCTATCTGCAGGCAGATGTCACGCACATATGTGCCCTTCACACCCTACCCTCAGAACTTCTAAAAAACAAAAGACGGCGCGCACATTTTATTTTAGCTCACACGTCACACACTTATACTATTACTCTTGCGGCGAACGTTCTTTGGGCATAGCATATTGTACTCTCACGAAGAGAAGCGGTGCACGCATGCACTAGTTCTCTCACACCCACTCACGGGTACATGTAGGAGCGCATTTTTTTAAGCTGGTTCAACAAAATCACTCCACTATATATAAAAGCAGGAGCCTTAGCGCTTGCTTTACTAGGGTTCCTCTCGTTCACTCTCTCATGCTCTCTAGATCTAAGCAAGACATAGGTGGCCACACTCTCTCTCAGCTCACGGCTGGTCACAAATCCGGCCGGACAACCTCGACCGGGGCAGGGGTGTAGGTGCATCGTTCACGCTGTCGTCAGCGGCGAGGGAGGAGACCAACGGCTGCCCGCGCGTCCCGATCAGCGGCCGTGTCGTTCTCTCCGAGAGAGCGCTGGCTTGGGAGGGCCTCCGACCCCTTCTTCCTCCCTGCAGTATTGTGGCCAAGATGCGGCCTCCCGACGCCGTCTTTGCCACATGCCGATGACCCTCGGTATATATTCCTTCAAACCTGCCTTGCTCTCATCGCCTCAGCTCCTTTGTGTGTATCATTTTCTACTTCCGTCCGCTGTTCCAAAGCCACCTAGACTTCTACTATTATTAGAAGTAAAGCTAGTTCATATAGTCGACTCAAAGCGTTGGTTCAAACAAGGAAGAAAATGGGAAAGCTGTAGCATGAATCTAGGACTTGGTTCTAAGAGGAAACGGGGGAAAGTAGTAATATCTGTCACTGTTTAAATAACCGTATTTCAGATTTGCGCAAACAGGGATGTCTGTCTCCGTGATCGTTTCTATCCGCAATCAAAAGCACACACCTCAGTTTTAGTACAACTGCGCAAAATGAGATGGCTATCCTCGCTGCCATCGCCTAACCTCCCGCCTTCAAGGTATCCCTACATTGGTAGTAGTAACTAAGGTAGAATGACCAACGAATCTAAAAGAAGCTGATTCAGTATGTTTTACTTCCTGATTGCAAAGGCAGGGACGAGCGAAACAACTGCATCCTAGTCCGAATGCACTTTCTACCAGTTCATCCATGGACCGAGGACTAGCTGGCACGGCTGCACGGCGGTTTTTGGACAAAAGCGCTGAACAAGAGGCATTGTGGTCTGCTTATTTCTGCAATTAGCGGTGCTTAAATTTAGTGGAATGCACAAGCATTTCAGCTGGTCAAGATACACGCATGGTTCAGTTCAGCATTCCAAATGAGACCACAATTATAACTGGTTATTCGGAATGAGAGAACCTAACCCTAGATGGTGGCAACAAGAAAAAACTAGAGTGAACCCTAGGAAATTTAAGCCTGCCGGGAGGCCCTTTGCTCAGAGAAGCCTTTTGCTTGTTTTTTCCTGATTTGTAAACCTTCTCACAACTTTGTCTTTTGCTGTGAACTAGTATATGTTTGTTATGTTCTATGAATCCTTGAGATGTATAAAATTGCTTAACTTATGCTTTTCAAGTTTTTTATGAAGACGAGTTTAATGTGAGTGTTCCACATGAGCACTAGACTAGCGTGTGAACGTTTGGAATTTATTACATTATGGCCTCAATTAACTGCATGAACCACTATAACAAGATACATAGTTGCTTATATGTCAGACAACAGATTGTTGATTGTTAGCTGGTCGATAGCCTAGTGTTGAAGCGAGCTGAGCCAATGTGCCATGTTTTGCACAACTGCTTACAAGTGGGGTAGAACCAACAGTGTTTACAAGTACTTATGTATACGTCGGCGCATGGTTCTCGAACGAGTGCTCTATTTCATCCAAACACACATAGCTCGTATGATAAACCGTGACAACTTATGTCTTACCATGCAATATTCATGAAAAAACTAGTGAGGATGCATCTGTTTCGGCAACAATTACGATGGTTCTCACATGATTCACGAGCACACAAAAGTAGCAGCAGTTCCCATAGACGGATTCAAACAGAGTACTAGCCCCAGAGGGGTCGATAACAGGCAAGGTTCGGATAATTAGACACAATCCAAACTACTATTAAACACTAGCTGGGGCAACTATTTCATGCCTCGATCTAATTTGGGCTGGACATAAGATGGACCTTGCCATGAACATCATCGAGGACGTCCCGAAGCAGCAAAATCATGTGAACCTTCATGAAGACAACCTTGTGGCCTTGCCACTGATAAACTTGTTTGTGGAGGCATGTGCTACCTCTTGAGCACTGCGTTGGATTTCCCCGAAGAGGAGAGGATGATGCAGCAAAGTAGCGTAATTATTTCCCTCAGTTTTTGAGAACCAAGGTATCAATCCAGTAGGAGGCCACGCACAAGTCCCTCGTACCTGCACAAAACGATAGCTCCTCGCAACCAACGCGATTAGGGGTTGTCAATCCCTTCACGGTCACTTATGAGAGTGAGATCTGATAGAGATGATAAATAATATTTTTGGTATTTTTGGTATAGAGATGCAAAGTGAAAAGTAAAAAAGGCAAAGTAAAAAAAGTGATGGAGATTGATATGATGAGAATAGACCCGGGGGCCATAGGTTTCACTAGTGGATTCTCTCAAGAGCATAAGTATTCTACGGTGGGTGAACAAATTACTGTTGAGCAATTGACAGAATTGAGCATAGTTATGAGTATATCTAGGTATGATCATGTATATAGGCATCACGTCCAAGACAAGTAGACCGAAACGGTTCTGCATCTACTACTATTACTCCACTCATCGACCGCTATCCAGCATGCATCTAGAGTATTAAGTTAAAATAAGGGTAACGCCTTAAGCAAGATGACATGATGTAGAGGAATAAATTCATGCAATATGATAAATACCCCATCTTGTTATCCTCGATGGCAACAATACAATACGTGCCTTGCAACCCTTTACATCCTTTGGTAAGGACACTGCAAGATTGAACCCAAAGCTGAGCACTTCTCCCATTGCAAGAACTACCATTCTAGTTGGCCAAACCAAACGGATAATTCGAAGAGACTTGCAAAGATAACCAATCATACATAAAAGAATTCAGAGAAGATTCAAATAATATTCATAGATAAGCTGGATCATAAACCCACAATTCATCGGTCTCAACAAACACACCGCAAAAAGAAGATTACATCGAATAGATCTCCACGAGAGAGGGGGAGAACATTGTATTGAGATCCAAAAAGAGAGAAGAAGCCATCTAGCTACTAGCTATGGACCTGAAGGTCTGAAGTAAACTACTCACACTTCATCGAGGGGCTATGGTGTTGATGTAGAAGCCCTCCGTGGTGGATGCCCCCTCCGGCGGAGCTCCGGAACAGGCCCCAAGATGGGATCTCGTGGATATAGGAAGTTGCGGCGGTGGAATTAGGTTTTTGGCTCCTGTTCTGATCGTTTGGGGGTACGTAGGTATATATAGGAGGAAGGAGCACGTCGGTGGAGCAATAGGGGGCCCACGAGGCAGGGGGCGCGCCCTAGGGGGGGGGGCTCCCCCCACCCTCGTGACCTCCTCTTTCGTTCCTTGGAGTAGGGTTCAAGTCCCCAGGATCACTTTCGGTGAGAAAATCACGTTTCCGAAGGTTTCATTCCATTTGGACTCCATTTGATATTATGTTTCTTCGAAACACTGAAATAGGAAAAAAAACAGCAATTCTGGGCTGGGCCTCCGGTTAATAGGTTAGTCCCAAAAATAATATAAAAGTGGAAAATAAAGCCCAATATAGTCCAAAACAGTAGATAAAGTAGCATGGAGCAATCAAAAATTATAGATACGTTGGAGACATATCAGGCATCCCCAAGCTTAATTCATGCTCGTCCTCGAGTAGGTAAATGATCAAAAGAGAATTTTTGATGTGAAGTGATACTTTGGCATAATTTCAATGTAAATCTTCTTAATTGTGGTATGAATATTCAGATCCTAAAGATTCAAGACAAAAGTTCATATTGACATAAAAATAATAATACTTCAAGCATACTAATCAAAGTAATCATGTCTTCTCAAAATAGCATGGCAAAAGAAAGTTTATCCCTACAAAATCATATGGTTAGGCTATGCTTCATTTTCGTCACACAAAGATGTTCCCAACTTCTATAGCCCCGATGACAAGCCAAGCAATTGTTTCATACTTAAATAATCTAAAACTTTTTCAACCTTCACGCAATACATGAGCGTGAGCCATGGATATAGCACTATGGGTGGAATAGAATATGATGATGGGGATTGTGGAGAAGACAAAAGGAGAAAGTCTCACATTGACGAGGATAATCAACGGCTATGGAGATGCCCATCAATTGATGTCAACATGAGGAGTAGGGATTGCCATGCAACGGATGCACTAGAGCTATTAATGATCAACAAAAGAAAACTAGTGGGTGTGCATCCAACTTGCTTGCTCATGAAGACCTAGGGCATTTGAGGAAGCCCATCGCAGGAATATACAAGCCAAGTTCTATAATGAAAAATTCCCACTAGTATAAAAAGACAACTTATGAGACTCACTATATGAAAAACATGGTGCTACTTTGAAGCACAATATATGAGACTCACTACATGAAGAACAAGGTGCTACTTTGAAGCACAAGTGTGGAAAGAGGATAGTAACATTGCCATTTTTATTTATTTTCTTTTTTTGGGTCTTGTTTTTTTGGCCTTTCTCTTTTTTTGGGCAATGATCTAATAATGATGATCATCACACTTCTATTGATTACAACATAAAGATTACAACTCGAAACTAGAACAAGATATGACTCTATATGAATGCCTCCGGCGGTGTACCGGGATGGTACAATGAATCAAGAGTGACATGTATGAAAAATAATGCATGGTGGCTTTGCCACAAATACGATGTCAACTACATGATCATGCAATGGCAATATGAAAAAAGTAAAGTATGTCATGATGATGATGAATGGAACGGTGGAAAGTTGCATGGCAATATATCTCGGAATGGCTATGGAAATGCCATAATAGGTAGGTATGGTGGCTGTTTTGAGGAAGATGTAAGGAAGTTTATGTGTGATAGAGCGATCATATCACGGGTTTGATGCACCGCGAAATTTGCACCAACTCTCAAGGTGAGAAAGGTCAATGCACGGCATCAAGAGGCTAGCAAAGGTGGAAAGGTAAAAGTGCGATAATCCATGGACTCAACATTAGTCAAAAGAACTCATATACTTATTGCAAAAATTTAGAAGTCATCAAAATCAAGTACTACGCAAGATGCTCCTAGGGGATAGATTGGTAGGAAAAGACCATCGCTCGTCCCCTACCGCCACTCGTAAGGATGCAAAAGCCAGGTACACTTCATGTTTCAAATTTGTTACACAACTTTAACCATACGTGCATGCTACGGGACTTGCAAACTTCAACACAAGCATTTCTCAAATTCACAACTACTCAACTAGCATGACTTTGATATTATCACCTCCATATCTCAAAAAAATTATCAAGCATCAAACTTTTCTTAGTATTCAACGCACTCAAAAGAAAGTTTCACATATCTTGAATACCAACTATATTAATATTAAGCAAATTACCATGCTATTAACGACTCCCAAAATAATCTAAGTGAAGCATGAGAGATCAATAGTTTATTTAAAACAAATCCACCACCGTGCTCTAAAAGATCTAAGTGAAGCACTAGAGCAAAAATTATCATGCTCAAAAGATATAAGTGAAGCACTATGAGCAAAACTATCAAGCTTAAAAGATATAAGTGAAGCACATAGAGTATTCTAGCAAATTCCAATTTATGTATGGCTCTCTCAAAAGGTGTGTACAGCAAGGATGATTGTGGTAGACTAACAAGCAAAGACACAAATAATACAAGACACTCCAAGCAAAACACATATCATGTTGGTGAATAAAAATATAGCTCCAAGTAAATTACCAATGGAAGTAGACGAAAGAGGGGATGCCTTCCAGGGCATCCCCAAGCTTTGAATTTTTGGTGTCCTTGGATTATCTTGGGGGTGCCATGGGCATCCCCAAGCTTAGGCTCTTGCCACTCCTTGTTCCATAATCCATCAAAAGAATTTACCCAAAACTTGAAAACTTCACAACACAAAACTCAATAGAAATCTCGTGAGCTCCGTTAGAGAAAGAAAACAAAAGACTACTTTAAGGTACTGTAATGAACTCATTATTTATTTATAGTGGTGTTAAACCTACTGTATTCCAAATTATCTATGGATTATAAACTATTTTACTAGCCATAGATTCATCAAAATAAGCAAACAACACACGAAAAACAGAATCTGTCAAAAACAGAACAGTCTGTAGTAATCTGTAACTAACGCAAACTTCTGGAACTCCAAAAAATCTACCAAACTTAGACGAACTAGAAAATTTGTTTATTGATCAGTAGCAATTGGAATCAATATTTTATCACATTCTGGTGATTTTTAATAATTCGGGCACTGAGCGCAAAGTTTCTGGAAATTACAGCAAGATCAAATAACTATCATCCAAGAAGATCCAATAGGTCTAGCTTGGCACAAACACTAATTAAAACATAAAACCACATCTAAACAGAGGCTAGATGGATTATTTATTCCTAAACAGAAGCAAAAACAAAAAACCTAAAAATAAAATTGGGTTGCTTCCCAACAAGCGCTATCGTTTAACGCCCCTAGCTAGGCATAAAAGCAAGGATAGATCTAGGTATTGCCATCTTTGATTTTCAGTTTTTTAGCGGAGTCATACTCGAATCTGGGAGGTTCTTTCCCCTTCCCTTCATACTCGGAAATTTTTAGATCTAAAGAATCCAACCGCTTATTACAAAGAGTAATCAACATATTCATGCGGTGAAGATTTCCGCTAACTCTTTTAAGAGGCTCAAGAGACTTTTGTAAAAAATTTGTTACTTCGCAAATCTTTCCAAACACTTGGGTTTCTTCTTAGGTATGATGAGATCCTCCCTTTTGGGGTAGTGTTCCCACTATTCCCTCTATAATTTCATGCACAATACTGGGATCAATCTCAATGAAATTTCCCTTGGCAATGCAATCCAAGAGTTGTCTATGCGTCATATTTAACCCAACATAAAAATTACAAAGAAGAATTCTAAAGTTCACCTCTAGGGTGCACTTGCGATAAGATTCCATCATCCTATACCAAGCATCTTTTAAGTTTTCTCCTTGCCTTTGCTTGAAGTGAAGAACTTCAAACTCGGGAGACATAGGAGCGGATAAGGAATTAGACATAACGAGAAGCAAGCAAACTAACACACGAGCAAACAAGCGGACGAGGAAAAGGCAACGGGAAAAAGAGGAGGAGATTGGGAAAGAGAGGGTGAATAAAAAGGCAAGGGTGAAGTGGGGGAGAGATAAACGAGAGGCAAATGGCAAATAATGTAATGCGAGAGATAGGGATTGTGATAGGTACTTGGTATGCTTGACTTGCTCTTGCGTGAGCCTTCCCGGCAACGGCGCCAAAAATTCTTCTTGCTACCTCTTGAGCACTCCGTTGGATTTCCCCGAAGAGGAGAGGATGATGCAGCAAAGTAGCGTAAGTATTTCCCTCAGCTTTTGAGAACCAAGGTATCAATCCAGTAGGAGGCCACGCACAAGTCCCTCGTACCTGCACAAAACGATAGCTCCTCGCAACCAACGCGATTAGGGGTTGTCAATCCCTTCACGGTCACCTACGAGAGTGAGATCTGATAGAGATGATAAATAATATTTTTGGTATTTTAGGTATAGAGATGCAAAGTGAAAAGTAAAAGGCAAAGTAAAAACAAAGCAAGTATTAAAGTGATGGAGATTGATATGATGAGAATAGACCCGGGGGCCATAGGTTTCACTAGTGGCTTCTCTCAAGAGCATAAGTATTCTACAGTGGGTGAACAAATTACTGTTGAGCAATTGACAGAATTGAGCATAGTTATGAGTATATCTAGGTATGATCATGTATATAGGCATCACTTCCAAGACAAGTAGATCGAAACGATTCTGCACCTACTACTATTACTCCACTCATCGACCGCTATCCAGCATGCATCTAGAGTATTAAGTTAAAAACAGAGTAACGCCTTAAGCAAGATGACATGATGTAGAGGAATAAATTCGTGCAATATGATAAATACCCCATCTTGTTATCCTCAATGGCAACAATACAATACGTGCCTTGCAACCCTTTCTGTCACTGGGTAAGGACGCCGCCAAGATTGAACCCAAAGCTAAGCACTTCTCCCATTGCAAGAACTACCAATCTAGTTGGCCAAACAAAACGGATAATTCGAAGAGACTTGCAAAGATAACCAATCATACATAAAAGAATTCAGAGAAGATTCAAATATTATTCATAGATAAGCTGGATCATAAACCCACAATTCATCGGTCTCAACAAACACACAGCAAAAAGAAGATTACATCGAATAGATCTCCACGAGAGAGGGGGAGAACATTGTATTGAGATCCAAATAGAGAGAAGAAGCCATCTAGCTACTAGCTATGGACCCGAAGGTCTGAAGTAAACTACTCACACTCCATCGGAGGGGCTATGGTGTTGATGTAGAAGCCCTCCGTGGTGGATGCCCCCTCCGGCGGAGCTCCGGAACAGGCCCCAAGATGGGATCTCGTGGATACAAGAAGTTGCGGCGGTGGAATTAGGTTTTTGGCTCCTGTTCTGATCATTTGGGGGGTATGTAGGTATATATAGGAGGAAGGAGTACGTCGGTGGAGCAACAGGGGGCCCACGAGGCAGGGGGGCATGCCCCCACCCTCGTGACCGCCTCTTTCGTTCCTTGGAGTAGGGTCCAAGTCCCCTGGATCACGTTCGGTGAGAAAATCACGTTTCCGAAGGTTTCATTCCGTTTGGACTTCGTTTGATATTTTGTTTCTTCGAAACACTGAAATAGGCAAAAAAAATAGCAATTCTGGGTTGGGCCTCCGATTAATAGGTTAGTCCCAAAAATAATATAAAAGTGGAAAATAAAGCCCAATACAGTCCAAAACAGTAGATAAAGTAGCATGGAGCAATCAAAAATTATAGATACGTTGGAGACGTATCAGCATGCCACGTCATCTTCCTGCGTAAGCTTGACAAGAACAGGATGCCTCACAAACGAAGGAGTAGCTTTGAACTTCTTGTGCTTCAAGACACCTGGACAACACGCTCGACAACAAGTGAGGCTGGAATACAACTCTTCATTGGTATAACCGCAAATGGCTTCCATGATCCAACAGCCTAAGAACTTTGTTTTCCCAGTGCGTATATTCAGGTCGTCCGCCTCATAGCGAGTGACATGTACAACCACACAATCCTTGTCTGCATCATGGCTTTAATTGAAACAGAAACAAAATCTGAATTACTTTTCAGTATAAGAAACACAAGTTATTTAAACCACTATGTATAGCATGGCATCGAAGCTAATAAAACTTTGCATTATTAATCACCACATACTTCCTTTTCTAAAAAATATCACCACAAACTTAGATGAAAAACCACAATCGAGATCGGTAAAGAAGGAAATCACCTTGGGCAGCTCAAATGGGGGCACATCCTCGAAGGGGAAAACTGCTCTGAGTGCCACGGGGCTGTAACCTCAAACGGGTGTTGACCATCTCAAGAGTGGCCGTGGCGATCTGGGGTCAGCTCGGTGGTTGCCTCCATCTTCTTGGAGCTCTCTGTCTCGTGGGGATCAACCTCGCGCGTCTGCTCCAATATCGGCAGATCTTTGCCTGGTTCTTCTTGGTCCATCATGAAACTGACGAATACTAGGAGACCACTGAAAGGAAAACACAATCGCAATGACAATGAAACAAAAAAAAGAGTGAGGATCGGTTACTGCTTTGCAAAAGTTATTTTTTTTTCTCTGAACGAAAATATACTAACATCATGGATCCGCTTACCTTCCCTTCGTTCGGAGAGAAGAACAGTGGCAGATGCAAGTGTTGCCTTTCTTGAAGACAAGTGAGGGAGAAGGGATTTAGCGAAGAGTGAAATGATGGTTGCTTCGTCCACAAACTTAGATCATGGGAGGTGGGGTTTTGTGATCGACGGCTCACATCGCCGCTGCTATGACCAGGGTGACTCTCCGCCTGCATACTGCCTTCTAATTTGGTGGATGGCATTTGGGCCCGTGCGCTGCATGGCCCGCATGTCGGTGAACAAAAGTATAACAGCATTCAGTAGAGGGAGACGTTTCAATGACCTAGGAGGAGCCAGAAGCGGTAGAGTGTCTCCACTGTACTAGTAGTAATTGTTTTTCTGGGTAGTTGTAGAGTGTCTCCACTGTACTAGTAGTAATTGTTTCTCTGGGCCCAAGACAAAACAACCCATCCACACTAGTAAGTAGTAAAATCAATTGAAAAGCCCATATATTTACTGAATGAGAGGCGCTACCCACACCCAGCACACACCCCCCCCCCCCCCCAAAAAACCTGGGTGCTCTTCTTCCTCCTCACTCCCACCCACCACGCCACTCGCCCACTGCACCCCCAAATCCTCACCTCACTCCTACAAAAACCCAGCTCCCTTCTTCCTCACTCCTACAGAAAACCCCAGCTCCCTTCTTCTTCGCTCAGACTACAACTAGGCTCGCATTCACACTCTGCTCAAATCCATGAGCGACGCGACGCCCTCGAGGAAATGGAGTCGGCTGACCCCAGCGCCAAGAAGATGAGGCTCCCGCCAGCGGCGACGCCTGTTGTAGATCCCACACCCGGCAGCGTGGGGAGAAGCGGCGACCCCGCCCCCACCGGATCCCAGAACTCAGAGAATCTTGGGTGGACCGATCAGCGATCTCCTGACGCCGTCCTTGAGAGATCATCTCGCTTCTCCCACCAAGGATTGCCGCCGCACTCCAAGTCCTCTCAATTCGATGGCGCCTCTATGGCACGCCATGGCCCTTAATCTCGATGTCGTCACTATCTCCTTCAATGATTTTGAAATCCCTGAGGCATCATCTCCTCCCACCAGGGCTCCGCTCAAAGCCTCTGCATCCCGTCATGCTACTCGAGCAAGCATACCATGCCCTGCATGGTGGACGCCTCGCTGAAATCCCACAATTCACGTAACTACAGCTTCTTGAGTTCTACTATTCCCCGAAATCACATACCACATACCTAACGCCATGAACATGTGCCCTCAAAGACCGATGTCCATCTCGTGGTTTTCCTCCTCTCTCCACACCGCCACCTTTGCGCTGTGCTACCTACTGCATAACTGGTACTAAACCTTCGACTTCCCATTTCTAAGGAAACTTTCACTTGTGCGGGTTCAGATATCGGAGGCCTCATTGCACAACATCATCCACTCCAGTTGCCTGCTGCTACTGGAGTGCTTGGTGCTTGTTTTAACAGCTTAGAATCGGTTATCTCCAAATAAAGTCGCCTAACCTTGTAAGAATTGGAATTTCTTTTGACAGAAGGCAGCTCATCATCCAAGATGCCCTTCACTTCAAAGGCTGATCCTTGATTCTAGTTATTTACCGCTGTAAATAACCGCCCTCTCTGCGCCTAAACTGAGACCTTGGGTGTAATACATGATCTCTGTGCTCATTTCAATATGGTGTTTGGCTCCATAGTTCTTCGTGTACTTTATATTATCATCTACACTTGTAACCATAAGCTGCATTTTAAATTTCTGCACATAATTTATATATCATCTTGGAGTACACATTTTGTACTAATATTATGTTCTATGCTCAATGAAGAGTTTCTCCATGGATGGCCTATCAATGGTGCTGGATTCTGCAAGATCTTATATATCCAAATGAATAGTTTTGATCTGAACAAGATTATTGGCTTGCTACAATGCTTTCCATGTCCGGAGAAGTTGTATATAAAGGTGATAATTTCACGCACATTGAAGCCCGCATATAGTGTACTAGAATTAACCGCTCAGCTGTTGCTCTTCGACACTCTTCTTTTAGACCTTAACTGTTTTCAATCTTCATGTATATTTAGGCAACAGGACGGGGTGAGAAAGTTCTAACCAATCGGTGGATTCGTAAGCATCGGGATTTTCTCACTTCTCATGAGATTCCATTGAAGACAATAACGCTAGAACGATATGTAGCCAACCGTGCAAACACAAGATTTGTCACATTCTTCCTGCTGAATGCGAGGTTACTATTGTCCATCATGCTTAAGTTTATCAGCAGCATGCTTTTGACGGATGGGTATGTCAAGAGCAAAAAAGGAGTTTCAGTGGGCAAAAGAGCTTCGAACGTGCCGGGCTTCTATTTACAACATATTGTGGTCATAATCCAAGAAATTTTACGACCCAGATGTTCATTCTATGGACCTGACCGATCCATTTGACTCGGATCGCCAAAAACAGTCTTGGAGTTAGATGTTGTTTCCTTTTCAATCTGGGTTTTTAAACCTGATGAACAATTAACCTCATGCTTTTGTACAGTTTGTAAGCTAGAGTTAGATGTTCCTGCCCTTTTCAACTCGGCATGCGATCATATATTTTCTTTGAAACAAGGCAAATGGCTTGCCATTAGTTTAATTTATAGTTAAATGTTGTAACAAATCCCAACCAAGGGAAATAACATCACTCTCGCCGGCTGCTTGAGCTCATTGTGCATTACTGAAGCCAAGTGATTAGCCCCACCAAAGACCCACAAACTTATTTCGAACTAGCACATCAAATGGGCTGTAAATTTTCATAGGAAAGGCTACATGACCATGACAGATTTGGATTCTCACAGTTGGGACCCGCGATGAAATAGCCTATCCAAGGTGGTGTCGACTTACTAGCCAGTCAACAAACGATTCTGCCTACAAGCCGTTGGATTGACATCCAACATCTGTCGTGTATCTTCTATCTCTTGTCTTCTTATTCCTCCAGCCGCCCAAACCAAACCACCCCGTCGGCTCCGCCTGCTCCCGCCTCCCAAGGCTGGTTGCGCCCGCCGCCTCTACCGACGCATTCTCCAACGCTGGCCAGTCCCTCCTCTATTCCCCACACATCCTGTTATTCTTCGCGACGCCAGCCCCAACACGCACTCCGCGCCAACCAGTCAACCTCAGATTCTCCGCCGCGATCGACCGGCGCATGTTCAACGGCTCTGCTCGTTCCGTCCGAGGCCTCGCTGTCGCCCCTCCGCCTTTGCGGCCTTGGTTCGCTTCGCCGTGCGTGATGCGCCGCCTTCTTGCGTTGTCAACATCATGAACAACCGAGAGGAACAAGGAGATGACTGTACGTGGAGAGGATGACAGTAGGGACCCACCAGCGTCATGGCAGTACGCAAGCAAGTGCCTCTATAGTACAAGCCCAAAAATATGCTCCTCCTAATGGTTGGACATCTGGGGCTAACGCCATTGTCAACGTAGTCAATAAACGAGAGAATTACACTACGAGCGGCTGACACCAGGGACCCAGCAAGTCGCGCAGTTTTTTTTTGAGGAACAAGCAGTTGTTATTTATACTAGTTTTAGCGACGGATCAGGGTAACACACTACTGGAATCAGCTACTTTGCCATCTGCCAGATCTTTGCCGTCCGCTAGCGGACGGCAAAGAAGCTCTTTGCCATCAGCCACCGAAAAGCCGACGGCAAAGAAATGGCAGACGACAAAGAAGCTCTTTGCCATGCGCCATTTCTTTGCCGTCTGCCAGCTGACGGCAAAGAATCTTTGCCGTCCGCCAGCTGGCGACAAAGAGGGAGGTGGCTCCCACCCACCCGCCCGTTCAAAAAAAACTTAACGCCCCACCTATTTGCCGTGGACGACAAAGAGAGAAAAAGGCGGACGGCAAAGAGCGGCGGACGGCAAAGAGACGAGTAACTAACGGACACCACCCCCGCCCGTTATCTCTCTTCTCTTCCTCTCTTCCTCTCTCGTCTCCGACGCCCCGCCCTAGCTAGATCCACCGCCGCCCGGCGCCGCCCCCGCCCCCGCACCCTTGGCCCGTCGCCCCACCACCCCTCCGCCCCCACCACACACGCCAAGCCCCGCCGCCCCACCACCACTCCGCGTCCCGCCGCCTGGCCGCCTCGCCGCCTGCCGCCTCTTCCGCCTCGGCCGCCGCCCCGCACCCTTGGCCCGTCCGCCCCACCACCCTCCGCCTCACCCCACCACGACGCCTTCAAACCGCCACCCGCCGCCTGGTGCCCCCCCCGACCATCCCATTGTTCGTGAGGGACTACTGCTTTTTTCTTCTGTTTTTCATTTTTGTTGTTGTTTAATTGTTAGTGCTAGATTGTGTTAGTGTTAGTGTTAGAAAAGAATTAGAAGTAGTAGAAGAAGTAGAAGTAGTAGAAAGATGAAAAAAGAAGAAGAAGAAGAAAAGAAGTAGAAGAAGTAGAAGAAGAAGAAAAGAAGAAACGAAAAGAAGTAAAAAAAGTAGAAAAAAGATGAAAGAAGAAGAAGAAGGAAGGAAAGAAGAAGAAGAAGAGAAAGAAAGAAGAAGAAGGATAGAAGGAAACACCCCGACCCCCTAACCCCGACACCACACCCCGACCCCCTGACCCCCCTGACCCCGACACCCCAACCCCCTGACCCCTGACCCCGACACCCCGACCCCGACACCACACCCCAACCCCGACACGACACCCAGACACCTCGACACCCGACCCCCCGAGGCCGACGGGTTCTTATATTTTTGAATTATTAGTTAGATCATATATTTTTTGATTTTGTTATGAAAAACATCATATATAATTGTGTTGATCGGGTTGATTTAAATGTGCAGTTGTTTCACTGCTGCGAGGTTTGGTGTTCGACGACCTCGCCGTGCGTTTGACGAGCTCTGCCCCTTCGTTCGTGGGTGAGCACAAATGACATGTCCTCCTCCCCCATTAATTATTTGCTCTGTTCCGGTTCGTGCTGATGAAATTGATAGCTAGCTATATATGTGTCTTGAATCATTAGTATGCGTAACCAATATGTGTCTCCTGTTCGAAAGCGTCATAGTTATAAATATGCATGCACTTGCATATTTATAACCTTGATTCTTCCGAATTGTCCAACGCTATCCATGGATAGCCAGTATGTGTAGATTGGGTTCATATTCCCATATGCTTTGCTCGATCCGACGATAAATTTCGCTGCTGTTTCCTTGTTGTTCTCGGGTACACATCCTCTCTGCTTATTACAGAGACGTGTATCGAGAACAGCGGGAGGTGCTGCCAAATTTTGCGCCGGATCCGAGCATAGCATGGGAAAATGAACCCAATCTACACATACTGGGTGGGATTAGGACCTATCATTACCTATTAGAGTGCAGGTTGCATGGACGTAATAAAATTGACAAAGTAGATCAACCGATGAATATATACATGGTGAATTATATATATAATTGTTGTGTGTCCAGAGCTCGAAAGTCAAGATGAGTGATCGTGCATTGATGTATACCGTCACACCGGTCGTAACAAATGGAGCGCTGAATGGTTCACAAAACCAAGGGTTTGTGCAAGTCGATTTGCAAATGGCCGAGGAAAACTTGGTGCCCTGCTTCCGGCGCGGCAATTGAGAAAAGAGGACAGAGGCTGAAATGGGTAAACACCTGAGAAGAATGGTTTTACGCCCGATTATACGGTGTGGACATTTCATGGTGAGTCTGCCTAACGTGACCGAGCTGAGGTGGATCATCGTCGCACCGACAAGCATGGTACCGGATGGAAAACATGGTGCAAGACTATGATGATGCTCGGATTCGGACGAGGAGATGGAGGAATCTGCAAAGGCCTTCAATGAAATGTTGAGTCTTCAAACGTCCGCCCATGAGCACACCGAGCTTTGTCGCTTGGATGCCATCTCACAAGTAATGGATCTGAAGGCTCAGCCAACTTGGGCGAGAATGCTACGACGCAATTATGACAGTATTTGGACGCTTTCTACCCAAAGGCCATGTAATGCCTGCAAACCTGTACTAGTCGGACAAAATCCTCCGTGCACTGAAGATGCCCTATGAGAAGATACATGCCTATGAGAAAGGATGTGCCTTATTTAAGCTTGACTATGCGGACTTGAACTATTGTCCCATTTGCAAGTCTTCCAGGTATATTGTGGTAGACAACGGTATGGGTGAGAAGACACAGACCAAAATCCCCGTTAGTGTTCTTCGGGATATGCCAATCGTACCAAGACTTCAACGTCTTTTCATGGTCGAAGAGACGACTAGACAGATGACATGGCACAAAACAGGCAAAAGAACCGAACTAGATGCAGATGGGAATCTGATGATGGTACACACATCGGATGGTGTTGCGTGGAAAAGGTTTGATGAATTACATGCTGACAAAGCGGCAGATCCGAGGCATCGTCGAGTCGGCATCAGCATCGATGGGTTCGGTGTGTTTGGTATGACGGCATCCCAATACAGTTGTTGGCCCGTATTTGTCTTTCCACTCAATCTCCCCCCCCGGACAGATTATGCAAAGAAAGAACATTTTCCTGACGTTGATAATTCCAGGGCCCAACTATCCGGGGAAAATATGAATGTGTACATGAAGCCGCTTAAGGACGAATTGCAAGAAGCCTGGGATAATGGGTTCAAGACATACGACGCCTATAGAAAACGAAACTTCATAATGCGTGTCTGGTACATGTACTCGACGCATGACTTGCCGACGTATGCGCTATTCGTTGGCTGGTGTGTGCATGGAAGGTTCCCGTGCCCCACATGCAAGGGAGCTCTTGAGTTTCGTTGGCTTCAGGCCGGTCGCAACTTTTCTTGCTTCGACATGCCTTTTCTTGCTTCGACATGCATAGACAGTTCCTGGATCCTCGCCATAAGTTCAGGAAAGACAAGAAGAACTTCATCAGAGGTAGAGTTGTAAAAAAATCTGCACCGCTGCGTTGACAGCCAATGCACTCGGATCGCTTAAACGCTCTTGAGCCAGATCCAGAGCGCCCAGGGTACTTCAAGGGTATAATTACGAGCACGCTCGACTCACAAAACATGCTTATGGGATCTGCCTTACTTCAAAGACCTCCTTTGCCCACACAACATCGACGTGATGCACACTGAGAAGAATATCGCCGAGGCACTTTTTGGTACATTTTTCGGCATAGATGGGAAGTCAAAGGATAATACTAAGGCTAGAGTCGATCTGGAGGCGCTATGTGATAGGCCGTTACAAAACATGAAAGAACCGAAAGGAAAGCAGAACTGGACGAAGCCAAAGGCATGGTTCAATCTTGGAAGGCCAGCTATGAGGGAAATTATCTTGAATGGACTTTACTTGCTAGTCTTAACATTTGAGTGTCATCATGCTAACGAAACATTGGAAATGATCTTTGGTGCAGCGTAACTCCACACAAGCATCACATGATCCTTCTCCAGCTACTGGCACGAGCCAGCCCGCTCCCACACCTCCATGATCAAGGTAAGTTTCTCTAGTTTTTTGCTTAACAAATGCATAAAGACCTAGAATTAGCTTTATTTCCTCCAATATGCTTACTTTAATGACCTAGAGTTAGCTTATTTTCCTCCAAAATGACTTAATAAGCTTACTGACCTTCAAAACCAGCCATTTTACCTAAGTTAGCTCTAAAACGATCTATAGTTAGCTTTGTTTCCTCCAAAATGACCTAAGTTAGTTATAATATGCTTAGTTAACTAGGTTTGCTCAATAATGACATGTACTTAGCTTACTTATGTAAAAAATGGCATAATTAGCTTAGTTAGCTCATAAACGATCCATTTTACCTACGTTAGCTCTAAAATGATGCATTTTACCTAAGTTAGCTCATAAACGATCCATTTCACCTAAGTTACCTCACAAACGATGGCGTGCTTCTTCTTCTAGTCTTTTTCTTCTAGTCACCTTTTCCTAACTTTCTTATTTGCCATTTTGCAGATTTCATTCACTTCTCGGAAGCTAGCTTGCTATGATGGAGTGCTTGTTTTTTATTTCATTCTCTTCTAGTATTCTTCTAGCTTGCTACGATGGAACTTGCTATCTTGATGAAACTTTGCATTGTAATATGGATGTGCAACTTCCTAATGGTTGCAACTTATGTGTATGTGCAACTTGCTATGTATGAATGGATGGAACTATATATGTATGTACGATGAAACTTATGTGTGTTAAATAGCCCTGTGAAATATATCTATATATGTCATATATATATTTGCTGTGAAAATTGTTGGATTAAAAAACAGAAAAGAGCCAATATGCAGGCTCTTTGCCGTCTCGCCACCAACGGCAAAGGGCTCTTTGCCATCGGCCGGACGGCAAAGAGGCCACGTGGCGAAACAATCGTAGCTTCGGGAGGCTGACCAATTTGGTCAGTTTGCCTATAGTGGCTGACGGCAAAGAGAAAAAAAACTTTGCCTACAGCGGCGGCCGGCAAAGGCCTGCCGTGTAGTGACGTCGGCTGACATCATTCGGCGGACGGCAAAGGCGTGCCGTTAACCACCTAACGGAGTGACAGCCAGGGTTTTATTTATGTTTACCACATCATGAGCCCAATTGTGTTTTTTTCTTGCTGAAAATGGCTAGCCCAGTTCTATTTTTTAAAAGAAATACCCAAACAAGGCCTACTTGCTTTATCGGCCCTGCTGGGTTGCAAATCTTTCAAGACGAGGAGAGTTTCATTTGGTTTGCCCAGAAATGGGCTGCACATTTTTAAAACACATCAAACCTGGAATTAGTTTCAATTTTTTTTCATTACAAGATCTTAAATCCATTGATTTTATGCGTGGACAATTATTTGGATTTTATATTTATATAAATTATTTTTCAAAATAGTTTGAATGTGAATCGATATTTCTGGATTAAAAACAGTTGACCGCACTGAAATATGCAAAATTTCGTATACTTTTTAACCGTGGCCACAATACGGGGTGTAATGCTAAAAAGAAGAAGATGGGCTCCAAAAAAATTCTTAAGAATTAGCAAATGAGCTGTACATTATTAGAAATAATGGCAGATGGGCTGTATGTTGTTTTCCACAAATTTGAGGCTGACTTGTGCGCCTACTACAGCTTGACGCGTATGCTTTCATAAAAAAAAGGTTGACGCACTCGCAATGCCCTGTCAACTTAGTGAACACACGAGAGCAGTGACTGTTGGATGTCCATCCAACGACTGTCGTGCTTCTTCAATCTCTGCTCTTCATGCTCCAGCCGCTCAAACAAGCGCTGGCGAGACTGCCTGTTCCTCCTCCCACGGCCGGCTATGCTGCTCATGTCTACTACGCAACCTTCTTCTTGCAGACGTTGTTGGGCCTGCAAGTGCACAGGTTTGTAGGACAGTAGCAAATTTCCCTCAAGTGGATGACGTAAGGTTTATCAATCCGTGGGATGCGTAGGATGAATATGGTCTCTCTCAAACAACCCTGCAACCAAATAACAAAGAGTCTCTTGTGTCCCCAACACACCCAACACAATGGTAATTTGTATAGGTGCACTAGTTAGGCGAAGAGATGGTGATACAAGTGCAATATGGATGGTAGATAAAGGTAATTGTAATCTGAAATAATAAAAATAGCAAGGTAACTAATGATAAAAGTGAGCGTAAACGGTATTGCAATGATAGGAAACAAGGCCTAGGGTTCATACTTTCACTAGTGCAAGTTCTCTCAACAATAATAACATAGATAGATCATATAACAATCCCTCAACATGCAACAAAGAGTCACTCCAAAGCCACTAATAGCGGAGAACAAATGTAGAGATTATGGTAGGGTACGAAACCACCTCAAAGTTATTCTTTCGGATCAATCTATTAAAGAGTTCGTACTAGAATAACACCTTAAGACACAAATCAACCAAAACCCTAATGTCACCTAGATACTCCATTGTCACCTCAAGTATCCGTGGGCAAGATTATATGATATGCATCACACAATCTTAGATTCATCCAACCAATACAAAGTACTTCAAAGAGTGCCCCAAAGTTTCTACCGGAGAGTCAAGAACGTGTGCCAACCCCTATGCATAGGTTCATGGGCTGAACCCGCAAGTTGGTCACCAAAACATACATCAAGTGGCACGTGATATCCCATTGTCACCATAGATAAACACGGCAAGACATACATCAAGTGTTCTCATAAAAGACTCAATCCGATAATATAACTTCAAAGGGGAAACTCAATTCATCACAAGAGAGTAGAGGGGGAGAAACATCATAAGATCCAACTATAATAGCAAAGCTCATGATACATCAAGATCGTGCCATAGAGGGGACACGAGAGAACACGAGAGAGAGATCAAACACATAGCTACTAGTACATACCCTCAGCCCCGATGGTGAACTACTCCTCCTCGTCATGGAGAGCGCCAGATGATGAAGATGGCCACGGTGATGGGTTCCTCCCGCAGGTGCCGAACGGGCTCCCGAGAGGTTTTTGGTGGCTACAGAGGCTTGCGGCGGCGGAACTCCCGATCTATCTTTTTCGTCGATGTTTTTAGGGTACGCGGGACTATATAGGCGAAAGAAGTCGGTCAGGGGTGCTCGAGGGGCCCACAAGACAGGGGGCGCGCCCAGTAGGGGGGCACCCTCCTATCTCGTGGAGTCCTCGTGGATCTTCTGACGTGAACTCCAAGTCTCCAGGATCATATTCTTCCCAAAAATAACGGTGCCGAAGGTTTCATTCCGTTTGGACTCCGTTTGATATTCCTTTTGTTTGAAATACTGAAACAGGCAATAAAACAACAATATGGGCTGGGCCTCCGGTTAATAGGTTAGTCCCAAAAGTAATATAAAAGTGTATAATAAATCCCATAATCATTCAAAACACACAGTAATAAAGCATGGAACAATAAAAAATTATAGATACGTTGGAGACGTATCAAGCATCTCCAAGGTTAATTCCTGCTCGTCCTCGAGTAGGTAAATGATAAAAACAGAATTTTTGATGTGGAATGCTACCTAGCATGATTCTCAAAGTAATTTTGTTTATTGTGGCATGAATGTTCAGATCTAAATGATTCAAAATAAAAGTTCATAATGATAAAAGAAATAGTAATACTTCAAGCATACTAATCAAAGTAATCATGTCTTCTCAAAATAACATGGCAAAAGAAAGTTCATCCCTACAAAATCATATAGTTAGGCTATGCTTCGTTTTCGTCACACAAAGATGTTCCCAACTTCTATACCCCCGATGACAAGCCAAGCAATTGTTTCGTACTTAAATAATCTCAAACTTTTTCAACCTTCACGCAATACATGAGCGTGAGCCATGGATATAGCACTATGGGTGGAATAGAATATGATGATGGGGATTGTGGAGAAGACAAAAGGAGAAAGTCTCACATTGACGAGGATAATCAACGGGCTATGGAGATGCCCATCAATTGATGTCAATATGAGGAGTAGGGATTGCCATGCAACGGATGCACTAGAGCTATAAATGAATGCTCAACAAAAGAAAACTAGTGGGTGTGCATCCAACTTGCTTGCTCACGAAGACCTAGGGCATTTGAGGAAGCCCGTCGTAGGAATATACAAGCCAAGTTCTATAATGAAAAATTCCCACTAGTATGAAAAAGACACCTTATGAGACTCACTATATGAAAAACGTGGTGCTACTTTGAAGCACAATATATGAGACTCACTACATGAAGAACAAGGTGCTACTTTGAAGCACAAGTGTGGAAAAAGAGATAGTAGCATTGCCCTTTTTTTTGGGCCTTTCTTTTTTTTTCTTTTTGGCCTTTCTTTTTTTGATTGGGCAATGCTCTAATAATGATGATCATCACACTTCTATTGATTACAACATATGAATTACAACTCGAAACTAGAACAAGATATGACTCTATATGAATGCCTCCGGCGGTGTACCGGGATGGTGCAATGAATCAAGAGTGACATGTATGAAAAATAATGCATGGTGGCTTTGCCACAAATACGATGTCAACTTCATGATCATGCGATGGCAATATGACAAAAGTAAAGTATGTCATAATGATGATAAACGGAACGGTGGAAAATTGCATGGCAATATATCTCGGAATGGCTATGGAAATTCCATAAATAGGTAGGTATGGTGGCTGTTTTGAGGAAGATATATGGAGGTTTATGTGTGATAGAGCGTATCGTATCACGGGGTTTGGATGCACCGGCGAAGTTTGCACCAACTCTCAAGGTGAGAAAGGGCAATGCACGGTACCGAAGAGGCTAGCAAAGGCGGAAAGTTTCCATGGACTCAACATTAGTCAAAAGAACTCATATACTTATTGCAAAAATTTAGTAGTCATCAAAAATCAAGTACTACGCGCATGCTCCTAGGGGGACAGAATGGTAGGAAAAGACCATCGCTCGTCCCCGACCGCCACTCATAAGGATGCACAAGCCAGGTACACTTCATGTTTCAAATTTGTTACACAACTTGAACCATACGTGCATGCTACGGGACTTCAACACAAGCATTCTTGGAATTCATAATCACCCAACTAGCATGACTTTAATATCACTACCTCCATATCTCAAAACAATTATCAAGTACCAAATTGATCATAGCATCCAGTTCACCTCCTATTATAGTTTTTATTATACCCAACTTGGATGCTCATCATTCTAGGACCAACTTTATGAACATACCAAATACCATGCTGTTCTAAAAGACTCTCAAAATAATATAAGTGAAGCATGAGAGACTAGCAATTTCTACAAAATATAACCACCTCCGTGCTCTAAAAGATATAAGTGATGCACTAGAGCAAATGACAAACTACTCCGAAAGATATAAGTGAAGATCAATGAGTAGTCGAATAATTATACAACTATGTGAAGACTCTCCCATTTAATAATTTCAAATCTTGATATTGTATTCAAACAGCAAGCAAAAAAAATGACATTGCAAGGATAGCACAACTCATGTGAAGAAGCAAAACCTTAGGCTCAACCGATACTAACCGATAGTTGTTGAAGAAGAAAGGTGGTGTCGGTGTCAAAACCGGCGGATCTCGGGTAGGGGGTCCCGAACTGTGCGTCTAGGCGGATGGTAACAGGAGACAAGGGACACGATGTTTTTACCTAGGTTCGGGCCCTCTCGATGGAGGTAATACCCTACTCCTGCTTGATTGATATTGATGATATGGGTAGTACAAGAGTAGATCTACCACGAGATCAGAGAGGCTAAACCCTAGAAGCTAGCCTATGGTATGATTGTTGTTCGTCCTACGGACTAAAACCCTCCGGTTTATATAGACACCGGATAGGGTTAGGGTTACACAGAGTCGGATACAATGGTAGGAGATCTACATATCCGTATCGCCAAGCTTGCCTTCCACGCCAAGGAAAGTCCCATCCGGACACGGGACGAAGTCTTCAATCTTGTATCTTCATAGTCCAGGAGTCCGGCCAACGGTGATAGTTCGGCTATCCGGAGACCCCCTAATCCAGGGCTCCCTCAGTAGCCCCCGAACCAGGCTTCAATGGCAATGAGTCCGGTGCGTAGTTTGTCTTCGGCATTGCGAGGCGGGTTCTTCTCCAAATTCCATATACTTGTCGAATAGTGTCCGACTTCTGATAAATGCTGCGCTCCTTGGCTTCCACGCCCAATAACGGCCATCTTCCACGTGTTTGAATGAATGCGAAAAGCCAGGGTATTTTTACACTTATGCCCCTAGCTGCGCAAATGAGCTGTCTATAAAAGGGACGAGGATCTAGATCTGAGCCACACCATCCCCCCTCCGCGAGCTTTCATCGGAGCGTCTTCGACAAAAATCCATTCCACCATGGTCAGTCAACGCGGCTCCTCCTCTCGCGCTCCCAGCCCTCAGCCGGGAAATTGGGAGAGATGCTCAGTCCCGCATAGCGAGCTAGTGATACTCCAAACCAAGGGATTTCTTCCCCCGGCCTTCATGGTTCCGGTTCGAGCCGGACTTGCCACCTACAAGGGCGGAAAGCAAGCGGAGAGTGTCCCCGATCCCTCTAAAGGAGAGTGGGTATGCTTTATCTCTTATCTAGTAAGAGGACTCGGATTTCCAATTCATTCGTTTCTCCGGGGGCTCTTGGAGTTCTACGGCCTCCAGTTGCACCACCTTACGCCTGCCTCCATTTTGCACATCGCGGGCTACGTGTCCCTTTGCGAACTGTTCTTGGGCGTAGAGGCTCATTTTGCGCTGTGGAAGAGATTATTCTGCCTTGTACCCCATTCTCATGAGGGGTCAATGTATCAAGTAGGCAGAGCCGAACTATGGCGCATCGCCGGGACTGGATATGTATCCGGAACCCCGAAGAAGGCGTCCGAAGACTGGCCTTCGGAATGGTTTTACATGGAGGACGTCCCGCTGCCGGATCCTGTTCGGATCGGCCTTCCAGAGTTCAGCAGCGCCTCTCAAGAAGCGCCTAAGCTGGCGCCATGATCCCCGAGGAAAATGACCGACGTCCTTTACTTGATGAGCCGAATAAGATTATCGGCTCATGCCGGATTAACCATGATTGAGTCATGGCAATCTGCATTATGAGGAGTGCGATCGCCCAATATAGGGGCCACCCATGTGGGACTTCAACGGGAGGACGATGCCACCCGCCATGGCCGCAAAGGGCGGGATCGGTCACCGAACTGGTGAAGACATTGTCCGCCATGTACAAAGGGAAGAGGAGGATTTTCTCGCGCCAGCCCATCGAGCGGGTTTTCTTGAATAATCCTCGAAGTTGGGTAAGCAAATATCTTTGTGGCCTGTCCGATCCATGTTCCCGTGGTTAAATATCTCATTTCATGGTTTCTACGCAGAACTGCGCCGGGCCATGGAGAAGATACACAGCCCGCCCCACAACCCGAGGATCCGGACCGTCCTCGATCCGCCTCCAAGAGGATCCGGATATAAAGGTGGAGTTGATCGACGGAGTGTTCCATCAACTTAGCATCGACAATGCTTTGGTTGCCATTACGGCCGATTACCCCGGAATACTTCCAGCCTCACAGGTAACTGAGACCGAGGTCCCAATACTCTGACAATGACCCATCCGTGCTTATTTTTTGATCACCGTATACCAATGGTGTTTCACAGGGGGTGCCTTCGAGGCAGGAGGCCGAGCCCGCGGCGGCTAGCCAACAAGGGGCAGTACGGCCCCGCAGGCTAAAAAGAAGTGCGGTCCGGATCGAAACTCCACCGCTACGGTATGGCACGTCACCATATTCCCAGGATTGATTCCTGGAAGGTGTACTAACGCTGGTGTTTTTTTAAGGAAAAAGAGCGCTCGCCGTCTGAGTCCGTAGGGGTTGCCAATCGAACCTCCGCCGGCCAGGCTCCAAAGCCGGGTCCAGAAGTGGAGGCGAGCACGAGGCGTGAGTCGGATGCTCCTCCGACAAAGGATGCCGACAGATTATCCGCCACCAACTCCGAGGTGGAGAGCGCCATGAATCACAGGCGCCGCCGGACAGTTCTTCGTGACGCATGTTTCTCCCAAGAGGCCTTGAATGCCTTCAATTCGAGAGATGCGCACCTCCGTGCCGCTCAAGATGGTCTAGCCAGAGCCACGGAGCAGTATGTAAAGGACATACGGGTGAGGAAATTTGACAGTTATATATGCCAGTAGCCCCCGAGACTTAAAATAGTTAGGATAACTGATTAAGGATCATTTGGAATGCAGGTTCTTACCGAAAAGAATACCCGACTGTCCCAGGAGCTTGAAGAATGCAAGGCCCAACTTGAGGCCGCACTAGCCACTACAGGGGGAGCCACAGAGACCCCCTCTGGTAATATATGCTTCAAAAGATAAATAGTTTATGAAGTGTGGCCTGTGTGTAAATCTGACAATAATATTGCAGATGGCGCCGGACTAGATCCGGACAAGAAACAGCTCCTGCGCCAGCTAAAGGCCGGCGAGAGCGTGCTTACGAGGGTGCGGCAGGAGAAAATAACCTCCAAGATGCCAACACCCAACTGGGTGAGGAACTAAAGGATGTTCGTGCCCAGTTGTCTGACTCCGTAAAGGAGAATCGACGGCTTCGTCGCGGCATTTTCAGTAAGTGCTTGAACGAACTTTGAAAGAGTTCGGCGAGGAAGGCGACTAACATAAACATGTATGTAGGTTTGCTCACAGGTCGTCCTGAGGAGGAGATGCCCAGTTCTTCGGAAAATCTTCTTCCCGAACTATGTCAGCTGCACGGACGAGTTCAGCAGGTGATGAAAGGCGTCGGCCAGGCCTTGTGGCCATCCATCTCCCTGCCCGAAGGCATTGGGGAGCTGGCAGAGCGGCTTCAAGGAGCACGGCGGCACTTCCGACTGTGGAAGATATCGGCCTGCCGTCAAGGCGCCAGGGAGGCCTGGGCCATGGTAAATACGTGGTACACGAAGGCTGACCCAAACCACATGGCCGAGGTCGGACTGTGGGGCCCGATGGGAAGGAGATCCTGTAAGCAGTGTACGGCCAAGTAGAATTGGCCGCCAAGTATTCCCAGCAAGATTGTAAATTAGATAGCCTATTAGATGGCATTGAGGAGGAATACAATGAGTCGAGTTGACTATGTAATTGAATATGACATGAAAAATGTCTTCTAGCCGGATTGTAGATCGTTTGTCATAGCGGACCTTTTCGCTTCGACCTCGGGACCCAATAGTCCGGAGTGTGTCCGAATACCCTCACGGTTATATAAGAACCGGGGCATGCATGGAGACAAGGCGTAGGGGCCATTATTGTTGTATCAGACAAGTGCCCAACTAGTTATGTTATATTACATGGATAGTAAGAAACATCTTCCAGGGAGAATAGTTCCGTTAAGGGTTCCTTTCGCTGGGATGCATGCCCTAAACTGCAAGCCAAAACTGCTAAGAAAGCAGAAAATCATCTGGGGCCAGATGGATAAATAGTTAAAAATCATCTTTCAGTTCACCGACCGAATATTCCCTTAAGAACGCTAGCTTTCAGCTTCACCCACCGAGGTACACATCCGCTGACCCGGCAGAATAATCGCAGAGGTGCTCCTTTACCACCTAGCCGAACAATCGAGAACGTAGGGGTAAGCACAGGAGCGAGCAACCCAGCTTGGCCAAAACTTAAGTCATATCGATGCATATAATGGTGAATAAAAGGTACATGCGGAAGTTTGACACATGTGTTGGGCATGAAGCCCGTATAAATAAGCTTCATTAAAGAAGCCCCAGTATAATGAGCGGACAACGCGTCAAATATGTCTTGAACAAAGCGCAAACGAGCCTCTAAAGGCTTAAAGAAGAAGGAGGAGGAAGGAGAGAAATAAAAGACAGCAAAATAGAAAATGTGGACGGAGGAAGGAGACGAACTTGGAGTCCGGTGCTTAGGCGAGAATCTTCGTAGACGGGCTGCGTTCCATGGGTTCGGCTCGAGTCGGTTATCCGATGCATTTCACAGACGGTATGCTCCGCCGGTCAGGACCTGGTCGATGATGAAGGGACCTTCCCATTTGGGCTTGAGTTTGTCCTTTTCTTGTCCGAAGGCGAGAACTAGTTCGCCAACGTTATAAGCTTTGGCCCGCATTTCCCGCTTTGATATCTTCGAGCCTGCTGTTGATAAAATGCGGAACGAGCTTTTGCCACGTTGCGCTCCTCCTCCAATGCGTCCAAACTGTCCCGCCGATCGAGCTCGGCTTCTCTTTCTTCATACATGCGCACGCGAGGTGAGTCATGTATTATGTCGCAGCAAGAGTGCCTCTGCGCCGCACACCATAAAAATGGTGTGAATCCGTAGTACGATTCGGCGTGGTCCGCAGCCCCAGTACGGAGTCGAGCTCCTCAACCCAAAGTCGTGTTAGATTCCTTGAGGGACCGCACTAGTCTGGGTTTGATGCCGCCATGATTAGACCGCTTGCTCGCTCGACTTGACCGTTGGTTTGAGGGTGATAGATCGAGGCGTGTCGAGCTTGATGCCCATGTTTTTGTACCATAATTTGACCTCATCGGCCGTGAAGTTGGTGCCGTTATCAGTGATGATACTGTGGGGGACGCTGTAACGGTGCACTACCCCTGATATGAAGTCTATCACCGGCCCGGATTCAGCCGTTTTAACAGGCTTGGCCTCTATCCACTTGGTGAATTTATCCACCATGACCAATAGATATTTTTTCTTGTGGGTTCCCCCCTTAAGGGGTCCAACCATGTCAAGCTCCCAGACCGCGAACGGCCAGGTGATGGGTATATTTTTAAGGGCGGTGGGTGGCATGTGGCTTTGGTTAGCAAAAAGATGGCAACCGACGCATCGTTGGACTAAATCCTGCGCATCTGCCCGGGCCGTCGGCCAATAAAATCTTGTACGGAAGGCCTTTCCTACAAGGGCCCGGGCTGCGGCGTGGTGCCCACCCAGTCCGGCATGAATTTCAGCCAGGAGGTTTCGCCCCTCCTCTTCGGAGATACACCTTTGAAGGACTCCTGTTGTGCTTTTCTTATATAGCTCTCCCTCATGGACTTTATAGGCTTTGGATCGCCGTACTATGCAGCGAGCCTCATTTTGGTCTTCGGGGAGTTCCTGGCTAGTTAGGTAGGCTAGGAATGGTTCTGTCCACGGGGCGATAACCGCCATTATTTCATGGGCGGAGGATGTTATCTCGTTGGCAGAGCCTCCGATTGTGTCAGAGTGTTCGGTGTCAGACAGTGCGGTTGGGTCCGGATTGTTATTTCCGGACTCCCCTTCCCATAGTACGGATGGCTTGAACAGCCGTTCCAGGAAGATGTTGGGCGGGACGGCATTGCGTTTTGCGCCGATGCGTGCCAATACGTCCGCCGCCTGGTTGTTATCCCGGGCTATGTGATGAAATTCGAGCCCTTCAACCGTCTTGACATTTTAGGACCGCATTGCGATACGCTGCCATTTTCGGATCTTTGGCATCAAAGTCTCCGTTTATTTGAGATATCGCGAGGTTCGAATCCCCGCGCACCTCTAGGCATTTAATGCCCATAGAGACTGCCATCTGGAGGCCGTGCAGAAGGGGCTCGATTCGCTGCGTTGTTGGAGTCCGTATACATTATCTGAAGGACGATGGACTGTGTCCCGGTTGGGGACGTCGAGACGATGCCAGCCCCGTGCCGCCAACATTTTGGAGCCGTCAAAGTGCATGATCCAATTGAGTATGCGCCGTACTCTTTAGGGAGTTCGCCGGTCCATTCGCCACGAAGTCGGCCAAAACCTGCGACTTAATAGCTCGCCGTGGCTTATAGGTTATGTCGAATGGAAGGAGCTCTATGGCCCATTTAGCAATCTGGCCCGTCGCGTCGCGGTTGTTTATGATGTCGTTAAGAGGTACTTCGGAGGCTACCGTTATCGAACACTCTTGAAAGTAGTGTCGCAGCTTCCGGGATGCCATGAACACCGCGTATGCTATCTTTCGATAATGTGGGTACCGAGACTTGCATGGGGTTAGGACAGTGGACACATAGTAAACCGGTCTTTGAAGAGGGAACCTGTGTCCGTCCGTTTCTCGTTCGACGACGAGCACCGCGCTGACAACTTGATGTGTTGCGGCGATATATAATAGCATTGGTTCGCCCATGTTGGGCGCGGCCAGGACCGGATTTGTTGCCAATATGGCTTTTATTTCTTCGAGTCCAGCCGTGGCGGCATCCGTCCACACGAAGTGTTCGGTGCGCCGGAGGAGGCGGTAAAGGGGTAACGCCTTTTCTCCCAGACGGGAAATAAAGCGGCTTAGAGCCGCTACGCATCCAGTCAATTTTTGTATTTGTTTGAGGTCTTTTGGAATATCCAATTGTGACAGAGCTCAGATCTTGGCTGGGTTTGCTTCAACTCCTCTACGGACACAATGAAGCCCAGAGCTTTCGGTGGAACGCCAAGACGCATTTTTCCGGATTGAGCTTAATGTCATATTTTCGGAGATTGTCGAATGTGAGCCTCAAGTCGTCTACTAGAGTTTCGACATGCTTGGATTTGACGACCACGTCATCTACATATGCTTCCACTGTTTTGCCGATCTGGTTTGCGGACATGTCCGAATCATGCAGCGATATGTTGCACCGGCGTTTTTGAGCCGAAGGGCATTGTGTTGAAGCGAGAATGGGCCGTATGGAGCGATGAATGCTGTTGCAGCTTGGTCTGGCTCCGCCATCTTGATTTGGTGGTAGCCGGAGTACGCGTCGAGGAAGCACAATGAGTCGTGTCCTGCTGTAGCGTCGATAATTTGATCAATGCGAGGGAGGGGGAAGGGATCCTTTGGGCAAGCCTTATTAAGGTCTTTGAAATCAACACATAGGCGCCAGGATTTATCCTTCTTTGGTACCATCACCAGGTTTGCTAGCCAGTCCGGATGTTTTATATCTCTGATGAATCCGGCTTCCAGAAGTTTGGCTAGCTCTTCTCCCATGGCCTGTATCTTGGGTTCGGAAAAGCGCCGAAGAGCCTGTTTGACTGGCTTGAATTCTTTTAGGATATTTAGGCTGTGCTCGGCCAGCCGACCTGGGATTCCTGGCATGTCTGAAGGGTGCCAAGCAAAAATGTCCCAGTTTTCTCGTAGAAATTCTCGTAGTGCGGCGTCTACATCAAGGTTTAATTGTGCCCCAATGGAGGCCGTCTTTGCAGGGTCCATTGGGTGGACTTGGAATTTGACTATTTCATCCGCTGGTTTAAAAGAGGTGGACTTGGATCTTTTATCAAGTATCACATCGTCCCTGTTCACCGTGGAGCGCATCGCAGTGAGTTCCTCGGCAGCTAGGGCTTCGGATAGTGCCTCGAGGGCTAGTGCGGCTGTCTTGTTTTCGGTGCGGAGTGCTATGTTCGGATCACTAGCGAGAGTGATGATTTCGTTAGGTCCGGGAATTTTAAGCTTCATGTGCCCATAATGGGGTATAGCTTGAAAAATTGTGAATGCTTCTCGCCCTAATAAAGCGTGATATCCGCTGCTGAACGGGGCCACTTGAAATGTGACCTCCTTGGACCTGTAATTGTCCGGCGAGCCAAACACTACGTCCAGTGTGATTTTTCCTGTGCAGCATGCTTCCCGGCTAGGGATTATTCCTCTAAAGGTTGTGCTGCTTCGCTCAATGCGGTTCCAGTCTATTTCCATTTTTCGGAGGGTTTCCTCGTAGATGAGGTTTAGTCCGCTGCCGCCATCCATGAGTACCTTAGTAAGGCGAAAGTCGTCCACTATTGGACTGAGGACCAATGCGGCTGGTGCTCAAGCTGTTCGAATTTGGGTTCAATCACGGCCTTAAAGGTAATAGCCGTGTCACTCCTGGATTTATTGTTGCTACTTGGTAGACTTCGCAAGGTTATGGAGTGTTCGCTTCGCATGTTATTTGATGCGAAAGTCTCAAGACTGTTAACACCGTCTTCGGTATTGCTGGGCTGGGATTCTGAGGCTAGAAGCTCTTCGCCACTTTTGGCCACCTGTCGTAGTATCCAACATGCTCGAAGGCTATGAGTTGGAGTGGCGCCCTCTGTGCTATGAATTTTGTAGGGTCTGTTTAGCCAACCCTCCAGTACGGTTCCGTACCCTTTAGGGTTTTTTTTGGTGTATAACCCAGGTGCTTGGTGATGGTGCACCCTTTTATTTCGGACTAGGGCTGTATTCGGGGCCGGATTATCCCAAAATTTACTTTCAGTTTTCCAAGCACTCTCCATTGCACAGTACTTTTGTACTATGGTCACCAAGTCAGCAAAGCGTGTAATTTCGCGATGACTTATGGCGTTTAGGATTCCCTTGTCCGTGCAGTTATTGCAAAAAAGTGAGATTGCGTCCTCCTCTCGGCAGTCCTTTATCCTGTCCATAACCAGGAGGAATCTGGCCCAGTAATGATGTACTGTTTCAGCGGGCTCTTGCCGAATTCGGGATAGATGGCTAATGTTTGGGTGGGCGGGTGGAACTAGATCCGGAACCCCGTCCAATTTAAGACTCAGGGGCCGAGAAGTTTCCGAACTTGGAAGTTTGGATTTTTGAATACTATCCAATGAATCCAATCCGCCGCCTGACTTTAAGTTCAGGGCTTGATCGACATCCGTCCCTCTGCGGGAATCCGGCATGGAGGGATCGGGAATCCGGACGTAGCTAGTCCTTAAGATAGAGGAAGAATCGCCGTATTGCTCCTCTATCACAGCAACATGATGGGTAGCCTGGGGAGAGTTGATCTCTCTCAGATCGGTTTTAGGCCCGGTCTGGTCGTAGTCTGTGGCGACTCCCAGGGCGGCGATGCGATCCAAGAGCTCGTTACGGAGGAGAGCTCGATCGGATCTAACTGCTCGGCAAGTTCCGAGTTAACGTGAAGATTGGTTTCGATGACCCGATAAGTCATCGTCGGCGCGGTAGCCGAACTGGCGGTCATAAGAAAACCACCTAGCCGAAGAGTCTGTCCAGTGGCCAAGGCTCCTTTGGCGAATGTATCGTCTTTAAAGACGGGATGAGGCATCCTTCCTGATGGCGACGACACAGAGGTACTCTCAATGCAAGCACCAATTTCGGTGTCAAAACCAGCGGATCTCGGGTAGGGGGTCCCGAACTGTGCGTCTAGGCGGATGGTAACAGGAGACAAGGGACATGATGTTTTTACCCAGGTTCGGGCCCTCTCGATGGAGTTAATACCCTACTCCTTCTTGATTGATATTGATGATATGGGTAGTACAAGAGTAGATCTACCACGAGATAAGAGAGGCTAAACCCTAGAAGCTAGCCTATGGTATGATTGTTGTTCGTCCTACGGACTAAAACCCTCCGGTTTATATAGACACCGGATAGGGTTAGGGTTACACAGAGTCGGTTACAATGGTAGGAGATCTACATATCCGTATCTCCAAGCTTGCCTTCCACGCCAAGGAAAGTCCCATCCGGACACGGGACGAAGTCTTCAATCTTGTATCTTCATAGTCCAGGAGTCCGGCCAACGGTGATAGTTCGGCTATCCGGACACCCCCTAATCCAGGACTCCCTCAGGTGGGATGCCTACCGGGGCATCCCCAAGCTTAGATTCTTGAGAATTCTTGAAATATTATCTTGGGGTGCCTTGGTCATCCCCAAGCTTGAACTTTTGTGTCTCCTTAATTCCTCTCATATCATGGTTTCTCTTTTTATCAAAAGTTTCATTCACAACAAACTCAACAAGAACTCGTGAGATAGGTTAGTATAAACCAATGCAAAACCTTATCATTTTCTATTGTAACAAATCACTAAGATTATTATTCCACATTGCATACTAAATGCCTCTGCATATTTAATACTCCTATCCTCAAATAGAACCATTAAACAAGAAAACATATGAAAACAATGCAAACATAACAGCAATCTGCCAAAACAGTATTGTCTGTAAAGAATGCAAGAGTATCAATACTTCCCTAACTCCAAAAATTATGAACTAAAACTCTTCTGTAATAAATTTATCAGAGCTCAGTATGCAAAAAGATTCAACATTATACCACTCTCTGACTTTTCTACGGAATTTTTGCAACAGCGATAAACTTTCGGTTTTCAAACAGCAACATGTATACTAGCAAAATAAGCATGGCAAAGGCTATCCTTGACTTTTTATTGAAAGTAAAGATGCAAAACATTATTGTAACTAACAGCAAGCAAATACTAACAAGAGAAAATGATGCTCCAAGCAAAACACATATCATGTGGTGAATAAAAATATAGGTCCAAGTAAAGTTACCGATGGACGAAGACGAAAGAGGGGATGCCTTCCGGGGCATCCCCATGCTTGGGCTCTTGGTTGTCCTTGAATATGACCTTGGGGTGCCTTGGGCATCCCCAAGCTTAGGCTCTTTCCACTCCTTATTCCACAGTCCATCAAATCTTTACCCAAAACTTGAAAACTTCACAATACAAAACTTAACAGAAAACTCGTGAGCTCCGTTAGCGAAAGAAAACAAAACACCACTTCAAGGTACTGTAATGAACTCATTATTTATTTATATTGGTGTTGAACCTACTGTATTCCAACTTCTCTATGGTTTATAAACTATTTTACTAGTCATAGATTCATCAAAATAAGCATACAACACAATGAAAACAGAATCTGTCAAAAACAGAACAGTCTGTAGTAATCTGTAACTAACGCAAACTTCTAGAACTCCAAAAATTCTAAAATAAATTTTTTGACCTGAGGAATTTGTCTAGTAATCATCTTCAAAAAGAATCAAATAAATAGAGGTCTCCAGTAAAAAGTTGAAGCTAATCTCGTGAACGCTAAAGTTTCTGTTTTTTACGGCATGATCATAAAGACTTCACCCAAGTCTTCCCAAAGGTTCTACTTGGCACAAACAATAATTAAAACATAAAACCACATCTAAACAGAATATAGATGGATTATTTATTCCTAAACTGAACCAAAAAGCAAGAAACTAAAATAAAATTGGGTTGCCTCCCAACAAGCGCTAACGTTTAAAGCCCCTAGCTAGGCATGATGATTTCAATGATGCTCACATAAAAGATAAGAATTGAAACATAAAGAGAGCATCATGAAGAATATGACTAGCACATTTAAGTCTAACCCACTTCCTATGCATAGGGATTTTGTGAGCAAACAACTTATGGGAACAATAATCAACAAGCATAGGAAGACAAAACAAGCATAACTTCAAAAATTTAAGCATATAGAGAGGAAACTTGATATTATTGCAATTCCTACAAGCATATGTTCCTCCCTCATAATAATTTTCAGTAGCATCATGAATGAATTCAACAATATAACCAACACCTAAAGCATTCTTTTCATGATCTACAAGCATAGAAAATTTACTACTCTCCACATAAGCAAAATTCTTCTCATTCGGAATAGTGGGAGTATCATAAGAGACTTGAACACTAAAAAATGTTTCCACATTAAAATAGTAATGTTTAGAAAAAGGGTAATCATAATCATGACAATATTTGTAAATATAATCATCACTACTTTTTCTAGCATAAGTTTCATCACAATAATCATCATAAGTAGCAACTTCGTTCTCATCATAATCGATTGAAACCTCTCCCAAGATAGTGGAATCACTAAATAAAGTTGACATTCTTCCAAATCCACTTTAATATTCATCACAATAAAATTCAACATCCTCCAAAATAGTGGGATCACTATTTCCTAAAGTTGACACTCTTCCGAACCCACTTTCATCAATATAATCATCATACGTAGGAGGCATGCTATCATCATAACAACTTTGCATACCAAAACTTGGGGTGATAAAAATATCATCTTCATTAAACATAGCATCCCCAAGCTTGGGACAAACATTAATTTCAGAAAATATATTCTCAAATATTTCATCCTCATCAAACATAGCTTCCCCAAACTTGGGCTCTTTCATATCATAAGCATAATCACTTTCATCATTAAAAATATGGATAGCACCAATAGTAAAGCAATTATCATCATCACAATGAGTAGTAGGAGCAACATCATTTGGGAGGGATACCTTTCTACCTTTGTTGCTCCTTCTTTTATTTTTCTTCTTCACATTATGTATAGGTTCAACCTTCCTCTTTGAGTTCCTTATTGATGAGATTGGTTGAATAGAAAGCTCCTCCTCGTTACCTGATTCATCATAACAAATAATAGGAGGAGATTGGGAAGTCTCTTCCCTTTCATTAGTATTCTCATCATCTTCTATTTTCTTTCTTTTCTTTTTGTAATTGGAAATATAATGATTTTCAATGCAATTCTCTACACAAAACATATAAATATCCTCTAGATCAAAATCAAGAAATCTATCAAGATTAAACTTTGGAATACCCTCAGTTATACATTTCATTTCTTCATACCCCAAAAGAAGCTAAGCTCTTTATGATGCCCAAGGGTAATCAAGCTATCACAATTTTTGGACACGGTTTGATCATAAAACAATTTGCATTGGAGATTTAAATGACCACGTTCATTGCAAAGTTCACAAGGAGCGCGAAAAATATTGAATCTTCTAGCACACTCATCAAGGCTTACTTGCAACCCTTTAGTTTTTAAATACTTATGGCTCTTGCAATATCTATTTTCTCTATTTGGTGTGTCCATGCAAATCCAGTCTACTCCACAAAAATCAACATGCTTATAGGAGACATTTTCATCATAACTAGTACAATCATCATTAGTACTATGGATATTCAAAGAGTTCATACTAAAAACATTGCAACCATGCTCATCATTCAAAGATTTAGTATCAAGCATTTTAATGCATTCTTCTTCTAGCACTTGAGCACAATTTTCCTTTCCATCATACTCAAGAAAGATATTAAAAAGACAAAACGTATGAGACAAACTTAACTCCATTTTTTTGTAGTTTTCTTTTATAAACTAAACTAGTGATAAAACGAGAAACAAAAAGATTCAATTGCAAGATCTAAAGATATACCTTCAAGCACTCACCTCCCGACAGCGGCGCTTTAAAAAGAGCTTGATGTCTACTACGCAACCTTCTTCTTGTAGACGTTGTTGGGCCTGCAAGTGCACAGGTTTGTAGGACAGTAGCAAATTTCCCTCAAGTGGATGACCTAAGGTTTATCAATCCGTGGGAGGCGTAGGATGAAGGTGGTCTCTCTCAAACAACCCTGCAACCAAATAACAAAGAGTCTCTTGTGTCCCCAACACACCCAATAGAATGGTCATTTGTATAGGTGCACTAGTTCGGCAAAGAGATGGTGATACAAGTGCAATATGGATGGTAGATAAAGGTATTTGTAATCTGAAATAATAAAAACAGCAGGGTAACTAACGATAAAAGTGAGCGTAAACGGTATTTCAATGATAGGAAACAAGGCCTAGGGTTCATACTTTCACTAGTGCAAGTTCTCTCAACAATAATAACATAGATAGATCATATAACAATCCCTCAACATGCAACAAAGAGTCACTCCAAAGCCACTAATAGCGGAGAAAAAACATAGAGATTATGGTAGGGTACGAAACCACCTCAAAGCTTCTTTTGGATAAATCTATTAAAGAGTTCGTACTAGAATAACACCTTAAGACATAAATCAACCAAAACCCTAATGTCACCTAGATACTCCATTGTCAATTCAAGTATCAATGGGCATGATTATACGATATGCATCACACAATCTCAGATTCATCCAACCAACACAAAGTACTTCAAAGAGTGCCCCGAATTTTCTACCGGAGAGTCAAGAACGTGTGCCAACCCCTATGCATAGGTTCATGGGCGGAACCCGCAAGTTGGTCACCAAAACATACATCAAGTGGCACGTGATATCCCATTGTCACCACAGATAAACACGGCAAGACATACATCAAGTGTTCTCATAAAAGACTCAATCCGATAAGATAACTTCAAAGGGGAAACTCAATTCATCACAAGAGAGTAGAGGGGGAGAAACATCATAAGATCCAACTATAATAGCAAAGCTCGCCATACATCAAGATCGTGCCATAGAGGGGACATGAGAGATAACACGAGAGAGAGAGAGAGAGAGAGAGAGAGAGAGAGAGAGAGAGAGAGATCAAACACATAGCTACTGGTGCATACCCTCAGCCCCGAGGGTGAACTACTCCTCCTCGTCATGGAGAGCGTCGGGATGATGAAGATGGCCACGGTGATGGGTTCCCCCTCGGCAGGTGCCGAACGGGCTCCGAGAGGTTTTGGTGGCTACTGAGGCTTGGCGGCGGAACTCCCGATCTATCTTTTTCGTGGATGTTTTTAGGTGCGTGGGACTATATAGGCGAAAGAAGTCGGTCGGGGGTGCTCGAGGGCCCACGAGACAGGGGCGCCCAGATGGGGAAGGGCGCCTCCTATCTCGTGGAGTCCTCGGGGATCTTCTGACGTGAACTCCATGTCTCCAGGATCATATTCTTCCCAAAAATAACGCTGCCGATGGTTTCATTCCGTTTGGACTCCGTTTGATATTCCTTTTCTTCGAAATACTGAAACAGGCAATAAACAGCAATATGGGATGGGCCTTCGGTTAATAGGTTAGTCCCGAAAGTAATATAAAAGTGTATAATAAAGCCCATAATCATTCAAAACACATAGTAATATAGCATGGAACAATAAAAAATTATAGATACGTTGGAGACGTATCAAGCATCCCCAAGCTTAATTCCTGCTCGTCCTCGAGTAGGTAAATGATAAAAACAGAATTGTTGATGTGGAATGCTACCTAGCATGATTCTCAAAGTAATTTTCTTTATTGTGGCATTAAAGTTCAGATCTAGATGATTCAAAATAAAAGTTCATAATGATAAAATAAATAGTAATACTTCAAGCATACTTATCAAAGTAATCATGTCTTCTGAAAATAACATGGCAAAAGAAACTTCATCCCTACAAAATCATATAGTTAGGCTATGCTTCATTTTCGTCACACAAAGATGTTCCCAACTTCTATACCCCCAATGAAAAGCCAAGAAATTGTTTCGTACTTAAATAATCTCAAACTTTTTCAAACTTCACGCAATACATGAGAGTGAGCCATGGATATAGCACTATGGGTGGAATTGAATATGATGATGGGGATTGTGTGGAGAAGACAAAAAAGGAGAAAGTCTCACATTGACGAGGATAATCAACGGGCTATGGAGATGCCCATCAATTGATGTCAACATGAGGAGTAGGGATTGCCATGCAACGGATGCACTAGAGCTATAAATGAATGCTCAACAAAAGAAAACTAGTGGGTGTGCATTCAACTTGCTTGCTCACGAAGACCTAAGGCATTTGAGGAAGCCCATCGTTGGAATATACAAGCTAAGTTCTATAATGAAAAATTCCCACTAGTATGAAAAATACAACTTATGATACTCACTATATGAAAAACGTGGTGCTACTTTGAAGCACAATATATGAGACTCACTAAATGAAGAACAAGGTGCTACTTTGAAGCACACGTGTGGAAAAAGAGATAGTAACATTGCCCTTTTTTGGGACTTTTTTTTGGCCTTTCTCTTTTTTTTTTGATTGGGCAATGCTCTAATAATGATGATCATCACACTTCTATTGATTACAAAATATGAATTACAACTCGAAAGTAGAACAAGATATGACTCTATATGAATGCCTCCGGTGGTGTACCGGGATGGTGCAATGAATCAAGAGTGACATGTATGAAAAATAATGCATGGTGGGTTTGCCACAAATACGATGTCAACTTCATGATCATGCAATGGCAATATGACAAAAGTAAAGTATGTCATAATGATGATAAACGGAACGGTGGAAAGTTGCATGGCAATATATCTCGGAATGGCTATGGAAATGCCATAAATAGGTAGGTATGGTGGCTGTTTTGAGGAAGATATAGGGAGGTTTATGTGTGATAGAGCGTATCGTATCACGGGGTTTGGATGCACCGGTGAAGTTTGCACCAACTCTCAAGGTGAGAAAGGGCAATGCATGGTACCGAAGAGGCTAGCAAAGGCGGAAAGCTAAAAGTGCGTATAATCCATGGACTCAACATTAGTCAAAAGAACTCATATACTTATTGCAAAAATTTAGATGTCATCAAAAATCAAGTACCATGCGCATGCTCCTAGGGGGATAGATTGGTAGGAAAAGACCATCGCTCGTCCCCGACCGCCACTCATAAGGATGCACAAGCCAGGTACACTTCATGTTTCAAATTTGTTACACAACTTTAACCATATGTGCATGCTACGGGACTTCAACACAAGCATTATTTGAATTCATAATCACCCAACTAGCATGACTTTAATATCACTACCTCCATATCTCAAAACAATTATCAAGTACCAAATTGATCATAGCATCCAGGTCACCTCCTATGATAGTTTTTATTATACCCAACTTGGATGCTCATCATTCTAGGACCAACTTTATGACCATACCAAATACCATGCTGTTCTAAAAGACTCTCAAAATAATATAAGTGGATAATGAGAGACTAGCGATTTCTACAAAATATAACCACCGCCGTGCTCTAAAAGATATAAGTGATGCACTAGAGCAAATGACAAACTACTCCGAAAGATATAAGTGAAGATCAATGAGTAGTCGAATAATTATACAACTATGTGAAGACTCTCCCATTTAATAATTTCAGATCTTGATATTTTATTCAAACAGCAAGCAAAAAAAAAGACATTGCAAGGATAGCACAACTCATGTGAAGAAGCAAAAACTTAGGCTCAACCGATACTAACCGATAGTTGTTGAAGAAGAAAGGTGGGATGCCTACTGGGGCATCCCCAAGCTTAGATGCTTGAGAATTCTTGAAATATTATCTTGGGGTGCCTTGGGCATCCCCAAGATTGAACTTTTGTGTCTCCTTAATTCCTCTCATATCATGGTTTCTCTTTTTTATCAAAAGCTTCATTCACAACAAACTCAACAAGAACTCGTGAGATAGGTTAGTATAAACCAATGCAAAACCTTATCATTTTCTACTGTAACAAATCACTAAGATTATTATTCAACAATGCATACTAAATGCCTCTGCATATTTAATACTCCTATCCTCAAATAGAACCATTAAACAAGAAAACATATGAAAACAATGCAAACATAACAGCAATCTGCCAAAACAGTATAGTATGTAAAGAATGCAAGAGTATCAATACTTCGCTAACTCCAAAAATTATGAACTAAAATTCCCACTATAATAAATTTATCAGATCTCAATATGCAAAAATATTCAACATAATACCACTCTCTGACTTTTCTAGGGAATTTTTGCAACAGCGATAAACTTTCTGTTCTCAAACAGCAACATGTATACTAGCAAAATAAGCATGGCAAAGGCTATCCTTGACTTTTTATTGAAATTAAAGATGCAAAACATTATTCTAAATAACATCAAGAAAATACTAACAAGATAAAATGACGCTCCAACCAAAACACATATCATGTGGTGAATAAAATATAGCTCCAAGTAAAGTTACCGATGGACGAAGACGAAAGAGGGGATGCCTTCCGGGGCATCCCCAAGCTTGGGCTCTTGGTTGTCCTTGAATATTACCTTGGGGTGACTTGGGCATCCCCAAGCTTAGGCTTTTGCCACTCCTTATTCCATAGTCCATCAAATCTTTACCCAAAACTTGAAAACTTCACAACACAAAACTTAACAGGAAACTCGTGAGCTCCGTTAGCGAAAGAAAACAAAACACAACTTCAAGGTACTGTAATGAACTCATTATTTATTTATATTGGTGTTAAACCTACTTTATTCCAACTTATATATGGTTTATAAACTATTTTACTAGCCATAGATTCATCAAAATAAGCAAACAATACAATGAAACAGAATCTGTCAAAAACAGAACAGTCTGTAGTAATCTGTAACTAACGCAAACTTCTGGAACTCCAAAAATTCTAAAATAAATTGGTGGACCTGAGGAATTTTCCTAGTAATCACCTGCAAAAAGAATCATGTAAATAGCGGTCTCCAGTAAAAAGTTGAAGCTAATCGCGTGAACGCTAAAGTTTCTGCTTTTTACAGCATGATCATAAAGACTTCACCCAAGTCTTCCCAAAGGTTCTACTTGGCACAAACACTAATTAAAACATAAAACCACATCTAAACAGAAGCTAGATGGATTATTTATTCCCAAACAGAACCAAAAAGCAAGAACCTAAAATAAAATTGGGTTGCCTCCCAACAAGCGCTAACATTTAAAGCCCCTAGCTAGGCATGATGATTTCAATGATGCTCACATAAGAGATAATCATTGAAACATAAAGAGAGCATCATGAAGAATATGACTAGCACATTTAAGTCTAACCCACTTCCTATGCATAGGGATTTTGTGAGCAAACAATTTATGGGAACAATAATCAACAAGCATAGGAAGACAAAACAAGCATAACTTCAAAAATTTAAGCACATAGAGAGGAAACTTGATATTATTGCAATTCCTACAAGCATATGTTCCTCCCTCATAATAATTTTCAGTAGCATCATGAATTAATTCAACAAAAATAACCAGCACCTAAAGCATTCTTTTCATGATCTACAAGCATAGAAAATTTACTACTCTCCACATAAGCAAAATTCTTCTCATTCGCCATAGTGGGAGTATCATAAGAGACTTGAACAGTAAAAATTGTTTCAACATTAAAAGTAATGTTCAGAAAAAGGGTAATCAAAATCATGACAAGATTTGTAAATATAATCATCACTACTTTTTGTAGCATAAGTTTCGTCACAATAATCATCATAAGTAGCAACTTCGTTCTCATCATAATCGACTGAAACCTCTCCCAAGATAGTGGAATCACTAAATAAAGTTGACACTCTTCCAAATCCACTTTCATATTCATCACAATAAAATTCAACATCCTCCAAAATAGTGGGATCACTACTTCCTAAAGTTGACACTCTTCTGAACCCACTTTCATCAATATAATCATCATACGTAGGAGGCATGCTATCATCATAACAACTTTGCATATCGAAAATTGGGGTGCTAAAAATATCATCTTCATTAAACATAGCATCCCCAAGCTTGGGACAAACATTAATTTCAGCAAATAAATTCTCAAATATTTCATCCTCAATAAACATAGCTTCCCCAAGCTTGGGCTCTTTCATATCATAAGCATAATCACTTTCATCATTAAAAATATGGATAGCACCAATAGTAAAGCAATTATCATCATCACAATGAGTAGTAGGAGCAACATCATTTGGGAGGGATACGTTTCTACCTTTGTTGATCCTTATTTTCTTTTTCTTCTTCACATTATGTATAGGTTCAACCTTCCTCTTTGAGCTCCTTATTGATGAGATTGGTTGAATCGAAAGCTCCTCCCCGTTACCTGATTCATCATAAGAAATAATAGGAGGAGATTGGGAAGTCTCTTCCCTTTCATTAGTATTCTCATCATCTTCTATTTGCTTTCTTTTCTTTATGTAATTGGCAATATAAGGTTTTCAATGCAATTCTCTACACAAAACATATAAATATCCTCTAGATCAAAATCAAGAAATATGTCAAGATTAAACTTTGATATACCCTCAGTTATATGTTTCATTTCTTCATACCCCAAAAGAAGACTAAGATCTTTATGATGCCCAAGGGTAATCAAGCTATTACAATTTTTGGACACGATTCGATCATAAAACAATTTGCATTGGAGATTTAAATGACCATGTTCATTGCAAAGTTCACAAGGAGCGCGAAAAATATTGAATCTTCTAGCACACTCATCAAGGCTTACTTGCAACCCTTTAGTTTTTAAATACTTATGGCTCTTGCAATATCTATTTTCTCTATTTGGTGTGTCCATGCAAATCCAGTCTACTCCACAAAAATCAACATGCTTATAGGATACATTTTCATCATAACTAGTACAATCATCATTAGTACTATGGATATTCAAAGAGTTCATACTAACAACAATGCAACCATGCTCATCATTCAAAGATTTAGTACCAAGCATTTTAATGCATTCTTCTTCTAGCACTTGAGCACAATTTTACTTTCCATCATACTCACGAAAGATATTAAAAAGACGAAGCGTATGAGACAAACTTAACTCCATTTTTTGTAGTTTTCTTTCATAAACTAAACTAGTGATAAAACGAGAAACAAAAAGATTCGATTGCAAGATCTAAAGATATTCCTTCAAGCACTCACCTCCCCGGCAACGGCGCCAGAAAAGAGCTTGATGTCTACTAAGCAACCTTCTTCTTGTAGACGTTGTTAGGCCTGCAAGTGCACAGGTTTGTAGGACAGTAGCAAATTTCCCTCAAGTGGATGACCTAAGGTTTATCAATCCGTGGGAGGCGTAGGATGAAGATGGTCTGTCACAAACAACCCTGCAACCAAATAACAAAGAGTCTCTTGTGTCCCCAACACACCCAATACAATGATAATTTGTATAGGTGCACTAGTTCGGCAAACAGATGGTGATACAAGCGCAATATGGATGGTAGATAAAGGTATTTGTAATCTGAAATAATAAAAACAGCAAGGTAACTAATGAAAAAAGTGAGCGTAAACGGTATTGCAATGATAGGAAACAAGGCCTAGGGTTCATACTTTCACTAGTGCAAGTTCTCTCATCAATAATAACATAGATAGATCATATAACAATCCCTCAACATGCAACAAAGAGTCACTCCAAAGCCACTAATAGCGGAGAACAAACGTAGAGATTATGATAGGGTACGAAACCACCTCAAAGTTATTCTTTCGGATCAATCTATTAAAGAGTTCGTACTAGAATAACACCTTAAGACACAAATCAACCAAAACCCTAATGTCACCTAGATACTCCATTGTCACCTCAAGTATCCGTGGGCTTGATTATACGATATGCATCACACAATCTAAGATTCATCCAACCAACACAAAGTACTTCAAAGAGTGCCCCAAAGTTTCTACCGGAGAGTCAAGAACGTGTGCCAACCCCTATGCATAGGTTCATGGGCGGAACCCGCAAGTTGGTCACCAAAACATACATCAAGTGGCACGTGATATCCCATTGTCACCACAGATAAACACTGCAAGACATACATCAAGTGTTCTCATAAAAGACTCAATCCGATAAGATAACTTCAAAGGGGAAACTCAATTCATCACAAGAGTGTAGAGGGGGAGAAACATCATAAGATCCAACCATAATAGCAAAGCTCGCGATACATCAAGATCGTGCCATAGAGGGGACACGAGAGAGAACACGAGAGAGAGAGAGAGAGATCAAACACATAGCTACTGGTACATACCCTCAGCCCCGAGGGTGAACTACTCCCTCCTTGTCATGGAGAGCGCCGGGATGATGAAGATGGCCACCGGTGATGGGTTCCCCCCGCAGGTGCCGAACGGGCTCCCGAGAGGTTTTGGTGGCTACAGAGGCTTGCGGCGGCGGAACTCCCGATCTATCTTTTTCGTGGATGTTTTTAGGGTACGTGGGACTATATAGGCGAAAGAAGTCGGTCGGGGGGTGCTCGAGGGGCCCACGAGACAGGGGGCGCGCCAAGTAGGGGGGGCGCGCCCTCCTATCTCGTGGAGTCCTCGGGGATCTTCTGACGTGAACTCCAAGTCTCCAGGATCATATTCTTCCCAAAAATAACGTTGCTGGAGGTTTCATTCCGTTTGGACTCCGTTTGATATTCCTTTTCTTTGAAATACTGAAACGGGCAATAAAACAGCAATATGGGCTGGGCCTCCGGTTAATAGGTTAGTCCCAAAAGTAATATAAAAGTGTATAATAAAGCCCATAATCATTCAAAACACATAGTAATATATATAGCATGGAACAATAAAAAATTATAGATACGTTGGAGACGTATCAGCTGCCGCGCAGGCCTCACGGCCCCACCGTACTCCCGTCGCTGGCCTAGCCATCCCTCTACTCACCCACACATGCTGTTATTCTCCGGCGACGGCAGACGAACCAGTAAGCCCTCGTACTCCTCCACGTGGGAAACAACTGCCGAGTATTCCCTGGCTCCGTGTCGTTCCCTTCCTAGGCCTCGCCTTCGTCCACCGCCCTGGTGCTCTCGGCGCGGCCTGGTCAACTTGGTCAATGAACGACATCCATCGGAAGTGGACTGTACATGGAGAGGCTGACAGCTGGGTCCACTGCCGCACGCAAGGAAATGCCTCCTTATTAGGCGCAAAATAATGATTCCTCCACCTGACAGCTAGGACCCACAGGAAGGGCCTCTGTATTTCGTGAAAAAAACGTTCCCCCCTCTGACAGGTCGGACCCACCAGCTATATCTTCACGCCCAAAAAAATGAATACCCCGTGCTAGCTGGGACCCACCATATTGTTGCGCTGACTTGTGGGCCTACTAAGTTGACGGGGTCGGAGGGCTTTGTCAACTTAGTCAATACTCCAGTGACCGTATGATGTCCATCCAACGGCCATAGTGCTTCTTCAACCTCTGGTCTTCTTGCTCCAGCCGCCCAAAGCAGCGTCGGTCGTGCCGCCTGCTCCTTCCTCCCTTGGCCGGCTGTGCTACCGCAGAGGCCTCACCGCCCCCATACTACTCCCACCACTGGCCAGGCCATCCCTCCACTCACCCACACCCCCTGTTATTCTACGGCGACGGCAGCCTCACACCGCAGCCGAACCAGTGAACGCTCGTACTCCTCTCCGCGTGGGCATCCACTGCCGCTTCTTCCCCGGCTCCGCGTCGTCCCCTTCCTTGGCCTCGCCGTCGTCCACCGCCGTGGTGCTCTCGGCGCGGCGTGGTGATACGTCTCCAACGTATCTATAATTTTTGATTGTTCCATGCTATTATATTACCCTTTTTGCATGTTTATGGGCTTTATTTCACACATTTATATCATTTTTGGGACTAACCTACTAACCGGAGGCCCAGCCCATATAATCATCACTACTTTTTATAGCATAAGTTTCATCACAATAATCATCATAAGTTGCAACTTCGTTCTCATCATAATACACATAATGTGAAGAAGAAAAGAAAAGAAGGAGCAACAAAGGTAGAAAGGTATCCCTCCCAAATGATGCTGCCCCTACTACTCATTGTGATGATGATAATTGCTTTACTATTGGTGCTATCCATATTTTTAATGATGAGAGTGATTATGCTTATGATATGAAAGAGCCCAAGCTTGGGGAAGCTATGTTTGATGAGGATGAAATATTTGAGAATATATTTGCTGAAATTAATGTTTGTCCCAAGCTTGGCAATGCTATGTTTAATGAATATGATATTTTTAGCACCCCAAGTTTTGATATGCAAAGTTGTTATGATGATAGTATGCTTCCTACCTATGATGATTATATTGATGAAAGTGGGTTCGGAAGAGTGTCAACTTTAGGAAGTAGTGATCCCACTATTTTGGAGGATGTTGAATTTTATTGTGATGAATATGAAAGTGGATTTTGAAGAGTGTCAACTTTATTTAGTGATTCCACTATCTTGGGAGAGGTTTCAATCGATTATGATGAGAACGAAGTTGCAACTTATGATGATTATTGTGATGAAACTTATGCTATAAAAAGTAGTGATGATTATATTTGCAAATCTTGTCATGATACTCCCACTATTCTGAACATTACTCTTTTAGTGTGGAAACAATTTTTAGTGTTCAAGTCTCTTATGATACTCCCACTATTCCGAATGAGAAGAATTTTGCTTATGTGGAGAGTAGTAAATTTTCTATGCTTTTAGATCATGAAAAGGATGCTTTAGGTGCTGGTTATATTGTTTAATTCATTCATGGTGCTACTGAAAATTATTATGAGGGAGGAACATATGCTTGTAGGAATTGCAATAATATCAAGTTTCCTCTCTATGTGCTTAAATTTTTGAAGTTATGCTTGTTTTGTCTTCCTATGCTTGTTGATTATTGTTCCCATAAGTTGTTTGCTCACAAAATCCCTATGCATAGGAAGTGGGTTAGACTTAAATGTGCTAGTCATATTCTTCATGATGCTCTCTTTATGTTTCAATTCTTATCTCTTATGTGAGCATCATTGAAATCATCATGCCTAGCTAGGGGCTTTAAACGTTAGCGCTTGTTGGGAGGCAACCCAATTTTATTTTAGTTTCTTGCTTTTTGGTTCTGTTTAGGAATAAATAATCCATATAGATTCTGGTTAGATGTGTTTTCATGTTTTAATTAGTGTTTGTGCCAAGTAGAACCTTTGGGAAGACTTGGGTGAGGTCTTTATGATCATGCTGTAAAAAACAGAAACTTTAGCGCTCACGAGATTAGATTCAACTTTTTACTGAAGAGTGCTATTTAGTTGATTCTTTTTGAAGATGATTACTAGACAAATTACTCAGGTCCACAAATTTATTTTAGAATTTTTTGAGTTCCAGAAGTTTGCGTTAGTTACAGATTACTACAGACTGTTCTGTTTTTGATAGATTCTGTTTTCATTGTGTTTTCTGCTTATTTTGATGAATCTATGGCTAGTAAAATAGTTTATAAATCATAGAGAATTTGGAATACAGTAGGTTTAACACCAATATAAATAAATAATGAGTTCATTACAGTACCTTGAACTGGTGTTTTGTTTTCTTTCGCTAACGGAGCTCGCGAGTTTTCTATTAAGTTTTGTGTTGTGAAGTTTTCATGTTTTGGGTAAAGATTTGATGGACTATGGAATAAGGAGTGGCAAGAGCCTAAGCTTGGGGATGCCCAAGGCACCCCAATGTAATATTCAAGGATAACCAAGAGCCTAAGCTTGGGGATGCCCCGGAAGGCATCCCCTCTTTCGTCTTCGTTCATTGGTAACTTTACTTGGAGCTATATTTTTATTCACCACATGATATGTGTTTTGCTAGGAGTGTCATGTCATTTTATTTAGCTTTTCTTGCTGTCTGAATAAAATACCAAGATCTGAAATTATTAAATGGGAGAGTCTTCACATAGTTGTATAATTATTCGACTACTCATTGATCTTCACTTATATCTTTCGGTGTTGTTTGTCATTTGCTCTAGTACTTCACTTATATCTTTTAGAGCACGGTGGTGGTTTTATTTTGAAGAAATAGATGAACTCTCATGCTTCACTTATATTATTTTGAGAGCCTTAAATAGCATGGTAATTTGCCTAAATAATCTTAATATGCTAGGTATTCAAAAATAGTAAAAACTTTCTTATGAGTGTGTTGAATACTAAGAGAAGTTTGATGCTTGATGATTGTCTTGAGATATGGAAGTAGTGATATTAGAGTCATGCTAGTTGAGTAGTTGTGAATTTGAGAGATACTTGTGTTAAAGTTTGTGATTCCCGTAGCATGCACGTATGGTGAACCGTTATGTGATGAAGTCGGAGCATGATTTATTTATTGATTGTCTTCCTTATGAGTGGTTGTCAGGGACGAGCGATGGTCTTTTCCTACCAATCTATCCCCCTAGGAGCATGCGCGTAATACTTTTCTTTGATAACTTGTAGATTTTTGCAATAAGTATATGAGTTCTTTATGACTAATGTTGAGTCCATGGATTATACGCACTCTCACCTTTCCACTATTGCTAGCCTCTCTAATCTCAGCTTTTTTACGGTATCATACATCCACCATATATCTTCCTCAAAACAGCCACCATACCTACCTATCATGGCATTTCCATAGCCATTCTGAGATATATTGCCATGCAACTTTCCACCATTCCGTTTATTATGACACGCTCCATCATTGTCATATTGCTTTGCATGATCATGTAGTTGACATTGTATTTGTGGCAAAGCCACCGTTCATAATTCTTTCATACATGTCACTCATGAGTCATTGCATATCCCGGTACACTGCCGGAGGCATTCATATAGAGTCATATTTTGTTCTAAGAATCGAGTTGTAATTTTTGAGTTGTAAGAAAATAGAAGTGTGATGATCATCATTTTTTTAGAGCATTGTCCCAGTGAGGAAAGGATGATGGAGACTATGATTCCCCCACAAGTCGGGATGAGACTCCGGACGAAAAAAAGAGGCCATAAAAAAAGAGAAAAGGACCAAATAAAAAAATATAAAAAAAATGAGAGAAAAAGAGAGAAGGGACAATGCTACTATCCTCTTACCACACTTGTGCTTCAAAGTAGCACCATGATCTTCATGATAGAGAGTCTCCTATAATATCACTTTCATTTACTAGTGGGAATTTTTCATTATAGAACTTGACTTGTATATTCCAATGATGGGCTTCCTCAAAAGTGCCCTAGGTCTTCGTGAGCAAGCAAGTTGGATGCACCCCACTTAGTTTCTTTTGTTGAACTTTCATATATTTATAGCTCTAGTGCATCCGTTGCATGGCAATCCCTACTCACTCACATTGATATCTATTAATGGGCATCTCCATAGCCCGTTGATATGCCTAGTTGATGTGAGACTATCTTCACCCTTTTTGTCTTCTCCACAACCACCCTTCTATTCCACCCATAGTGCTATATCCATGGCTCACGCTCATGTATTGCGTGAAGATTGAAAAAGTTTGAGAATGTGAAAAGTATGAAACAATTGCTTGGCTTGTCATCGGGGTTGTGCATGATTTAAATACTTTGTGTGGTGAAGATAGAGCATAGCCAGACTATATGATTTTGTAGGTATAACTTTCTTTGGCCATGTTATTTTGAGAAGACATAATTGCTTTGTTAGTATGCTTGAAGTATTATTATTTTTATGTCAATATTAAAATTTTGTCTTGAATCTTTCGGATCTGAATATTCATACCACAATTAAGAAGAATTACATTGAAATTATGCCAAGTAGCATTCCACATCAAAAATTATCTTTTTTATCATTTACCTACTTGAGGATGAGCAGGAATTAAGCTTGGGGATGCTTGATACGTCTCCAACGTATCTATAAATTTTTATTGTTCCATGCTATTATATTACCTTTTGGGATGTTTATGGGCTTTATTTCACACATTTATATCATTTTTGGGACTAACCTACTAACCGGAGGCCCATCCCATATTGCTGTTTTATTGCCTTTTTTAGTATTTCGAAGAAAGGAATATCAAACGGAGTCCAAACGGAATGAAACCTTCGGCATCGTGATTTTTTGGAAGAATATCATCCTGGAGGCTTGGAGATCAAGTCGAAGACCTCGAGGAGCCCAAGAGATGAGGCGCCCCCCTACAGTATGCCCCCCTGTCTCGTGGACCCCTCGAGCACCCCCGACCGACTTCTTTCGCCTATATAACCCTACGTACCCTAAAACCATCAGAAATCAAGATAGATCGGGAGTTCCTCCGCCGCAAGACTCTGTAGCCACCAAAAACCTCTCGGGAGCCTGTTCCAGCACCCCGCCGGAGGGGGAACCCATCACCGGTGGCCATCTTCATCATCCCGACACTATCCATGACGCGGAGGGAGTAGTTCACCCTCGGGGCTGAGGGTATGTACCATTAGCTATGTGTTTGATCTCTCTCTCTCTCTCGTGTTCTCTCTATGGCACGATCTTGATGTATCGCGAGCTTTGCTATTGTAGTTGGATCTTATGATGTTTCTCCCCCTCTACTCTCTTGTGATGAATTGAGTTTCCCTCTTGAAGTTATCTTATCGAATTGAGGCTTTATTTGAGAACATTTGATGTATGTCTTGCCGTGTTTATTTGTGGTGACAATTGGATATCACGTGCCACTTGATGTATGTTTTGGTGACCAACTTGCGGGTTCCGCCCATGAACCTATGCATAGGGGTTGGCACGCTTTCTTGACTCTCCGTAGAAACTTTGGGGCACTCTTTGAAGTACTTTGTGTTGGTTGGATGAATCTGAGATTGTGTGATGCATATGGTATAATCATGCCCACGGATACTTGAGGTGACAATGGAGTATCTAGGTGACATTAGGGTTTTGGTTGATTTGTGTTTTAAGGTGTTATTCTAGTACGAACTCTTGAATAGATCAATCTGAAAGAATAACTTTGAGGTGGTTTCATACCCTACCATAATCTCTACGTTTGTTCTCCGCTATTAGTGGCTTTGGAGTGACTCTTTGTTGCATGTTGAGGGATTGTCATATGATCTATCTATGTTATTATTGTTGAGAGAACTTGCACTAGTGAAAGTATGAACCCTAGGCCTTGTTTCCTACCATTGCAATACCGTTTATGCTCACTTTTATCATTAGTTACCTTGCTGTTTTTATTATTTCAGATTACAAAAACCTTTATCTACCATCCATATTGCACTTGTATCACCATCTCTTCGCCGAACTAGTGCACCTATACAATTTACCATTGTATTGGGTGTGTTGGCGACACGAGAGTCTCTTTGTTATTTGGTTGCAGGGTTGCTTGAGAGAGACCATCTTCATCCTACGCCTCCCACGGATTGATAAACCTTAGGTCATCCACTTGAGGGAAATTTGCTACTGTCCTACAAACCTGTGCACTTGCAGGCCCAACAACGTCTACAAGAAGAAGGTTGTGTAGTAGACATCACGTGGTCAATGTGGTCAACGACTGACTTCCATCGGAAGAGTACTGTACGTGGAGAGGCTGACAGCTGGGTCCACGGTAGCCGCAAGGAAGTGCCTCCTTATTACACGGAAAATAATTATTCCTCCACCTGACAGCGGAGACCCACCGAACGGGCCACCAGTATTTTGCAAAAAAAAATCATTTCCCCCTGACTGCTGGGGCCCACCGGACGGGCCACCGTATTTCACGAAAAAAGTTCCCCCCGCTGTCAGCTCGGACCCACCGGAAGTGCCTCCTTATTACCACAAAAAAATGAATACTCCCCCGGCTAGTTGGGACCTACCTTGGTGGGAGGATGACTTGTGGGCCTACTAAGTTGACGGGGACGAAGGGCTTTGTCAACTTAGTCAATATGAACGATTCTAGCTCCAGTGACCGTACGATGTCCATCCAATGGCCGTAGTGCTTCTTCAACCTCTGGTCTTCTTGCTCCAGCCGCCCAAAGCAGTGCCTGTCGTGCCGCATGCTCCTGCCTACCGTGGCCGGCTCTGCTGCCGCAGAGGCCTCACCGCCCCTACTATTCCCACCGCTGGCCAGGCCCTGAGGCGACGGCAGCCTCACACCGCAGCCGAACCAGTGAACCCTCGTACTCCTCTCCGCGCGGGCTTCCACTGTCGCGTCTTCCCCGGCTCCGCGTCGTCCCCTTCCTAGGCCTCGCCGTCGTCCACTGCCGTGGTGCTCTCCGCGCAGCGTGCTCAACGTGGTCAAGGAACGACTTCCATCGGAAGAGTACTGTACGTGGAGAGGCTGACAGCTGGGTCCACGGCCACAGCCCAGTTTTTTTGTGATTTGCCAAGTAAGTCGCTTTGTCAGGCCTGTTGGGCTGCAAATCTTTCAAGACAAGAAGAGCTTTCATTCGGCTGGCCGAGAAAATGGCCCATCAGTAATGAGAAATTGGTTGTACATTTTTAAAACACATCAAACTGGCAATTAGTTTCAAATATCTTTTTTTTCATTTAAAGATTTTAAATTACATTAATTTTTATGCGTGGAGAATTTGTTGGATTTTATATTGATATCATTTATTTTTAAAATCAGTTTGAATGTGAGTCGAAATTTCGGGATTAAAAACAGTTCGGACCGCACTGAAATATGTAAAATTTCATATAATTTTTTAACCGTGGCCACAATATGGGTTGTAATGCTAACAAAAAGAATATGGGCTCCAAAAAAACTTCAGAATTAGCAAATGGGCTGTAAATTATTAGAAATAATGGCAGATGGGTTGTATGCTGTTTTCCACAGATTTGAGGCTTTCCTAAAAAGGTTGACGACAGCAAAGGATCGTTGGATGTCCATCCAACGGCCGTCGTGCTTCTTCAATCTCTGCTCTTCCTGCTCCGGCCGCTCAAACAAGCGCCGGCGTGACTGCCTGCTCCCTCCTCCCCGTGGCCGGCTGTGCTGCCGCGCAGGCCTCACCGCCACACCGTACTCCCATCGTTGGCCTAGCCATCCCTCTACTCACCCACACCTGCTGTTATTCTCGGGCGACGGCAGACGAACCAGTAAACCCTCGTACAGTCGTACTCCTCTCCGCGTGGGAAACAACTGCCGAGTCTTCCCTGCCTCCGTGTCGTCCCCTTCCTAGGCCTCGCCGTCTTCCACCGTCGTGGTGCTCTCGGCGCGGTGTGGTCAATGTGGTCAACGACCGACTTCCATTGGAAGAGTATTGTGCATGGAGATGACAGCTGGGTCCACGGCAGCAGCAAGGAAGTGCCTCCTTATTACGTGCAAAATAATTATTCCTCCACCTGACAGTGGGGACCCACCGGACGGGCCACCGTATTTTGCGAAAAAAACGTTTCCCCCTGACTGCTGGGACCAACCAGCTACACCTTCGCACGCAAGGAAGTGCGTCCGGGCAAAAAAACAAAACGATTCGCCCCCACGATGCTGGGACCCACCAGCTACATCTTCGCACGCAAGGAAGTGCGTCCCGCAAAAAAGCGATTCGCCCCCGATGCTGGGACCCACCAGCTACATCTTCGCACGCAAGGAAGTGCACGGCGGTCGGGACCCACCTGGTCGAAGCGTACGTAGCGTTGTCATTCTGGTCGCGAACGTGTACGTACATACTGGTCGTTGTAGAGGTGCGCACGTGTCGTAGTAGAGGCGCACACATAGCATGTACACGTACGTACAGCGGCCAGGGTGCAAGAAAGAAAATAAGGCCACGTATGTGTACATACGGGCGGGGTATCGAACGCCTACTCGCGCATACGTACGGCCAGGGCTCGTGTACATGACTGGGTCGGAACGGAGAAACAGCGTCGTCGTCGTGTTCATTGGGAGGCAACGGAGTGCGTCGTGTTCATGGGGAGGCAACGGAATGCGTCGTGTTCATCGGGAAGCAACGGAATGCGTCGTGTTCATCAGGAGGCAACGGAACGCGTGGGAGCCAACCGGCTTGGACGGAACAGGCGATGGAAACGAGGCTCGTGTACCGCTGGCGGAGAAACGGACCTCCTACGTTCGAACGGGTCCCGTTGATCTGGAGGGTGTGGCGTGCATCGCAAAGCGGAGGAAACGGACCTCCTACGGTCGAAACGGGGGGTCCTGTTGATCGGGAGGGGTGTGGCGTACCGCAAAACGGAGAAACGGGCCTCCTACGGTCGAAACGGGGTCCTGTTGATCGGGAGGGTGTGGCGTGCGCAAAACGGATTTAAACGGACCTCCTACGGTCAAACGGGGGTCCTGTTCATCGGGAGGGGTGTGGCATACCGCAAAACGGATGAAACGGACCTCCTACGTTCGAAACGGGGGTCCTGTTCATCGGGAGGGGTGTGGCCTGCCGCAAAACGGGACTCCACGGGATACTGTTCATCTCCACCGTCGACCTCCTCCAGCCTCCACGGGCTACCGTCGACCTCCTCCAACCTCCACAGGCTCCTGTTCAACCAGCCTCCACCGTGCGCTACTCCATCGGCTACTGTTCAGCCACCCCTCCACCGTCTACTATTCATCCAGCCCTCCACACCACGGGGTCCTGTTCAACCACCCTCCACGGGCACCCTCCACCGCTCTCTGCTCATCCAGCCCTCCACACCACGGGGTCCTGTTCAACCACCCCTCCACGGGCACCCCTCCACCGTCTACTGTTCATCCAGCCCTCCACCACACCACGTGGTCCTGTTCATCCAGAGGCAAACACCACCACTCACTGTTCATCCAAACCCCCCGCGACGCTCACTATTCATCCCAGAGGCAGCATCGATCGGCTACAGTTAGTAGCAGTAGCGAAGGAATCGCTCGATCGGGTTCAGTTAACAACCATCGATCGATCGCTCGGGTTCAGTAACGCGTAGCCTGCAGTGAATCGCTCGGTTTCAGTTAGAGCCCAACGCCTCGCTCGGGTTCAGTTAGAGCCAACGCCTCGCACACACGTGCGTACGTGTACGAGAGAAACGCGCATCGCTCGGCCCCCAACCTCCCATCGTAACCAGGAACTCCCCGAAATTTTCCTCCCCCTCGCTTCTACCATGGTTTTTTCCGTCATGGACGGCCCAAAGAATGTCATGCAGCTTCGTCTCCGGCCCGCCCAGGATGAAAAGCCCATTTTCTGTCATGATTTTTTGTCATAGATGTAGGAGCCCACCACATCTATGATGATACCGAGTTTTGTCACAATTATCTTCATAGAAGTGTTATATGTATGACAGAAAAAAAATTGTTCGGCCCAAAATGTCACCGATGTGACTTTTTTTGTAGTGCATCCTCTCCTCTTCGGGGAAAACCAACGCAAGCTCAAGACGTAGCACTGGTTCACGCGTGCACGCCGGTTTACAACGCGGAGAACAATTTGCTCGCCCGCACCAGCTTACAATGCTTCGGCCGATTCATCCGTTTACTCCTGCGGGTGACTCATCCGTGGTTGATTTTAGCTTCACCGCGGCGGATAATTTCCGGCCTAACATACCAGTCTATTTTTGACACATATTGTTTTTTGGTCAAAAGAACAATTACTTTGGACCGTATATTTTGATATGCAGGACAATTATTCATTATAAACGTGTTCTATACCATGGGTACAGAGCACGCGCTAGCAACGTTCTGCACTGGCGTTTCGTCTATGTCATACCACCCGGTGAATGAACGTGAGCAAGTCGCCGTCCCTGTGGCCCAGTTTACATCAGCTTGCCGGGACCGCGCCCACGATTAACTCGCCCGTCCGTGCCGGTTTACGACACCGATGACGATCTTCCCCGTCCGCACCGGCTTACAATGTCGCGGCCGACTCATCTGTCCGAGCTGCCTCTGATGCTACGGTCGTCCTTGTCGTCTGTCTCTTGCGGCCTGGTCTACATCAACATACCGGGCCGCACCTGTCTGCATGAGCTGTTTATTGAGTATGAGCAAGTCACAGCTTGGGTAGCCCGGTTTTTCTTTCAACAAAATGGAGGCAAATTATCATATACTATCAACCGCCGTCTACACTGGGTGGCTCAATGGGCAGGCGCACAAGTCGCCACCCCTACAGTTTGGTTAATTTCAAATCGCCAATTGGAAGGAACCATTGGCCGAGTTGCTGGCACGGCTCATATGGGATCATTTATAACCCGCCGCAGTCACCTCAACCTTCTATGGATTCACATCGTGCTATCGACACCAATGGTATACAAGTTATGCCGGATTATATCATGGTCAAATATGGAGAATCTCAAGCCAATTCCTCGAGTCGCCTTGAGACTCAAGGCTACAATGATATGACTCAAGCAAGTGTTGCCAGTTTTTAGTGAATTCAAGAACCCCAGGATGATGGAGGGAAAGATAACCCGGTCCCGGAGGCTACTACCATATTGATGAAAATTTGAAGGCCGTCAGAAAATTTCCGGTTCAAAATGAAGAATGCCGGTTTAAAATCCGGTTCGATGGAAATATGTTCTCCCACAAGGCTCTAAGGCTCTCAATATCCGGTTCAAAATCCCGGTTCAAGAAGAATTTATCTCTTGCAAAAAGCTAAAAGTTGCCGAAGAGAACCTGCTGCCATGATGCGCGGTTCAGACATGGGTATCATGCCTTATTGGCTTGTCATGTTATTGATCACTTGGGGGCTTGGTCATATTCAAACCATAGCTACACCTCTTGATCGGCGCAAGGCCACCAGAAAAATCACTTGGGGGCTTGGTCGTGTCCGAACTATAGCTACACTAGAAAATTACTCCAGGGCCAAAGAGAGTGTTGTAAAACAACAACCCAAACATAGGCACCCACTGAGCACAACTCAAAATGTTACTTGGGGATTCTTTGCTGTCGAAATGAACAAACAATCTACACTTGTAATAGGCTATCAAGCCATGGCTTGGAAGCCTGGTGTATACACCTAAAACCCCGGGTTAGCCTGCATTTAAGTAAGTTACTCCACCCAGGTAAACCTGGTATGACCCATCGAACTTTGACAAGTTACTGTAATAAGACCCTGAACTTGTCAAGTTAAAATGATGATTGGTTAAGGATTGAGTACCATCTTAAAAGGCTTTGTAAAATGGTTTAACTCAGTGGCCTGGCAGCCCATGAAAAGCCTCGAATTTGGGGCCTGGCAGCCCGTGAAAAGCCTCGACTACAAGGGTTTTCATTTGCTTTTATTTGCTAAGTTTTTCCTCCTTGGATGAGATTTCTACTGTTTTGATAAACCGGCGTTTATTGACCCGGCTTGGCTTTCAACTACAAGTTGTCAGTACATGATCAATTATGATCTGGTGTTTATTAAACCTGGTCTGGTTTCGACTAGAAGTCGCCAGCATTATATATAATCCGGTGTTTATGACAACCCGGTACGGTTTTATCATAAACCGGCACAATATGGAAGGAGTTATCAGTACTCAAGATTGAGGTTATCACCTTTACTACAATAAAGTTGGCCAACCAACGATGTGATTCAATGTCACAGGTATGATATATTTCATATTTGATTATTCTTAAATGCAACCTTGGTTATGAACCCAGGTTATATGTTGGGCATTATGACCCGTCCAGTGGTAAACCGCCAGGACACTTTAAACTTGTTGTATGCAGAAACAGGTTGAGTAAAGCATGATTATAAATCACCGGTGTTTATTAACCCGGGCTGGTTTTCGACTATAAGTCGCCAGTATGATGATAAATTATCCAGTGTTTATTAACTCGGACTGGCTTGGGATTATAAGTCGCCAGTATATATTTGGATTGCGCCATTGGAATCATGCGCTCATAAATCATTGGATTATATTATTCAAATCTTCAAATAGCCAACATGGCCGGATTTTTATTATGGTTATCAATAACCACTATTATGATTAAGGTTTTCAAAGTCGCTTTAGCGCAATGGCTATTACATTATCAATGGATATGATTTATTAGACAATGGAAGGAATAGTCCCGAGTCGCTGCAGGCTTACGACCCGACACTTGGGGGCTACATTATTCAAGTTGAGATTACATCAAATATGCAAGTCTCATGTCACTGCAAGCATGCACCATGAAACTTGGGGGCTAATGCAAAGTCATTTTTTTCATCACCTTATTGAAGACCGACTCATCACATTGTAATGAGCCGGCCCTTGGAGGCTACCAATTGCTCCTGTCAAACAATTCAAGCACCATGATGGGGGTTTCATCATATGATGTTATTTTCAATGAAGTATATATAAAGTACCAGCTCAATATTATCTTACTGAGCCGGCCCTTGGGGGCTACACATCACTGCTCAAATCTACATGATTATATTTTAAAAAGTCCATGCTCATTATTGCATAATGACCCGGCCCTTGGGGGCTACACTGGTTGAAGTTTTTATGAGCATAAGGCAATTTCAAGTCCCAGGTTGCTGCAAGCAAGACAACCCGGCACTTGGGGGCTACATATATGGAGTATTCAGTTTTTACTAGTGACTGAGATGAACATGGATTTCTTCAAAGTGGCACTAATTATATGGAAACAAGTCTCAAATCATCACTTTGTTGTTCTCAAGACTTGGGGGCTACAGGTAATATGGATATAAGGGAGAAAAATCTTCAAATTCTCAGTTCTAAGCAAACCAGATTGACCCGGTGTCTGCAACAATTATGACCCGGCGTCGGTAACAATTATGACTCGGTGCCATCCATATTTACAAACCGGCAATTTTGGTAATATTAAACCGGCAAGTTTTACATCTACAAACCGGCTAAATATCAGATGAGTATTTCAAGACCAATGTTTCTTAAGCCGGCGCTTTGGAAGCCGACTCAAGTGGATTATTCTTCACAATATTTCTCTGTGAGAAACCAATGTCAGCAAATTGAGTATGAACCTGGCTTATTGACCTAGATTTGCTAGAATAAGGAAATGACAAGGAATTAAGGATGATCAGGTGCCGGTATACAAGAATTCTTAACACGGAGCATAATCTGTCAAATTTGTTCTTGTGTTTGTTTTACAGGATCAGTTTAACATGGATGAATCCAAATTAAACTGGGGGATAATGTTGGGGATATACCCCGCGGCGTAAACCGGCCGGAAGTATAACTCGGCCGGACTTGGCAGTTTACTTGAGACCCGGCTGGAGTTTGGCGATTCACTGGCGACCCGCTTGGACCTGGCGGTTTACGATTCATTGGTAATCCAGCAGGCGGGTCAGAGGAGCGACCAGACCCGGTGGCCCAATGGGCGGTTCATGAAAGGCTGGCTCATGTTATGGTGGGCCGGTTTAAGAGGAAGACATAAGGAATATTCTCGTACACAGGAAGCAAGACTAGGACTCCACTTGTAATAGAGTAATCCTAATCCAACTAGGACCAGTCATGTAAACCGCCCCTTCAACATATATAAGGAGGGGCAGGGCTCCCCAAAGAGGGACGAGAAACAAGCAATAATCTCTAGGGCTAGACACAACTAGAGGAGAGCCGATTTACAGCGACTCCTTCATGATCATAATGAGACCTAGCCACAAACAGCATGTAGGGTTATTACTGGATGATTTTTCCCGGGGCCCGAAGCTGTCTAAATTCTTGTCTTATGTTGCGTCTCTCGATTCCGCTCAACCCCTCTCAAGCTATCACATAGATCTGTTGGCCTCTCGACTAAGTCCTCACGCTAGGACATCTGACGTGAAAAATCCATGACACTTCCCTTGCGTCTCCGTACATAGGCCAATTTCAAACAACATCAACATTGTCTCCCTATCTATACGCCATTTATGGACACAAACGCCCCCTCTCTCGCCCCCTCTCCTCTCTCTCTCTCTCTCTCTCTCTCTCTCTCTCGATCTCACACCCCTCTCCCACACACAATCGATGTCACTTCCAATTAGTCTGCTCCCCCCGCCCACACCCATGCTATCCCGCTACTACACATGTCACACCATTCCCCTTCCCTTATACTAGGTTTACATCATTAGTGTTCTCTCTACTCCACATACACACACTCCCTCTCACACACAAACACGCGCACAAACACACACAGACACGCACAAACACCCATTAATCTAGATCCTCATCTCTCCCCATGTCCGCATGTGTATCTCGCACACTCACTCTCTAATTATGTATATGTGTCTTCACGTCAACACAAATCCCCATGTACATGTCTCTCTCTATCCTCCACACACATAGACACAAAGAATTTGTTATCATGGCCTCAGTCTCTAGACATATCACACATGCACTCTCTCTCTCTCTCTCTCTCTCTCTCTCTCTCTCTCTCTCTCTCTCTCTCTCTCTCTCTCTCTCTCTCTCTCTCGCGCGCGCGAACACGCTCAACAAGGGTTTCCCCGTGAATAACTTACCGTCTATTCATCAACAGTGGTGGCAGTACGGCGAACACGAGAAGTGAAAAAGAATAAATCTACACGTGCTTAGACCACCTAGTATGACTACTAGGACTAGAGCAAGCCAAAAAGTGTGCACCGCCGTCACCCCCTCCTTATCGGCGACGGGAAAACCTTTGTTTTACAGAGTCGAGAAGTCATTGTGCTAAGGCCTCACATGCTGAGGCGTTGAATAGAATGTAGATGCTAGTTTACGGAAACAAGTATCGATAATACGTTTGTATCTCCATACTTATATTTCTTCTCTTATAAAAACACCGAGTTGGTGATGATTGTACGCGTGCCATCTTGCAATATAGACCGTCCGATCTATATCTGACTGATGGAAATTAAACTAAAATATACCCGCACCCCTCTCCACATTTGCAGACAAGGCCTTCCCTCGTTCATCCTTATCTCCAACAACCTCATTGTTGAGCAATTAATAAAGGAAGCCTCTGGAACAAACTGGCTTGGTGGCCGCTGCCGGCGTCATCAATCCCCATGCCTCCGCTCAGTCCGACCACCGATCACCACCACGCCCCACTCCTCTTCACCTTATCTCCTATTTCTCGAGATATCATTAGTTTTTACACATGGGATTACTCCCGCATGGGTCAATCACAACGAGTGTTTTTATAAAAAAATGCATCTTGATGTTCCGTGCAATGCACGGATCTTGCTAGTACTCCTATAGAAGACTAAGTTGGTGATGATGGTGTGTCTGCCATCCATCGTTTCTGACCATTAGATCTACATCTAACGACTGTGAGGTAAGTTGTTGCCTTTTCTCAACAACATCCCACTTGTCTACCAATTTGCAGAAAAACCCATAATTAGTATCTTAAAACCAACCACATCCCTCCCTGACCTCACCAAAACAGCCCAAGGAATATATTCTAATTGAAACATAATATATCTCTAGTGATATATGTATATCAAAATTAGAGTGTTTTGTATCAAGTTTGTTAATAATTATTATTCTAATTATGATTCGTTGCAACGCACATGAACATCGCTATTATTTCCAACCATGCAAAAAAATTCCCTAGTATTCCATAGTTTCGAGTTTTCCATCAAGATATTAGTCACTCATGGTTGATATTTACTTTCAATCATGTACACAAATGCACTATGTAACTAGCCTTGCTTATTGGGTTCCAAAGCTTAACTTCCACTCCTACTTACAATATGTACAATATTTAACAAAAAAACTACCACTTCCAACCAGCCCTAGGAAGAATCTATTGTACAAAAAATAGCAAAAACATACCCAAAATTTCTTAATCCACGCCAAAAACTACTACCTACCAATTAGGTTAGTTTAAACCCATTTATGACAGGGTTGGCCCACATGTCCATGCTGACGAGGCAGCTTAAACCAACACATTTTGTTTGACCGTTGACACGAGGGACCCACATCTGACCTTCTATCCTGTTATTCCCCCTCAAATCATTATTTTTCCTGAACATTACTTCAAACTGTGCTGATGCGTGTTCGTTGGTGGCGCCGATGATGAGCGAGTTGGCCGCCGCTCCGCCGGACGGGCCGGACGCCGTGCTGGCCTCCGCACGGGTTGGCAGGCTGGCCCGAGCGTGACTCACGAGAGAGCAAGCCGCCGCGCTGGCCTTCGCTCGAGCCAGATGGCTGGCCTTAGCGCGGCACGCACGAGCAAGCCGCCGCGCCACCGTGCCAATCTAGCTAGCAAACCTTGCAGACAAGCAGCTGGACGAAGCTATCTTGGCTAGCTAGCGGCCGCGAGCACCGGACGGAGTTGGCATCCGGGCTGCCGCAAGATGGGCTCTGCACTGCTAGCGGTTTTGACCTCGCCTTCTGCCGGCGGTGGTAGCTGCATCCCATGGCCGAGGATGACTAGGTGGACGGGCCGGAGGTAGGAGGTCACTCGGGGATCTTTATGCAGACTGACATGTAGGTCCCACAAGTCATAACGCCCGGTCGAATAGAAGGCGTTGACTTAATGGACGACACGGGCCCTGTTTGGATACTCTAGGTTAGAGGTTAGATTCTAACCCTGAACTAACTCTAACCAAAGTGGTGTTTGGACGGCAGGGTTAGATTGGCAACAACTGTATCCAAACAGGGCCATGGGTTGAAACGTGCCTATAACGGCACTTTGTAAAGTAGTCATTTCTTGGTAGGGCTGGTTGGTAAGAGCATGTACAATGGTTGATAAGGTAGTCTTATCTTAAGTCTGCCACGTATGCAAGTGGTAGTAGTTTCTTGGCATTATTAGTGGTTTCTTGCATTATTAGGGGTTTCTTGTAAGGAACAATGTACTACTAGCGACAAAAGGCGATTCTAGGTTGCATTGTACTCCAACGAGTACTACTAGTGGTGCGGGAGTGTATACCTCGTTTTGTGGGTTCGATCCGGCGAGCATACGGCGACCTTTTTTAAATAGTAACTTCACTGCGAGCCAATATTTTACACGGGTAGTTTGAGTTTTGAAGTCAAACGGACATGCGGCACCACAATCTAGGTGCACTGGATAGCCTAGCCACGTGAACGGTTTTCCTTCCCAGCATCTCGTGGCTCGCGTGCTCGCCCTAGCCGCACCTCGCATGCAGCTTCCTCATCAGCTAGTAGCATATTTAAACTAGCGCCTCCCAATTAAGCCCGAGGAGCCGGAAAAGCCTGGCGGGGCATTAGGAACTGTGCAATATGGCTCTGTACGTAAAGTGCTCTACTACTACTCCATAGCCTGGCGGGGCATTGGAGTACTTTGTAGCTTGTGGCGTTGCACGCATGGACTTCACTCCATTGTCGGCTCTACTATAAAAGAAATTCCTCTTGGCGTGTTTTTTTTTTGAAATGGAGGCAAAAGCTTTGCTTCATCTCATTCATAAAGAAGAAACTACTAAAAAAGTTTGACGAGATCCATTACACCTCCACAAATGGAAGCGAAAAGCCTATCTGGCTGTATCAAATAACTCAAATGTTCTGCCCCGCAGTAACCGTCGCTGATAAACAGGCTGCTAGTGTGAGCGTGAGAGGAGCGCTGAGTAGGCCAGCTACATGAGAGGAGCGGCTGAATAAAGCACCGAGAGTACCCACTAGGCCACTACGCAGGTGTACTTTCCCTGCATTGATAGTACAACGATGGTTCTAGAAAACGATGAGTACCCTCCACTTCCAACTGTAGCTCCTTGGCCCTGAGATTCAAGAGTTCAAAACTGGTGCACTATACTAGAAGTACAGTACATAGCACTAGTAGTACCCTCGCACTACTAGTTGAGAAAGTAGTACTAGTACTGCTTTCTGATGCAATCGTACTCCTCCATCACATAATGTAAGACGTTTTTTGACACTAGTTGGCGTGTACAAAAAATAGCAAAAACATACCCAAAATTTCTTAATCCACGCCAAAAACTACTAGCTAGTGCCAAAAAATTCTTACTAGTGCTATTATTTACAGTATAATGCAATTCCATAACGTCCCATAATGCTAGTACTAGTAGTAAATAATAGCCTCACCCCTTCGCTACAGATTGGAAGGAGCGATCTACAGATTGGAAGGGCGAGGCCCCAATGGTTACTACGCTCTTATCTCCTCCTCTCTAGTTCCCCTCCCCAAGAGAAGGTAGTTCGTCGCTGCTCCCATGGATTTGCCAGGCGGTTCTCCTCCTCGTCGGGGCTGGGAGACCTTGGACGACGATCCTCTGGGAGAAATCGCACGCCGCTCCGACATCCTCACCGCCGCAAGATTCGGTGCTTCCTGCACCAACTATTTCAAGACGGTGCTTAAAATGGCTTGGGAAAAGGACATGCTTGTTGGTCTTCCATGCGTCCTCGAGGAGAAGGTTCTTCTATGGGACAATCCTTCGAACAGTCCACCACTCCCTGGCCATGGTTGCACGTTGACTCCTCTAGAGTTGCCGACGTTGAGAGGTAGTAGGATTTTGTCCGATGAGCAGGTCACTAATGGAGTTTGATCAGGTAGTACTTAATTATTCCATTTCCATCCCGTAATTTCTCCACTGCCCACCGTCTTATATATAGGTCTGGGTCGGTGCCAACGAAGATTGGCTTGCATACCTCCGGCCGGATACCACCATCATTTTGCACAACACCCACAACAGTGTGGCCGTTCCGGTAGACCCCTTCTCCACCATTGGGATCGGACTTCCGGACTGGCTGGGGTTGAATACGTATGATGATGCCTACATGATATTGAAGAAGATAGTAATTGCGGACCCGCCGACAAAGCGACGTGGCTACGACGATTACTATCTCATCGTGGTGTTCGACATAAGGATTGCCATCAATGCAAGAGGCAGTAACGACAGAGGCTGGCGCATGTTGGCGGCGGCAGATTTGTACCCCTACACGTTCGAAGACTGTAGGATTGAAAGTATGTCTAGAGGGGGGTGATTAGACTACTTGACCAAATAGATATCTAGCCTTTTCCCAATTTTAGTTCTTGGCAGATTTTAGCAACTTAGAACAAGTCAAGCAATCAACCTACACATGCAATTCTAAGAGTATAGCAGCGGAATGTAAAACAATTGCATATGAAGGTAAAGGGAGGAGTTTGAGGGAGCAAACGCAATGTTGACATGGAGATTTTTTATCCATGGTTCCGATAGGTGGTGCTATCATACATCCACGTTGATGGAGACTTCAACCCACGAAAGTAACGGTTGCGCGAGTCCACGGAGGGCTCCACCCATGAAGGGTCCACGAAGAAGTAACCTTGTCTATCCCACCATGGTCGTTGCCCATGAAGGACTTGCCTCACTAGGGTAGATCTTCACAAAGTAGACGATCTCCTTGCCCTTACAAACTCCTTGGTTCAACTCCACAATCTTGACGGAGGCTCCCAAGTGACACCTAGCCAATCTTGGAGATACCACTCTCCAAGAAGTAACAAATGGTGTGTTGATGATGAACTCCTTGCTCATGTGCTTCAAATGATAGTCTCCCCAACACTCAACTCTTTCTCATAGGATTGGATTTGGTGGAAAGAAGATTTGAGTGGAAAGCAACTTGGGGAAGGCTAGAGATCAAGATTTATGTGGTTGGAATGGAATATCTTGACCTCAACACAAGTGTAGGTGGTTCTCTCTCAGAAAATATGTATTGGAAGTGTAGGCATGTTCTGATGGCTCTCTCCACGAATGAAGAGTGGGTGGAGGGGTATATATAGCCTCCACACAAAATCTAACCGTTACACACAAATCACCAAACTCGGTGGGACCGATTCAGAGAACTCGGTCAGACCGGTTTGGTTCATAATGTGACCGTTAGGTGTTTCGGTGGGACCGACATGTCAACTCAGTGGGACCGATATCATTAGGGTTAGGGAATAACGTAATCTCGGTGTGATCGATTACACAAACTCGGTGGGACCGATTTTGGTAATAGTCAAACAGAGAGTTGGCCAGGCAAACTCGGTGAGACCGATTCACTCATCTCGGTGGGACCGAAATGTTACGAAAAGGAAACAGAGGGTTTGCATTGCAATCTCGGTGGGACCGATCAGTCATCTCGGTTGGACCGAAACGTTACGAAGGGAAACAGAGAGATTACAATCCCATCTCGGTGAGACCGAGATCCCTATCGGTGAGACCGAAAAGACTAGGGTTTCTGGCAGTGGCTATGTCAACTGAACTCGGTGGCTCCGGATATGAAACTTCGGTGGGGCCGAGTTGGACTTGTGGTTTGGGACATATGTGGATATGAGAAAGTGCTGGAGGGTTTTGGAGCATATCGCTAAGCATTTTGCGCAAGCACCTTATTAAGCAACACCTCATCCCTTCTTAATAGTATTGGCTTTTCCTATAGACTCAATGTGATCTTGGATCACTAGAATAGAAAGTGTAGAGTCTTGTGCTTTGAGCTTGAGCCAATCTTTTGTCCTTAGCATTTTGAAGGGTCCACTTCCTAATCCATGCCATGCCAATCATTGAGCTTTCCTGAAATATTTATCTTGAAGTAGCATTAGCTCAATGAGCTATATGTTGTTAGGAATTACCAAAACCACCCAGGGATAGTTGCACTTTCAATCTCCCCCTTTTTGGTAATTGATGACAACATATAGATCAAAGCTTCGATAAATGATAAGATTGAAAAACATCGTTGTTTTGAGAAGCATGTGATAAGCAAGAGCTCCCCCTAAATTTGTGCATTATTTAAAATTTGATCGTGAATGCAAATGCACAATCGATTAGGATCATGGGTTACTCTTCCATGTCACATACATCTTGGTGGAGCGCTCAAAATGATAGAAATTAAAACACATGCACTCATCACCAAGCAAAGTGAATGATCATAAGAGGATATAAAAATAATATCATCCAACAAGCATTAAGGGTAGCATATGACCAAACACATGATCAAACAAGTATCTCACAAGGGCATAAAGTAGCATCACAAGCACACAATAAAGTTGCAAACCAAACCAAATAAGTGCAAAGAGAGATAAAAACCAATACACACACTCTCTCTCGAAGCCTATGATCTATACATTTTTCTAACCCTTTGGCAACAAGTTACCAGAAAGATCGAAAATGCATAGTGCTAAACGACTCCCAGGCTTGATCTTTGGTAGGAGGTGTTGAGAGAATTCCAAGAATGAAGGCTTCTGATGAAGTAGCTAGAGCTGGTGGAGTAGCTGCTGGAGGTGGAACTGGAGCTATAGCTGCTGGTGCTGATGCCGTGGCTCTAGTGTCTGTCACTGGCACAGCAGCAGATCTCTGTCCTCTGGGCACTCTGGCGAAAGCATCTGCGGTAGACTTTCCCTTCTTCTCCTCTGCTTCCTCCTGAAGTTGCTCAACTGCAGTTTGGATTTCTGTTACCTTGACATCAAGGTCATAGAATTTTTGCTCAATGATCCTCTCCAGACTCTCCTGGTTCTTGGTCAGGGTGGCCAAGCCCTTCTCAATCCTCAGGGTGGATTGGATCAGATATCCAAGCTGATCTTGCTTGCTCTTCAAGAATACCTAGGATGCTTCCTTTGCTGTTGGCATCTTTGCTGCCTTCTCTGCCTTAGCCTTCTCTATCTTCTCATGTGCTTGAGCTGAAGATGGTTCATTCTCATTCATCACAACAGTGTTGTCTTCAAATTCAGGATAGATGGGCAGGTGCTCCTTATCCAAGATGTACTTGCCTTTGCCCATCTTTGAGTTGACGAGCTCCTGAATGTGTGGGGCATACCCACAACTTCTCTTCTGATCAACTGCAGTCCTCTTGATTGTTTCAACAATCAGACTGATGACTTTGAACTTCTGTGGGACATCAAATATGTGCATCAACTTGATGGCATGTCCTCTGATCATCTTGTGATCACCTGACTTGGGTAGTAGTGTGTGCCTTAAGATCCAGTTTATGGATGGCAGACCAGACAACAAGTAGTGTACAGATCCAAACTTGTGTGTATCCAAAGCAGCATCTGGGATCTCTTTGTACATGTTGGACATACTGTTGTGGTCCTTCTTCTTCTCTGCATAAATGTCCAAGTCATCCTCATGTTCCTCAGGAGCATTTATAAGATTGGCCCACTCATCAACTGTAGATTGGTACCTAGTACCCTCAGACATCCATACAATCCTTCCATCGGGATAAAAGTGTGCAGCAGAGTAGAATTGCATGATGAGCTCATCATTCCACTAGGTGAGCTTCTGGGCAACAAAAGTGTCCACTCCACATGCCTTGAAGCTATCAAGCACACCAGGAAAGTGATCTTCATTTTCCTTGATGAACTCCCACTCAACCCATCTCATGTCACACACAATGGGCTTCTTGTCCTTCTCCTGATAGCATAGGGATCAGACTCTCTCCATAGTCCCAATCCTGCATCCTTCCTGATTTTCATATTCTCTGCAACTGGGTGTGCATCAGTGTGGTCAGGGATCATGGGCTTCAGCTTTGTCAAAACAACAGAATCATCATCTTCTTCTTCAGCAGCTTGAGGCACTGGGGCCTTGTTCTTCTCTTCAGTAGGTATGTTCCTAGTGCTTCTCTTGGGTTTTGGTTTTGGAGCTGGAGCAGCAGCCTTGGGAGCAACTTTGGGCTTTGATGGAGCAGCCCCTGATTTAATTGCATCTCCCATAAGCTTTTGTGCTTTGGGTGCTGGTGCAGCATCCTCTTCTTCTTCTTCTGAATATCTCATCATTGATGGCTTCCTAATAACAATGGTCTTCTTGACCCTTTCTTTTCTCTTCTTGCCATCTCCAATTTCCATGGGTTCAAGAGTGAACTCCATTTTTTCTTTAGTGGAGGCTCTGGCTTTTGACATTGGAACTCTTCTTGCTGGAGCCTTTGTTTTCAGTCCAGGCTTTGTTGCAGCAGTTGTGCCATACTCCCTTTTCAGCACCTTTTTCCTTGAAGTGGCTTCATCCTCAACAGACACATAATCTTCATCCTCTGAATCAGAAGTTTTCTTCTTCCTAGTCCTGGTGAAAGCCTTTGGCAGATTGGTTGGAGTGCTCCTGCTGCCTTCATCATAGCTGCCTGAGGGACTAGTGCCCTCACTCAATTGAACCTGCTCTTCTGACTTGTTTTGGCTATCACTTTGGTCAGACATCTCTGCAAATACTCTGACAGCAGACCCTGTGAATAGGTTATAGATGAGGTAGAGTAGATGAGCATCACAAAGTACAGGAGTTTTGCAAAAAGGATGACTTAAAAACTTAGTTTTAGTTCTTCACAGAAAGCATTTCGGATCTACCGATTTGTAAACTTGGTGATACCGAAGCAGCTTTTGGAACCTAAACTAGTGAACTCGGTCTGATCGAGTCACGGTTTGGTGGTACCGAGACTGCTAGGGTTTCACAAAGGATCGAACTCGGTCACACCGATTTGCAGTTTTTGGTCAAACCGAGAACGCGTGTGCTTTGGCCTAAGCCAAAATCGGTGAGACCGATTTCTACAACTCGGTCGGTCCGAGATGAATTCGGCGGAGACCTTACCCTAAATTTTCAAATCAAAACTAATCTACGGATTTGCTACCCTAGTTTGTACCCTAGTTCGGTGACGAACTTGCTACGGCGGCAACGGCGGTGAAGTTTTCCGTTGACAGCGGTGGAGATCAGCGGCGGGAGGTCGCTGGCGATGAGAGGACGATCCGGAGACCCGAAGAGGCAGAGTAGGTTACGCGCGGGCGAGGAGGTTCGGAAAAATTTCCAAAATTTGGCCCGTCGGTATATATAACCTGACCCTGTCGGTGTGACCGAGTGGAACGACTCGATGGCACCGAGATGCAAAACTGCAAGCAGTTACTGCAACTCGGTGTGATCGAAAAGTTCTAATCGGTTGCACCGAGATTGAAAACCCTAGATCAACTTAGTGACTCGGTAGGACCGAAAAGGATGAACCGGTTAGACCGGGATGCACAAAGAGGTTTTGGAGGTTCAAGTCTATGATGAATCGGGAACTCCGAGTGCTCCTCACACAGAGTGGTTCGAATCTGACTTGATCAAACTTTGTGATGTAGCATGAATAGAGTTTGAGAATAGGAAAGCATAGATAGCTAGAGGGAGTTCTTAGGCATTCTTGTCCATCCATTTGGCAAAAGAGAAAGAGCCAAACAATCAAAACAACAAATGGATGTCCTCGAATGAGTAAAATATGCAACCAACATGCTCACACAATAAGATGGCAAATGAAATATGTGACAAAGCATGCACAAACACTCTAGCATCTATCAAGCAATTTGGTGATGACTAGGTCAACTATATATGAGTATATTGACTTAGGAGTCAAATGAGAACATTTGATCATAGGTCATACTCATCGTTTAAGCACAAGTGGGGTTACCACTTTTACATAAAGCATTGATGTGTTCACACCATTAGAGTTGCTTCAACTCAATTGTTTAGAGCAAAGCTCCCCCTAGATGTGATATCCCCCCTAAGAGGGATGAACTAACCTTGGGTTTTGTCGATGATGACTTCATGTAGGTGTTGAAGATGTAGATGCTCAATGTTGATGTAGATCATTTGGAGCAATCCTTTGGAGTGAGTTGCACTTTCAATACCTACACGGGTTAGTCCCACAAGGAACAAACAAGGATATCCATAGACATAGAGTGATGCATACACAAGATGATGTCCATGAAAGCATTTGGTTACCTTGTCCCTTGTCTTACCAACAAGAGGGTTTGTGACTCCTTGAACTAGTGCAAGGTATGGAAGTTGTTTGCACTTGTTCTCGCCAAAATGATAAGAGTGAAGTATGTTGGCGGAGTCACCCTCAAGAACTCTCTAGTTCTTCTTCTTCTGGATCCACACCATCTTGATGAGAATCCTCGGAGTTGTAGTTGTACTTGATGAAGTATAACTTGATGTAGTCTTGGGAACCCACTTGACCAAGGCATTAGGTGCTTCTTCAAATGCATCAATTTCCTCTTGAAGCTTGTACTTGCCTTTTTGCTTGTGGTCTTGTGGTGGAAGATCATCTTAAGCTTGTGTCCCTTTGAAATAAGTAGGATCATACTTCTCTTGTTGAGGAACAAAGTTCGTCTTGGGTATTGATCTTCTTCCCACTCAACTCCATTGGCATTGAACTTTCGTTCAAAACCAACACCTTGATTCTTCCGGTGTCTTCCTTGCTTGCGTACAATTTCCTCAAATTGCTTACTTCTGGCAAGGCTCTTGTAAACACCTTTCTCTATAATTCCCTCCAATAAGCTATTTTCTTGCTCAAGTGTAACTTGGCTAAGAGAATCATTAGTGGAATGAAGATAACTACCAAAAGCAACAACATTGGATTTAGCATGATTGTTGTTACTACTAAATGAAGCATCTTTCTTGTTCTTGTTGCTAGATTTAACTTGTGGCATGTAAGTAGACAAGAGTAAACGCTTGGCAATGTAAGAAGAACTTTTCTTGCGAAGATCATCATTGGTTGCCTTTAAAAACTCATGCTCTTGCTCAAGGTTGAGCTTTTCAAAGCGTAGCTTATCATGAGTCTTTAAAAGTTCTCGATGATTTTCCAAGGTAGTTTCATGAGCTAACTTAAGAGTGTTTAGTTCTTGAGTTAGACGCTCAATCTCATTCTAATCATCATCATTCGTTTTATCTTGATTAGCATGATTAATTGGCGTTTCATCATAGTCTTCATCACTAGAGTTGTCAACAAGTAAATCATCATCACCTAGCAAATCATCTTCATCACTATTGAAATCAACATACTCGGGATGTGTTACCTTTGGACCTTTGGCCATCACACATCTTCCAATTCCTTCATTTGGTGAGTCAAATATGTCGTAGGAGTTGGTTGACACAAGTGCTAGACCGGCAACACCTTCATCTTGAGTATATTCGGAGTCGGAGTGATAACTTCTTTCGGAGTGATTGTCGGAGTCGGAGCCAGATACCCATTCACCAACATGAGCTTGATGTCTTCTTTTTGTGTAGCTCCTTGATGACTTTTCTTTCATTTCTGAATCCTTGTTTCTCCGAGAGGGTTTTCGTTCATAACAATCATCTCTACTCCTCCTTTCACTTGGTGGTGATTCTTATCTTCTACTTCTTCTTTTGGGAGAATCTTCTCTTCTTTTCTAGGGGGCCGTACACTCATTGGAGTAGTGTCCGGGTCTTCCACAATTGTAGCAATTTCGCTCATGACTAGAAGAACTTTTATCATTGTAGGACCTTGACTTGGAACTTCTTTCTTTGCTTCTACTCTTGTAGAACTTGTTGAAGTTCTTTACCATTAGGCTCAATTATTCATTGAAGGTTTGCTTCTCACTTGATGATGTGGGAGCATCACACGAGGCTTTTTAAGCACCACTTGACTTGTTGTGAAGCTCTTCCTTATCCTTAAGTGACATCTCATGAGCAACAATTCTTTCAATGACTTACGTTGGCTTGAGATCTTTGTAATTGGGCATCATTTGGATCAATGTGCACACTGATGAAGTTATGTACCTAGGGTAGGGTCATGGACCTGTCCAAGATACCCTTCCCAAGGACATCTCCAGAAGAATCACCTTTCAATCGACTCAGAAGTGTTCCACTCGGCGGACTCGAAGACACTCGACCATGAAGCCAACCACTTTCGACAGCCAGAGATCTAAAGTCACTCCATGCGCTAACGGTCGGTCATTAAGTAGCCTTTATGGTCATCACAGCACTTTACTTGCGGCGTTCTCGTAACGCCCGACCTTAATGTACCTTAAACCCTGCATAACTAAGGGCCGGAGGGGTCTGGCGAACTCTATATAAGCCACCCCCCTCCTCAGTGTCAAGGGTTCGCACCCCTGTAATTCATACACGCATAATCATGTCGACCGCCTCCGGGCTCCGAGATGTAGGGCTATTACTTCCTCCGAGAAGGGCCTGAACTCGTAAAACTCATGTGTATACAACTACTCCATAGCTAGGATCTTGCCTCTCCATTCCTACCCCCCTGCAATACTGTCAGACTTAGAACCACGACAGTTGGCGCCCACCTTGGGGCAGGTGTCTTGGCGACTTATTGGAGAAGTTGCGATTTTTCCGATCTCCTTCATCATGGTTTCAGGTGGAGTTTTGGTTGAGGGCCGCGAGATCCGTCTCGGCGCGCTCACGTTCATCGCCGACGACTCCGCTTGGCTTCAGGAGGCTCCGCTCGACATCGATGTGCTCCCTGTACGCGGGGCGACGCACTTTCGCGCGTGCGTCCGCCGCGTCCTCCTGCGGCAACCGTCGATCCAGTATCGGTCGGCCCCTGTGCCGTCCTCCCTCCCTGTTTCCCGCCGGTGCAAGCGCTCCGGTCGGTCGAGACTTCAGCGGTGGGTGAGGCACGCGGTGATCGAGCCCGACGAATCTCTCTACGGCCTGTTCGACTGGCTCCGCAGAGACTGCATCCGAGTGCGACAGCAGTGATCCAGCGGCAGAGATTCTGATGGTCGATGGACCACGTAGTCCTCCCGGCTTTCCCCGCACCGACGAAGGCGATCCATCGCATGCCCATGAAGAGTATCTCCCCGAGCCTCTCACTTCATTGCAGAGGGAAGAACTTCACCGCCTGAACGTGGATGCGCTGCACACTCCTATCATTGGAGAAACCCCCGAGGCTCGTGCTTTAGAGGACGCGCAGCCAAAGCTGGCGAGCGCACTCGATCGAGAACCTCCAGTGAGTACTCGATGAGCGTGTGCGACAACGGGTTCGAAATCGATCGGCGTCAACTCTTTCCACCACCGACTCAGGTATATTGAACTCCGATTCAAAATTTAGCAGCCGCGGCCGTATAGCGAGTCGATTCAGCCTTCGATGCGAGGTTGGCGAGGCTTGTTGCGAATCGAGCATTACTCCGGGCAGCGGGAGACCAAAATTAAGTTGTATCACGATCGCGGAATAGGATCCACAAAAATCCGTTGTTGCGGTCTGATTCGATCGGCTCACATCCCAAGATCGCCCCCGAGGCGTGAGGGGCGTGAAGACCGGCGAGATCAGTATAGGAACCGTGAGCAGTATGATCACCGATTCGATCATGATGATCGACGTCGGGTGCCCACCCCTCCCCCAAGGATTGGGTCATACGTGCCTTGACAGCAGGATGACAGACGCCCTCACAGTGTTGGGTGAAGGATTCCAGTCGACCCTAGAGAACCAGGCTTTGATGCGAGATCCATTCTCGTTCAGGGTTTGGTCGACAGAAACAGGGCTCACCGAGGAGGTCATGACAGGGATGTACCCACCAGCAGCAGAGTGCACGTCTCGGGACGAGTGCTTGGCGGATCCATCGGGGCCGTAGTGATTCCTCCCAACTTCAGGTTGGCGACTGGAGTCAGTAAGTTCACTGGCGAGTCCAAACCAGATACTTGGCTAGAGGACTACCGAGTGGCTGTTCAGATTGGCGGTGGCAATGATGAAGTGGCCATGAAACACCTGCCTCTTATGTTGGAGGGCTCGACCAGAGCGTGGCTGAACCAGTTAGCACCCAGCAGCATTTACACTTGGGAAGATCTTTCCCGAGTGTTTGTCAGAACATTTGTAACATCCCAAATTTCCTATTTGGAATGTTTTACAATTATAGCTAAGCATCCTATGCATCCTGTTTGAATTTGAATGCTATTTGAAGTTTCAGAGAATTTTGAGTTTTGAATTTGAATTCAAACTTTGGCAAGTGGGAAACATTTCAAAAACTATGTCTGATAAATACTTGATCAAAAGTATGAGAGGAGTAAACATGACACTCCAAAAATATCAGAGCAAAACATTGTCAAAAGTTTTGGATTCAAATCTGAATTTTATTTGAATTTGAAAAAATGGATTTTTATAAAGTTTGGATTTTGCCTTTGGAAAAATGTTCAAATGATAGGGAATATTCCCCTGATCATTTTGGTATATATATACCCTATATAAAATATTTATATATATTAAGTTATATCTGTTTTTGTTTTATTAAAAAATAAATTTCAAAAAGGAGAACCCCCCAGGCGCCACCAAATACCTTGAAACCCCACCACCCGCCCACCAGGCGGCCCAGAGGCCAGCCCAGCCGAGCCGACCGAGCCGGCCTCACCTCCCCGTGCCCGAATCGCCTACGAGCCGGTCGCCCGCTTGCCCGACCCCCACCCCCTTCGTCAACCCCCGCCCCACGCCACTCGCCACCACCGCCGATCGCCGGATCCCGTGGGATCCGGGATGTCGATCCGCCCCCGATCGCCCCGAAGCATGGCCGAGGCCCCCGACTATTTAAGCCGACGCCCCGCACCCCATTCCCCCCTAGCCCCTCGCCGGACCCCCTCTCCCTCTCACCCGAGCTCACCCGAGCCCGAACCTCCCGCCGCCGCCATTGTCGTCGCCGTCGCCGCCCTAGCCACCCCCGACCCCCACCGACTCCACCAGAAGCCCCCACTCGTCGCCCCGCACCCGCCCGGCTACTCCCCCGACCTCCCCGACGACCGGAGCCACCGGCGCACTCATTGCCGCCGCCGCCGCCGCCGTCGAACGCCGGTAAGTCACCGGAGTCCCCTCCCCCCGTCCGATGCGTGATGAACGGCTAGGATTAGATCACCCCCGAAGGGGTATTTCTTTTAAAATAAACCGGACCGGCCCGGTTTAGTTTACGGTTTATTTTAGTTAGGTTTATTTTTATTTAGCCGGCCCGTTTTAGTTTAACCCTAGGGCCCTTTTAGGTTATATTACGCTCAGGGCACAGTTTAGGCCCATTCGGCCCTTTTTCTTTTAATTTCATTTTCTGTTTTAACAGAATAGTTCCTGTTTTGAAAAATTTATATCTTTTATTCTGTTTATTATTTTTAGGTGATTCTTTTTTTGTTGGTTTGCAAATTTTCTACAGTTTCTGTAGAATATATATTTAGCTATGTTAAAAATAACTAAAATTGCTTTATTTTAGTTTTAGTCAGAATAGTAATTCTGCTATAACTTGAGTTAGAAAAATTATTTTGGATGATTCTTTTGTCCCATCTTTATTTTGACATTGCCAAACCATAGGAATTAATTTGGGTATTTTAGGATTAATAAAAAAATAGTTTTAAGCAGAAACTTGTTAATCCTAATTAATTAACTAGCTACTGTTTTCCTATTAATTTAATTAGTAAATAAATTTATTTTAACATGTGATTGATTATTCTAGGATAATTTCTGTCACTTTATAGGATGAACTTTTATTTATAATAAATAAAAGTTTTATTTTATTTTCTTAATAGAAATTGATTTAGGCCTAATAGGAGTTTTATAATAGCTTTTAATTAATTCTTTTTGCTCCTAGTTGATTAATGAAATCTTTTCTGTTAAGTTAACATAAAACCATGATTTGGTTATGTTGAGAAAATTTTATTATATAAAACTACTTTTAGTTGTTGTTTGAAGTAGGAAAACTTTGAGTTGGTTTTCTTTGAGTTTTCCTTTTGGTTTTGCTTTGTTGGTTTTGTGTGTTACTTTGTTATGCTATTGTGTTATGTGATCCTATTGCTATATGCTTATTGTGATTTGTTTGTCTCGGTAGAGTTTCCGGTCTGAAGCTTGCTACTCTGAATCTTTAGCTTACGAGGATCATCAGCAAGGCAAGTTTTGATCATGTTATTTCTATACCTATGTTTTTGTGCATTAGAATTGTCACCACCCACCATGCATGCAGTAGTTGAAATTTTGAAGTTATTAATCTTGAGTAGTATCATGTGGTAGGATGAACCAATCCCTTGTTACCATGACCCCGGACGAAAGTAGTTTACTTTGCTATGCTCGTGACGGGTTTTGGTTGAGTGAAATTCATAAGCAAGATGTGAGAGTCAATGATGATGACAACCCCATGAACTACAATGATCAAGATGGACTTGGAAATTCACTCTTTGGGTGGAGGATTTGGTTGTGGGCACCTGGAGAACCCAGTGGTTGGCGGGATGCATGGAGAAGTGCCATGACATCTTGCGAAAGCTTCACCCAGCCACGAAGAGAAGGATGGATGCCCCATGACCGGAAGCTTACTGTGCAGCCGCAAGCCATTATGGGCTTTGGCTGGGTTGACCTTAGTAGTGACGCTGGCTGGGCGGTACTACGAGATGTAGAAGAACGGTAGGATTGGATGGGTACCGCGAGCGGAAGAACTCTTTGGAAGACCTGTTTCATTAGTCCCGTCTTCAAACACCATGAAGTGCGAAGACTTTAAAGGAGGGAATGATTCTTGCAGGAAAAGTCATAAACCTCTGCGAGTTAAAGATCTAATCGATTAGCCGTGTCCCCGGTTACGGACAATTTGAGCCTCTGGAACTTGGAAGTATTCGGAAATCTCAACACTAAAACTAATGTATTAAATTGAGGGGTTTATGACTTAATAATTGGGAACGAGATTTTGGTTGGCGGAACCATCTCAATAACTACCAACAATTGTAGTAATTTGCAAGCAAGTCCACTGTAGTAGGGAAAAATTTGCTTTTCGCAAAATGATGAGACTTAGAGCTCCACAGCCAAAATGCATATAGTGATAGTAAGTTTATTATTGTTATTCTTCATGATTTGCCAGCTTATTCAAAAAGCTGACCTACATGGCTGCAACATCTTATGTTGCGAGGTATATTCGATCGGGGTGAGGCTACGCTCCGCGCTTGGCGATTGCCCTTGGAGTCGGATGGACTCGCTTTATCTTCTACGCTTCCAGGCATTAGTAGTTTATTTCTCATGAGTTGGCCTTGAGCGAATTTATTCCTTGTAATAAAGACTCTATATGAGAAACGTGTAATAATATTCAGGTGTGATTGAACTTTGATTACTTTATCGATGTCTTTGTGAGTACCGGCATGATCTTGGGATGGCATGCAGACGAGATTTGACCGATTTTGGGTCAGGTCGCTCTGAGAGATGGTATCAGAGCACAAGCTGACCGTAGGATCGTAACCCCTAGGATCGGAAAGCCATAGGAAGAGACCATTTGCTTTTTATCCTTATCATTCCGTAATTCTCCCCTGTTCATTTCTAACTCCTCTCCGGTTTTCAACATTCTAGATGGCCGTCGAGTTCACCCCAGTTTTGCTACCGGAGTTTTGCCAGCCCGATGAGACGTTGCCCTTCGGCAGGAAGCTGGTCCAGATGGTGAAGAAGCTGAAGATTGCTCTGCCCTTGATCACCGGGAAGCCAACCAATGCTCTTCCGACGGACACCCGCTACAGGATAGAGGTGCATATCCCAGGGAGAACCTTCGGAGGGCACACGGAGCCTATTGACTTTGAGTTCACCGAGTTCAACTGGATCATCGGAAGGGACGTGGCGATCTATCGAGCACTTGGACATCTCTGAGAGGAGTACATGGCCGAGCTCGATCCTCGACTCGCCATGGTTTCTCGCAGGCAAGGAATGGAGATATCATCCGTGCCGTGGAGGGCGATTCCTCTCTCTTACATCCAGGACTTGGAGTGTCTTCTCGAGAGCGGAGATTCAGACTCGCCGTAACTCGAAGACACACGGAAGCTTTTGTTCCGTGAACTGGGCTGGAGGAGAAGGCACGCGCACTTCCTTAACCATGAGGAAGAAGTCGCGGACTTCATGGAGACGATCGGCGACCGAAGATGAAGCTTGCGCGATAGAGGAAAAGATGGACTTGGGAGAGGACCTTTATCCGAGTGGAGATGAAGGACCCCTCGTGAGCAATGATCAGGATTATGAAGGGAGTTCCACTGAAGGAAGTCACAAGAGGAGGCGCCACAACAGAGGACGCAAGGATTATTGATGAAGACTTTTTAGTCGACCACCATGTTATTTTTTTTCCTTTTCGTCGATCAGTTAGGCCGATATTTTCCTTCGATTAGGCATGAGCTTTTGTAATCGAGTTTGAACCATGTTTGAGTGGAATGAATAAATGATTGGTGTGTTTATGTTTGTGCATTCATATGGGTAGTGTTATTTCTCATAGACCATTGTTCTATTCTAATTTTCTCATCCACTCCAAAACACGGATGCCTCCGAGGCGTGACCTCGGTTTTCCGCGGAGCTCACCCACCTGCTCCAAGAGCAGAATGCACTCATGCAGCTTCTCATCCGAATCGAACAACAACACCAACAATCCACCGCCACCACCCCATGTGGACAACTTGACTCGATTCTCGAGGCTGAATCCGCCATGTTCTCTAGTAGCACCGAGCGATTGTGGCTGATAATTGGCTCCGCAAAGTCGGAAGAGAGCTAATCACTGTGGGATGCACCGATCTTTGAGAAGGTGCGCTTTGCAGCGATCAACTTGATGGACCTGCAGCTTCTTGGTGGGAGAACTACACGCCACTTATCCCATTGGTGACATCACATGGGATCAGTTCCAAGAGCCTTCCGCACCGCTCATGTCTCACTGGAGCCATGAGTGCGAAGAAGCGTGAGTTCCGCAACTTACGCCAGGGAACCGTCTTGTGGCACGATGCGTGGATGAATCAGCAAGCTCGCTTCGCTATGCCCCGGATGATGTGGCCACAGATGCATAAGCGGGAGAAGTTCCTTGAGGGACTCAATGATGAACTGAGCATGCAGCTTATTGTGGCTACCTTCAACAACTACCGGAGCTGGTAGACAAGGCCACCATACTTGAAGGCAAGCAGCAGCAGATAGAAAGACGCATAGCGGAAGTACAGCCGGGGAAGCACAACTCGGGAGCTCAGCGAAGCCCGCTATGCACCATACTCGGAGGGCACACCCATCATAACCATGGAGGTCATAACCATGGAGGAAATGGGAACAACCGCAGCCAGGACAACAAGTCGAGGCCATGGCAATGGCAATGGAAACAGTAATGGCAATCAGCACCGTTCTGCCCGGCTCAAAGGATCTGAGCCACATCACCGCTTCAAGTGCCGAAGGCGGGCACTATGCCACCGACTGCCCGGAGGCCAAGCGGAGGAATGGAAACGGCAATGGAGGCTCAGTGAAGAAGCCCAATCCGTTCCCTCGTGCTCGGGTGAACCACATCGGCGTGGAGGGCGTCTATGATCAGCCGGAACATTGTGGTTGGTAAGTTTTATTGAATTCACGTTCAGTATTGGTACTCTTTGATTACGGTGCAACGCATTCATTCATATCAAGGGTAGTTGTGGAAAAGTACGGGTTGCCCACTAAAACCCTTAGAAGCCCTCTTGGCGTCGGTTCAGCAGGAGGAGAAATGATGGCAGGTTTAGGCTGTCATGCAACCCTCAACATCGGGAACCATAAATTTCCCTTGGACCTCATAGTGTTGGAAACCCGGACCTTGGATGTAATCCTAGGCATGGATTGGTTGACAAAGTTCAAGGAAACATAGATCATGCCAAGAAGTCTATTCTGCTCACCACCGGGCGAAGAGGATCAAGTATGTAGCCAGCACAGCCGGATGAAGAATCGGTGAATTCCCTCACGGGAGTTGTTCAGAGGAAGTGCCGATGGTGCAAGATTTTCCGATGTATTTCGGAGGAATTACCAGAATGCCACCGGACAGGGACATTGAATTTCTGATCGAGTTATTGCCCGGCACAGCCCCAATATCCAAGAGACCTTATCGGATGCCACCAAATGAGTTGAAAGAGATCAAGGATCAAATTAATGAGTTATTGGAGAAAGGATATATTCGTCCAAGCTCATCACCTTGGGGAGCCCCAGTTCTTTTGGTAGAGAAGAAGGATGGAAGCTTGAGAATGGTTGTGGATTATCGTGCGCTGAACGAAGTAACCATCAAGAACAAGTACCCTCTGCCGATGATTAATGATCTGTTTGATCAGCTAGTTGGAGCCAAGGTATTCTCTAAGATTGATCTTCGATCAGGGTATCATCAGTTGAAAATTCGTGAAAAGGATATACCCAAAACAGCTTTCACTACCAGGTATGGTTTATATGAGTATACCGTCATGTCATTTGGATTGACTAATGCTCCTGCATACTTCATGAATTTGATGAACAAGGTGTTTATGGAATATCTGGACAAGTTTGTCGTGGTGTTCATCGATGATATATTGATTTTCTCCAAGAGCGAGGAAGAGCATAAGGAACATTTGCGTCTAGTTACGGAGAAACTTGAGAACATCGGTTGTATGCCAAGTTCAGCAAATGTGAATTTTGGCTGAAGGAAGTTGGATTCCTCGGACACGTTATTTCAGGAGAAGGAATAGCAGTTGATCCCGCCAAGGTTGAATCAGTCACCGATTGGCAGTCACCCACCTCAGTCAAGGAGATCCGCAGTTTTCTCGGACTCGCAGGATATTATCGGAGGTTTATTGAGAACTTCTCGAAGATTGCCAAGCCCATGACTGAACTGTTGAAGAAGGAAGCCAAGTATGTTTGGACCGAGGAATGTGAAGCCAGTTTTCAGGAATTGAAGAAACGTTTGGTCACAGCCCCAGTGTTGATTTTGCCGGACATACACAAGGAATACCAGGTATATTGTGACGCTTCTCGTCAAGGACTCGGAGGAGTACTAATGCAGGAAGGTAAGGTTGTAGCTTATGCCTCCAGACAGCTACGACCTCACGAGATGAATTATGCCACACATGATTTGGAGTTAGCAGCCATAGTGCATGCACTCAAGACACAGAGACATTTCCTCATCGAAACCGTTGTGATGTCTACAGATCACAAGAGCTTGAAGTATATTTTCACGCAGAAGGAATTGAACCTCGGCGGAGGAGATGGCTAGAGTTGATAAAGGACTATGACATGAGATTGCATTACCACCCGTAAAGCTAATGTTGTAGCGGATGCTTTGAGCCGTAAGAGTTATGTGAATACTCTTACAAGCGGAGGATTACCCGAGGAGTTAGTCGATGACCTCGAGATCTCCGATGGAGATAGTTCGAGAGGATTTGTTGCAACTCTGGAAGTTCAGTCCACTTTGGCGAAAGGATTCGTGAAGCCCGTAAGTCGACAAGGAAATTGATGAGATAAAGCAAAAGATGGATGAAGGAAAAGCTAAAGGATTCGTAAGGATGAACACGGAACTATATGGTTCGAGGATCGTATTTATGTACCCAATGATCCCGAACTCAGGAAGCTAATTCTTGAGGCTCATGATTCACCGTACTCGATTCACCCGGCAACACCAAGATGTACCGGATTTGAAGGAAAGTTTACGGTGGGCGGTATGAAGAAGGATATTGCCGAGTGCGTAGCCGTATGCGATGTTTGTCAACGTGTAAAGGCAGAACATCAGAAGCCAGCAGGGTTACTTCAACCTTTGCCGATTCCCGATTGGAAATGGGAGAAACTTGGAATGGATTTCATCACAGGATTACCCAGGTTCCGTTCAGGTTATGATTCTATCTGGGTAGTGGTTGATCGTTTGACCAAGGTAGCTCACTTCATTCCGTGAAGACTACCTATACCAGTGCTAAGTTGGCCAAGATATACATGACCAGGATCGTATGTGCGCATGGAGTTACGAGGAAAATCGTGTCGATAGAGGAACGCAGTTTACCTCAAAGTTTTGGAAGCGATTGCATGAAACTTTGGGTGCGAGGCTGGAATTCATGCAGCTTTTCATCCATGAGCAGATGGACAGACCGAGAGAGTCAACCAGATTACGGAGGACATGTTGAGAGCTTGTGTGCTAGACTATGGTTCTAGCTGGGATGATAATTTGCCTTACGCAGAGTTCTCATACAACAACAGTTATCAATCCAGTCTGAAGATGGCCCCTTTCGAAGCTCTATACGGAAGGAGGTGCAGAACACCATTGCTGTGGGATAGTGATGGAGATCGATCACTTTTGGTTCCGATCTTATCAGGATTCGAAGAGAAAGTCAAGCTGATTTGAGACAGGCTCAAGATAGCACAGTCGAGAAAGAAGAGTTATGCAGACGATGGCGCAAGGAAGTAACATACTGAAGTGGGAGACCGAGCATATCTTCGTGTGTCTCCACTTCGTGGAATCAAGAGGTTTGGTGTCAAGGAAAGTTAGCACCCGATTCATTGGCCCTACAAAATCCTCGAGCGTCGTGGAGAAGTTGCTTACAAGTTGGAATTGCGGAAGGATTATCCGAGTCCATGATGTCTTCCATGTTTCTCACCAAGAAGTGTAATGCCGACATGGCCGATGTTCCGTTGAGAGACACGGTGCCCCTAGAGGCCATACAGCTTGACAAAGGTGATCGACTTACAAGGAGAAACCCGTCCGAATTCTCGAGACTGCAAGCGAGTCACCCGCAGCAGGGTCATCAAATTTTGCAAGGTCTTGTGGAGTCACCACACCGAGGAAGAAGCCACACAGGGCGTGAAGAAGACCTTCTTGAGATCACCCGCACCTATTGCTAGCCAACCCGAATCTCGAGGGCGAGATTCATCTTAAAATGGTAGGTTTGTAACATCCCAAATTTCCTATTTGGAATGTTTTACAATTATAGCTAAGCATCCTATGCATCTGTTTGAATTTGAATGCTATTTGAAGTTTGAGAGAATTTTGAGTTTTGAATTTGAATTCAAACTTTGGCAAGTGGGAAACATTTCAAAAACTATGTCGATAAATACTTGATCAAAAGTATGAGAGGAGTAAACATGACACTCCAAAAATATCAGAGAAAACATTGTCAAAAGTTTTGGATTCAAATCTGAATTTTATTTGAATTTGAAAAAATGGATTTTTATAAAGTTTGGATTTTGCCTTTGGAAAAATGTTCAAATGATAGGAATATTCCCCTGATCATTTTGGTATATATATACCCTATATAAAATATTTATATATATTAAGTTATATCTGTTTTGTTTTATTAAAAAATAAATTTCAAAAAGGAGAACCCCCAGCGCCACCAGAACCCCTGCCCAGCCAGGCTGAAAAACCCCCACCACTGCCCACCAGGCGGCCCAGAGGCCAGCCCAGCCGAGCCGACCGAGCCAGCCTCACCTCCCAGCGCCCGAATCGCCTCTGAGCGATCGCCCTCCGACCCCCACCCCTTCGTCAACCCCGCCCCACGCCACTCGCCACCGCCGCCGATCGCCGGATCCCGTGGGATCCGGGATGTCGATCCGCCCCCGATCGCCCCCCGAAGCATGGCCGAGGCCCCCGACTATTTAAGCCGACGCCCCGCACCCCATCCCCCCTAGCCCCTCGCGGACCCTCTCCCTCTCACTCGAGCTCACCGAGCCGAACCTCCCCGCCGCCATTGTCGTCGCCGTCGCCGCCCTAGCCACCCCGACCCCACCGACTCCACGAAGCCCCACTCGTCGCCCCAAGCACCCGCCTCGGCTACTCCCCGACCTCCCGACGACCGAGCCACCGGCGCCTCATCGTCGCCGCCGCCGCCGCCGTCGAGCATGGTAAGTCACCGAGTCCCCTCCCGTCCGATCGCGTGATGAGCGGCTAGGATTAGATCACCCAAGGGGTATTTCTTTAAAATAAACCGGACTGGCCGGTTTAGTTTACTGATTTATTTTAGTTAGGTTTATTTTTATTTAGCCGGCCCGTTTTAGTTTAACCTAGGGCCCTTTTAGGTTATATTACGCTCGGGGCGATTTAGGCCCATTAGGCCCTTTTCTTTTAATTTCATTTTCTGTTTTAACAGAATAGTTCCTGTTTTGAAAAATTTATATCTTTTATTCTGTTTATTATTTTAGGTGATTCTTTTTTGTTGGTTTGCAAATTTTCTATAGTTTCTGTAGAATATATATTTAGCTATGTTAAAATAATTAAAATTGCTTTATTTTAGTTTTAGTCAGAATAGTAATTCTGCTATAACTTGAGTTAGAAAAATTATTTTGGATGATTCTTTTTGTCCCATCTTTATTTTGACATTGCCAAACCATAGGAATTAATTTGGGTATTTTAGGATTAGTAAAAAATAGTTTTAAGCAGAAACTTGTTAATCCTAATTAATTAACTAGCTACTGTTTTCCTATTAATTTAATTAGTAAATAAATTTATTTTTAACATGTGATTGATTATTCTAGGATAATTTCTGTCACTTTATAGGATGAACTTTTATTTATAATAAATAAAAGTTTTATTTTATTTTCTTAATAGAAATTGATTTAGGCCTAATAGGAGTTTTATAATATCTTTTAATTAATTCTTTTTGCTCCTAGTTGATTAATGAAATCTTTTCTGTTAAGTTAACATAAAACCATGATTTGGTTATGTTGAGAAAATTTTTATTATATAAAACTACTTTTAGTTGTTGTTTGAAGTAGGAAAACTTTGAGTTGGTTTTCTTTGAGTTTTCCCTTTTGGTTTTGCTTTGTTGGTTTTGTGTGTTACTTTGTTATGCTATTGTGTTATGTGATCCTATTGCTATATGCTTATTGTGATTTGTTTGTCTCGGTAGAGTTTCCGGAGTGCGAAGCTTGCTACTACGAATCTTTAGCTTACGAGGATCATCAGCAAGGCAAGTTTCGATCATGTTATTTCTATACCTATGTTTTTGTGCATTAGAATTGTCACCACCCCACCATGCATGCAGTAGTTGAAATTTTGAAGTTATTAATCTTGAGTAGTATCATGTGGTAGGATGAACCAATCCCTTGTTACCATGACCCCGGACGAAGTAGTTTACTTTGCTATGCTCGTAGACGGGTTTTGGTTGAGTGAAATTCATAAGCAAGATGTGAGAGTCAATGATGATGACAACCCCATGAACTACAATGATCAAGATGGACTTGAAATTCACTCTTGGGTGGAGGACGGTTGACGGGCACCTGGAGAACCAGTGGTTGGCGGGATGCATGGAGAAGTGCCATGACATCTTGCGGAAAGCTTCACCCAGCCACGAAGAGAAGGATGGATGCCCCATGACCGGAAGCTTACTGTGCAGCCGCAAGCCATTATGGGCTCTGGCTGGGTTGACCTTAGTAGTGACGCTGGCTGGGCGGTACTACGAGATGTAGAAGAACGATAGGATTGGATGGGTACCGCAGTAGCGGAAGAACTCTTTGGAAGACCTGTTTCATTCGTCCGTCTTCAAACACCATGAAGTGCGAAGACTTTAAAGGAGGGAATGATTCTTGCGGGAAAAGTGCGCAAACCTCTGCAGAGTTAAAGATCTAATCGATTAGCCGTGTCCCCGGTTATGGACAATTTGAGCCTCTGGAACTTGGAAGTATTCGGAAATCTCAACACTAAAACTAATGTATTAAATTTAGGGGTTTATGACTTAATAATTGGGAACGAGATTTTGGTTGGCGGAACCATCTCAATAACTACCAACAATTGTAGTAATTTGCAAGCAAGTCCACTGTAGTAGGGAAAAATTTGCTTTACGCAAAATGATGAGACTTAGAGCTCCACAGCCAAAATGCATATAGTGATAGTAAGTTTATTATTGCTATTCTTCATGATTTGCCAGCTTATTCAAAAAGCTGACCTACATGGCTGCAACGTCTTATGTTGCAGAGGTATATTCCGATCAGGAGTGAGGCTACGCTCCGCGCTTGGCGATTGCCCTTTGGAGTCGGATGGACTCGCTTTATCTTCTACGCTTCCGCAGCATTAGTAGTTTATTTCTCATGAGTTGGCCTTGAGCCGAATTTATTCCTTGTAATAAAGACTCTATATGAGAAACGTGTAATAATATTCAGGTGTGATTGAACTTTGATTACTTTATCGATGTCTTTGTGAGTACCAAAGCATGATCTTGGGATGGTATGCAGACGTAGATTTGACCGATTTCGGGTCAGGTCGCTACAACATTTGAAGGGACCTGCAAGCGACCAGCGGGGTTAACAGAATTGCAATCTTGTGTGCAGAAGACAAATGAAACCTTGAGGGATTACATCCAGATATGGATCACGTTGCATCACACGGTAGATAATGTATCGATCACCGGTGTAGTCTGTGCCTTCAAGGAAGGCGTTAAATCTGAAGAGCTAAACCTGAAATTCGGTCGAACCAGAGACATGTCTCTGAGTCGAATGATGGATATTGCCACCAAGTATGCCAATGGTGAAGAAGAGGATTGGCTCCGGAGTAGCAAGCACAAGTCAGTCGCCCAAGAAACCGGAGGAGGGAACTCCAGTCGGAAGCAGAAGCGGAAAGCCGAGCCAGCTGCTCCTGGAGAAGCCTTGGCCGTGACTCCAGGAAAGCTTAAGGGGAAGCCCAAAGGGCCTTGGAACCCCAAGAAAGTGAAGGATCAAGACGGAAATGATGTGTTAGACCTGCCATGCCACATTCAAACAAAGAAAGATGAAGAGGGTAAACTCATTTACCCAAAGCATACCACTCGGCGGTGTCGACTCTTGATCCAGCAGTTCCAGGGGAAACAGCCCAAAGATAAGGAAAAGGAGTCGGACAAAGTTGAGAAGAAGGAAGATAGTGATGATGGGTACCCCCAGGTCAATTCCACCCTGATGATTTTTGCTGATGTTGAAAGCAAAATTCGATTGAAAGTTATCAACCGAGAGGTGAATATGGTCGCTCCGGCGACACCCATTTATCTAAAATGGTCTCAGACTGCCATCACATTCGACCAGTCTGACCACCCGACGCACATAGCCACCCTTGGGAGGCAAGCTTTGGTGGTCGACCCAGTTGTCGAAGGCACTCGACTGATTAAAGTTTTGATGGATGGTGGCAGTGGTCTGAATATACTATATGCAGAGACGATGAAAGGGATGGGCATTCCAATGTCCAGGCTCAGTACCAGCAACATGAGTTTTCATGGAGTCATTCCTGGAAAGAAGGCCGAGCCACTCGGTCAGATTGCTCTTGATGTGGTTTTCGGGGACTCCAGGAATTTCCGCAAAGAAAAGTTGACGTTTGAAGTCGTGGATTTCAGAGTGCTTATCACGCTATTCTGGGAAGGCCAGCGTATGCACGTTTCATGGCTCGACCATGTTATGTATACCTTAAGCTGAAGATGCCAGGCCCCAAAGGTGTGATCACTATCACCGGCAATCGGAAGAAAGCTGAAGAGTGTTTTCAGAAAGGCTCAAAAATCGTCGATGCTCAGATGGCAGTGGTAGAGCTGCAGGAATACCAGAAAACTACAGACCCGAGTGATTTGTTGTGAGCCAAGAAGCCCGCTACGGAATCAGCGTCTCAGTCGTCCGGTGAGACAAAGCCGATTCACATTCACCCGATCGACCCCAATGCTGCTCCGACTCATATATCTACAACACTCAACTCCAAATAGGAAGAATCGCTCATCCAGTTCCTCCGTGAGAACTGGGACATCTTCGCATGGAAGCCTTCTGACATGTCGGGTGTTCCCAGGGGGCTGGCTGAGCACCGTCTACGAGTCGACCCAAAAGTGAAACCTGTCAAAGAACATCTTCGACGGACCGTCGTGCAGAAGAGAAAGGCCATTGGCGAGGAGGTGGCTCGACTCTTAGCAGCGGAGTTTATCCGAGAGATTTACCACTCTGAGTGGCTCGCCAATGTCGTCATGGTCCCGAAGAAGAACAAGTCACTTCGCATGTGCATTGACTTCAAACATATCAATCGGGCCTGCCTGAAAGATCATTTTCCTCTCCCCACATCAACCAAATAGTCGACTCATTGCGGGATGTGGCGCTTGTCTTTTAGGCGCCTATTCCGGTTACCATCAGATCCGTCAGTATGGACCCGACGAGATCAAAACAGCTTTCATCACTCCATTCGGTGCTTCATTATGTCACCATGCCATTCGGCCTCAAGAATGCCGGAGCCACGTTCATGAGGATGATTCAGAAGTGTTTGCTCACTCAAATCAGTCGGAATGTGGAAGCCTACATGGATGATATTGTGGTCAAGTCACGGAAGGGTTCCAACCTGCTGACTGACCTTGCCGAGACATTTGCCAATCTCAGGAGGTATGATATCAAGCTTAATCCATCAAAGTGCACATTCGGAGTTCCTGGCAGAAAGTTACTTGGTTTTCTCGTTTCTGAACGAGGAATCGACGCTAATCCAGAAAAAGTTGGTACTATACTCCGAAGGAAACGTCCTGTGCATGTGCATGATGTCCAGAAGCTTACTGGTTCCTTGGACGCTTTAAGTCGATTCATCTCTCGACTCGGTGAAAATGCATTGCCTCTTTACCGACTGATGAAGAAGTCAGACAAGTTCGAGTGGACTCCTGAAGCTGATGCAGCGTTTGCAGAGATAAAAGCCCTGCTCTCCACCCAGCCGGTGCTTGCCGCCCCAATTAGCAAAGAGCCTTTGCTGCTTTACGTTGCAGCCATGGGACAAGTCGTCAGTACAGTACTTACGGTCGAGCGGGAAGAAGAAGGAAAAGCCTTTAAAGTTCAGCGCCCAGTATATTATGTTTCTGAAGTTTTGATCCCATCAAAGCAAAGATACCATCATTATCAGAAGCTTGTATATGGGATTTATATGACCACGAAGAAGGTTGCAATTACTTCTCTGACCATTCCATTACGATTAATCGACGCTCCATTGTCGAGATTACGCACTGTGAGAGATGTAGCTGGTCGAGTGGCAAAATGGGCGATGGAACTCCTTCCCTTAGATATCATGTTTGAGGCAAATAAAGCCATCAAGTTCCAATAGTAGATTTTGTCGCCGAGTGGATTGAACAACAACTGCCGACTCAAGTTCACTCGGAGCACTGGACCATGTTCTTTGATGGTTCCAAGATGCTGAATGGTTCCGGTGCTGGGGTAGTGTTAGTTTCCCCCTGAGGAGATAAGCTTAGATATGTTCTTCAAATTCACTTTGATTCCTCCAATAACGAAGCAGAATATGAAGCACTTTTGTATGGGTTGCGTATGGCCATTTCACTCGGCGTCCGTCGCCTCATGGTCTATGGTGACTCAGATTTGGTGGTTAATCAAGTGATGAAGGAGTGGGACGTCGAAGTCCGGCCATGATCTGGTTCTGCAATGCAGAGAAAGCTAGAGAAGAAATTCGAGGGTTAGAGCTTCATCATATACCCCGATGAAAAATCAAGCAGCTGATGATTTGGCAAAAATAGGTTCCAAGAGAAAGCCATTCCCAGCAATGTGTTTTTGGAACACATCCACACCATCAGTTCAAGAGGATCCTTTCACGAAGAAGCTCGCAACCAAAAGTGCCACAGATCCGATGAAGTTGAGGTTCCAGCGTGGTCGACTTGATCATGGAAGTCTTAGTCATCACTCCCGATCGGGCGGTTCCGTACATCGCGTACATCCTAAGGAAAGAACTCCCAGAGAATGAAGAAGAGGCTCGACGGATCGTCATCGATCCAAGGCCTTCTTGTGATAAAGGGACAGTTATCTGAGAAAGCGTGGTCGAGTCGGTCGAAGTGTATAACGCCAGAAGAAGGTCAAATAATTCTTGACGATATCCACTCGGCGACCTGTGGTCATCATGCGTCCTCTCGGACCATTGTGGCTAAAGCATACCGAGCGGGATTTTACTGGCCAAGAGCAAATGAAATGGCGAAAGAGATAGTCGACAAATGTGAAGGATGTCAGTTCTACTCCAATATGTCACACAAACCCGCGTCAGCCTTGAAGACCATTCCACTCGTCTGGCCCTTCGCTGTTTGGGGATTCGATATGATTGGACCATCGAGAGAAGCTGGCAGAGCGGCTTCACTCACGTGCTAGTGGCAGTCGACAAGTTTACTAAATGGATCGAAGCTAAGCCTATCAAGAATCTCGATGCTTGCACTGCTATCAGTTTCATCTGAGAGTTGATATTCAGATATGGAGTTCCGCATAGCATCATCTGGGTCAAACTTCGATTCCGACAAGTTCAGAGCCTTTTGCGCCTCTCAAGGCACACGAGTCGTCTACGCTTCAGTCGCTCACCCCCAGTCGAATGGACAAGCGGAAAGAGAAAACGGTCTAATTCTCAAAGGACTGAAACCCCGACTGATGCGCGATCTCAAGCACGCAGCAGGCGCATGGGTCGATGAACTTCCATCAGTTCTTTGGGGATTGAGGACCACACCTAATCGGTCAACTTGACGAACTCCATTCTTTCTGGTCTATGGAGCTGAAGCAGTTCTGCCGAGTGGCTTGCTTCACAATGCACCCCGAGTCGAGCTCTACTCTGAAGATGAAGCAGAATAAGCTCAGGAGGATGCAGTCGACCTCCTATAAGAGGAAAGAGAGATGGCCCTGATCTGATCGACTATCTATCCGCAAGACCTGCGTCGATTCCATGCCAGAAGTGTGAAGAGTCAAGCCTTCCAAGAAGGAGACTTGGTCCTCCGAGTAGATCAACAGAAACCACACAAGCTCGCTCCCACTTGGGAAGGCCCCTTCATCGTCACCAGAGTTCTCCACAATGGGCGTACCATCTTTACAATGTCGATCGCTGATTGATGAGCCTCGAGCTTGGAGCGCGGAGCTGCTCCGCCCCTTTTATACTTAAGTACTCACTCGGATGAGATGTAATAAGAAATACCTCTGTAGTTTATTTATCAAAGACAAGAGTGTTATAATTTTCCCAGTAATGGTTGTTGCTTTTGTTTTCGTAAGAAACCCCCCAGTGGGTAGCTTAGCTGCGAATCCGTTTTGTCTAAGTTTGTAAATAAAATATTCCAACCGAGTGATGAGCAAGCCTCTCACTCGGAGGCTTAGCTGCGAATCCGTTTCGCCTAAGTACTTGAAAATCCTACCGAGTGGTGAGCCAGCCTCCCACTCGGGGGCTTAGCTGCAGTCCAAGTAATCACCTAAGTTTAAAAAATCCTACCGAGTGGTGAGCTAGCCTCCCACTCGGGGGCTTAGCTGCGAATCCGTTTCGCCTAAGTACTTGAAAATCCTACCGAGTGGTGAGCCAGCCTCCCACTCGGGGGCTTAGCTGCAGTCCAAGTACTCGCCTAAGTTTAAAAAATCCTACCGAGTGGTGAGCCAGCCTCCCACTCGGGGGCTTAGCTGCAGTCCAAGCTCGCCTAAGTTTAAAAATCCTGCAGTGGTGAGCCAGCCTCCCACTCGAGAGCTTAGCTGCAGTCCAAGTACTCGCCTAAGTTTAAAAAATCCTACCGAGTGGTGAGCCAGCCTCCCACTCGGGGGCTTAGCTGCAGTCTAGTACTCGCCTAAGTTTAAAAAATCCTGCCGAGTGGTGAGCCAGCCTCCCACTCGGAGGCTTAGCTGCAGTCCAGTACTCGCCTAAGTTTAAAAAATCCTACCGAGTGAAGAGCAATCCTCTCACTCGGAGGCTTAGCTGCAGTCAAGTACTCGCCTAAGTTTGAGAAATCCTATCGAGTGACGAGCAATCCTCACACTCGGGGGCTTAGCTGCAGTCCAAGTACTCGCCTAAGTTTGAAAAAATCATACCGAGTGGTGAGCCATCCTCTCACTCAGGGGCTTAGCTGCAGTCCAGTACTCGCCTAAGTTTATCAAATCCTACCGAGTGAAGAGCAATCCTCTTACTCGGGGGCTTAGCTGCAGTCAAGTACTCGCCTAAGTTTAACAAATCCTACCGAGTGAAGAGCAATCCTCTCACTCGGGGGCTTAGCTGCAGTCCAGTACTCGCCTAAGTTTAACAAATTCTACCGAGTGAAGAGCAATCCTCTCACTCGGGGGCTTAGCTGCAGTCCAAGTACTCGCCTAAGTTTGAGAAATCCTACCGAGTGATGAGCAATCCTCTCACTCGGAGGCTTAGCTGCAGTCCAAGTACTCGCCTAAGTTTGAGAAATCCTACCGAGTGATGAGCAATCCTCTCACTCGGAGGCTTAGATGCAGTCCAAGACTACGCCTAAGTTGAAACCATCTTGATCCGCAAGGACGACGAGGTGCAGGTCATTGCTACCTTCTCCTTGAACTGCGCCACAAGTACAATGTGCGCTCCATCCCGATCCGCAAGGACGACGAGGTGCAGGTCGACTGCTACCTTTTCCTTCGGAGCTGCGCCACAAGTACAACGTGTGCTCCATCCCGATCCGCAAGGACGACGAGGTGCAGGTCGACTGCTACCTTCTCCTTCGGAGCTGCGCCACAACTACAACATGTGCTCCATCCCAATCCGCAAGGACAACGAGGTGCAGGTCGACTAAATCTTCCACCTCAGAGTTGTATCTCAAACACAAAGACTATTCCGAGTGAAGAGCATAGTCCACTCAAAGGCAAATGCAAGCATATTCATAAGTAAAGCAAGTTCAGATAAATCTTAAAAGTTCCAAACCGCAGATCAAAGTACTCGGGCTCTCAGCCCAAAGAAGTTTAGCGGTTACAAAATCCACTCGGCATTCCGAGGCAAATTTAAGGTGAGCCATAAAAGTTTGTTCACTTCACGGGAGGAGGACTGGCAGGCTCGACAAACTCGTCCAGATTGACACCATCGGCGATCCGAGTGGCAGCAGCAATGAAAGTCTCCATAAAAGATCGGAAATCGTGCTTCTTGGTGTTGGCGACCTTGATTGCTGCCAGCTTATCTTCTCGCGCCTCTTTACAGTGGACACGCACCAAAGACAGAGCCACATCAGCACCGCACCGAGCAGAAGACTTCTTCCACTCCTGCACTCGACTAGGGATCTCGTTAAGTCGAGACATCAGGGACTCGAGGTCGTTCTGGAGTGTTGCCCCTGGCCAAAGTGCTGTGTCGATCCGCGACGTGGCAACTTTCAGTTGAGCCAAGTAGTCAACAACGCCGTCGATGCGGGATTCCAGTCGGAGCAGGTTCATAGCAGTTTCGTCCGTCACGGGAGAATTGATAGGGTCCCAAATTGGTTCGATTCGCCCAGTCTCCTCCTCGAAGTCTCGGCAAAGCTCTGCATGCGCAGTCCAAGGATGAGTCAATATTTGTATGCCGAGTCGACAAAGATAAACCAGTCAGAACGGGATATGTACCTTCAAGCTTGATGAATAACTTCTTGGTGAAGCTCCTCAGATAGCTTTCCAGATCATCCCTCCTGCGAGCAATGCCTTTCATCTTCTTGTTCAGGCTAACCTTGTCCTTCTTCAAGCGGGTTACCTCCTTGTTGGCTTCATCCAGAGCAGATTTCATCTTCGCGTTCTCCTCCTCCAGTTTGCCGACTGAAGCCAGCTTCTGTTCAGCCAGGGCAGTTTGGTCGTCGGCCTTCTTTTGTGCAGCAGCCAGATCGTGATCCTTCTTTAACAGAGTCTGGTTCAGTTTTTCTGAAAAAGAAATAAAGCTCAGTTCAGAAAGAGCAGAATGAAATCCGGGTCTAAGACAAAACAGTCGACAAAGCTTCCTTACCATTGGTGTCATCTTTGGCCTTCTACAGCTCCGACTTGGCCAACTCCAAGTCAAGGTTGAGTTGAATCTATTGCTTTTCCAAGTCGGCAAAGCGAGCTCCAAGGTCACAAGATTTCTGCATTCAGAGAGGATGGGTTATTTTACAGAGAAAAAAGACAAAGACAATAAATACTAAGACTACGATTGACTGCCCATGATCCACCATAGTCTCGGGGACTACACCGATGGGTGCACTTAGCGTGCCCCCACTGGTTCGATAACTTTCTCGACGAGACCTTTTCATGAGTGTATCTCTAAAAAAAGAAGAAGAAGAAAGACAGCAACAAAAAGTTCTTTAGACCATAGTTGATCGCCGGCATCGACCACGGTCTCGAGGACTACACCCGGTGGGTGCATTAGCGTGCCCCACTGGTTCGATTTACACTTTCGACATGGCGGATCGGACCGAGTGAAGGAATTAAAATGTCAAGACTACGATCGATTGCCCATGATCCACCGTAGTCTTGGGGACTACCAGTGGGTGCACTTAGCGTGCCCCACTGGTCCAAAACTTCAATAACAAAATTCAGCTCAAAGCATGGATTGGCTCGGTGACAAGTCGAAACACCCGGTGGGTGTGCGGATGCAAAGATCCTTGAAAGAGAGTTTTCGGTAGCATATCCTATGAGCAAGCCAAGAAAACCAGTCGACGTCTGCTAACCTGAACATTGCTTTGGAGAGCGAGTGGCATCATAAGCGGCTGACCGACATCCCGCACCATCTTCATCTTCTCCATCATAATACCTGCTTGGCGTATGGCTTCCTTGGCAGCATTCACTTCCTCCTACGGGGCGTGATGGGTAGCAAAAACTGAAGGTGGATCGGCAGGAGCCTAAGCGATCGATGAAGAAGGCGGAGCACTCGGCGATGGTGCGGCGAAGGTATGAAGCCGATTGGCATCACCAGGCGTCTGAGCGAGTGGCTCAGCTATCGGCGTCGATTGTGCCACCTTAATCTGCAGGAGTTTTCTATTTTCCTCGTCAAAGGCCTCTCGGGCTCTTCATCGTCATCGTCGGGGAGGTCAATAATGTTGGGAGCTGTTCAAAGATCGGTCACCAAGATTGCATCACCTAATGGTATATTTTACAGTTGAGTCGACCAAATAAAGACAGAACGACAGAAATCGTACCCAGATTGGAGGTGACTGCATCCTCCATTACCTCATCCTCATCCCTGTAAGCTAAAGTCCCGGAAGTAGCAGCGCTACCAGTTCCAAAGTTTATCTGGTCAAATCAAGGGAAAAATAAAACAACACAGAGCGTCGAGTGAATACAAAGGGAGACACTCACGCAGAAGCGATGGGGATGTCAATCTTAATCTTCGGCAACGCCTTCCGAGGCCTTGGCACTACAATTTTGGGCTGCTTTGATGCTTTTTCAGTCAGAGTTGGTGAGGACGTCCGAGGGCGCTTTGAAGACGGGCCGGTCTGAGCAATCGCTTTTTCACGAGCGCTCGGCCGGTCTTGGTCGAGCTTGGATCGCCTCTCCCTGCGAGGAGGTGACTCAGCTTCTTCTTCGTCACTTGAGGCATCACTTTCCTCGGTATCCTCTCCATCATAATGCCAGTCACCACTGTCGCCGCCGCTCGCCTCCCCTTCCGGGTCTTGCTCTTGCTCCCCTTGGGCATTGAGTACATTTCGATAAGAGCCTGGCAGAAAAACAAGCAGAACAAAAGTCAATCGATGGAGCATAAATAGCTGCATGGTTAAAATTACAGTCAGAAATTCAGAGTTGAACCTTGTCCGGTACGTGAGACTGGTCGAGTGGAGGAATTCTCCTGACTCCCCTAGGGTTGTCTCTGTTCCCAGTGATGCTCGTCAGCCACCCCTCCAGCGTGGCATCCTCGACCTCCTCCGGGTGGATCCGAGTGGTGTCCTCAGTGCCCGAATACATCCACATCGGATGGTCTCGAGCTTGAAGTGGCTGGATGCGTCGTCGAAGGAAGACCTCCAAGAGATCCATACCAGTCACCCCGTCACGGATAAGCTGGACAACACGTTCGACCAGCACCTTAACCTGCGCCTTCTCTTCCAGGATCACCTTCAAAGAAGAAGGCTTCCTCACTCGGTTCATGGAAAAAGGAGGGAGTCCGGTCGACTGCGCTGGCGTCGGCTGGTCTTTCTTGATAAAACCAGGTCACTGCCATCCACGAACCGAGTCGGGTAGGATCATGGCGGAAAAGAACTTTTCCTCTCATCCGAACCCCAAGACCCCACACATCTGAATCACTTGTGTTCTCTCGTCACTCGAATTGGCCTTTTTCACCGTCTGGGGCGACGGTGAAAATGTGTGAAAAAGGCCCCAATGAGGCCGACAACCCAAGAAATTCTCGCACAAAGACACGAAAGCGGCGAGATACACAATTGTGTTGGGTGTGAAGTGGTGGAGTTGTGCTCCAAAGAAATTCAGAAATCCCCGAAAGAAAGGGTGAGGAGGCAAGGGAAACCCGCGGTCGACATGGGTGACCAGGAGAACGCACTCACCCTCCCGAGGCTGTAGCTCGGACTCCTTACCCGGAAGCCGCGCCGATCCGTGGGGGATCATTCCTCCAGCGGATAGGTCGTCGAGGTCTTCTTGACGAATCTTCGAGCGGATCCAGTCGCCCTGGATCCAGCCCTGCGGCAGGCCGGCCCTCGATGAAGATCCGCCCCGACTAGTCGTCTTTCCCTTCGCCTTCGCCGTCGCTTTCTTCGCCCACTCCAGGGCCGCCGTCTTCTCTTTCACCATCATCGCCGGTGAGACGCGTGCGAGACAGCGGCACTGGGACGGAAGCGAGCGCGGAGGATAAGTCTGAGGAAGATAGGAGGAAATGAGAACGCACTGTTCAAAAACCCCGGTCCGGCGCCTTATATGAGGTTACTTCCGAGTGACTGACTTGTAGGCCCGGGCGATCCTGTCAAATCCCGCAACAGTCGCGCGCGTGATACATGGTGAAAAAGGTGGCACGAAGATTGAGGCATCCCTGCCTTATCCCATCCGATTACTGCGGCCTCCTCCGCCCCACGCGCTTCCCGAAATTCAAATCTCGCGAAATCCGTGAGCTGCAGAACAATTTATCAGACGGAAGATCTCCTCCGCCCTGTCACTCGGAGCTCTCCAAGTAAAGAAACTCACTCGTCGAATACAAAGAATGGATCAAGGCGACTGAAAAAGAAGTTGGTACCGTCACCTAGGTTCATTGATCCAGAGCAAGGTATACTCATAGCACGAAAAACGAGTCGGAAGTGTGTTCAACTCCTTCCCCGCTCAAACCTCGATCCATTTGGGGGCTAATGATGAAGTTATGTACCTAGGGTAGGGTCATGGACCTGTCCAAGATACCCTCCCCAAGGACATCTCCAGAAGAATCATCTTTCAATCGACTCAGAAGTGTTCCACTCAACAGACTCGAAGACACTCGACCATGAAGCCAACCACTCGACAGCCAAGAGATCTAAAGTCACTCCACACGCTAACAGTCAGTCATTAAGTAGCCTTTATGGTCATCACAGCACTTTACTTGCGGCGTTACTGGTAACGCCCGACCTTAATGTACCTTAAACCTGCATAGCGAGGGCGGAGGGTCTTGCGAACTCTATATAAGCCATCCCCCTCCTCAGTGTCAAGGGTTCGCACCCCTGTAATTCATACACGCATAATCCAGTTGACCGCCTCCGGGCTCCGAGACTTAGGGCTATTACTTCCTCCGAGAAGGGCCTGAACTCGTAAAACTCGTGCATATACAACTACTCCATAGCTAGGATCTTGCCTCTCCATTCCTACCCCCCTACATTACTGTCAGACTTAGAACCACGACACACACGGTATCATATTTCCCATCCAAGGCTCTTAGGATCTTCTTGATGATGAATTTGCCGGTCATCTCTTCACTTCCTAAGCCGGCAATCTCATTTGTGATGAGAGCAAGCCTAGAGTACATTTTGGTGACACCTTCACCATCCTTCATTTTGAACTTGTCAAGTTGACTTTTAAGCACATCCAATTTGGATTCCTTGACGGAGTCGGTACCTTCGTGCATATCAATCAAAGTATCCCAAATTTTCTTTGCATTCTCAAGACGGCTGATTTTGTTGAATTCTTCGGGGCACAATCCATTGAAGAGAATATCACAAGCTTGAGCATTGTATTGTAGCATCTTCAATTCTTCCGCGGTAGCTTCACGGTTAGGTTCTTTCCCTCCAAAGAATTCATCTTGCAAGCCAATACACACAATAGCCCAAACAACGGGGTTATGTCCAAGAATATGCATCTTCATCTTATGCTTCCAACTAGCAAAATTTGTACCATCAAAGTAAGGACCTCTACGGTGGTAATTTCCCTCGCTAGACGCCATACTCTCCTAGGTTATGAAACCAAGGCTATGACGACCAAAAGCTATGGAAATCAAAGCAAATGGAGACCAAAGCTCTTATACCACTTGTAGGATCGAAAGTATGTCTAGAGGGGGGGTGATTAGACTACTTGACCAAATAAAAATCTAGCCTTTTCCCAATTTTAGTTCTTGGCAGATTTTAGCAACTTAGAACAAGTCAAGCAATCAACCGACACATGCAATTCTAAGAGTATAGCAGCGGAATGTAAAACAATTGCATATGAAGGTAAAGGGGGGAGTTTGAGGGAGGAAACGCAATGTTGACACGGATATTTTTTATCCGTGGTTCTGATAGGTGGTGCTATCGTACATCCACGTTGATGGAGACTTCAAATCACGAAGGGTAACGGTTGAGCGAGTCCACGGATGGCTCCACCCACGAAGGGTCCACGAAGAAGCAACCTTGTCTATCCCTCCATGGCCGTCGCCCACGAAGGACTTGCCTCACCAGGGTAGATCTTCACGAAGTAGGCGATCTCCTTGCCCTTACAAACTCCTTGGTTCAACTCCACAATTTTGACGGAGGCTCCCAAGTGACACCTAGCCAATCTAGGAGACACCACTCTCCAAGAAGTAACAAATGGCGTGTTGATGATGAACTCCTTACTCTTGTGCTTCAAATGATAGTCTCCCCAGCACTCAACTCTCTCTCATAGGATTGGATTTGGTGGAAAGAAGATTTTGAGTGGAAAGCAACTTGGGGAAGGCTAGAGATCAAGATTTATGTGGTTGGAATGGAATATCTTGACCTCAACACAAGTGTTGGTGGTTCTCTCTCAGAAAATATGTATTGGAAGTGTAGGCATGTTCTGATGGCTCTCTCCATGAATGAAGAGTGGGTGGAGGGGTATATATAGCCTCCACACAAGATCTAACCGTTACACACAAATCACCAAACTCGGTGGGACCGATTTAGAGAACTCGGTCAGACCGATTTGGTTCATAATGTGACCGTTAGGTGCTTCGATGGGACCGACATGTCAACTCGGTGGGACCGATATCATTAGGGTTAGGGCATAACGTAATCTCGGTCTGACCAATTACACAAACTCGGTGGGACCGATTTTGGTAATAGTCAAACAGAGAGTTGGTCAGGCAAACTCGGTGGGACCGATTCACTCATCTCGGTGGGACCGAAACATTATGAAAAGGAAACAGAATGTTTGCATTGCAATCTCGGTGGGACCAATCGCTCATCTTGGTTGGACCGAAACGTTACGAAGGGAAACAGAGAGATTACAATCCCATCTCGGTGAGACCGAGATCCCTATCAGTGAGACCGAAAAGACTAGGGTTTCTGGCAGTGGCTATGTCAGCTGAACTCGGTGGCTCCGGAAATGAAATTTCGGTGGGGCCGAGTTGGACTTGTGGTTTGGTAGATATGTGGATATGAGAAAGTAGTGGAGGGTTTTGGAGCATATCACTAAGCATTTTGAGCAAGCACCTCATTAAGCAACACCTCATCCCTTCTTAATAGTATTGGCTTTTCCTATAGACTCAATGTGATCTTGGATCACTAAAATAGAAAGTGTAGAGTCTTGTGCTTTGAGTTTGAGCCAATCTTTTGTCCTTAGCATTTTGAAGGGTCCACTTCCTAATCCATGCCATGCCAATCATTGAGCTTTCCTAAAATATTTATCTTGAAGTAGCATTAGCTCAGTGAGCTATATGTTGTTAGGAATTACGAAAACCACCCAGGGTTAGTTGCATTCAAAGACGCCGTGCGCCATCTAGGCCGCATCTTCGCGGAGACAAGCTAGGGGATTTGTTTCATCTGGTTGCCATCCTACGGTACGGGAGATTACAATCGGAATGCACAAACCATCATTTGCATCCCTAACGGTACTCCATTATTTTGCAGGGACCAGTCATCCCGCGACCAAAATAAGATCGCTGATCCTGGATGTGCATTTGCATCCGTGATTCGGTCTAACCTGGATCCTTGTAGCTGACTTTGGCATATTGGGATCAACTATCTCGCAGTCGTTACCCATGGTACCACTGATGTGCAACATGGTCACACAATCTACCACGATCGGACCGTCACCATCTACCCAGGTATTCCATTTTTAACCCTCTCGCCTTCTCTTTCATTGTTGTACTAGTACTCTAATTACGTACTAGTAGGAGTACTTTTTACCTTGGAGGACGCGTATAGCTAGCTAGGCCCTTGAAGACTTGAACCCACTAGATGCCACCATTTTTCTTTTTCCATGTCTTACTATCTGACGGTGTCCTGGACTAGGGGGTACTCATCACATCGTCTCCCGATCAGTTGGATTGGGCCAAGGACCCCCATGGCCGTATGCTCATGAGCCAGTTCAGATAGCTGCCGCATACAAGGAAGATTCCACAAGACTTGGTGATCAAGACAAGGACTCCTCCCCACCGGCGTATTCGGCTAGGACTCTTGTTATCCTAGGCCTATGGTGCATTATATAAACCGAGGCTAGGCTAGTCGATAAACATAACAACAATCATAATCATAGGCTAGCTTCTAGGGTTTAGCCTCTACGATCTCATGGTAGATCAACTTTTGTAATACTCATATCATCAAGATCAATCAAGCAGGAAGTAGGGTATTACCTCCATTGAGAGGGCCCGAACCTGGGTAAACATCGTGTTTGCACTATTATTATTATTACTATTATGCAACGTTTTTTAATTATTATTATTACTATTATCTCCGGTTTGCACTATTTTTTGTGCACAGGAAAATGATCCGGGTTGGGCAGTATCGTCAACTCGGCGTACTGACATACCACGTCACCTCGGCTGGATGGGGGATTTCAGCATCACTCTGTCGGCCCACATTGACCGTGCTATGCCACCACTTCGGAGTGCCGAGCTCTTTGCTCCTCCACCTCGGGACTGGCTTGGGGGATGGAACCTTGTCCCGCATCAAGCTCGGACTGCGTCATCAATGCCGAACACATTAACCAGCTAAGTTGCCTTCATGCTCAAAGTTTTAAATTTTTAACTTGTGTTCAGTTCGACCAAGCATTATACCTTTTTGGAAAAAAGTGGCTTGTGAAAAACTTCCTTGTCGAAACTTTGTTTGTGACACACAACTTCAAATACCCCGTTTACTTGGGGGCTTCCTTTATGAAGATTTTCTCTTGCATATGATTATACTTGTATGGCTTCGTTCCTTGTTCGTGTATTACGCCAGAATATGCACCATATTGACTTAAGCGGTTTGCAAGCTGGGTTGCCTTGCTCCTGTGTTTACCCCTACGTTCCCGATTGTTCGGCTAGGGAGTAAAGGGAGCACCTCTGCGATTGTCACAATCGGGTCATCCGAGCGGACCTCGGTAGGTGAAGCTGAAAGCTAAGCGCTCTTATTGTTTTCAATTATGGTCGGCACACAGCGGAACTCATCGGTACAAAAATCTATTGCACAAGTCTCATAGTAACAATGAGCACCGAAGAAAGGTATCGATGGGGGTACTATTTTCTTCGAAGATGCTTCTTACACTTCGTCGGTAATATAGCATAAGTTCCCTGAGCGCGCTTTGTCTATTACAGCCTTATGGCCTGATTGCCTGGTTATCGGAAACACCGTCGATATTCTAGACAGGTGGAGTACATAACACTTTTCGTCCCTTGACCGAAGAGGGAGAAGCCGACGGTCGGTTAAGACGCGTTTAAAGTTCGGGTGAACACAGATATGATACACGTACTTAGGTACATAGAATCATTTTACATAAAATTCTTCTTTTACCCAAGTCACTTGGGGGCTCTTAAATTTATATGAGCCGTTTTATAATAAGTGTTCTTCTTCTTAGTCGTTGCAAAGTTTTTATTATTATTACTATTTATCTCTCCTTTTTTCGACACGTGTGTGTGGTCACTAGCCGGGGAGCCTAATTTCTCTCTCAAAGCCGCTAGAGTTTAGTTTGCTAAACTGGCCTAATGAGAAGTACTCCGCCTTCGGGATAGGAGGTTGAAGCCGTAGGCTGACCCGCTTGAAGTCTTGAGATAGGATGTGTCATGTTAAAGCACGACAGAAGCACTTTTTTAAGTCCAATTTTCATATTGGCACCGAACACTTGATCTTGTTCGGACGTCAGGTTTTCACTGACTTTTTTTGGTTTCCAAGCCTATGGAACTTTTAAGCTATTTCTGTGTTTCCAGAATTAGTCTCGTAGTGCAACGCCGGACACCTTTAGAGATTTGGCAAAAACATTCTCGGATATTGCCATATATGCATCAGTTTCGAATTGTGTATTCGGTCAATAGTTGGGTTGCCCGGCTCCAACGCTTGCCTCCTACGTTTTGCTTTGTTCGGCTAGGTGTGCAAAGGGAGAACCACTATGATTGTGCTTCCAGCTCGCATGGTTAAGAACCTCAGTGGAGAAAGTCGAAAACTGACTGTCACAATAGGCGTAAACTGGTCAGCGATCCGATGACTATGTTAAATGACGGGCCATTGATAACATTGGCCGAAGTGTTTACGGCTTGACCTCGACTGTCGCCAAACACTAACCGGAGGCTAGTAACTGGCCTTCCAACTTTAAGCTCCTATGACTAAGTGAAAGTTATAAAGCCCACATATCTGATTGCCTCATTTCTGCTAACACAACAGCCTTCGGGCACCGAGACGTCCGCTAAGGGTTGTTTTGTTATTGCGGAAACACCCTGCATAGTATCTACCAAGGGGTAGAAGCCGACAATGGGCCACTTTCAACTGATAAAACGGTTAGACGAGTCCGGTGCATTACTAACTGATGGGCCACTTTCAATGTCGGATAACGATATGGTCAAGACCGCGGACACGGCTAGACGAGTCTGGTGCATTACTAGCTATAACAGCTTGGATAAACCCTAATGGTTTGATGGTTATACCCCCATAGATGGTACCGGGGGCTTCCCGCGTATAATCAGGGCTAGTTCGGCTCAACTTGACTTATCTTGAATTTTAATGGTTTATTGATAATAACCAATTTTTTGGCACGACAACTTTCACCTAAGCTCTTCTCTTTTACAGATGATCATCGCGCCACACCCGTCCAGGATACGGCACAACGGAGACACAGGCACAGACATGTAGCAGGGACCCGCTCAAAGGTTTCTTTTTAGATTAAGACCCTGTGTAAACCTTTTTACTATCTCTTGTTGTTCACATCCTCCGGATACTTAATATAATCGAGAAGGATGCTGACGTTATTGGCATTTCACCACGTCAGATAATCGCACGTACCTGGACACTCGGGGTTTATTATCAAGGGCATTGTTTAGCCCGGCATATGTTATAAAGACCGAATACCTTAGGGAGTGTTCGGCGTCGCGAGTTTGGCCTTATATGCATCAGCTCCGAATCATGTCTTTGGTCAAATGTTGAGTTTGCTCGGCTCCCGTGTTTTGCTACCTTACGTTCCGCTCTATCGGCTAAGGTGGCACCGGGAGAACTACTGCGATTGTGCCCTGGTTCATCCGGATGAGCACCTCAGTAGAGAAAGCCGAAAACTGACTGTCATGATAAAGCGCGAGACCGGTCAACCACTCGATGACTTACTGGAATCTTCGGGATTCCTCTGCATTAATGAAGGGCCATTTCCTGGTCATGTACGTACGCGCCCCATATTCGGACGAGCGCAGAGGTACCAGAGGCTATATAGTAGCCCCACCGTCAAACTCCTATGGCTAAGTGAAAGTGTTAGAGCAATATAGTCCGATTGCCTTGTTCGCTGCGCTACCACCTCCTTAATGGACCAAGACGTTGGATCAAGTGTGAATACTCGGTTTTTGCAAACACCCCCGCATTATATGCGTGGGGGCTGAAGCCGATGACTGCAAACTTTTCAGGTTATATACATACATACATAAACAGCCGCACATGAGGCATCATAATACTTTCAGGCAAAAGTATAAACACAGCCTTTATAATTCAATAAAACATTGTTTTTACAATGGGAATACATGTCACTAGAACATAATATTCTTTGAGCACTGAGCCTCTATTGAGCGAGCGCCTTCAAGGACTTCTGCAAAGTAGTGCTCGGCAGATACTCAGCCCACGGCCGGACTCGGGGTTGCAACAACGGTGGCTTCCATCTCTGTCCAGTATGTTTTAACACGGGCAAGTGCCATCCGCGCACCCTCTATGCACGCCGACCTCTTCATAGCGTCGATGTGCGGCACATCACCAAGGAACTGTTGCACTAAACTAAAATAACTATTCGGCCTTGGCTCTTCCGGCCACAGATGATCCACAACAGACCTCATGGCAAGCCCGGACAACCTATGGAGCTCGACCCACTCGGCCATTCGCTCATTCAACAGCAGCGGACGCGCTGGACCATCGGACTGTAACCAGAACAGCTTTTCCACTTCACTATCTCTCTAATCCTTTAAGTACTCGGCCGCATCAGCAGCACTGGCTGCCAAATCCGCGTATGCGTCTGCAGAACTCCATAGTTTATCAAGAGGGGCATACTTTGGATCTCCGAACCTTGTCCGCAACAAAAAGGGCTTCCCAGCTGCGATATCTCCAGATTGACGCGGCTCTTCCTTCATCGCTCTAATTTTTGAGCGGGCTTCCTTGGCTGCTACCATGGCCTTCTCCAGGTCTGTCGCCTTCGCTTGGTTTTCTTTCTCAAGGAGCTGGTAATGGTCGGCGGCATCTTTCAACTCAACAGCCATCTTGGCCATTTCTTCCTTGCTTTGGCAATGCGCAGCCTGTTCGGCTCTCAGCTCTTCGACCGCCTTTAGAGCGGCCGCATCACTATTCCTGGCTCGTTCCTTGGCTCGAGCAAGTTCCGCCCAAAGGGTCTCCACGGCGGCAGCCCCATCTGCAGTCACACATATTAAAGATACTAGCATCATGCTCCTCTTACTATGTGTTGATCACCGGAGAAATCACATACCATGTGCCTCGTCGAGCCGCTTGTTGACAAGCACGATGTCGGCATCTACCGCATTAAGTTGCCGCTTCAGCTCGGCAAACTCACCAGTCTGGCTAGCCACTGGACCCTCCACCACCTGCACATGAAGGCAGACTGTTTATTACCTGGGATTATGATCCTCTGCTCGCCGCCGTTCTCGACGACAACCAGAGTCTCAGGGGCTACTATCTGCATAGGGCACACCTACCGTGTGCGGTACTGTCAAAAACACACACTATTTCATGTACCTCAAAGCCTTTCAGCAGACTCATGAAAGCTTCATGCAACCCGCTTTCGGCGGACGAAATCCTCTGAATCACCGTACCCATTAGTGTACGATGCGCCTCCGAGATAGCCGCTTGCTCCAGAAGATCCTTCAGTGCATCCGATCACGCACCGGACGGTTCCGGACTCTTTTTGCAGCTCTCCTGAGAAGCCGAACACTGAGGACTTCGGGTGGCCAAGGGATTACCCTCTGGCCTTGGCGGATCAGGAGAAGCCCTTCGCGATGACACTTCAGCGTCGCCCGCCTAATGAGGCGAGATGGCACGGGGAGGTGTTTCGCTCTCCATCATCTCCGGAAGAAGATACCCCAAGACGAACTCTGTCGAGAAGGGCTACGATCCGAACTACAAGATATATGTTTTGGTTATTATCCTCAGAGGTAAAGCGGGATATTTTACTACTATGCACCTTTTGTTTACTTACAGCTCGGTGGGAGGCTGATCCCCTTGCGGACATTGTGCGGCAAGGGCACCCTTCGAGACAGGACCCTCTGGCGAAGATTTCTTACCCCGTTTGGAAACTTTTGTTTCCGGGTCTTCAGAGGCGGTCCTCTTCCTTCCTTGGGGAGAGGGAATTTCAGATCCTTCTCCCCGGTTGTCCTCCTTCGTGGAGGCGCTAATTCCCCGGTTTGGATGAACAGTGAGTGAGGCCTATTTTCAGCCTCTTTATTCCCCCCTTCATCTTCCCCTAAGGGCGCCTGATAAGGCGCCGGCTCGAGCATTTTGGCCAGTACCGGATCTGCTGTTCCTTCGGGAAGGGGAGCCGAACACCTGATCATCTTCGCCTTTGTAACCCAGTCCTGGTCAAAGAGCGACTTTTCAGAATGATGTTGTGATAAATAAATAGACAGCTTATTCGACCATGGGATTACTTACTTGGGTGTCTGGGCGATTGCAGCTCAGACCCGCATCCTCGGTGAGGTCCGGACACCTTATTTGTGGTCCGAAGAACAATTTGTACATCTCTTCTGGCGTCATGACGAGGAAGTGCTGAATAGCCCGTGGTTCTTCCGGGTTGAACTCCCACATTCGAAGGGGGCGACGTTTGCAAGGCAGGACCCGATGAACTAGCATGACTTGCATTACTGTAACCAGGCCGACATCTCTCTCGAGGAGATCCCGGATGTGGCTTTGCAATATCGGCACGTCATTTACTGGCCCCCAGTCTAGCCCTTTATTGATCCATGACATCAGTGTGGTGGAGGGGCAAGCGAAAGGCAGGGGCGGCCACCCACTTGGTACCCCGAGGAGCTATGATCTAAAACCACTCCGGTTGCCATAAACTGGACACCTCCGGGAAGGAACATTTTGGCCATGGAACTTCGGCACCTTTGCTTATGACGGCGCCTCCGCACTCTGCGTGTCGCCCCTCGATCATCTTCGGCTCCACGTTGAAAGTTTTGATCCACAGGCCGAAGTGTGGGGTAATGCGGAGGAAAGCTTCACACACAACGATGAACGATGAGATGTGGAGGATGGAATCCGGAGCCAGATCATGGAAATCCAGCCCGTAATAGAACATGAGCCCCCTTACAAAGAGATCTAGAGCAAGGCCTAGCCCTCGGAGGAAGTGAGAGATGAATACAATGCTCTCACCGGGGTCAGGAGTGGGAATGACCTGCCCTCGAGCAGGCAACCTGTGCAAGATTTCGCCGGTCAAATATCTGTCCTCTCTTAGCTTCCTGATGTCTTCCTTTGTGACAGAGGAAGGCATCCACCGACCTTGAAGGTTGGATCCGGACATGGTTGAAAGTCCGAAGCGCCTGACCTGAGCCTTGGGTGTTGGAACTCGGGGTGGGGGAAGGATTCGATTGAGCGCAAGAAGAAAAAGGACAGGCCTTGGCCTCTTTATAAAGGGGATTAATATCAAGCGTCCTCCGCGTGGTCGTTTGGGACTTGCTTAAAATCGAGGAGTCATACCAACGGGCACGATTGGGTTACTCACATCTGTGTTGATGAGAATCCCGTAATAAAGGAGAACACGATCTCTTCTTCGACAAGACGTGCCAATAAAATCGCCTCGCAAAACATGCAGTGGCAGGCTGGTTGAGAAAGACGGTTCGTCATGGCCAGACCACAGCAATACATCATGTTATGAGAAACCGGCGACAGATTAGATTTGTGGAAATATTATTCTCTCTACGGTGGTATGTGGAATTTGTTTTGCAGAGCCGGACACTATCCTTGTGTTCAAAATCTTCTATGGAGTATTTGGAGGAGGAACCCGCCTTGCAATGTCAAAGACAATTTGCGCGCCAGACTCATCGTCATTGAAGCCTGGTTCAGGGGCTACTGAGGGAGTTCTGGATTAGGGGGTCTCCGGACAGCCGGACTATATCCTTTGGCCGGATTGCTGGACTATGAAGATATAAGATTGAAGACTTCATCTCGTGTCCGAATGGGACTCTCCTTAGCGTGGAAGGCAAGCTTGGCAATACGGATATGTAGATCTCCTCCCTTGTAACCGACTCTGTGTAACCCTAGCCCCCTCCGGTGTCTATATAAACCGGAGGGTTTAGTCCGTAGGACAACAACAATCATACCATAGGCTAGCTTCTAGGGTTTAGCCTCTACGATCTCGTGGTAGATCAACTCTTGTAATACTCATATCATCAAGATCAATCAAGCAGGAAGTAGGGTATTACCTCCATCGAGAGGGCTGAACACAGGTAAACATCGTGTCCCCCGCCTCCTGTTACCATCCGCCTTAGACGCACAGTTCGGGACCCCCTACCCGAGATCCGCCGGTTTTGACACCGACAGTCGCAATGGAGTCAAAATAATGATGTAAAGTGCTTGGACACATAGAATCATTACACATAATATGTTATTTTACTCTGGATATCGATCTTTAATTTGGCCACCCGTGCCCACATTAAGGCTCGGGGGCTACTGGCTTCGTGCTCATTATTTACAAATATTAAAGGGGCACATCGATCCCCTAATTTGGTGTTGCCACCCGACCAGTGTCTCGGGGGCTACTGCATTGCTTATTCAATGCAAAGAATTCAAAGTGCTCAGTGTTTGGCTTGACCTAACTATGCGCATACGCGTCTTCGGACAATAATAGGTACCATATGGACCTATCCGACATCAAGCTAGTATATTGCGGCGACTTCTCACGACCCTCTCTCAGGGGCCCGTTCGCTGATCACTATTATCTCTAATATATTACACTGTGTTTTTATTCCTATGTATGCTACCGAGCTAGGAGTTGATCCTCAGGCCGATTTCGCGCATCGGCCTGAGTCTCAGGGGCTACTAGGAACAGCGGTTTCATGTTTTCCTTCAGGTGCATCTTAGGTTTTAGACTGATACACACCTCGAGGACTCCTGGATATACATATACTAGCTATATACCTCGGCAGAGAATAAACTGCACCAGTTAAAAATATTCACAAAAAATCAGCTCGCGGTCGGGGTGGTGCACCACCTTGGAAGCACTCGGGCATAAAGCTCGGGCGCCAGGGGCTAGCTCCATTGAGGGCATTTTCGGCATTAAGCTCGGCTAAACTCCTTTGACTTTTTTGAACCAGGATGATCTATGACATCTAGGATATAGTCCGTCGTTGGAGCTCGGATACATTTCGGTGTTGGAGCTCGGAAGCAGTCCGGCATTGGTTCTCGGCTGCAAAAGATACCTCGAATGCAGTCCGGCGTGAGAGCTCAGACACAAGAGGACACTGCCTCCCGTGAACAACTTCAAACCCGAGGCGTGGCATAAAAATAACAAAGCATTGATAAAGGCCAAAGACTTAAAGGGCTCCTTGGATACCCGATGTATAAACTCGTCAGATTTAGCTCGGCGATCCTCAAGACAGATGATGGGAAAATTTGTTGAACCAGTTTTCAAGACCGACAACCGAAGATGAAGAACAGTTCGGAAGAATCGAGGAGCGTCCCCCAACTTGAAGACCGGTTTAGGGGGCTACTGACGGTGTCCTGGACTAGGGGGTACTCATCACATCGTCTCCCGATCAGTTGGATTGGGCCGAGGACCCCCATGGCCGTATACTCATGGGCCAGTTCGGACAGCTGCCGCATACAAGGAATATTCCACAAGACTTGGTGATCAAGACAAGGACTCCTCCCAACCGGTGTATTCGGCTAGGACTCTTGTTATCCTGGACCTCTGGTGCATTATATAAACCGAGGCCAGGCTAGTCGATAAACATAACAACAATCATAATCATAGGCTAGCTTCAAGGGCTTAGCCTCTACGATCTCATGGTAGATCAACTCTTGTAATACTCATATCATCAAGATCAATCAAGCAGGAAGTAGGGTATTACCTCCATTGAGAGGGCCCAAACCTGGGTAAACATCATGTCCCCCGCCTCATGTTACCATCCGCCTTAGACGCACAGTTCGGGACCCCCTACCCGAGATCCGCCGGTTTTGACACCATCCGCCTTAGACGCACAACATTATTATGCATGGACCTTGACTATGTATGTCACCATGAGTCCAGATATGAGATGCCGCATGTACCAGATGAATGGCGCCGAGTTCGACCCCCGTGATGCTACGTGGGTGCCGAGGAACACTCTTGGAGAGTACTCACTTTTCATTGGGGACAGCTACCCCATTGTGAAGCGGGTGCTACCTTCCGTGCACGACACGGAAGGCCTGCCGTTCATGAAGCATGGTTGTGTCTTCCGTGTGCACCGCCGGATGAACGACATGCTGGGACACGCTATCCCTGATTTATGCCGCTTCAGCTTGGATGAGTCTCCATCGGGTGGAACCGGACTAGAAAGCTGCGACAATGATTCTCGTTGCCCACCGCTATGGATCGTGCCATCCATGAAGAACACCTGGGACTGGAACCTGGAGGAGGACATGTAGCCCATCTATAACGTGTAAGTGGAGTACGGTAAATTGTGAACGGTAGCGCTATGAATATATGTAGACTAGTCGTGCACAGATTTATCACATGAATTGGAGATGAACTTGTGTGGCATACTGGCATTTTTCCTTTAGAATTTATTGCTAGTAAATGTGTTATGTGTATGTGCAACATGTGTGGTTGTTGCACGGGCTCCAACACTCTCTTTGAAAAAAAAGTTGGCACGGCTTTGGATATACGTGACGTGGTGGCATCATACAGTAGCATCGTTCGCTATAGTTGTAGTACGCTCCTACTAGGATGACAACTCTTATAAAACCTTGCGCTTGGCTCTTTGCCTCTTCGGGAGGTTCAACAGTTCGTACTCGTGTGATCCTTGCACTTGGCTCTTCGCCTCTTCGGAAGGTCCAACAATGATGATACTACAATACACATTATGCTTCTTGCAATCTGACACCGATTGAACTGATGCACGTCCACCGCGAGGGCGATGGCGAGGGAGAGGGAGAGGGAGAGGGCGCTCTGTAGCCAAAACCCTCTCCTCGTCCTGCGAACCACCACGCGCGTGGGCGAGGGAGAGGCGTAGTAAGCAAGCTTCTCCTCGTTCGGCGAGTTGACGGGACACATCAAAGCAGTACTAGTACTAGTCCATACTGCGTCCTTTCCGGTTAATATGGCTTAATTTGAAATGAGAGAAATACATTGGCGGTCAACGTATGTAACAATACGCTCTTTACGGTCACTATATATAGTTTTGTGGTGATTATACGATCACTAGCTCATCGTAGAGCACCGTATTGCACCCTACTGACCAGCCACATAGTTGACGTGGCACTTTGTTGACTGGTTAAATTGTCACCTAGTTTCTGGGTCCCACCTGTCAGTTGGCAGAGCAAACAAATCAGCTAAAAAACAAAGAGTGTAGTACATCTACACTTCCAATGCATTTAGCCTTTAATCTAAATTGATATTGATTGACTAATGCACCAACTTGTGCTCTAGGTATAGGCTACATGTCTATCCTTAATTACAGCATGCAACGACCTTCATTTAATCTTCTTCTCTCAATGGTCGTATGCACACATAACTTTTGGGTGTTAATTATGCCTGGTCAATGTAAATCTCTAAATGTACAGTCTTTCACGAGCGTAGGGAGTATGTTGAGCACTTGGCGTGGCGTGTGTGTTGCGTCGTGTCTTGTGTGCCGCATGGATGCGTGAGTGTTGCGTCGTCCATGTATGCGTGTGAGTGTTGCATGTTGCATGCATGCATGCATGGGGCTTACTCCCTCCCATAGACATGTTCATATTTCAAGCTTCCTCTGTTCCCTCCATATGGTGATACTCCCTATGTTCCCAAATACGGAGTAAAACCCTCCCTCTGTTCCCAAATACGGAGTATTTGTCTTTCTAGAGATTTCAACAAGTGACTACGTACGGAGCAAAATGAGTGAAGTGAGCGTAGAGGCATAGGGATAATCTAGAAAGGAAGTCTTCGCGATCCATTATTCCCTATCTCGGCCAGAGAGAACTATTCAACTAGTCTTCACAGTGAAGTGACAATACACGCTGCAGCAGATGGGACACTTAATTAATAAGCTGAACCAGCATGTTGGTGTTACTAAATCAGCCTTACCCAGTACTGCCATCATGTTTGCGAGTAGAGCACGCGTCTGTCCTCCATTAACTGACATATGGGCCCTCTTGTGGTAGACCCACATGTCATCGGTGTAACTAATTACAATCCGAAGGACGGTATATCCTGGTAGTAGTAGTAGAATTGAGATTTAATGCACTTTCTTCCCCATCTTCCACTCTTCTTCCTCCTCTCTTCTTCTTCCTCCTCTCTTCCCCATCGTCGGCCTTTTCCATTTCCCCTGCTCACTGCTTTCGCTCGCGCTATCTTCCTTGGTAGCTCGTGTGTACCATATCCCTCGCTCCTTTGCTCGGCCACACGAGGAGAAGCTTCTTCGCTCGCCTTGAATCCACTTCCCACTGGCTCGCAGCACCGAAAACCCCAATGGCAGAACCGACCGACACGCAGAGCCACGATTGAATTCCCTCCCGATGTTCTCTTGGAGCAGATCTGTGATCGTATGGACCTGCTCAGCACCGTCTGTCTGGCCGCATGCTCGGTGTCTTTGTACCGTCTACTCATCTGCAACCGGCCGGCTCTTTTCAAGACACCCTGCTTGCTGATGCCCGATCCTCGCAGGTGGCCCAGACACCGACTTGACGATCCTATGGAGGTTGCGGTGGTGCCCCTCGACATGCTACCACTACCCGTCCACCTGCCCTTCATGCGCGGCCACTACTGGGCGGGCATGAAGGCCAACTGGATCGTCCTCATCCACCAATCCGGTAGTCCGTGGCGTCTCGTGGATATCTACACCCAGGAGAGATCACCCTTCCATCTTTGGATACCACCGCCATCGAGCCTCACGGCCAGCCGGACACTCCTGCCTACTACGCACGAGACGCGTCGAGCTTTTGGCTCGACCTCTGTTTGCTGAAGGTTGTAATCTGCGAAGTGCCCACACCATCACAAGACTACATGGATTACAAGCTCATTGCCATGTTCATCATGGGATTAGTCTATCTAGAATCCGGTCGCCATACATGGTTATGGCTCATGATCCTCTTCACCCAACACTTCTGTCTGATGCTATAGTGCATGAGGGCATCGTTTATGCGGTTGACACACAGATTGGCTGCCTATACTGGTGGAATCTATCGTCGTGTAATTGTTTTATCTCATCTCATCTTTACCTTAAGAATATGACTGCCTGTTCATTGTTACAAATTTAGAATAGATATTATGAGTATAACCTCATGATTGCTATATGTTACTCTCATTTCCAGGATTTTTATAACAACGCATGTTATTGCTTAGAGTTGATATGATAACTGTAGTAAGTTCTATGGTAGAATATGAGTATGCCCTGTCATATCTATTTTCCTCTCATTGTAACATGATGTTTGAACCATGATATATTGCTAGAATATGAAAGCCATTGGCATATTTTTTTAACTTGGGGTAAGATTATGACCACGGCATTGCAATTCTCTGTCTATGATATGTGTCACTGTTATAATAATCTTAATTCCACACATACTCTGAACATGATTGTTTATTTTTGTCCTTTTGGTCTCCAATTTGAATTATTGCAGCGAGGCATAAATGTGTTGGCCTTCATGATTCGGGACCTAGAATCATACCAGCCGATGGGTGGTGGTTTATCGCTCATTCAGGTGGCGGTGGTCATTTGATGCTCATTTTCACGTACCAAATTGACCAAACCATTTCATCAAACCACATGCAGTACAATGCATGGGGCGTTCGTGACATTGATGGCTATGGCTGCTTCGTGTTCGAGAAAGATCCCAGCTCCGTTGGGCCAGGCGTATTAAACTGGAGGCGGGTTTACAGCCTCAGCAATCACTTCATGTTCGTCGGGCTCAATTATCCGATCATCTAACCAATCATAGATCATATCACCGGCGATGATTACCGTGCTATGCAACTTCCATTCGCCAGGGGGGCTGTGTTTACACATCACACCATGGGTTTCATGAATCACCATATCCAGAGATTCGTCGACACAGCTTGTTGCAAGATAATCTTCAGTGTGTGAAAGGCATCAAGCTTCCAAGCGATGGATGGCTTTTGCAAACCCGACATGCGGCGATGTGGTTCATGCCAACAGCAAATATGCACAACTTGATTTGTACTGATATGTAGACTGAGCCATGTATTCTGCTGCTGTAGCACGACCCTCTTTTGTTGGACTGTTGTTAGTTTGAAGCACTCCTCTGGTTTGAAGGATAGATATCTTTCTGGGATCAAGTGCATCCTAACTCACCTGCGCAGGATGTACTGATAATGATGATGGAGATGATGTGCAGTCTATATATCACTTAGGCTTCAAGTGCGTACTTGTTAGTTAAACCTATGGTTAAAATGTGACACTAAATATGACTAGTAAGTAGTACAGTAGCAGTACTAGTATACGTCGGTCAAATGATTCATCATGTCCACACATTGAATTGACGTGACAACACGCTGCGCGTGAGGTGACACAAGAATCCCGACGACGTGTCCGGGTATTCTGGACTTCAGATTTGGAGTACCACTTATCTGTCGAAATCTTTCATCATTCACTTAAAATAGTCGATTGATCATACATTGAGTACCATATAACTGGAATTAACCCATGCAAGTCGAAGAAGGATTGGCCGGTACTGCCGCCTAGCGTCAAGTTCAATCCCACGGATCAGGAGCTGATCGAGCACCTTGAGGAGTGCTGACAGCGCGAGATCTCACCCTCTCATCGATTTGTTCATACCAACCATCGACAGCGAGCACGGTAGATGCTACACCATCCTGAGAAATTTCCAGGTAAGACACCGATCGGCCGTCTACTTGCACAAACATATTCCTTTGTTTATAGCTCTATTTTTCTCTTTAGACGCAGACCTGGTGAAGCAGTTACAATTTGGCAGTTAATAAAAAGTGAAACAAGTGACTGCAACATGCCAAAGATGTTATGAAAATGCCAACTCGTACACTAAAACCTGTATTAGACAATCTGCGGTATCACACTGAGTGGCCTAAGCAAGCATTTCTTCGGCGCAATTCAGGCGTTCAAAAGTGCGTGGGCGGCGTCGCAAGATACTGATCGGTCGGCATGCAGCGATGTGGCACAACACTGGCAATACCTTGCGGTGATGGTCAATGGCCGGCGAGACGGGCAGCAAAAAGGTTACAGTGCTGCACACCAAAAGAACATCGACCAGCGAGAGGACCAATCGGGTGATGCACCAAGTATCACCTCGGGACACGGAGCAAGAGAAGGAGCGGGGAGCTGGTCCTCTGCAAGATTTTCTACCGATTTAACACTAGGGACATGAGTAAAAGATTATAAGTTAGTTTGGTATTGGTACTTGTACTACCTTGTCGTCCGCAAGTTGGTATTGTTGTTAACGATCTTTTGGTATGAACTTGGCATTTGCTTCCAACCATCATGCCGAGGGTCGACGTGGATATAAAGCTGATTCATTTGTTTCGAAACGAATTTTCAGGCACCTGATTTTTATTTGATGGGTAGCATACGCACATGCCGTTCGAATTCCCAGTTCTCCAAATTTTTCGAAACAAGTGCATGCTCTTATTATCACGATGAAAAAACAATATCCCTGCTGCATCCCAGTTATCAGTCTGTACTTGCACGTATATTGTTTTTTCAGGTCGAGCAAGTTTCAATTGGGTTGTAGACTGCCCAGGCTTGGTTTTGTTTTTAACAGGCCCAGCCCATGACGACAACGGGGAACAAAGATCCAGCAGGTATCTACTGGCCTCTGGCCCGCCAGTGTTAGTTATATTTTGTCTTACAACATCCGCAGGCACTTTTTTTTACTGAAGCAAACACACAGCCCATTTCTATTTTCCTCTTGAAACGCATGTCCTACATCAGATTTCTAATCTCTACCTATAGTTTTACTAGTTCATATACACGTATCATTATATTGAAAATACATAAAATTCACTTTTCATATTTACATCCTTATTTTTTTTGTTGTTTTCCCTCCCAGCGCTAATTTTTTTACCACTGGTTTTCCCTTAAACCAACTCAATTGTCCCACGTCTTATTTGCTTACAGAAACAAAACGATTTTTTTGGCAAATCAATAAGTTCTTAAAAAATGTTTATCATTTCAGGATTACAAAAGTTCGGACTCCACGAAATATGCAAAATAAGGTTGAACTTTTGACTGTGGTCTGGGCAGAAAATGGGATGTAATAAATTACTTAAGAATTAGCAAATGGGCTGCAAATTATTAAAAAATAGCAAATGGGCTCTATGTTGTCTGCCACAGATTTGGAGGCTGACTTGTGCGCCTACTAAGTTCATGCGTACACAAGGTTTATCAAAAAAGAAACTTAGTCAACAATCGACTCTACCAGCGTCAGACCGTTAGATGTCAATCTAACGGCAATCGTGCTTCTTCAGATCTCACGATCTTCCTACCCCAGCCGCCCAAACCAGTGCCGTCGGAACCGCCTGCTCCCGCCTCCTGTGGCCGGCTGTGCTGCCGGGCAGGCCTCACGGCCCCATCATATACTCGCATCCCTGGCCTGTCTATCCCTCTACTCACCCACACCTCATGTTATTTTCCGGCGATGGCAGCCGAACCAGCCAACCCTTGTACTCTCCACCGCGTGGGCAACCACTGTCGTGTCTTCCCCGGCTCCGTGTCATTCTCTTCGTAGGCATCGCCGTCGTCCACCTCCCTGGTGCTCTCGGCGCGGCGTGGCCAACGTGGTCAAGAATGACATCCATCGGAAGTGGACTGTACGTGGAGAGGCTGACAGCTGGGTCCACGGCCGCACACAAGGAAATGCCTCCTTATTATGCGCAAAATAATGATTCCTCCACTTGACATCTGGGACCCGCCGGAAGGAGCTCTGTATTTTGCAAAAAAACGTTCCCTCTTCTAACAGGTCGGACCCACCAACTATATCTTCACACGCAAGCAAGTGCCTCCTTATTGCGCACAAAAAATGTATACCCCCTGCCAGCTGGGACCCACCACAATGGGAGGCTGACTTGTGGGCCAACTAAGTTGACAGGGACGGAGGGCTTTGTCAACTTAGTCAATATGAACGATTCTAGCTCCAGTGACCGTACGATGTCCATCCAACGGCCTTAGTGCTTCTTCAACCTCTGGTCTTCTTGCTCCAGCCGCCCAAAGCAGCGCCGGTCGTGCCGCATGCTCCTGCCTCCCGTGGCCGATTGTGCTTTGTGTGGAGGCCTCACCGCCCTACTATTCCCACCATCGGCCAGGCCTGTGGGCGGCGGCAGCCTCACTAGCCGAACCAGTGAACCCTCGTACTCCTCTCCGCGCGGGCTTCCACTGCCGCGTCTTCCCCGGCTCCGCGTCGTCCCCTTCCTAGGCCTTGCCGTCGTCCATCGCCCTGGTGCTCTCGGCAGGTGTGGTCAACATGGTCAAGCGACTTCCATCGGACGTGGGTCATGCGTGGAGAGGCTGACAGGTGGGTCAGCGGCGCAGCAAGGAAGTGCCTCCTTATTACGCGCAAAATAATTATTCCTCCACGGACGGCGGGACCCACGGACGGGCCACCGTATTCGCAAAAAGATGTTTCCCCACGCTGGGGACCCACCAGCTACATCTTCGCACGCAAGGAAGTGCGTCCGGGCAAAAAAATGATTCGCCCCCTGACTGCTGGGACCCAACAGCTACATCTTCGTAGGCAAGGAAGTGCCTGACAGTCGGGACCCACCTGGTCGAAGCGTACGTAGCGTTGTCATTCTGGTCGCGAACGTGTATGTACATACTGGTCGATGTAGAGGCGTGCACGTGTCATAGTAGAGGCGCCCACGTAGCATGTACACGTACGTATAGCGGCCAGTGTGCAAGAAAGAAAATACAACCACGTACGTACATATGGGCAGGGTCTCGAACGCCTACTCGCGCATACGTACGGCCAGGGCTCGTGTACATGGCTGGGTCGGAACGGAGAAACAGCATCGTCATCGTGTTCATGGGGAGCCAACCGGCTGGGTCGGAACGGAATGCGTCGTCGAGTTCATCAGGAGGGCTTGGACGGAAGAGCCGATGGAAACCAGGCCTAGCGTACCGCAGAACGGAGGAAACGGCCTTGTGTTCGACCGGCCACGTTTGAAATAGGATCATGTTCATCGGGAGGGGTCTTGTGTACCGCAAAACGGAGGAAACGGACCTCCTATGGTCGAAACGGGGGTCATGTTGATCGGGAGGGGTGTGGCGTACCACAAAACGGAGCAAACGGACTTGTGTTGGAGCGCTACGGTCGAAACGGGGGTCCTGTTCATCGGGATGGGTGTGGCGTACCGCAAAACGGGACTCCACGTGATACTGTTCATCTCCACCGTCGACCCCCTCCAGCCTCCACGGGCTACTGTTCATCCACCGTCGACCTCCTCCAGCCTCCACCTGTGACTGTTCATCCACGGGCTCTTGTTCATCCATCCTCCACCGCGCGCTACTCCACCGGCTACTGTTCAACCAGCCCTCTCCACGGGCTCCTGTTCAACCACCCTTCCACGGGCTACTGTTCATCCAGCCCTCCACCATCTACTGTTCATCCTGCCCTCCACGGGGTGGTCCTGTTCATCCTGCCCTCCGCGGGGTCCTGTTCATCCAGCCCCAACCGGCTTGAATGATCGGGGTCATGTTCATCCAGAAGCAACGCCACGGGGTCCTGTTCATCCACCCCCACCGGGAACTGTTCATCAAACCCCGGCAACACTCACTTTGTTCATCCAGAGGCAGCATCGATCGGCTTGATTAGCAGCGATGGCGAAGAATCGCTCGATCGAGTTCGATTAACAGCCATCGATCGATCGCTCGGGTTCGATGCGCGTAGCTGCGGTGCAATCGCTCGGGTTCGATTAGAACCCGATGCCTCGCACCTGCAAGCATACGTCACGAGAAAGCGCGCGCGCTTGGCTGCCGACCACCCACCGTAACCGGGGACTCCCCGATATTTTCCGCGCCCTCGCTTCTACCACGGTTTTTTCCGTCATGGACGGCCCAAAGAATGTCATGCAACTGCGTCTCCGGCCCGCCCAGGACGAAAAGCCCATTTTCTGTCATGATTTTTTGTCATAGAAGTAGGACCCCACCACATCTATGATGATACCATGTTTTGTCACAATTATCGTCAAAGAAGTGTCATAAGTATGATAGGAAAAAAATCCGTTCGGCCCAAAATGTCACGGATGTGTCTTTTTTTGTAGTGTTGGACCAGAACGCTTCAAACGCTATCATGAGGAGGAGGCACCAGACCCGTCTTCCCACAGAGTTTGAGGCAAGGAACCTCTTCAATACACCTGGGGCAGGAACCAGTGACCCGCCCGTTGTAAATTGGGTTGTTGAGGCGCCGCGACCGGAGCGCCGGTTCAGCCACGCGCTGCAGACCCGCCTCGTTTGAACTTAACCCCGCCTCAGCAAGTACCAACACCGCCGGGTCATTACTCTAACCCTCTGGACAATATGATCGCCGCGGCTACAGATTGGCGACTCTCCCTGTTGAAGGCGAGTCACCGGCTGCGATGGAGATACGGAGGGCCGGAGAGCTTCTTCAAACATCGGTGGCTCAATAGGCGGCTTATTCGTATAGTCGTGATCGGATTCACTCAACCCCTCGTCCAAGCCGGAGTTATAGTAGGCTTATTGATTCGCCAGCAGTTTCAAGCACTGAGCGGCACCATAATCAGCCTCGCAGGCATGACCCGCCGCGTGCTGGTAACGATGCTCGGGCTTTGGTGGATCAGGGCAGGACGTGTCGGGAGGCTGAGTTGGCGGCTCAACAGCAATCTCCGGCTTACCCATCGGTGTATGTGGAGGCAGGAGTGACCTCTAGAACCCTTGGTGTGCCATGTTTGGTGCTGGCTCTATGTAACGAGCGCTTTCCTAAGGATTTTAAAGGCCCCGCAAGGTGCCTAATTACACGGCGGATCAGCCCCTAGAGGCCTAGATTGAGAGCTATGATATGGCCATGGAGATGTTTGGATGTTAGTGATGATGCGTGTGCTAAATACTTCACCATGATGTTGGATGGGCCGGCACGCAATTGGCTGAAAGGATTGCCCTCTAACTCCATCAGATCATGGGCTGAGTTGAAAATGCGTTTTTGTAACGCCCCGGTTTCGATGCGCCAGGTGTCCGTCAGTTATTCGCCGTCGTTGCCTTGTCATTTGCTTGCGTGTTGCACTTTGCCATGTCATCATTCGCATTTCATATCTTGTCATCATGTGCATTTCATTTTGCATACGTGTTCGTCTCATGCATCCGAGCATTTTCCCCGTTGTCCGTTTTGCAATCCGGCACTCCTATGTCTCCCGGCGCCCCCTTTTACCTCTTTTCGTGTGTGGGTATTAAGCGGTCTCGGAATGGACCGAGGTTTTCAAGTGGCCTTGGTATAGCACGGTGAACCGCTGTCAAGTTTCGGATCATTTGGAGTTCGTTTGGTACTCAGCAGTTAACCGGTAACCGCAAAGCCTCTTTTGTTGCAGCCCAACACCCCTTTCTAAGTGGCCCAAAACCCTCCAAACTCCCCTCCATGCTCTTGGTCGTTCGATCACGATCGCGTGGCCGAAAACCGCACCTCATTTGAAGTCTCCTAGCTCCCTCTACCTATATATGTGTCTCCCCCCGAAAATCGCAGTCCAAATCTCTCCCGAAACCCTAAATCGTCCCGCGCGCGCGACATATCCGTCCCGGCGGACGCATCTCCGCCGCCGCCGCGCCCAACCGGGGCCGCCACATAGCCTCACCACGCCTCCACCGCCGCCCGGCCGCGCGAGCCATCAGCGAGCCCGCCCGAGCCAGCCGCCGCCCGCCCGCCCGGCTCGCGCTGCCGCGCCGCCGAGGCTCGCGGAGCTCCCGCCGCCTCGCGGAGCTCCGCTCCTCGCCGCCGTCGCCTCCGCGCCCGGCTCGCCCGCCAACCACCTTCCTCCTCGCCGGCGCCACCGCGCCCGCCGCCCGTGTCGGCGCCCGCCGCCACCCGGCCCCGCCATCCGTGCCGCTTCGCCTTGGCCCGTCGCCGTCGCCGCCATCCGGCCGCCTCGCCCGGTGCCCAGCGCCGCCGCCAGCTCCTCCGCGTCGCCCGCTCCGGCAGCGCCTTGGCGGCGGCCCCGCCACAGCCGCGCCCGCCCCGCCGCCCGCTCCCCATGATGCCCGCATCTTCCGCGCCTCCTCGCCGGAGTTCCTCGCCGGAACCACCTCCACCTCGCCGGAGTCGGGGGTGGACGAGATCCACCACCACCACCAACCAAACACGCGCCCCGATCCCGGACCTCCTCGTCCCGCTTCTCTCCATCCCGAGTTGACTTCGGAGGGTATAAATTTCACTAAGTCCCCGAGTTTATTGCATATTTTGTGCCATTTTCGTTGCATCATATCTCTGTCATCGTTGCTCCGTTTTGCGCGTGTAATATGTCAAAATGTTCGACTCGAAGAGTAGATCATTACATCTCATTGCATCATTTTCATTTGAGCTCATCTTGATGCCTGAAATGCTGTTAGAAGAGTGCTATGTGATGTTAGTTTCTGATTTTTATCTGAACTTGCACTTTTGTCATTTTTGCCATGATTGATGTGTGCATCCTATGAACTTGAGTCCTACATGTGTTTTGTAATATGCCATGTCTTATTTCCAGTGGTGCTTGCTATGTATTTTTTTGATCTATGTGGTGACTAGCACAAGCATGCAAACTAGGTGTCTTGTTGTTGCTGATTTCAGCCCTGTTTTGCTGTTATTTTGATGCCATGTTAACTTGATGCTACCGAGAGATCCATGCATATTTTGAGATACTTCAGTAAGGATGTTTTGTTAACCATGTCTTGCTCTATCCATCCATGCCCTTGTTTGAAATTATGGGGTGCCATAGCGTGAGTCAATCGAGCTCTACTTTTGCTATAAAATGTTTCCTGGCAGATTGTTTACATGTTATTCAATTTTGCTAAGGTTGTTGTGGTTGACCCATGTATGCTATGTTATTGTTCTTGCCATGTATGTCTTCTATGCCATGTATTCTTGATGTATGTATGCTTATTTTATCATTTAGGGCTCTGTAGTGAGTGCATTGAGCTTGTAAACATGCCTACTTGTTATCAATTTTTGACATGTCATGTTGCTGAATCTGTTAACGAAACTTTCGATATTGACATGGGTGTTACTATATCTTCTGATCCTTTTTGGCTTATGGTTACTAAAGGACTTTTGTTCTATGCAATTAGTAGATTCATGCCATGCCTTTGTTTGCCATGATAAGTTCCTGTAACATGTTGTTTCATAGCTCTAAACATTGCAAGCTGATGTTAATATCTGCAAAGTCTGAAACTGTTATTACTTGCAATCTTGCCATGTGTTTTTGAGCATGTTCTAGTTGTTTCTGGAGATAGCTCAGTGTTCATGTTTTGTAATGCTTTACCTGTAGATCATGCCCATGCCTTTTGTTTTCTTGTTGAGGTCCTGTAGCATGTTGTTTTGATGCTTGCAATATGCCTAGTTGCTGTTTTGGACAGCTTGTCCTTTAAACTTGTATAGGGTGTATGTGTTGAACCGTTGCTCCGATTTGAGTGTGCTCTATATGAAACTTGCTTGATTTTGCATGTAGTTTCATATTATCTTGTTGGATCCTTGTTTTGAGGTGTTTTGCTTGATGTTTGTGTGCATTTTGCACCAATGCCATGTTCATCTTGTTTTGCTCATATCTTCTAGAACGTAGCTCCGAATTAAATGAACTTTATATGTAACTTGACTAGAATTTCGTGTAGATCATCGTGCATCTTAACTTGCTGTTTAACAACTTGAACCTAAGGTTTATTCAGATCTGGAACAATTTCGAAATTTGCATATGAGGACTTACCGGAATTGTTCTATGTTGCTTCCGGTCTCATTTAAACTTGCCTTGATGTGTTGTTCTTGTTTGCATCATCCCTTGCCGTGAGTAGCTTCATGTAGCTTTGTCATGCATCATGCTTGGTTGTGCATCATGTCTTGTTCATGTGTGGAGTGTTTACTTTGTTGTGTGCTTCTTCTTGTTAGTTCCCATTTCGTTGCGATCGTGAGGATTCGTTCGTCTACGCTTGGTTCGGCTTCATCCGTTCGTCTTCTTCATGGACTCGTTCTTATTCCTTGCGGGATTTCAGGCAAGATGACCGCTACCCTGGATCTCACTACTATCATTGCTATGCTAGCTGCTTCGCTCTTTCGCTATGCTGCGATACCTATCACTTGCTGCTCAAGCCATCCCAAAATGGCCATGAACCTCTAACCCTTTTGCACCCTTCCTAGCAAACCGTTGTTTGGCTATGTTATCGCTTTGCTCAGCCCCTCTTATAGCGTTGTTAGTTGCAGGTGAAGATGAAGTTTGTTCCTTGTTGGAACATGGAGATGCTGTTCCTTGTTGGAACATCTTTACTTGTTGGGATATCACAATATATCTTATTTAATTAATGCATCTATATACTTGGTAAAGGGTGGAAGGCTCGGCCTTATGCCTGGTGTTTTGTTCCACTCTTGCCGCCCTAGTTTCCGTCATATCGGTATTATGTTCCCGGATTTTGCGTCCCTAACGCGGTCGGGTGATTTATGGGACCCCCTTGACAGTTCGCTTTGAATAAGACTTTTCCAGCAAGGCCCAACATTGGTTTTACCATTTGCCTCACCACCACCTATATTTCCTTTGGGAGTAATTAACCCAAGGGTCATCTTTATTAGCCCCCCGACCAGTGCTTCTCTAAGTGCTGGCCCGAACCGAGCTGCCTGCGGGGCCACCTTGGGGCAACTTGAGGGTTGGTCTTACTCGTAGCTAGTCTCATCCGGTGTTGCCCTGAGAACGAGATATGTGCAGCTCCTATCGGGATTGTCGGCGCATCGGGCGGCTTTGCTGGACTTGTTTTATTGCTGTCGAAATGTCTTGTAGCCGGGATTCCGAGACTGATCGGGCTTCCCGGGGAGAAGGTCTATTCCTTCGTTGATCGCGAGAGCTTATCATGGGCTAAGTTGGGACACCCCTGCAGGGTTTTGAACTTTCGAAAGCCGTGCCCGCGGTTATGTGGCAGATGGGAATTTGTTAATGTCCGGTTGTAGAAAACCCGAAGTTGATCTTAATTAAAATACACCAACCGTGTGCGTAACCGTGAGTGTCTCTTTTCGGGGTTGATCGAAGGAGAACACGGTTTCTGGGTTATGTCTGACGTAAGTAGGAGTTCAGGATCACTTCTTGATCATTACTAGTTGACGACCGTTCCTTTGTTTCTCTTCTCGCTCTCATTTGCGTATGTTAGCCACCATACTTGCTTAGTCGCTGCTGCAACCTCACCACTTTATCCCTTCCTTTCCCATTGAGCTTTGCTAGTCTTGATACCCATGGTAATGGGATTGCTGAGTCCTTGTGGCTCACAGATTACTACACCACCAGTTGCAGGTACAGGTTATGCGATGATCATGACGCGAGAGCGATGCTTGCTTGCGTTGAGCTCTTCTTCTGCTTCTTCGATCAGGGGATAGGTTCCAGGTCGGCAGCCTGGGCTAGCAGGGTGGTTGTCGTTTGAGTTTCTGTTTATGTTTCATCCGTAGTCGGATGTTGTTCTTGTATATGATGTTGATGTATTCTTGTGGCATTTGTGCCTTATGTATGTATCCCCATCTATTATGTAATGTTGATGTAATGATATCCACCTTGCAAAAGCGTTTCAATATGCGGGTCTATCCTTGGTGGGACCGTCGAGTTCCTTTTGGATAGGGTCGCATATTGGGCGTGACAGTTTTATCCAAAATTTCAAAGACACGTGCAAACAACCTATGTCGATTCTTGATTTAGACTCTTGTGTCGAGGGTGAGGGTTGCTACCTCTTCAGCACTGCATTGGTTTTCCCTTGAAGAGGAAAGGGTGATGCAGTAAAGTAGCGTAAGTATTTCCCTCAGTTTTTGAGAACCAAGGTATCAATCCAGTAGGAGATCACGCTCGAGTCCCATGCACCTACACAAACAAATAAGAACCTCGCAACCAACGCGATAAAGGGGTTGTCAATCCCTTCACCCTCACTTACGAGAGTGAGATCTGATAGATATGATAAGATAATATTTTTGGTATTTTTATAATAAAGATGCAAAGTAAAATAAACGGCAATAGAAATAGCTAAGTGTTGGAAGATTAATATGATGGAAAATAGACCCGGGGGCCATAGGTTTCCTAGTGGCTTCTCTCAAGAGCATAAGTATTACGTTGGGTAAACAAATTACGGTTGAGCAATTGATGGAATTGAGCATAGTTGTGAGAATATCTAGGTATGATCATGTATATAGGCATCACGTCCGTGACAAGTAGACCGAAACGATACTGCATCTACTACTATTACTCCACACATCGACCGCTATCCAGCATGCATCTAGAGTATTAAGTTCATAAGAACAGAGTAATGCTTTAAGTAAGATGACATGATGTAGAGGGATAAACTCATGCAATATGATATAAACCCCATCTTTTTATGCTTGATGGCAACAATACAATACATGTCGTTTACCTTTCTGTCACTGGGATCGAGCACCGCAAGATTGAACTCAAAGCTAAGCACTTCCCCCATTGCAAGAAAGATCAATCTAGTAGGCCAAACCAAACTGATAATTCGAAGAGACTTGCAAAGATAACCAATCATACATAAAAGAATTCAGAGGAGATTCAAATATTGTTCATAGATAAACATGCCCACAATTCATCAGTCTCGACAAACACACCGCAAAAGAAGATTACATCGAATAGATCTCCAAGAGAATCGAGGAGAACTTTGTATTGAGATCCAAAGAGAGAGAAGAACCCATCTAGCTAATAACTATGGACCCGAAGGTGTGAGATAAACTACTCACACATCATCGGAGAGGCTATGGTGTTGATGTACAAGCCCTCCGTGATCAATGCCCCCTCCGGCGGAGCGCCAGAAAAGGCCCCAAGATGGGATCTCACGGGTACAGAAGGTTGCAGCGATGGAATTAGGTTTTCATGGATGCCCCTGATGGTTTGGGGGTATGTAGGTATATATAGGAGGAAGAAGTACGTCGGTGGAGCAACGTGGGCCCCACGAGGGTGGAGGGCACGCCTGGGGGGTAGGCGAGCCCCCTGCCTCGTGCCCTCCTCGTTGATTGCTTTATGTAGACTCCAAGTCCTCTGGATCACGTTTGTTCTGAAAATCACGTTCCCAAAGTTTTCATTCCGTTTGGACTCCGTTTGATATTCTTTTTATGCAAAACACTGAAATAGGCAAAAAATAGCAATTTTTAATAGGTTAGTCCCAAAAATAATATAAAAGTGTATAATAAAGCCCATTAAACATCCAAAACAGAATATAATATAGCATGGAACAATAAACAATTATAGATACGTTGGAGACGTATCAAGGGCGAGTCAACAACCAATTGGGTGCACCAGATCTCGGCCGTTATCCACTCATCGGACAGTATCAATGCCGGTTCAGCCGTCCTGATATTGGAAAAGAATTGTTGGTTCCTTTCCCTTAAGCAGAAGCTGGGGCGGCTTAAGCGCCACTGCAATGATATGGGAGAGCTCATGGCGGGTCTTGTCAAATATGCTAGCTCTGATAGTACCAAGGACCCTGAGTCTGATGAGGAGAAGACCAGCAAGGGGGAAGAAGATTGGCAATGCGAAGGGACAACAACATAATACGATGGGTCAAGGTAACAATGGTAAGTGCAAACAGATGGACGGCGGTTCAGACTTTGTGGCCAATACCAACACACAAGGTAATAATTAGCGTCATAAGGGGAAAGCGTTAACGCCCCGATTTGGAGGGCTAAAGTTCAACCTTGAGGCGATGATGAATCAACCTTGCCCAAAGCACGGTACGCAAGAGAAGCGGACCAGTCATCTGTGAAAAGATTGCTTCATCATGAGGGAGTATAGAAATTCCAGTTTTTTCCAGAACAATCATGGCCCGCATGGCGGGTCAGGATCCGGCTCTCACGGACCTGGCTTTGGATGTGGCGGCTCAAGCTCCGGTTTTCAGGGCCAAGGAAATCAAGGTGGCTTTAATCAACAACCTGGTCAAGGGAATCAGCAGCAATAGTCTGGTTATCAAAGTAATCCAAAGCAGCTGAACAGTGGTCAATATCATGTGTTTACCACGAGTTTGTGCAAACGAGACCAGAAGATTCATAAGCAGGCGGTGAATGCGGTTGAGCCAGAAGTCCCTCGATACTTGAGATGGTCTGAACATCCTATTGTATGGAGCCGTGAGGATCACCCACTCCGGGTTGACAATCCGGGTCAATTGGCTTTGGTGGTTGCTCCTCAGGTTGGAGGGTACAAGTTTACTAAGGTGCTTATGGATGGAGGCAGCAGCATCAATATCCTTTACTATGATACTTTTCGCCGTATGGAATTGACTGACAAAGATCTTAAGCCGTCTTCTACCGTATTTCATGGGGTGGTGCCTGGTAAGTCGGCATACCCAATGGGTAAGATAACTTTGGAGGTGGCTTCTGGCGATGATCACGATTACATGGCTGAAAAATTGACTTTTGAGGTGGTCAAGATCAAGAGCCCTTATCATGCCCTGTTTGGGAGGCCGGCTTATGTCAAGTTTATGGCACGACCTTGTTACGTTTATTTGCATCTTAAAATGCCGGGTCGCAAGGGTACCATCACGGTGCATGGAGACAGCAAGATAGCCTTGGAGTGTGAAGAGGGTGATGCTGCTTATGTTGAGTCTATTTGTGCAACAGAGGAGTTAATGTTATGCAAAGATAATGTTGACCTGGCAGATATGACACCTTTGAAAAAACCAACCACATAGCATGACCTCTTGTTGAAGTTTAAGTCGGCAGATGACACTAAGCTGGTTGACTTTGTTCCTGGCGACTCATCCAAGCAGTTCAGTATCAGTGCTAATATGGATCCAAAATGGGAAAGCGCGCTCATCGAGTTCATCCGTGAGAACCGAGACATATTTGCATGGAAACCTTCAGACATGCTAGGTGTACCGAGGGAACTCGTTGAGCACACTCTCAATATTGATCCAAAGTTTAAGCTGGTCAAGCAATTCCTTCGTCGTTTTAATGAAGAGAGGCGTAAGGCCATTGGTGAAGAAGTGGCCCAGTTCTTGGCAGCTGGGTTCATCATTGAATTTTTTCATCCTGAGTGGTTGGCTAACCCGGAGCTGGTACTTAAGAAGAACGGTACCTGGCGCATGTGCGTGGATTACACAGATCTTAATAAGGCATGTCCGGCTGATCCTTTTGCTCTCCCTCGTATTGACCAGATCATTGATGCTATGGCGGGTTGTGACCGATTGAGTTTTCTAGATGCTTATTCTGGTTATCATCAGATCAAGATGGCAGTTAAAGACCAGGAGAAGGCAGCTTTCATCACTCCCTTTGGAGCCTTCTGTTATGTGTCTATGCCTTTTGGGCTCAAGAGTGTCCGGGCGACTTATCAGCAGTGTGTTCAGAATTGCCTTCATGACCAGATTGGATGCAATGTTCATGCTTATGTGGATGATATTGTTGTGAAATCCAAGAAGAAGGAGACCTTGATAGATGATTTGAAAGAGACCTTTGACAATCTCCAGGTCTACAAGATGATTGATACGTCCATTTTGGATCATACTTTTATATCGATATTTATTGCATTACGGGCTGTTATTACATGTTATGTCACAATACTTATGCCTATTCTCTCTTATTTTACAAGGTTTACATAAGGAGGGATAATGCCGGCAGCTGGAATTCTGGGCTGGAAAAGGAGCAATATTAGAGACCTATTCTGCACAACTCCAAAAGTCCTGAAACTCCATGAAAGTCATTTTTGGAAAATATTAAAAATATTGAGCAGAAGAAGTACACGGAGGGGCCCACACAGCCCACGAGGGTGGGGCGCGCCCTACCCCTGTAGCCCCCCCCTCGTGGGCCCCCTATTGGCTCTTCGATGGCCATCTTTTGCTATATGAGGTCTTTCGTCGAGGAAAAAATCATAAGCAACCTTTCGGGACGAAACTCCGCCGCCACGAGGCGGAACCTTGGCGGAACCAATCTAGGGCTCCGGCAGAGCTGTTCTGCCGGGGACACTTCCCTCCGGGAGGGGGAAATCGTCGACATCATCATCGCCAACTCTCCTCTCATCGGGAGAGGGCAATCTCCATCAACATCTTCACCAGCACCATCTCCTCTCCAAACCCTAGTTCATCTCTTGTATCCAATTCTTGTCTCCAAGTCCGGGATTGGTACTAGTAGGTTGCTAGTAGTGTTGATTACTCCTTGTAGTTGATGCTAATTGGTTTATTTGGTGGAAGATCATATGTTCAGATCCTTTATGCATATTAATACCCCTCTGATTATGAACATGAATATGCTTTGTGAGTAGTTACGTTTGTTCCTGAGGACATGGGAGAATTCTTGCTATTAGTAGTCATGTGAATTTGGTATTCGTTCGATATTTTGATGAGATGTATGTTGTCTAGCCTCTAGTGGTGTTATGTGAACGTCGAATACATAACACTTCACCATTATTTGGGCCTAGAGGAAGGCATTGGGAAGTAATAAGTAGATGATGGGTTGCTAGAGTGACAGAAGCTTAAACCCTAGTTTATGCGTTGCTTCGTAAGGGGCTGATTTGGATCCATATGTTTCATGCTATGGTTAGGTTTACCTTAATACTTTTGTTGTAGTTGCAGATGCTTGCAATAGAGGTTAATCATAAGTGGTATGCTTGTTCAAGTAAGAACAGCACCCAAGCACCGGTCCACCCACATATCAAATTATCAAAGTACCGAACGCGAATCATATGAACTTGATGAAAACTAGCTTGACGATATTCCCATGTGTCCTCGGGAGCGCTTTTCCTTATATAAGAGTTTGTCCAGGCTTGTCCTTTTCTACAAAAAGTATTGGGCCACCTTGCTGCACTTTATTTACTTTTGTTACTTGTTGCTCGTTACAAATTATCTTATCACAAAACTATCTGTTACCACTTATTTCAGTACTTGCAGAGAATACCTTGCTGAAAACTGCTTATCATTTCCTTCTGCTCCTCGTTGGGTTCGACACTCTTACTTATTGAAAGGACTACGATAGATCTCCTATACTTTTGGGTCATCAAGAATCTTTTCTGGCGCCGTTGCCGGGGAGTGAAGCGCCTTTGGTAGGTGGAATTTGGTAAGGAAAAATTTATATAGTGTGCTGAAATTTACTGTCACTTGTTACTATGGAAAGTAATCCTCTGAGGGGCTTGTTCAGGGTATCTTCACCCCAACCAGTAGAGCAAAGAGTTGCTCCTCAACCTACTGAACCTACTGAAAATGAAAGTATTCCCTTTGAAGTTCCTTCGGGTATGTTAGAAAAACTGCTAGCTAATACTTTTACAGGAGATGGAACAAAGCATCCTGATGAACATCTACTCTATGTGGATGAAGTTTGTGGATTATTTAAGCTTGCAGGTATACCCGATGATGTTGTTAAGAAGAAGGTATTCCCTTTATCTTTGAAGGGAGATGCATCGACATGGTATGGGCTATGTGATGATACGAGGTCATGGAACTATAAACAAATGAAATTGGAATTTCATCAGAAGTATTATCCTATGCATCTTGTTCATCGTGATCGCAATTATATATATAATTTTTGGCCTCGCGAAGGAGAAAGCATCGCTCAAGCTTGGGGGAGGCTTAAATCAATGTTATATTCATGCCCCAATCATGAGCTCTCAAAAGAAATAATTCTTCAAAAAATTTATGCTCGACTTTCTGAAAACAATCGCACCATGCTCGATACTTCTTGTGTTGGCTCTTTTATGATGAAGACTATTGAATTCAGATGGAATTTATTGGATAGAATAAAATGCAACTCTAAATATTGGGATCTCGACGAAGGTAAGGAGTCAGGTATGACATCTAAGTTCGATTGTGTTAAATCTTTTATGGATACCGATATTTTCCGTAAGTTTAGCACTAAATATGGACTTGACTCTGAGATAGTAGCTTCTTTCTGCGAATCTTTTGCTACTTATGTTGATCTCCCCAAGGAGAAGTGGTTTAAATATCATCCTCCCATAGAAGTAAAAATAGCTGCACCTACTAAAGTTGAATAAAAGACAGTCACTTATAATGATCCTGTTGTTCCTACTTCTTATGTTGAGAAACCACCTTTCCCTGTTAGAATAAAGGATCACGCTAAAGCTTCAACTGTGGTTCGTAAGAGAAATATTAGAACTTATACACCTCCTGAGCAAGTTAAAGTTGAACCTAATATTGCTATTTGTTAAAGATCTCTTAGCTGATAATATTAATGGGCATGTTATTCATTTCTACGGTGAAACTGCTAGAATTGCCAAACCTTGTGATAAAGATAAACATAGACCTGTGGTGGGCCTGCTTGTTATTTCTGTTAAAATAGGAGATCATTGTTATCATGGCTTATGTGATATGGGTGCCAGTGTTAGTGTTATACCTCATACTTTATACGAAGAAATTAAGCACGAAATTGCACCTGCTGAGTTAGAAGGTATTGATGTCACAATTAAACTTGCCAATAGATATACTATATCCGCAATGGGAATTGTTAGAGATGTTGAAGTCTTGTGTGGGAAAACTAAATATCCTGCTAATTTTCTTGTTCTTGGTTCCCCACAAGATAGTTTTTGTCCCATTATATTTGGTGGACCCTTCTTGAACACTGTTAATGCTAAGATAGACTGCGAAAAGAATGTTGTTACTATTGGCTTGGGTGATATGACTCATGAGTTTAATTTCTCTAAATTTAGTAGACAACACCGTGAAGAAGAATTGCCTAGTAAAGATGAAATTATTGGTCTTGCTTCTATTGTCGTACCTCCTAGTGATCCTTTAGAACAATATTTGCTAGACCATGAAAATGATATGTTTATGAATGAAAGAAGGGAAATAGATGAAGTATTCTTTAAACAGGAACCTATTCTGAAACACAATTTGCCTGTTGAAATCCTAGGGGATCCCCCTCCACCCAAGGGTGATCCCGTGTTTGAGCTTAAACCGTTGCCTAGTAATCTTAAATATGCTTATCTTGATGAAAAGAAGATATATCCTGTTATTATTAGTGCTAACCTTTCAGAACATGAAGAAGAGAGGTTATTGAAAACTCTGAAGAAGCACCATGCTGCTATTGGATATACTCTTGATGATCTTAAGGGCATTAGTCCCACTCTATGTCAACATAAAATAAATTTGGAGAAAGATGCCAACCCAGTTATTGATCATAAACGAAGGTTGAATCCTAAGATGAAAGAAGTGGTAAGAAAAGAAATACTAAAGCTTCTAGAGGCAGGTATAATTTATCCAGTTGCTGATAGTCAGTGGGTAAGCCCTGTCCATTGTGTCCCTAAGAAGGGAGGTATTACTGTTGTTCCTAATGATAAAGATGAACTGATTCCGCAAAGAATTATTACAGGTTATAGAATGGTAATTGATTTCCACAAATTAAATAAAGCTACTAAGAAAGATCATTACCCTTTACCTTTTATTAATCAAATGCTAGAAAGATTATGCAAACATACACACTATTGCTTTCTAGATGGTTATTCTGGTTTCTCTCAAATACCTGTGTCAGCCAATGATCAATCAAAGACCACTTTTACATGCCCTTTTGGTACTTTTGCTTATAGATGTATGCCTTTTGGTTTATGTAATGCACCTGCTACCTTTCAAAGATGCATGACGGCTATATTCTCTGACTTTTGTGAAAAGATTTGTGAGGTTTTCATGGATGATTTTTCCGTATATGGATCCTCTTTTGATGATTGTTTGAGCAATCTTGATCGAGTTTTGCAGAGATGTGAAGAAACTAATCTTGTCTTGAATTGGGAAAAGTGCCACTTTATGGTTAATGAAGGTATTGTTTTGGGGCATAAAGTGTGAAAAAGGTATTGAAGTTGATAAAGCCAAGGTTGATGCTATTGAAAAGATGCCATGTCCCAAGGACATCAAAGGTATAAGAAGTTTCCTTAGTCAGCCGGATTTTATAGGAGGTTCATTAAGGACTTCTCAAAAATTTCTCGGCCTCTGACTAATTTATTACAAAAAGATATAGCCTTTTTCTTTGATGATGATTGTGTAGAAGCATTTGAAATACTTAAGAAAGCATTGATCTCTGCACCTATTGTTCAGCCACCTGATCGGAATTTACCCTTTGAAATTATGTGTGATGCTAGTGATTATGTTGTAGGTGTTGTTCTAGGGCAAAGAGTTGATAAAAAATTAAATGTTATCATTATGCTAGTAAAACTCTGGACAATGCTCAAAGAAATTATGCTACTACTAAAAAAGAATTCTTAGCAGTTGTATTTGCTTGTGATAAGTTCAGACCTTATATTGTTGATTCTAAAGTAACTATTCACACTGATCATGCTACTATTAAATATCTGATGGAGAAGAAAGATGCTAAACCTAGACTTATAAGATGGGTTCTCTTGCTACAAGAATTTGATTTGCATATTGTTGATAGAAAAGGAGCTGAGAACCCCGTTGCAGACAACTTGTCTAGGTTAGAAAATGTTCTTGATGACCCACTACCTATTGATGATAGCTTTCCTGATGAGCAATTAAATGTTATAAATGCTTCTCGTACCACTCCTTGGTATACTGATTATGCTAATTATATTGTTGCTAAATTTATACCACCTAGTTTCACATACCAGCAAAAGAAAAAGTTTTTCTATGATTTGAGACATTACTTTTGGGATGACCTGCATCTTTATAAAGAAGGAGTAGATGGTGTTATTAGACGTTGTGTACCTGAGCATGAACAGGATCAGATCCTACGCAAATGTCACTCCGAATCTTATGGAGGACACCATGCTGGAGATAGAACTGCACATAAGGTATTGCAATCCGGTTTTTATTGGCCTACTCTCTTCAAGGATGCACGTAAGTTTGTCTTATCTTGTGATGAATGTCAAAGAATTGGTAATATTAGTAGACGTCAAGAAATTCCTATGAATTATTCACTTGTTATTGAACCATTTGATGTTTGGGGCTTTGATTATATGGGACCTTTTCCTGCCTCTAATGGATATATACATATTTTAGTTGTTGTTGATTACGTTACTAAGTGGGTAGAAGTTATTCCAACTAGTAGTGATGATCATAACACTTCTATTAAAATGCTTAAAGAAGTTATTTTTCCGAGGTTTGGAGTCCTTAGATATTTAATGACTGATGGTGGTTCACATTTTATTCATGGTGCTTTCTGTAAAATGCTTGCTAAGTATGATGATAATCATAGAATTTCATCTCCTTATCACCCACAGTCTAGTGGTAAAGTAGAATTGAGTAATAGAGAGCTCAAATTAATTTTGCAAAAGACTGTCAATAGGTCTAGAAAGAATTGGTCCAAGAAACTTGATGATGCATTATGGGCCTATAGAACTGGATATAAAAATCCTATGGGTATGTCTCCGTATAAAATGGTTTATGGAAAAGCATGTCACTTACCTCTCGAACTAGAACATAAGGCTTATTGGGCTATTAAAGAGCTCAGTTATGATTTCAAACTTCCCGGTGAGAAGAGGTTATTTGATATTAGCTCACTTGATGAATTGAGAACCCAAGCTTATGAAAATGCCAGGTTGTTTAAAGAGAAAGTCAAAAGATGGCATGACGAAAGGATAAAAAAGCGTGAGTTTAATGTAGGTGATTATGTATTGCTATGAAACTCTCGTTTAAGATTTTTTGCAGGAAAACTTCTCTCTAAATGGGAAGGCCTTACGTTATCGAGGAGGTTTATCATTCCGGTGCCATAAAAATCAACAATTTCGAAGGCACAAATCCGAAGGTGGTAAACGGTCAAAGAATCAAACACTATATCTCAGGTAATCCTATAAATGTTGAAACTGATGTTATTGAAACTGTAACCCTGGAGGAATACATAAGAGACACTTTCCAGAACGTTTCATACTCCGAAAAGGAATAGGTATGTGGTACGGTAAGTAAACCGACTCCAAAATAGTTTTTATGGCAATATTTCTCTGTTTTGGAATATTTAGAAAAATAGAAAAATAAGAAGCAGTCCGGGAAGGACACGAGGGCCCCACGAGGGTGGAGGGCGCGCCCTACCCCCTGGGCACGCCCCCTACCTCCTGGGCACCTCGTGTGCTTCCCGGACTCCGTTTTCTTGCACGATACGTATTTTGCTCGGTAAAAATTCATTATATATTCTCCCGAAGGTTTTGACTCCCATATCACGCAAATATCCTCTGTTTTTGTTTCGAGTTGTTGTTGTTGCAGATTAGAGCAAGATGTCTTCTCAAGAGTCAGTCGGGGAGAGCCGGGTGTCTCATCCGGCATTGGAACCAAGGGCAAACAGCGGCGCTGACCACTTTGGGCCAGCAACGGAGGAAGAGATGGAGGCTGACTTGATGAGGGTAGATGCCATGGAGGATCAAGACATCACTTCTCGCTTCCGAGCTGGGTTCACGATGGGGGAACTACAGAGCTCAGCTATTCCAAACTCGGTTATCCCTTCCAATGTTAGATTTCTTTCTTATGAAAATATGAAGAAGAGTGTCGCTTGTTCTCCCGCAGCTATGCAACACCCTTGGGTGCAAGGGGCTTTAGCCATCACTGGAAAGCTTCGCAAGGAAATAATGGACCTCAAGCAGCAAGTCAATAAGCTCGTGGAGGAGAACTGTATCCTGAGGGGAATCATCGCCAAGCATATTACACCAACAACAAAAAAGGAGACATAATCACATGGGTATGGGCACTCCCCTTGGCAACTGCCAAGCTTGGGGGAGGTGCCCCGGTATCGTATCACAACCACATCTCCTATCTTTACCGTTTTTCTTAGTTCGGTCCTATTAGTAGTATCTTGATCTAGTAAAATAAAGTTTATGGCATGATCTAGTTTTGAGTTTTTGCTTTATGATCCCTCTATGTAATCGAGTCCATGAGCTATATAATAAAGATTAGTGTTGAGTCAAGGGCTTGATTATTTTGCCATGATCTTGAGTGAATAAAACAAAAGAGAAAAAGAATAAAAAATGAAATAAAGAGTTCATATTGATCTTATTGAGAGTAATGAGTTCACATAGAAAGAGTATGATGATTAAAAGTTGTTGGGAGTTGGCAAACATAGCTTTGGTCATCGTTGCAATTAATAGGAAGTAATAAGGAAAGAGAGGTTTCACATATAAATATACTATTATTGACATCTTTTATGATTGGGAGCACTCATTAAAATATGACATGCTAAAGAGTTGACGTTGGACAAGGAAGACAACGTAATGGGTTATGTTTTCTTATATCTGAGATAAAGTATATTGTCATGGATCGTCCAACATGGTGAGCTTGCCTTTCCCCCTCATGCTAGCCAAATTCTTAGCACCAAGTAGAGATACTACTTGTGCTTCCAAAAACCTTTAAACCAGTTTTGCCATGAGAGTCCACCATACCTACCTATGGATTGAGTAAGATCCTTCAAGTAAGTTGTCATCGGTGCAAGCAATAAAAAATGCTCTCTAAATATGTATGATTGATTGGTGTGGGGGAAATAAGCTTTATACGATCTTGTGATGTGGAAGAAATAAAAGCGACGGACTGCATAATAAAGGTTCATATCACAAGGGGCAATATAAAGTGACGTTCTTTCGCATTAAGATTTTGTGCATCCAACCATAAAAGCGCATGGCAACCTCTGCTTCCCACTGCGAAGGGCCTATCTTTTATTATTATCTTCTACCTTATGCATGAGTCATGGTGATCTTCACCTTTCCTTTTTACACTTTATCCTTTGGCAAGCACAGTATGTTGGAAAGATCCTAATAGATATATCTAATTGGATGTAGGGGAGCATGAGTTATTATTGTTGATATTACCCTTGAGGTAAAAGGTTGGGAGGCGAAACTATAAGCCCCTATCTTTCTCTGTGTCCGATTAAAACTCCGTAACCACAAGTATCACGTGAGTGTCGGCGTTCTGGGAATGGGGGTCCCCAGACTTGCCTGCCTGCGGCCTACAGCATGGCTCAAGTGGGGGCCCAGCGCAACCCAGCTTCATCAGCTCAAGCTCAAGACCCTCGCGAGGGGCCAAGCCTCGCGGGGCGGATAACAGGAACCTTCCTTAGGAGTAGCCTCGTCAAGCAGGCTCACGAGGAGGCGGCGAGATCAAGGCAGGGTACCTCACGAGGGTGCCCCATGACACAGGCCATGACGATCGAGATCGGGCGGGCGCCAGGCGGGCGCCATCTTGCGCAGTGTCCCCGTTTCCCCTTTGGTGCAAAGGAGGCAAGCACAGGCCAAGGCATCAGGCAAAGGTTACCGCTTCCGTGCAACAAGACCAAGACCAACAGAGCGGCAGGACGGAGGTCATCGTGGAGCCCAGGACAGCGCCACCATCAGAGCCTTAGACAGCCGAAGACCAACTTTAGTCAGGATAAGTGTACTAGATGTTCCCCTTCAAAATGGCCAACTGTTGGCGCCCTCCCCGCTCATTTTTTTGGGAAGAGGCCCAGGGCCTTCCTCTATAAATAGGACTAGCCACCACAAAGAGAGGGACGTGTTGAACCTACTAGAGAGAGAGAAAAACGACTGGAATCACCCAAGCAGTCCGTCGTGCCAGCTCAAGAACAGCCCCTCGCAAGGCTGTTCTTCCTTTGTACTGTTCATCATCAGCCCCTGAGGCAATCCACCACACCACAAACTAGAGTAGGGTATTACACCGCAATGGTGGCCCGAACTAGTATAAACCTCGTGTCTCTTGCGTTGTTCATCGTTTCTAGTTTAGATCCCTCGCTAACCATTCACGTGTGAGCTGGTAGGGGAAAGATCTCCGTGCGCACCCCAATGTTCGAACCTCAAGGGTCTGCCGGAACCCGAAATCCGACATTTGGCGCGCCAGGTAGGGGTGCGCCGGAATCTTTCTTCCGCTGGTCGTGTGTGATCTTCCGTCGTGTCCATGGCTGACGCTCTCCGAGCCCGTGCCGAGCGTCGGGCTGCTCACGCCGCTCGAGTCGCCCGGACGGCTCCCGTCGGCGGGCGCCCCCTCGTTCCCCGACGCCTGCCGCCAACGCCGCCACCGGCCCAGTGGGGAACAAGCAGCAGGCCTGTTGGGGGGAGCTGCGTGACCTCTACCTCGCCCATCGCGTCGGGCCGCCGCCCCCGGTCGTCCCAGCTCTGGGTGGCTCACCGGCGCCACCTTCGAGCCGCCACGTCAAGTCGTTCACCCGCCAGATCGCCACCGCCTCCAAGCACCAGGGAGCCCCACCGGGCTGGGTGGCGCCCGAGGCCGACCTGCTCTTCAACTCGGACGATCACCCCTCCAACCCCGCCGGTTTGGGTGCGCTTCCGATGTTGTGCACCCCCACCATCTGCGAAGTGGCTGTCACCAGGACCCTCATCGACGGCGGAGCCGGCCTCAACATGCTCTCTGTGGAGGCCTTTAGCCTCCTCCATGTGCCCCCAGAGTGGCTCCAGCCCAGCAAGCCTTTTTCGGGAGTCGGAGCCGGTTCCACCGCCTCCCTGGGACAAATTCGCCTCCCGGTGACCTTCGGCACCCGCGACAACTTCCGCACAGAGCTGGTCGATTTCGACATCGCCCCCATCGGCCTCCCCTACAACGCCATCCTCGGCTACCCGGCCTTGGCCCGGTTCATGGCAGCAACTCACCCGGCGTACAACCTCATGAAGATGCCCGGGAGCAGCGGCGTCCTTACCGTGTCGGGAAACACCGGAGATGCACTGCAGGCGCTCAAGCTTGTTTTCAAGGCGGCTGCGGCGGCACGGCCCGCCAGCGCTGACGGCCCCGAGCCCAAGGGGGCTGCGCCGTCCAAAAAGAAGCAGCTATTCACTCAAAACAAGGCGAAAACCAAGCAGGTACCAGTCGACGAGGACGGGTCCACTGACGCCACCTTCACCATAGGTGCAAACCTCGAACCCAAGCAGGAGGAGGCCTTGGTGAAGTTCCTGCACGCAAACAAGAAGGTGTTCACGTGGGGACCTGATCAGTTGGCGGGGGTCCCGAGGGGCGTGATTGAGCATCACCTCAACGTGTGCCCCAACATGCGCCCTGTGAAGCAGAAGGTGAGGCGACAGTCCATAGAGAAACAAGCTTTTATCGTCCAAGAGACCCGCAAGCGAGAGGCAGCAGGGGTTATTCGCGAGGTCCGCTACCCGGATTGGCTGGACAACCCAACTGTCGTGCCAAAAAAGGGGGGGAAGGAACGTATGTGTGTCGACTTCACCAACCTCAACAAGGCCTGCCCACAAGATCCATTTCCGCTTCCTCGCATTGACCAAATCATCGACTCCACCGCTGAGTGTGACCTGTTGTGCTTCCTGGATGCCTTCGCAGGCTATCACCAGATCAAGATGGCGGTAGAAGACGTGGAAAAAATGGCTTTCCTGACCCCGTGCGGAGTGTACTACTATACCTGCATGTCGTTTGGGTTGCGCAATGCAGGCGCGACCTTCCAGCGGCTGATGCACATCGCCCTGGGCCAACAGCTCGGGAGGAATGCTGAGGCGTACGTCGATGACATTGTAGTGAAGTCTCGGGAGGCGAAAACCCTGATACAGGACTTGGAAGAAACCTTCGCGAGCCTCGATAAAGTGGACATGCGGCTGAACCCAGAGAAGTGCATATTTGGAGTCCCCTCAGGCAAGCTCCTGGGTTTCCTCGTGTCTCATAGGGGCATCGAGGCCAACCCTGAAAAGGTCAAAGCAGTCGAAGACATGAGCCCGCCAAAGACCCTCAGAGAAATGCAGAAACTCACCAGGCGCGTGACTGCGCTAGGACGTTTCATCTCCAAGCTGGGGGAGCGAGCACTGCCCTTCTTTGAGCTGATGAAGAAGAAGGGTCCCTTTGAATGGACTGAAGAGGCCGACAAGGCATTCCAAGAACTCAAGAGGTACCTTACCAGCCCTCCGGTGATGGTAGCTCCGCATCCTCGGGAGCCTCTGGTGCTCTACCTCGCGGCCACCCCCTACTCCGCCAACAAGAGCCTGGTAGCGCCAGGGGAGGAGCGTCGAGCCAAACCGCAATCGCCCTCCGGGCATGAGCGAAGCGAAGCCAGGAGAGCCTCGCAAAGACCACGGCCACGGCCGAAGGGGATCAACCGCAGCAGGAAAGCGCGCCCGGAGCAGAAGAGGGCCCCCCAACCGACAAGGCGCTGGGGGCTCCGCCGTCTCAGGAGGCACCCCAACCTGCGGAGGACGCGAACAGCGCCAGCACTCACGGCCTCGTCGAGCACCCCGTGTACTTCGTCAGCACGGTGCTATGGGACACGAGGGCGCGGTACCCCATGCCACAAAAACTCCTCCTCGCGCTATTGGTAGCCTCACGCAAGCTGCGGCACTACTTCCAAGGTCATCCCATCAAGGTCGTCTCAGCATACCCTCTGGAGAGGGTGCTCAGGAGCCCCAACTCAGCTGGAAGAGTCGCCGAGTGGAACATCGAACTGCAAGCGTTTCAGCTAGAATTCAGCACAACCAGAGTCATCAAGGGGGCCGCATTGGCAGATTTCATGGAAGAATGGACGGAGGCACCCGGCCTCGAAGCAGGCGAAGACCAATCACTTTCTCCGGGGAGCGAGGCACCGGATGGCTGGGTCATGTACTTCGACGGGGCATTCTCCCGACATGGTGCGGGGGCCGGCGCAGTGCTCGTATCCCCTACTCAGGACAAGCTCTATTACGCCGTGCAGCTCTGTTTCGGCCGGGAAAAGGTCTCCAAAACATAGCAGAATATGAAGGCCTGAGAGCCGCAGTCGCTTTGGGGGTAAAGCGCCTCATCATCAAGGGCGATTCACAACTCCTCGTCAACTTCTCCAACAAGATATACGAGCCGAAGGACGAGCACATGGAAGCCTACCTCGCAGAGGTTCGTAGAATGGAGAAACAGTTCTGGGGGCTGGAGCTGCAGCATATGCCTCGCGGCACCAATCAAGTGGCGGATGACATCGCCAAGATGGCGTCCAGGCGGCTGCCTCAGGAGCCTGGCGTCTTCGAAGAGCGACTCTTCAGGCCCTCGGCGGCACCACCACTATCAAGCGTGTCGCAACCTCAGGAGGAGCTTCCCCAGCCGCCTGCCTCGGGAGTCCTGGTCTGTGGCCCGGCATCAGGGGCACGCCTGCTCCCGGCGTTGGAGCCTCGGGAAGGGTGCTGGATCACGGAGCTCAAGAGCTACTTGACGCGGGGGACCCTGCCGGAGAAGGAGGAGGAGGCGGAGCGTGTGGTGCGGCAAGCCATGGCCTACTACATCTGGGATGGAGAGCTTTACCGGAGGCGACCGAATGACGTGTCCCTACGCTGCATTTCCAGAGAGCAAGGGAAGGAATTGCTAGAAGACATACACAGCGGAGACTGTGGGCATCACTCATCGTCACGGACCCTCGTTGGCAAGGCGTTCCGCAGTGGGTTCTACTGGCCCACAGCACTCAGCGACGCTGTGGAGCTGGTAAAGGCTTGCGAGGCCTGCCAATTTCACGCCAAGCAGATCCATCAGCCGGCGGGAGGTCTGCAAAATATACCCCGCTCATGGCCATTCGCAGTTTGGGGGCTGGACATTCTAGGCCCGTTCCCTCGGGCGCCAGGGGGCTATCACTACCTCTACGTCACCGTGGACAAGTTCACCAAGTGGGCTGAGGTGGAAGCTGTCCGCACCATCCCAGCGGGCTCTGCGGTCAAGTTCATCAGGGGCCTCGTGAGCCGGTTTGGGGTGCCTAACCGCATCATCACCGACAATGGTTCACAGTTCAATAGCAATCTCTTCAAAATGTACTGTGCTAACCTTGGAACGCAGATATGCTACGCTTCAGTGGCGCACCCCCGGAGTAATGGCCAGGCCGAGCGAGCCAACACGGAGGTCCTGAAGGGCCTCAAAACCAGGACCTTCAAGAAGAAGCTGGAGGCCTGCGGCAGGGGCTAGCACGACAAGCTCCAGTCCGTGTTGTGGTCCATCCGCATGACCGCGGCCAAGCCGACTGGTGAGACCCCGTTCTTCCTTGTCTACGGAGCAGAAGCCGTCCTCCCTCACGAGGTCAGGCGTCGCTCCGCACGGGTCCTGGCGTTCGACGAGGCGCAGCAGGACGCCATGCGGGGGGCGGATCTCGAGCTGGGGGAGGAACATCGTCGAGAGGCCGCGCTGCGAGCGGCAAGATATCAACAGGCGCTGCGGCGATACCACTACCGCAACATCCGCCCCAGGACTCTTGAGGTAGGGGACCTCGTGCTCAGATGGGTCCTCTCCAGGGAAGGGTTGCACAAGCTCTCTCCCATGTGGGAGGGCCCGTTCAAGGTTGTTCATGTTTCGTGCCCGGCTCCGCGCTTGGAGACTCGGGAGGGGTGCCCATCGAGCGCGTGGAACATCCAGCATCTCCGGAAGTTCTACCCTTGAAGAAAGGCCCAGAGCCTATAAAAAGGCCGGAGCACATGAAGAAGGCAAGCGCTGTGAAGCTCATTTTCGAGAAAGGCCGGAGCCTTTGAAGAAGGCAAACGCTGTGAAGCTCATTTTCCCGAGAAAGGCCCAGAGCACATGAAGAAGGCAAACACACAGAAGCTCATTTTCCGAGAAAGGCCGGAGCACATGAAGAAGGCAAGCGCTGTGAAGCTCATTTTCCCGAGAAAGGCCCGGAGCATGTGAAGAAGGCAAATGCCTGTGAAGCTCATTTCCCCGAGAAAGGCCCGGAGCCTGTGAAGCTCACCGTCCCGTGACACTCTCACGTAATAATGAGTGGGGTTGTACATGCCCTGGAGTCTCCGAAGAGCCGCCCTCGGGCCTCGGGGGCTCCCTCCCATGCCTAGTGGCAGCACTTAGCTCCGCGCTGGTGAGAAGACGTCGAAGTTTTATTAGGTGCCGGACGCGGCTTTTTCATTTGCTTTCTGAAGTTGGCTTGTTCGTTCCTATTTGAAGTTTTACTGAAGTCGTTCCCGTCCTTGGCTTGTGATTCTTTGTCTTTTTCGCTCACTTGCCTCGATTTCTCTCGCGCAAGCCTCGTGAGGGAGCAAAGCGGGCACCCTTGCGAGTGTTTTCTGCCCTTGTCGTTTGAAGCTTTCCTATCCTGGTCCACTATGGGAGGACCCCTCCCAGTCCGTGCCCCACGGGCATCGCGATGCAAACACAGGACCTGGGTCAGTCGCCTCCACAACCGAGGCCGGAAGCTACCCCTCCTGACTAATCCTTGCAGGACATGAAGCATTCGACGAGGCCTCGGCCTCGGGAACCGAAGACCGCGACAGCCCCCCCCCCCCCCCGAGCTAAGTAATCCCTGCACGCGGGCATGCGGCACAAAAGCACGGCACAGAAATAGCGGAAACAGCATGGTAATTAACAGCAACAGTTCAGCACGCCCCCACGGGGCCCTACACTACTTTCTCTTTGCGCAGGGAAGGGAGAAAAACAAAATAGGCACGGCTTGCTCGGCACCAACTCGCGGCGAAGGCTCGTACCGCCTCTGGAGCTCAGTTGGACTCCTCCTCACGCTTCACCGAGGCGCGACGGCAGGCTGACCCGCTACCTCCCTCCAGGCGGGCGCGACGACACGGGGGCTGGTCGCGGCCACCACTGGAGGAGCCGCTACCCGAAGGAGAACCACCGAAGCTCGGCGAGCCCCGAGCACTGCCGACCACGCGCCGGCTGTCATCTTCATCCCGATCATCACCGGGGCTGGGTACACGGCCGCGGTCATCGTCTTCGGGGTAGCACCCGGCACGGCGACCGTCTTCTCCGAGCACCCTCACGTAGAGGGTGGCGTCGCCGTCAAACTTGAAGTGCAGGGTGCACCGCCAGCTCAGGCCACGCGCGCGGGCAAATGTTTGCCAGCCGCGGGTCAGGGCCACATTCTCGGCGGCGGAGACCTCCAGCGAAGCCCAGGTGGCCCTGCTGCAACAACCGTCCGCCTGAAGCCAGAGGCCGCCCGGAGCGCCGGCCGGAAGTTCACCCAGAAAGAAGCGGGGAAGCTGGAGCCAGGTGTTGGTCGGCTCCACCGACCACACGACAAACTCCGGCAGCACCTCCGCCGAGTGGAAGCGCAGCCTAGGGGGTCGCGCAGTCACGGCACGCCCCCCATCGACAACCTGGCGCCCATCGCCGCGCAGGGGATCGCCTCCACGACCACGGGGAGCCGCTACGGGAGCCACAGGATGCTTGCGAGGACGGCCTCGACCGCACTTGGCTGGGGGAGAGTCAGGCCCAACCTGGCGGGCCTTCCCCTTCTCCGCGGCCGAGAACTTCTTTGGCGGAGCCATGGAGAGAAAGGAGTAGCAAGAGCGGATGGACTGGAAGGGCTTGCTCCGTTCCGTACTTATAGCCGGAGGAGGCCAACCGTCGGCCTCCACGATCACAGGTAATCATGACCCGTTTCTGCGTGCAAGGACTTGTCAAGTCATGCAGTCGCCGAGGGATCATGGGGAAGCGGAGAGGCCCACGACCAATCAATCGCCACGCGGCGCCCAAGGCCGCAGGCTGTTAGGGCCCGCGGCGCTTCGCACTTGCCCCTTCGCTTCTCTGCTAAGCCAAGTCCGGGCGCGCCTTGGGCCCGGGGGCTACTATCGGTGTTCTGGGAACGGGGGTCCCCAGACTTGACTGGCTGCGGCCTGCGGCATGGCTCAAGTGGGGGCCTAGCGCAGCCCAGCTTCATCAGCTCAAGCTCAAGACCCTCGCGAGGGGCCAAGCCACACGGGGCGGACGACAGGAACCTTCCTCGGGAGCAGCCTCGTCAGGGAAGCTCACGAGGAGGCGGAGAGATCAAGGCAGGGTACCTCACGAGGGTGCCTCGTGATGCAGGCCATGACGATCGAGATCGGGCGGGCGCCAGCCTGCGCAGTGTCCCCGTTTCCCCTTTGGTGCAAAGGAGGCAAGCGCAGGCCAAGGCATCAGGCAAAGGTTACTGCATCGGTGCAACAAGACCAAGACCAACAGAGCGGCAGGACGGAGGTCATCGTGGAGCCCAAGACAGTGTTACCGTCAGAGCCTTTGGCAGCCAAAGACCAACTTTAGTCAGGATAAGTGTACTAGATGTTCCCCTTCAAAATGGCCAATGGTTGGCGCCCTCCCCACTCATTTTTTGGGAAGAGGCCCAGGGCCTCCCTCTATAAATAGGACTAGCCACCACAGAGAGAGGGACGGGTTGAACCTACTAGAGAGAGAGAGAGAAAAAAACAACTGGACTCACCCAAGCAGTCCGACGCGCCAGCTCAAGAACAGCCCCTCGCGAGGCTGTTCTTCCTTTGTACTGTTCATCATCAGCCCCTGAGGCAATCCACCACACCACAAACTAGAGTAGGGTATTACACCGCAGTGGTGGCATGAACTAGTATAAACCTCGTGTCTCTTGCGCTGTTCATCGTTTCTAGTTTAGATCATTCGCTAACCATTCACGCGTGAGCTGGTAGGGGAAAGATCTCCGCGCGCACCCCAGTGTTCGAACCTCAAGGGTCTGCCGGAACCCGAAATCCGACAATGAGTGCTAGCAATTATGAAAGACTAAATGATAGTTGAGTATGTGGACTTGCTATTAAGCTCTGACATAGAATCTTTCTGATGTTATGATAAATTGCAATTGCTTCAATGACTGAGATTATAGTTTGTTGGTTCTCAATAAAGTTTATGATTCGTACTCTGCATTGTGAATGGATTATTACTTGAGCATAAGTAATCATATGATAATATCTATATATGTTGCTGTTATGAGAAAAATGATGATGCCTTCATGTCCGTATTTTATTTTTGTCGACACCTCTACCTCTAAACATGGGGACATATTTATCGTTATCGGCTTCCGCTTGAGGACAAGCGACGTCTAAGCTTGGGGGAGTTGATACATCCATTTTGCATCATGCTTTTATATCGATATTTATTGCATTAGGGGCTTTTATTACATGTTATGTCAATATACTTATGCCTATTCTCTCTTATTTTACAAGGTTTACATAAGGAGGGATAATGCCGGCAGCTGGAATTCTGGGCTGGAAAAGGAGCAAATATTAGAGACCTATTCTGCACAACTCCAAAAGTCCTGAAACACCAAGAAAGTCATTTTTGGAAAATATAAAAAATATTGAGCGGAAGAAGTACACCAGAGGGGGGCCCACCTGGCCACGAGGGTGGGGGCGTGCCCTACCCCCCAGGGCGCGCACCCTGCCTCGTGGGCCCCCTGTTGGCTCTCCGATGGCCATCTTCTGCTATATGAGGTCTTTCGTCGAGGAAAAAATCACAAGCAACCTTTCGGGACGAAACTCCGCCGCCATGAGGCGGAACCTTGGCGGAACCAATCTAGGGCTCCGGCAGAGCTGTTCTGCCGGGGACACTTCCCTCCGGGAGGGGGAAATCATCACCAACTCTCCTCTCACCGGGAGAGGGAAATCTCCATCAACATCTTCACCAGCACCATCTCCTCTCCAAACCCTAGTTCATCTCTTGTATCCAATTCTTGTCTCCAAGTCCGGGATTGGTACTAGTAGGTTGCTAGTAGTGTTGATTACTCCTTGTAGTTGATGCTAGTTGGTTTATTTGGTGGAAGATCATATGTTCAGATCCTTTATGCATATTAATAACCCTCTGATTATGAACATGAATATGCTTTGTGAGTAGTTACGTTTGTTCCTGAGGACATGGGAGAAGTCTTGCTATTAGTAGTCATGTGAATTTGGTATGTGTTCGATATTTTGATGAGATGTATGTTGTCTAGACTCCAGTGGTGTTATGTGAACGTCGACTACATAACACTTCACCATTATTTGGGCCTAGAGGAAGGCATTGGGAAGTCATAAGTAGATGATGGGTTGCTAGAGTGACAGAAGCTTAAACCCTAGTTTATGCGTTGCTTCGTAAGGGGCTGATTTGGATCCATATGTTTCATGCTATGATTAGGTTTACCTTAATACTTTTGTTGTAGTTGCGGATGCTTGCAATAGAGGTTAATCATAAGTGGTGTGCTTGTTCAAGTAAGAACAGCACTCAATCACCGGTCCACCCACATATCAAATTATCAAAGTACCGAACGCGAATCATATGAACTTGATGAAAACTAGCTTGATGATATTCCTATGTGTCCTCGGGAGCGCTTTTCCTTATATAAGAGTTTGTCCAGGCTTGTCCTTTGCTACAAAAAGGATTGGGCCACCTTTCTGCAATTTATTTACTTTTGTTACTTGTTGCTCGTTACAAATTATCTTATCACAAAACTATCTGTTACCACTTATTTCAGTACTTGCAGAGAATACCTTGTTGAAAACCGCTTATCATTTCCTTCTGCTCCTCGTTGGGGTTCGACACTTTTAATTATCGAAAGGACTACGATAGATCCCCTATACTTGTGGGTCATCAATGATGTTTGACCCGGCCAAGTGTGTCTTTGGTGTGCCAGCAGACAAGCTCTTGGGTTTTTTGGTTTCTGAAAGAGGCATTGAAGCTAACCGGAAGAAAATCAAGTCTATCACTTCTTTGGCTAAACCGGCATGTATTAATGACGTCCAGCGTCTGGCAGGTCGTATCGCGGCTTTGAGCCGGTTTATAAGCCGCCTGGGAGAAAAGGCTATTCCTGTGTACCAGATGATGAAGAAAAGAGATCACTTTGTGTGGAGTAAGGCTGCTAATCAGGCTTTTGAGGAACTCAAAAAGCAGTTGGCTGAGCCGCCAGTCCTTGCAGCTCCCATTGATTAAGAGCCCTTGTTGTTGCATGTGGCTGCTAATAGCAGAGCTGTCAGTGTAGCGGTTGTTGTGGAAAGGAAAGAATCAGGCAAGGAATATCCGGTTCAGCGGTCGGTTTACTCTGTCAGTGAGGTACTCATTGAATCTAAGTAGAGATACCCACATTGGCAGAAGCTGGTTTATGCAGTGTTCATGGCTATTCATAAGTTAAAGCAGTATTTCCTTGGTCATCCCATCACTGTGGTCAGTTCTGCTCCCTTAGGGGGTATTATTCAAAATAGAGAAGCCACGGGTCGGGTGGCCAAGTGGGCCATTGAGCTTGGACCCCATGGTTTGAAATACATGCCTCGGACAGCTATCAAGTCTCAAGCACTTGTGGATTTCATCAATGACTGGACAGAACTGCAGATGCCTGAGGAGAAGCTGGATAACACATATTAGACTATTCATTTTGATGGATCCAGGCAGTAGAAGGCTCGGGGGCTGGAGTTATCTTGACTTCCCCACGAGGTGATAAATTTTGTTATGTTTCAAGGTTGATGTTCCCTTGTACTAACAATGCAGCTGAGTATGAGGCCTTGCTCCATGGTCTTTGGATGGCTAAAGAGATGAATCTAAGTCGGGTGAGGTGTTTTCACTGGTGCGCGTCGGTCCTTAACAAACGGTTTTTAACCCCTTTCCGCGAGGGCATTTGGAACCGTCGGCAAGTGAGTGTGGGAGATAGGGGGGTCCTTCCCACACGACCCAGAAACTGTCGGGGATATGCCCTCCTGGCACACACGTTCGGCAAAATGAGGTCGTGTGCGACCGGCGAGCGCGCAAATATGGAAATACGTATAGTATAGATAAAAATACAATTATACGGCGATGGTTTCCGGTCGCAAGTACATCCCACATAGTCAGACCCCGCTAAACGTTTCCATTCGTATGTGCATCCCACACAGTCGCTCCAAGGAAAACGTTTGCGCAAGGTGGCGTAACGCAAACAGTTTTGAAGAGAATGTCGGATATGATTGTTCATTGATCCAACACGGTTTATTCCTAGAAACTGTGTGCGTTGCATGAGGTCATCACCCACGGTGGTTTCTCATTAACCGTTTGCAATAGGTGAACCCAATTAGCAAGCTAATTGGCCAATTAGCGGGCTAATTTCCCTATTATTAATAATTCATTTACTAATCTAATTGACATTCATATTAAGCACATAATATATTCCATTTCCATATTAAGGAAGCAGGATTTCATAATTGAAATATATCATAGTACAACATGATATAGCTTCAGCACCCAGCTACCCCATTACACAAGCGCACCAAAGACAAGTTTCACATGCAACATCTAGAACCTTTCAAATTAGCATCTTAGACGGTACATAGAGAGATGCATCTCATCTGGAAAACTGCTGAAGCGGAAGGCAAATATTGAGCCTTCATTCATGTTGAAGGTCTTTGCAACTTTAGGCCAGTGCCTGTGGATGATTGACCGTCCATCCTTCGACCTCTTCAGGAACACTACAATATTGAACTGTGGGTGTTGTATGAAAACTTTCCTCGCCTCCTGACCACATAGGTGGTTTGAGAGGTAATCATCAGTGAAGCCTGAAAACAAGGATGTGCATAAATATCTTCTCTATATTGGAAATGGGGCAAAGGATTAAAAAGGCAAGGTATAATAGTTAGTACCATCTTGTAAACCTCGTTGCTTCCCATTGTTTCGCTGCAACACATATAAGGTAGTTAGTCATCAAGTTAAGTAAGGGTTCGCATGCTATCAGTAAAATATGTTGATGATAAATAAGCACATTGCAGATTCATCAGATTAATTCAAGCCACATGGAAACCCATTTATCCAAACCAAGCATGATTAAGAACTAGCAAATATAGCACTTGTATATGTTTCTCATGTATTAAGTGCAGCCAAATTTGATTTATTCCTCACATGGTATACAATAACAGAATGCAACCACAACAATTGAACATGGCATTGCAGAATTGAATCAAGCAATTAACCAAACACCACAACAAATGAACCAAATTTAACTGAGCACCACATTGCACAATATAACATACTCCTAATAGAAGATCAGACAGTTAACCAAACCAAGCATGCTTAACAACTTGGAAATATTGCACCCTGAAGAATTGAACATCACATTTGCAGAATTGAACCAAGCAGTTAATTGAACACCACATTGCACGACATATATAACATATACACTATAGCAGAAGACTGCACGATAAAAGTAGATAGCACAATTCACTAGAATTTGTTAAGGAAAGGCAGTAGCTAGCAAACTGAACATGGGTCCTTATAGTGGGATAATAAGACAAGCTACTCCTCATTATCGGAGATACCGATGACGATTGGATCCTTGGACATGTAAAAGGGTGAGGCCTCCACATCGTGGGTGCCCTCGTTGTAGTGGTGAGTTGCCTGAGACGCTCCGGGCACCAACCTGCTGGCTCTCGAGATGAGGTAAGCACGTGCACGCTGAGAAAACACATCGTAGTCTTCATCGAATGCACCAACGGTGGCCTTGAAAAAACGCCACGAACTCTCGTTTAAAGCAGCCAACGGCGTCGCGGCATCGGCGCGCGAGGCATCAACGGTGGCCTCATCGGCGAGGTGCTCCTCCAAGATCTGGGGGTCAGCACGAATGGCTGCCATCGCGACCTCATCCGCGCGTGCGGCCGCGATTTGCTTCTCCGCTGCCAAATGCTCCTTGAGGTCCTGGCTATACTACGTGCACCATGGCTTAGGCCGGCGCTTATTTAGTGGAGGGGTCGGTGATTTGGGTGGAAGGTGTCGCGCTCGCACCAGTGGTCGGAGCATGTGGGATGTGGAAGGAGGAGGAGAATGGGGGTCGGGTGTGGATTACCTGCCTGGATAGGCGAGGCCGAGCAGCGTGAAGGAGGGTCGCCGGCGAGGAGGCGGCGGTGCTGCAAGCAAGGAGTGAAGGTTTCAACATTGAAAGGAAGGCAGAAAGAGGGGAAATGTGGCTTTTGGTAAGGGGGAGGGGGCGGGGAGGTAGATATTTCCGCGGAAGCCTAAAATTTGGAATCGCTTCAGCCAAAAAACTAGCGCACAAAGTGTCCTCAGACACAGTCCCTTATTCAGACACGGTCCAAAGATATTTTGTGCTGCATCTCACACGGTTGGTTATAATAAACTTTGTGGGATCTACTTGATTTTTGGTCTTGATTTGAATTACATAATGGGGTCACAACGGCCATGGACGGTGTTTGAATTGCTAGACCTTTTATCTGCAGTGATCATAAAAGAACTGGAATTATTCAGGGTTCGTTTGGACATTTTTAAGCATTAAGTGAGTTTTCAATGCATTTATGTGCATAATTCAAATTTCAACTACATGCACATGCTCCAGTGCATATAAATTCGTTGAAAAATCAAATCTTTGTCCTTGGGTGCATGCTTAGGTCCCATGCAAGAAATGGGAATGAATTTCAAACACCATGGCACCGTTGATTGCTGGCAAAACAGTGATATGCCTGGTTTTAAATTCTAGTAAATCCAAAACTCGTCTAAAATTCATGAAACTTGGCATGCTATCATGGAGCGGCATCAACATGCCATGGTACAAATTTTTTCCCATTTGGGGCAGGTTTGGGTATATGCTTCTCACAACAAGCATGATGGTTTTCGGTAGGGAACGTCTCACCTTTGGGGACGAAACGATATCCATTGCCTCTTATTGCTTTCAAGTTTTTTTCTCGTGTCAACATACAACAACAGGAGTGTTGTGTGAATTTTTGTGATTTTTCGGGGCTTGTTTGGACATTTTTATGCATTAAGTGAGTTTTCAATGCATTTATATGCATAAATCAAATTTGAACTACATGTGCATGCTCCAGTGCATATAAATTCGTTGAAAAATCAAATCTTTGTCCTTGGGTGCATGCTTAGGTCCCATGCAAGAAATGGGAATGAATTTCAAACACCATGGCATCGTTGATTGCCGGCAAAACAGTGAGATGCCTGGTTTTTAAATTCTAGTAAATCCAAAAGTCGTCTAAAATTCATGAAACTTGGCATGCTATCATGGAGCGGCATCAACATGCCGTGGTACAAATTTTGTCCCATTTGGGGCAGGTTTGGGTATATGCTTCTCACAAACCAGAGCTTCTCACAACAAGCATGATGGTTTTCGGTAGGGACCGTCCCACCTTTGGGGACGAAACCATATCCATTGCCTCTTATTGCTTTCAAGTTTTTTCTCGTGTCAACATAGAACAACAGGTGTGTTGTGTGAATTTTTGTGATTTTTTGGGGTTTGTTTGGACATTCTTATGCATTAAGTGAGTTTTCAATGCATTTATGTGCATAATTCAAATTTGAACTACATGCGCTTGCTCCAGTGCATATAAATTCGTTGAAAAATCAAATACTTTTCATTGGGTGCATGCTTAGGTCCCATGCAAGAAAAGGGAATGAATTTCAAACACCATGGCACCGATGATTGCCGGCAAAATAGTGAGATGCCTGGTTTTTAAATTCTAGTAAATCCAAAAGTCATCTGAAATTCATGTAACTTGGCATGCTATCATGGAGCGGCATCAACATGTTGTGGTACAAATTTTGTCCCATTTTGGGTAGGTTTGGGTATATGCTTCTCACAAACCAGAGATTCCCACAACAAGCATGATGGTTTTCGGTAGGGAATGCCCCACCTTTGGGGACGAAACGATATTCGTTGCCTCTTATTGCTTTCAAATTGTTTTCTCGTGTCAACGTTGAACAACATGAGTGTTGTGTGATTTTTTGGGGTTCGTATGGACATTTTTATGCATTAACTGAGTTTTTAATGCATTTATGTGCATAATTCAAATTTGAACTACATGTGCATGCTCCAGTGCATATAAATTCGTCGAAAAATCAAATCTTTGTCCTTGGGTGCATGCTTAGGGACCATGCAAGAAATGGGAATGAATTTCAAACACCATGGCACCGTTGATTGCCGGCAAAACAGTGAGATGCCTGGTTTTTATATTCTAGTGAATCTAAAACTCGTCTGAAATTCTTCAAACTTGGCACGCTATCATGGAGCGGCATCAACATGCCGTGGTACCAATTTTGTCCCATTTGGGGGCAGGTTTGGGTATATGCTTCTCACAAATCAGAGCTTCTCACAACAAGCATGATGGTTTTCGGTAGGGAACGTCCCACCTTTGGGGACGAAAACATATCCATTGCCTCTTATTGCTTTCAAGTTTTTTTCTCGTGTCAACATAGAACAACGGTAGTGTTGTGTGAATTTTTGTGATTTTTTGGGGTCCGTTTTGACATTTTTATGCATTAAGTGAGTTTTCAATGCATTTATGTGCATAATTCAAATTTTAACTACATGTGCATGCTCCATTGAATATAAATTCGTTAAAGAATCAAATCTTTGTCCTTGGGTGCATGATTAGGTCCCATGCAAGAAATGGGAATAAATTTCAAATACCATGGCACCGTTGATTGCCGGCAAAACAGTGAGATGCCTGGTTTTTAAATTCTAGTAAATCCAAAAGTCGTCTAAAATTCATGAAACTTGGCATGCTATCATGGAGCGGCATCAACATGCTGTTGTACAAATTTTGTCCCATTTGGGGCAGGTTTGGGTATATGCTTCTCACAAACCAGAGCTTCTCACAACAAGCATGATGGTTTTCGGTAGGGAACGTCCCACCTTTGGGGACGAAACCATATCCATTATCTCTTATTGCTTTCAAGTTTTTTATCGTGTCAACATAAAACAACAGGAGTGTTGTGTGAATTTTTGTGATTTTTTGGGGTTCGTTTGGACATTCTTATGCATTAAGTGAGTTTTCAATGCATTTATGTGCATAATTCAAATTTGAACTACATCCGCATGCTCCAGTGCATATAAATTCGTTGAAAAATCAAATCTTTGTCCTTGGGTGCATGCTTAGGTCCCATTCAAGAAATGGGAATGAATTTCAAACACCATGGCACCGTTGATTGCCGGCAAAATAGTGAGATGCCTGATTTTTAAATTCTAGTAAATCAAAAAGTCATCTGAAATTCATGAAACTTGGCATGCTATCATGGAGCGGCATCAACATGTCGTGGTACAAATTTTGTCCCATTTGGGGAAGGTTTGGGTATATGCTTCTCACAAATCGGAGATTCCCACAACAAGCATGATGGTTTTCGGTAGGGAACGTCCAACCTTTGGGGACGAAACCATATCCATTGCCTCTTATTGCTTTCAAGCTTTTTCTCGTGTCAACATAGAACAACAGGAGTGTTGTCTGAGTTTTTGTGATTTTTTGGGGTTCGTCTGGACATTCTTATGCATTAAGTGAGTTTTCAATGCATTTATGTGCATAATTCAAATTTGAACTACATGCATGCTCCAAAGGCATATAAATTCGTTGAAAAATCAAATCTTTGTCCTTGGGTGCATGCTTAGGTCCCATTCAAGAAATAGGAATGAATTTCAAACACCATGGCACTGTTGATTGCCGGCAAACTGGTGAGATGCCTGGTTTTTAAATTCTAGTAAATCCAAAAGTCATCTGAAATTCATGAAACTTGGCATGCTATCATGGAGCGGCATCAACATGTCGTGGTACAAATTTTGTCCCATTTGGGGTAGGTTTGGGTATATGCTTCTCACAAACCGGAGATTCCCACAACAAGCATGATGTTTTTCGGTAGGGAACGTCCCACCTTTGGGGACGAAACGATATCCACTTCCTCTTATTGCTTTCAAATTGTTTTCTCGTGTCAGCGTAGAACAACAGGAGTGCTGTGTGATTTTTTGGGGTTTGTTTGGACATTTTTATGCATTAACTGAGTTTTTAACGCATTTATGTGCATAATTCAAATTTGAACTACATGCGCATGCTCCAGTGCATATATATTCATCAAAAAATCAAATCTTTATCCTTGGGTGCATGCTTAGGTCCCATGCAAGAAATCGGAATGAATTTCAAACACCATGGCACCGTTGATTGCCGGCAAAACAGTGAGATGCCTGGTTTTTAAATTCTAGTAAATCCAAAACTTGTCTGAAATTCATGAAACTTGGCACGCTAGCATGGAGCGGCATCAACATGCCATGGTACAAATTTTGTCCCATTTGGGGCAGGTTTGGGTATATGCTTCTCACAAACCGGAGCTTCTCACAACAAGCATGATGGTTTTCGGTAGTGAACGTCCCACCTTTGGGGACGAAAACATATCCATTGCCTCTTATTGCTTTCAAGTGTTTTTGTTGTGTCAACATAGAACAATACGAGTGTTGTGTGAATTTTTGTGATTTTTTGGGGTCTGTTTTGACATTTTTATGCATTAAGTGAGTTTTCAATGCATTTATGTGCATAATTCAAATTTGAACTACATGTGCATGCTCCAATGCATATAAATTCGTTAAAAAATCAAATCTTTGTCCTTGGGTGCATGCTTAGGTCCCATGCAAGAAATGGGAATGAATTTCAAACACCATGGCACCGTTGATTGCCGGCAAAACAGTGAGATGCCTGGTTTTTAAATTCTAGTAAATCCAAAAGTCGTCTAAAATTCATGAAACTTGGCATGCTATCATGGAGCGACATCAACATGCCATGGTACAAATTTTGTCCCATTTGGGGCAGGTTTGGGTATATGCTTCTCACAAACCAGAGCTTCTCACAACAAGCATAATGGTTTTCGGTAGGGAACGTCCCACCTTTGGGGACGAAACCATATCCATTGCCTCTTATTGCTTTGAAGTTTTTTCTCGTGTCAACATAGAACAACAGGAGTGTTGTGTGAATTTTTGTGATTTTTTGGGGTTCGTTTGGACATTCTTATGCATTAAGTGAGTTTTCAATGCATTTATGTGCATAATTCAAATTTGAACTAAATGCGCTTGCTCCAGTGCATATAAATTCGTTGGAAAATCAAATATTTTTCATTGGGTGCATGCTTAGGTCCCATGCAAGAAAAGGGAATGAATTTCAAACACCATGGCACCGCTGATTGCCGGCAAAATAGTGAGATGCCTGGTTTTTAAATTCTAGTAAATCCAAAAGTCATCTGAAATTCATGTAACTTGGCATGGTATCATGGAGCGGCATCAACATGTCGTGGTACAAATTTTGTCCCATTTTGGGTAAGTTTGGGTATATGCTTCTCACAAACCGGAGATTCCCACAACAAGCATGATGGTTTTCGGTAGGGAACGTCCCACCTTTGGGGACGAAACGATATCCGTTGCCTCTTATTGCTTTCAAATTGTTTTCTCGTGTCAACGTTGAACAACAGGAGTGTTGTGTGATTTTTTGGGGTTCGTATGGACATTTTTATGCATTAACTGAGTTTTTAATGCATTTATGTGCATAATTCAAATTTGAACTACATGTGCATGCTCCAGTGCATATAAATTCGTCGAAAAATCAAATCTTTGCCCTTGGGTGCATGCTTAGGGACCATGCAAGAAATGGGAATGAATTTCAAACACCATGGCACCGTTGATTGCCGGCAAAACAGTGAGATGCCTGGTTTTTAAATTCTAGTAAATCTAAAACTCGTCTGAAATTCATGAAACTTGGCACGCTATCATGGAGCGGCATCAACATGCCGTGGTACCAATTTTGTCCCATTTGGGGGCAGGTTTGGGTATATGCTTCTCACAAATCGGAGCTTCTCACAACAAGCATGATGGTTTTCGGTAGGGAACGTCCCACCTTTGTGGACGAAAACATATCCATTGCCTCTTATTGCTTTCAAGTTTTTTTCTCGTGTCAACATAGAACAACAGTAGTGTTGTGTGAATTTTTGTGATTTTTTGGGGTCCGTTTTGACATTTTTATGCATTAAGTGAGTTTTCAATGCATTTATGTGCATAATTAAAATTTGAACTACATGCGCATGCTCCATTGAATATAAATTCGTTAAAGAATCAAATCTTTGTCCTTGGGTGCATGCTTAGGTCCCATGCAAGAAACGGGAATGAATTTCAAATACCATGGCACCGTTGATTGCCGGCAAAACAGTGAGATGCCTGGTTTTTAAATTCTAGTAAATCCAAAAGTCGTCTGAAATTCATGAAACTTGGTATGCTATCATGGAGCGGCATCAACATGCCGTTGTACAAATTTTGTCCCATTTGGGGCAGGTTTGGGTATATGCTTCTCACAAACCAGAGCTTCTCACAACAAGCATGATGGTTTTCGGTAGGGAACGTCCCACCTTTGGGGACGAAACCATATCCATTGTCTCTTATTGCTTTCAAGTGTTTTCTCGTGTCAACATAAAACAACAGGAGTGTTGTGTGAATTTTTGTGATTTTTTGGGGTTCGTTTGGACATTCTTATTCATTAAGTGAGTTTTCAATGCATTTATGTGCATAATTCAAATTTGAACTACATCCGCATGCTCCAGTGCATATAAATTCGTTGAAAAATCAAATCTTTGTCCTTGGGTGCATGCTTAGGTCCCATTCAAGAAATGGGAATGAATTTCAAACACCATGGCACCGTTGATTGCCGGCAAAATAGTGAGATGCCTGATTTTTAAATTCTAGTAAATCAAAAAGTCATCTGAAATTCATGAAACTTGGCATGCTATCATGGAGCGGCATCAACATGTCGTGGTACAAATTTTGTCCCATTTGGGGAAGGTTTGAGTATATGCTTCTCACAAATCGGAGATTCCCACAACAAGCATGATGGTTTTCGGTAGGGAACGTCCCACCTTTGGGGACGAAACCATATCCATTGCCTCTTATTGCTTTCAAGCTTTTTCTCGTGTCAACATAGAACAACAGGAGTGTTGTCTGAGTTTTTGTGATTTTTGGGGTTCGTTTGGACATTCTTATGCATTAAGTGAGTTTTCAATGCATTTATGTGCATAATTCAAATTTGAACTACATGCGCATGCTCCAGTGCATATAAATTCGTTGAAAAATCAAATCTTTGTCCTTGGGTGCATGCTTAGGTCCCATTCAAGAAATAGGAATGAATTTCAAACACCATGGCACTGTTGATTGCCGGCAAAATAGTGAGATGCCTGGTTTTTAAATTCTAGTAAATCCAAAAGTCATCTGAAATTCATGAAACTTGGCATGCTATCATGGAGCGGCATCAACATGTCGTGGTACAAATTTTGTCCCATTTGGGGTAGGTTTGGGTATATGCTTCTCACAAACCGGAGATTCCCACAACAAGCATGATGGTTTTCGGTAGGGAACGTCCCACCTTTGGGGACGAAACGATATCCACTTCCTCTTATTCCTTTCAGATTGTTTTCTCGTGTCAGCGTAGAACAACAGGAGTGCTGTGTGATTTTTTGGGGTTTGTTTGGACATTTTTATGCATTAAGTGAGTTTTCAATGCATTTATGTGCATAATTCAAATTTGAACTACATGCGCATGCTCCAATGCATATAAATTCGTTAAAAAATCAAATCTTTGTCCTTGGGTGCATGCTTAGGTCCCATGCAAGAAATGGGAATGAATTTCAAACACCATGGCACCGTTGATTGCCGGCAAAACAGTGAGATGCCTGGTTTTTAAATTCTAGTAAATCCAAAAGTCGTCTAAAATTCATGAAACTTGGCATGCTATCATGGAGCGACATCAACATGCCGTGGTACAAATTTTGTCAAATTTGGGGCAGGTTTGGGTATATGCTTCTCACAAACCAGAGCTTCTCACAACAAGCATGATGGTTTTCGGTAGGGTACGTCCCACCTTTGGGGACGAAACCATATCCATTGCCTCTTATTGCTTTGAAGTTTTTTCTCGTGTCAACATAGAACAACAGGAGTGTTGTGTGAATTTTTGTGATTTTTTGGGGTTCGTTTGGACATTCTTATGCATTAAGTGAGTTTTTAATGCATTTATGTGCATAATTCAAATTTGAACTAAATGCGCTTGTTCCAGTGCATATAAATTCGTAGAAAAATCAAATCTTTGTCCTTGGGTGCATGCTTAGGTCCCATGCAAGAAATGGGAATGAATTTCAAACACCATGGCACCGTTGATTGCCGGCAAAATAGTGAGATGCCTGGTTTTTAAATTCTAGTAAATCCAAAAGTCGTATGAAATTCATGAAACTTGGCATGCTATCATGGAGCGGCATCAACATGTCGTGGTACAAATTTTCTCCCATTTGGGGTAGGTTTGTGTATATGCTTCTCACAAACCGGAGATTCCCACAACAAGCATGATGGTTTTCGTAGGGAACGTCCCACCTTTGGGACGAAACGATATCCATTGCCTCTTATTTCTTTCAAATTGTTTTCTCGTGTCAACGTAGAACAACAGGAGTGTTGTGTGATTTTTTGGGGTTCGTTTGGACATTTTTATGCATTAACTAAGTTTTTAATGCATTTATGTGCATAATTCAAATTTGAACTACATGTGCATGCTCCAGTGCATATAAATTCGTCAAAAAAATCAAATCTTTGTCCTTGGGTGCATGCTTAGGTCCAATGCAAGAAATGGGAATGAATTTCAAACACCATGGCACAGTTGATTGCCGGCAAAATAGTGAGATGCCTGGTTTTTAAATTCTAGTAAATCCAAAACTCGTCTGAAATTCATGAAACTTGGCACGCTATCATGGAGCGGCATCAACATGCCGTGGTACAAATTTTGTCCCATTTTGGGCAGGTTTGGGTATATGCTTCTCACAAACTGGAGCTTCTCACAACAAGCATGATGGTTTTCGGTAGGGAACGTCCCACCTTTGGGGACGAAAACATATCCATTGCCTCTTATTGCTTTCAAGTTTTTTTCTCGTGTCAACATAGAACAACAGGAGTGTTGTGTGAATTTTTGTGATTTTTTGGGGTCTGTTTTGACATTTTTATGCATTAAGTGAGTTTTCAATGCATTTATGTGCATAATTCAAATTTGAACTACATGCGCATGCTCGAGTGCATATAAATTCGTTAAAAAATCAAATCTTGGTCCTTGGGTGCATGCTTAGGTCTCATGCAAGAAATGGGAATGAATTTCAAACACCGTGGCACCTTTGATTGCCGGCAAAACAATGAGATGCCTGGTTTTTAAATTCTAGTAAATCCAAAAGTCGTCTGAAATTCATGAAACTTGGTATGCTATCATGGAGCGGCATCAACATGCCGTGGTACAAATTTTGTCCCATTTGGGGCAGGTTTGGGTATATGTTTCTCACAAACCGGAGCTTCTCACAACAAGCATGATGGTTTTCGGTAGGGAACGTCCCACCTTTGGGGATGAAACGATATCCATTGCCTCTTATTGCTTTCAAGTTTTTTTCTCGTGTCAACATAGAACAACAGGAGTGTTTTGTGAATTTTTGAGATTTTTCGGGGTTTGTTTGGACATTTTTATGCATTAACTGAGTTTTCAATGCATTTATGTGCATAATTCAAATTTGAACTACATGCGCATGCTCTAGTGCATATAAATTGGTTGAAAAATCAAATATGTGTCCTTGGGTGCATGTTTAGGTCCCATGAAAGAAATAGGAATGAATTTCAAACACCAGGGCACCGTTGATTGCGGGCAAAACATTGAGATGCCTGGTTTTTAAATTCTAGTAAATGCAAAACTCGTCTGAAATTCATGAAACTTGGCATGCTATCATGGAAGGGCACCCGGCATGCTATGGTATTTTTCGTGTCCATTTTGAGAGAAGGCGCACTCGAATAATGGCAACCAACAAAGGCATTTTGAAAAAACAATAGTTGCCACTTTAATATGTCAATCGTTTGTATAATTCAAACCGTGTGCGTTCGGTTAACCATTCACGTGACGCCATGTGTCTTGGTTTTAATGGCTATAGGAGGTGCCGTGTGGACAGCTGCTTGACTGAACGGGAGGCGTGCGACCGCAGTCCGGTGCGCAGGCTCACCGGGAAGCGTACAAGCTGTTCAACGCAGGATCTGTGCATCTCTTCAACACAAACGGTTTAGATTACGGTATGCAAATTATAGCCAGACTTCGGTGCTAAGCCAAGAGACACTGCGATTTGTCAAAATATGCAGCTAAAAATCAATATCACCATATATTTTTTGCAACTAAAATTTAGTAATTAATCATATATTTCATTCATACTAGAGATTAAGCAGTCGTTCTCACCGGGAAGCGAGACAGCCTTGGACCGCCGCCCGCCTTGCTCCCACTAGTTTATATTAATGGCGCCGCCGAGCGGCTGCACCCCCTATCCTCGCCACACACACAATTCCTCTCTCTCCGCCCGCATCCTCGACGCCGCTCTGAGTCCTCAAAGCCGTCAGTGTATGAGGATGCTACCGAAGCACCCCATCGGAGGGAGTGGCTACGCCGGGGCTGCTGAAGCACCGGAGCACAACGTGAATATGGAGACAAAGGTTCCCATCCCCGCCGACTAGGTGGAGAACGAGGCTGCCAACAAGCGGAGGCAGGTCGAGAAAGAACCGCAAGCGACTCCAGCAAGCCTAGACTTCATCATCAACAACCTCCCCGATGATATGTTGATAGTCATCATATCCCTCCTCCCAATCAGAAATCGGGCGAGGACAGCCGCCATTTCCCGGCGGTGGCGCACCCTATGGCTCCGCACCCCTGTCGACTGATAACCCACAAGTATAGGGGATCGCAACAGTTTTCGAGGGTAGAGTATTCAACCCAAATTTGTTGATTCGACACAAGGGGAGCCAAAGAATATTCTCAAGTATTAGCAGCTGAGTTGTCAATTCAACCACACCTGGAAACTTAGTATCTGCAGCAAAGTGTTTAGTAGCAAAGTAATATGATAGTGATGGTAACAGTAACAAAGTAAAGACAGCAAAAGTATTGTTTTTGGTATTTTTGTAATGATTGTAACAGTAGCAACGGAAAAGTAAATAAACGTAAACTAGTATATGGAAAGCTCATAGGCACCGGGTTAGTGATGGATAATTATGTCGGATGCGGTTCGTCATGTAACAGTCATACCATAGGGTGACACAGAACTAGCTCCAATTCATTAATATAATGTAGGCATGTATTCCGTATATAGTCATACGTGCTTATGGAAAAGAACTTGCATGACATCTTTTGTCCTACCCTCCCGCGGCAGCGGGGTCCTATTGGAAACTAAGGGATATTAAGGCCTCCTTTTAATAGAGAACCGGAACAAAGCATTAGCACATAGTGAATACATGAACTCCTCAAACTATGGTCATCACCGGAGTGGTCCCGATTATTGTCACTTGGGTTGCGGATCATAACACATAGTAGGTAACTATAGACTTGCAAGATAGGATCAAGAACACACATATATTCATGAAAACATAATAGGTTCAGATCTGAAATCATGGCTCTCGGGCCCTAGTGACAAGCATTAAGCATAGCAAAGTCATATCAACATCAATCTCAGAACATAGTGGATACTAGGGATCAAACCCTAACAAAACTAACTCGATTACATGATAAATCTCATCCAACCCATCACCGTCCAGCAAGCCTATGATGGAATTACTCACGCACGGCGGTGAACATCATGAAATTGGTGATGGAGGATGGTTGATGATGACGACGGCGACGAATCCCCCTCTCCGGAGCCCCGGACGGACTCCAGATCAGCCCTCCCGAGAGAGATTAGGGCTTGGCGGCGGCTCCGTTTCGTAAAACGCGATGAAAATTTCTCTCTGATTTTTTTTCTCCCCGAAAGCCAATATATGGAGTTGGAGTTGGCGTCGGAGGGCCACCAGGGGGCCCACGAGGTAGGGGGCGCGCCCCCCACCCTCGTGAGCAGGGTGTGGGCCCCATGGTCTTCATCTTTGGCGAGGATTTTTTATTATTTTTTCTAAGGTGTTCCGTGGAGTTTCAGGTCATTTCGAGAACTTTTGTTTTCTGCACATAAAACAACATCACGGCAATTTTGCTGAAAACAGCGTCAGTCCGGGTTAGTTCCATTCAAATCATACAAGTTAGAGTCACAAGGGCAAAAGTGTTTGGAAAAGTAGATATGACGGAGACGTATCATCGACCTCCTCCACGCCCACAAGCTCTGCCATGGCTATCGCCAAAGCTTGGATGCGTTCTCCCAGATCCTCGGCAGTCACCATGGCCTAATCAAAGGCCTTATCGCGGGCAAGTTCTGTTCCAATGGCACGGAGCGAGCCAAGCTTGACGAGTGGTTCCGATCCCGCGCCATAGATCAGCTCAAGAAGCTAAGTTATAATGGTGGGCATATGAGCTTGCTGCCAACGTCCGCGCTCCGCTTCGCGCCCACGCTGCGCCTCGCCAAGTTCATGAACTGCCATCCCCCTTAATGACGCGCCCGCTCTTTTTCTACCACGACTGAAGCACCTCGAGCTCGTCGCCGTCCGCATCCCAAAGGATGACATGGAGCGACTACTCCGCGACTATACTGCACTCGAGTTCCTTCGTCTCCAGGCGATGACTTGGTCGAGTACCTTGAACATCACCTCCAGGACTCTCCGCACTATTTATGTGTGTTGCTGGTGCTGCAACGAGAGATCACAAAAGGTGGACCACAATATGGTCATCCAGGACACACCTTCACTTGAGAGATAACTTGTAGTTGATCAACAAGGTCCAACAAGAATCAATGTCATTTCTGCGCCAAAATTGAAAGTGGTGGGCTACTCGTCTGTCAAATACTACAACTTTCAGGTACAACAGTCGCCTTATACACCTTTCCTTCTTGATATCAATGTTATAACTAGTTTTGAATATGTATGTTCGTCTATCATCCAGCGAAGCTTCACCCAGACTCTGGGCATAGTGAAGGTCTTGGCACTAGAATCTGTCGTCCCCAACCTAGACCAAGTTTTCAGTTGCCTGAGATGCTTTCCGTGCCTGAAGAAGTTGTATATCGAGGTGATGTTCCTTTCCTGTTAAATGTTAACCATAAGGGAGTTCATTTTTTTGCACCTTTTCCCAAGTTTACAATGACTAAGTACTACGATTTCTGAAGGAATTTTGGAGGATTTTAGGACATACACCCACACCCCATATTGGTTGCTTCATTCATATGGTTACAATCGTCCATAAGAATTTCTCCTTTGGATTCATCTGTACTAGTTTTCTTAGGGAATTTTTCATCCAATCGAACCTCTTGTGAAGAAGGCTACATGTTTCTAGATTTTAATCAAATTAATGCCCATGTTAATCATGACAGATCAAAGATGGCACGTTGGTGCATTTTACAAATCTTGCAAACCAAATGGGCATGTAGCACTGTTCAAAACTGCATGTAGGCCCTAACACGTTCTCTTCTTTTGCAGTGCATATTAGGCCCGGTGGAAGATGTTGATAACGACAATCACATCGAATGCCTGGATCTGCATCTCTCAAATATTACTTTGAACTCCTACCGAGGGACCCCACCGGAGATTACACTCGCCATGTTCTTTCTTGCCAGAGCAAAGGTGCTGAGGGTATTGAGGTTGAACACGCATTTAATTAGGAAAGATCAATGGTATGATTATCAGAGGCGGCTGGTACTGCGGATTGGAAGTGCCTCCAAAAATGCCAAACTTCGTATTGGAAGAGCATATGGCAAAGCAATTGGAAGTTATTGTGTCAAACCCATACATGACTTGTCAGCGGCTGATCCCTTTTTAGAAATGACACAGCTTGCAATGTTTGAATTTGGGCGTTGTAATCTTTGAACTTAAACCTTGCAATATTTATGGTATTTGTTATATTGAACCATTTCTGTTCTCTTGTCTCAACGCAAACAGTTCATCCGGGTGAACCGCATGTTATACATCGCACACACCTTGATCTGGCTGACCGTTTCTTTTGTGTTGCCTAATCACAAACAATTCATCGGAGTGAACTGTATGTTGTACATCGCACACACCTTGATCTGGCTGACCGTTTCTTTATTGTTTCCTAATCACAAAAGGTTCATCCGAGTGAACCGTATGTTGTGCATCGCACATGCCTTCATCTGGCTGCCCATTTCTTTTGTTCCGCCTCATCGCAAATGGTTCATTGGACTGAACCGTATGCCCTGGATCGCACACGCAACTAAAATCTGAACCGTGTTTGATGCATCCTCCATTGCAAATGTTTTGCACCTTTTTTGATGGTTTTTTACATCCCCGTTTGTGATTAATGCATCGCACACAGTTTCGTGAAAGGGTCTCTGATCGTAGTGTCGCGTTAGCAGCATCCTGCAGTAGTGTTAGGCGACTCAGATTTGGTGGCTCAGCAAGTTTCAGGAATTTGGGATTCCAAGGATCCACTCATGGCGGCTTATCGCCGAGAGGTTGATGCATCGCTGGTCATTTTAAGGGCTATCAAGTAGAACATGTTGATCGTAGGAAAAATGAGGCAGCTGATGCTTTAAGTCGGCTGGGGTCCCAGCGTAAGCCAGTACCACCTAATGTTTTCCTTGATATTCTGCATAACCCTTCAGTTAAATTGCCTACGGAGGAAGATCTTGTTGTTCCTGACCCGGAGGCACAGTTAGTGGCGGCTCTTCATGCTATTCCTGATTGGACAGTTCCATATTTGGCTTATATGACCCGGGGTGAGTTACCTGAAGATGAAACTTTGGCCAGACAGATAGCCTGGTGGTCTAAGTCAATGACTATTGTCAATGGAGAGTTGCACCGATGCAGTGTCACAGGGGTGTTTTAGCGTTGTGTTTCTCCTGTGGAGAGCCGTGAGATTCTACGAGAGATTCATGAAGGAGACTGTGGCCATCATGTCGGCTCTAAATCTCTCGTGGCTAAGGCTTTTCGTCATGGGTTTTATTGGCTGATGGCTCATGCTGATGCAAAGGATTTGGTTAGTAAGTGTGATGGTTGTCAGAAATTTTGAAGACGAGCTCATGTGCCAGCTCAAGAATTGAGGATGATTCCAATTACTTGGCCGTTTGCAGTCTGGGGGCTGGATATGGTTGGACCTTTTAAAAGATCCAAGGAAAAAAAGACTCACCTCTTGGTGGCGGTTGACAAGTTTACAAAGTGGGTCGAGGCAGAGCCGGTCAGCAAGTGTGACGCGGCAACGGCTATTCAATTCATCAAAAAGGTAATTTTCCGTTTTGGCTACCCTCGCAGCATTATAACTGATAATGGAACTAATTTGTCCAAGGTTGCTATGAAAGAATTCTGTCAACTAGAGCATATTCGCCTTGATGTATCATCAGTGGCTCACCCCCAGTCCAATGGTCAAGCTGAAAGAGCCAATCAAGAAATCTTGAGGGGCATAAAACCCCGGCTTATTGTCCCTTTGCAGAGGACGCTGGGTTGTTGGGTTGAGGAGGTGCCTTCAGTACTTTGGAGTATCAATACTACCCCCAACAGATCTATGGGTTATACACCTTTCTTCATGGTTTACAGAGCAGAGGCGGTTCTCCCTAGTGACATCTGTCACGACTCGCCCCGTGTGGCGGCTTATGTTGAAGCTGATAATGAAAAAGCACGTTAGGATGCTCATGACCTTTTGGATGAGGAGCGTGGCCTTGCAGCGGCTCGTTCGGCGATTTACTAGCAAGATATGCGCCGTTATCATAGCCGCCATGTTAAAACCCAGACCTTTCAAGAAGGTGACTTGGTGCTCCGGCTCATCCAGTATCAAACAGACATGCACAAGTTGTCCCCACCTTGGGAAGGGCCCTTTGTGGTCAGCAAAAATCTGAACAACGGCTCATACTACCTGATTGATATTCGAGAGCACAAGGACTCACACAAGTCTGAGGAGGAGACCCGCCGGCCTTGGAACATTGCTCATCTTCGGCCTTATTACACCTGAGCCACCGGCTCTTGTGTTGTACATATTTTTCCATGTATATATTATGATCAAGTATAATAAAGCCGGCATCCTTGATAATTCAGGGCCTCTGTCGTTTCATTTCTGAGTATTTGAGTCTTTATTGTCAAATCATAAGATCAATTGGGGGCTTCCTGCTCATTGAGCATAGCTATGACTACCCTCTTGATCCAGCTTGCACGCCTTGTCACAAATAACACGGGGGCTTCCTGCTCATTGAGCATAGTTATGACTAACCTTTGATCTGTCTTATACGCCTGGTTGCAAATGACTTGGGGGTTTTCTGCCCAAGATAAAAGGTTACCAAAGAGAACTTGTTACAATGTACAGTTCAAATATAGATAACCTGCTTTGATGGCTTGTTAAAGGTCACTTGGGGGATTCCTGTTCAATGAACATAGTTGTATTTACCCTTTTGATCGGCTTGGATGCCAGGTGTATTCACCAAAAATCCGGGTTATCCTGCCTTTGTATGTCTGCCACTCTGCCCAGGTAATCCTGGAATGACTCGTTGAACTCTTGAGAGTCAATCTTATAAAGACCCTGAACTTGTCAAAGTTAAAATGGTGATTGATCATGTGAGGCCCGGCTTACAGGTTTGAATAAAGGATTAGCTCAGTGGCTGTGCGACCCTTGAATAACATTTGATATTGAGGTTTGGCAGCCTATGAAAGCCTTGTTTTTCTGGTTTGTTATTTTATTTGAACATTTTTTGGGTTCATCTTTTGTACCATATTGACATATGGTTTAAAACGATTCAGGCCATGTAGCCTTAATCTCTATGGCTCATATTTGAGCATATCTTAGGTTTTTGATAACCTGGCCTGGCTTTGGACGATAAGTTGCTAGTGTGCTTTGATTATGCGCTTGGAGTTCTGCGCTCTAAGTCTTTGGGATGTTACCCTTGCTGCCTATGGCGTTGTAAGCCGGCAGTATTGCATAGGTATGTTATTTACTTGTTATATGAAAATGCGAGGTTTTGATAACCCGCCCTGGTTATGGACTATACAATCACCAGCAATTTTATATGGGACATTATGAACCACCCTGGGGTAAACCGCCAGGGCACATGTTATCTGCTTGTGTGCAGGGAATATGATACATATGGTTTGTGTGATTGAATTATGAGCATAAGCAGCAGATCTTCAACATCAGGTCAGCGATTCAAAGTGTTGTGCAAATAAACATGCACGATGGCATGGCAGATCATTGTTTTTAATGAGCCTATTACAAGGCATCATGTGGCCCAAAAGAATAAGTGTTTTTGATACACACAGCATCCAATGTTGTGAATGATAAACCGGCCCTAGGATCAGTTGTCTTGGCCTTGGCGTGTTGAAGATTCTGGGTCATCTTGCACCAGTTCTTCTTCTTCTTCTTCACCCGTTGGCTGGAAGTCAAATGTGGCCCAATTGATCCCAGTCAAAGCTTTGAAAACAGCTTCATCGTCTATAAGATTTGACGGGTCAATGTCAGGAGCGAAGGTGTGCTTACGTGTTGGCAGGATAAGGTTGAGGGAGTCCTGGATTAGGGGGTCCCCGGGCGTCCGGGCTATGTGACACGGGCCGGACTGGTGGGCCATGAAGATACAAGATAGAAGGCCCTCTCCCGTGTCCGGATGGGACTCTCCTTTGTGTGGATGGCAAATTTGGTGTTCGGATGTATAGTTTCCTTTCTTTGTAAACCGACTCTGTACAACCCTAGGCCTCTCCAATGTCTATATAAACAAAGGGTTTAGTCTGTAGAGGCTAAGACAAATCATACAGGCTAGACATCTAGGGTTTAGCCATTACGATCTTGAGGTAGATCAACTCTTGTAACCCCTATACTCATCAAAGTCAATCAAGCAGGAAGTAAGGTATTACCTCCATTAAGAAGGCCCGAACCTGGGTAAACATCGTGTCCCCTGCCTCCTGTTACCTTCGATCCTCAGACGCATAGTTCGGGACCCCCTACCAGAGATCGGCCGGTTTTGACACCGACATTGGTGCTTTCATTGAGAGTTCCACTGTGCCGTCGACAGAAGGTTTGATGGCTCGATCGATCATCTACAACAATGCCATTTCAGGAGAGACTTTCCTCCCCAGCCAAATTTTCGTATTCGGCAGCTTCGCACTGCGCGCCAACTCGATGGGCCACCTTGAGCAGATCAACAGCTACGCCCCTGGTCATCAGATCAGTTTTGGAAATCTGAACTATGTCGCTGATATCCGAGGAGACTTGATCTTCGAAGGATTCATGCCTAACCAACGCTCCGCCCTAGATCCAGAAAGCGCACTACCAGTCCGAAGATGGGAGTTTAGAGCCCGCCGGACTATCTACAATTATGGAGCTCACTATTGGAGATCCGGAGGGGACTGCGTCATTGGTGAACCCGGAGTCGAACCGAGCTCCCCTTCTCACTAAAAAGCCGGACTCGCCCCCGGACTCCAGCTCCGAACTCTCGAGGTCCACGTCAACTGAGCATAGCCAGGAGGCCCCTGCCTCACCCAGCTCCATGGACTCTCGCTCCCCCATCCAAACCTCGCTTTTGAACGAGGCTCTGGACCTAATGCGATCCCTCGCCATTACGAAGGAATCGCCTCCGAACTTCGCTCAGCCCAGACTAGGGGTTGAAAGCGGGGAATTTTACGTCCCACCCACCACCCGCTTCATAGCCACTACCGAATATTTAACCGACATGCTGGACTACGCCGCCGAAGACATCGACGGCATGGACGACGATGCCGGAGACGAACAAGGCCAAGACCCGCCGTTTACCGGATGTTGGACGGCCACCTCCACATATGACGTGTATATGGTGGACACACCCAAAGAGGATGAAGGCGACGGCAGGAAGGATCCGATTGAGGACAAGCCTGCTGAGGCACCTCCAAAGTGTCGACGTCAGCAGCGCTGCTCAAAATCGCGTCACGGAAAAGAAAGCAATACCGGCACCAGAGATAATGACACTCCGGAGAACGCCGAAGACCCCGAAGCCCCCGTCGAACCAACATCCGAACATGATGATTGGGAGGAGGGGCAGGTTAACCCCGACGATCTGGTGAGGAATGAGGACTCGGAGGATAGTAATTATCTACCGATCTCCAAGGATGACGTGAGCCTCGGCAATGAAGATTTCATTGTGCCAGAGAAACCCCTCGAGCAGGAGCGCTTTAAGCGCCAGCTAATCGCTACTGCGAGAAGCCTAAAAAAGAAGCAGCAAAAGATCCAAGCCGAACAGGATACGCTCAATGAAAGATGGACTAAAGTCCTGGTAGCCGAAGAATACAGCCTCGAACGCCCAACAAATAGCTAGCCGAAGCTCTCGAGCCAATACCGCCAAAGTATAAAGCTGCTGACGAACCTGACCGACCACCACGTGGGCGGGACAGAGCAGCTACTCACGCCGAACAACAGCCCGCACCTCCCCGCCGTAGAGGCAAGGAGGTAGCATCTACGAGCTACACCTACAACCTGCGTAAGGACCTGGACAATAGAGCCGGTCAGACCAGATCAATCTATGGATCAAGGGGAAGTGCTCCAACGCGAGAGGACGATCACCAGGCCTGGCATGACAACCACAATCTCACCCGGGCCGAAAAACCGCATACGGACTTCATCCGAACAGCATCGTGACATCACCCGATACAAAGGCGCCACACACCCCTTATGCTTCACTGATGAGGTAATGGAGCACTATTTCCCAGAAGGGTTTAAACCCATGAACATTGGATCGTACAATGGAACGACAGATCCCGCAGTATAGATTGAATTTTCTTCTCCATATCCACATGGCTCGCGGTGATGATCTCCATGCCATCAAGTACCTCCTGCTAAAATTAAAGGGACCAACTCGGCACTGGCTAAACAGCCTCCCGGAAAACTCCATTGGTAGCTGGGAAGATTTGGAAGATGCCTTTAGAGACAACTTCCAAGGTACCTATGTTCGGCCCCCAGATGCCGATGACCTAAGTCACATAGTCTAGCAACCCGGAGAGTCAGCCCGGAAACTTTGGACCAGGTTTTTAATTAAAAAGAACCAAATTGTTGATTGTCCGGACGCCGAAGCCCTTGCGGCCTTTAAACACAGCGTCCGTGACGAATGGCTCACCCGACACCTCGGCCAAGAAAAACCGAAGTCCATGACAGCCCTCACCGCACTTATGACCCACTTTTGCATGGGAGAAGATAGTTGGCTAGCTCGTAGAAGCAACGGCACCAGCGACCCTGGCACCTCCGAAGTCAGAGACGGCAATGGCAAACCACGACACAACAAGCATAAGCATCGAAGCAACAATGAAAATACTGAAGATACGACGGTCAACGCCGGATTCAGTGGCTCTAAACCCGGTCAGCGGAAGAGGCCATTCAAAGGAAACAAAGATGGTCCATCCAGTCTGGACCTAATACTAGATCAGCCTTGCCAGATCCATGGCACCCCTGACAAGCACTACTGGAATCAGGATCTTTGCCGTCAGCCAGCTCTTTGTCGTCTGCTAGCTGACGACAAAGAAGGTCTTTGCCATCAGCTTACAGAAAGCTGACGGCAAAAAAAAGCGGACGACAAAGGAAGTGTTTGCCATCGGCCTGCTCAGCTAGCTGACGGCATAGAATTTTTGCGGTCTGCTAGCGGACGGCAAAGAGGATAGGTGGCCCACTAACGAGAATAATCTAACGTGTCTAACGGCCGCCCCCGCCCCGGCAGACGGCAAAGAATAAACGCAGCCATGGACACGGATCGATGACTTGGCACACACCCACCCACGACCCACACAGCCCCGGGCCCCACCCACGATGCACACACACCCACGCCCAACCCACGCACACACACCCACGTTGGATCCCATCTCTCTCGTCTTCCTTGATCCCCTTTCTCCACCCCACGCTGCCGCCAGATTCCGGCGTTCCCCGCGGTTCCCCACCACCTAGCTCTCCTCCCCGAGGTCACCTCTCCCCGCTCACCATCTCCACTGACCAGTTTCTCTCCTCACCCAGGAGAGCCACGCCCAGGCACTGGTGGTGGTGCGCCGAGAGGAGGCCCTAGCGGCGTCGAGCTGCTGTTGCTGCGGGCGCAGCGACGTCGGCGTGGTCAGGATTGTCGCAGCCCTTCAAGATTCTCAATGGCTGCGTCCCGGCACTGATGGCGGAGTCGACGGCGAGCATCGGCGGGTACATGGCGCTGGGTACGGGAGGGTGGCTGGCGTGCAGCTCTACATCAACCACCTCAAGCCCGCCACGGCGATCGCGATCGAGGCCAAGGCGAACCCCATCCGTACCTCGACCCCGACGCTGCATTGGACAAGGTATGTGTATGCCCACCACCGCGGCGTGTCCCCGAGTGACTCCGTGAGGTTCTGATTGGTTCGATTGTCCGGGTTTTGGTGTGCAAGACCAGCTGCCGGACGCGGTGCATTGATCCGGCAGTGGTGGGGCTCTCTGCGCCTGCTGCTGGGCGCCGTCCCCTCGTCGGCGCCTTACGGATCGCCTGTCGGTCCCTCCTCCTCCATCCTCAAATCCCCAACCTTCTTCTTTCCCTTCGATATAGGCATAGATTCGTGTTCATTGTTAATCAATTCGTAAGCTCATCTCACACTGAATTTGGGACCTCTTTCCCATCGTGTAGTATAGTACTAGCAAGTCAGTCACACATGAATTAGTAGATGAGTCTAGCGATTCTGTTAACTGAATTATTTTAGAAACCCGCTTTGTTTTGCCTTCATTGATCACCGCGACAGGTCAGAGGAGGTGAAGTGAGTGTTAGATTCGCTGCAAATTGGAGGTTCGTTAGCCTCGTCTCTGAGCACTCGTCACCAGCTCAGCAACAAGCATCGCAGTGGTTATGCGCTTTCTCTGGTATTAGATGTGACATGAGCTGTTTAATCAGCTCTTTGTTTGGCGTGGCCGTCAGCAAACCAGCAAACCAACGCAATTGCCGCATATATGTAGTGGGATATGAACTGCTCTTAGTTTCTCTGTGCTCATTATTAGTTCAATAAATTGGCAAATGGCTGCTGATGTAGGATTGACTGGCTTTGTTCATCTTGCTAGAGTTACTTGGAAATATTGACATTCTCAAACCAAATATGAGGTGCCCTTTATTCAGTCCATGGGAGTATATGTAAGTTGACTGCTTCAAACCCAATCCGTGCTTGCTGTTTAGTGAATAAATATGCTGGTAGAAAATTGCAAACTTCGTAATATGAATAAGTTGTGATGAAGATTAAAATTGTATCATCCACAAAAAAGAAGATTAACATTTTATTACATACACTAATCTATCTAGCACCAATGTCACGCAGTCAATTTCCTTTATCCTTAGCATTTTTATGACATACCTTCTTCTATTTAGAATCTTTGGTTGCAATCAGTTCTTTTTTCCGCAAAAAATGAAATCAGTTTCTTTTACTTTTAGCATATGTACTTAACAACTGAGGTGCCAGTGAAAAAGTAAATTTATTTTTATTTAGTATTTGGTGGATCCTCTGTTTTTATAGGTTTCGACATTGCTGCCTCCATATAGCTTTTTGCTGATATACGTTGATGGTTTGATGTGTCGCTCCTAGTCCGAATGTTAGTTTTTTTACTGGACCTTCCTTTTTGACCGGATATTGTTTATATACGTGACTGATTCGTAATCCAGCTGAACTTTCTTTTCATGTACATGATGGAGTTTGCATCCATATATTATTGTACGTGTCCAATGATAGACTTGTACATTTAATTATGGTGCATGTCTTCGAATATACTCCCGTTATGCATGTTTTTTAGACTTATTTTAATATTATTGCTGTTATTACGTGCGTAGTGCCGTGGAGATGAAATAACATGCTCGTGTACTAATTGACTATACGCTAGCCTGGCTTGCCATTGGAAGGTGGCGTATGGACTATGGACTCCTTTTTCTTAAGCTGGCCATGTGATTCCTTTTGCCTATAAGCTGGCTGTGCCGTTGGCCGTGTGGACTCTGTATGCCTTTACGCCGCCATCAAGTTGAGGACAACGAATCACCGCCGCTCATTTATCATAACTTTGTAATTTTGAATCTCCTCCTTTCGCTTTTCTATCGCTTTTAGTAATATTGAATCTCCTCCGCTCGCTTTTCTATCATTTTAATAATATAATATATTTGATTTTGGTAGTACCGTTGAATTTGGTTGCTGCTATTCATTTATTTATGTGAAGGAATTGGATAATATGCTCTTTTTTTGTTTGCAAAATGAAGGACGCTGCATCCAGGTAGTGGGAATAGTTAGTCCTTGCTATCAATAGTAGTAGCATTATTCACCGTGGAGTGTGATGGAATTTGATGATCATCTACTTTTGCCTATCATCTACTTCGATGTTTTCCTAAAGTGACACGTGATCTTCCTTTGTTTTTCTTTAGTCGATAGTATGATAACCGCTTGCTTGGCGAAGTTATGGTTGTGATGTTTCTTAGATAAATAAAGAAACTGAGATTTAGTTTGATTTGGAGTGCCTCTTGTTGTACCACAGTTCCTTCTCTTAGAGTTGTATTTGTACCGCAGGTTTTGGATTGGGAGGGAAAATGCTCTTCTTTCAGGTCTCTGTTGAAGTCAAACCCATCCATGCAAAATCTGTACTTAGTAGAATTAATCTTGATAAATATATATGCCTTGCAGTTTTATCGCATGCCATTCAACTAACTTGCTCTTGTCCATGCAGACGGAGTAGGAGGACGAGCAACAACAAAGAAATCAGTCGATGATGATGGGGTGCGGAGGCAATGGTGATCATGCTTGATGGCATGAAGAAGGCTGATGACCACAACCTGGACCTGTTGGCATTTCGAGTGGCAAACATAGGCGGCGTGGAGACAACAACCTGCACCACCCACCTCCCTTGCCTTTTTAATTTTGGTTGTGGTGGTTGCATCACCGGCTCGGCCGCAAATCAGTATGTAGTGTGCTTGTGGTGTTGGGTCCGGACTGCGGTGTCCATCCAATGAGGTTAGGTGCTGTTGTTGCTAGATCCCATCATGCTCACCTAAGTTTTGTGTTATGTGGAGGCCAACCTTTGTGATCTTATTTGTCGACACTTGTGTGATCTCGCCTTACTTTGTGATACAGTGTCGTATGATATATATGTTTTTATGGATGATCTTGTCTTATTTTCCTGTGGTCTGTGTTGATATTTGTGATATATGCATGCGCTATACATATGAATATGAATTGCTGAACATATTGTAAATCAATGACAGAGATGGCAAAGAAGGAGATTTGCCGTCTGTGCATATGGACACTTTGGACACTTTGCCATCTGCTGGCAGACGGCAAAGAAGCAAAAACTTTGCCATCTGCTGGCAGACGGCAAAGACCTTTGCTTCTTTGCCGTCAGCCGCAGACGACAAAGTCCTGCCGTTAGCCGCCTAACGGACTAACAGCGAAAATTTTGCGTAGCTCTTTACCGGACCTTTCTTTGCCGTTCACGTTTGCCGTCCGTGGTGGATGACAAAGACCTTTGCCGTCCGCCATTCATGCCTTTGCCGTCCACCGTGGCAGACGGCAAAGTAGCTGATTCCTGTAGTGAAGCCTGCCAATCATACCAACAGAAAATGTTGGGTCTTTAAGCAAGCCGGTAAGCTAAACACCGAACACAATGGGAAAGGGCCGCCCAGCGAGGACGACGATGAAGAGCCTCTCCCAACAAACACAGGGGGGCAAAAGAAATCCCCCCCCCCCCCGGGGTGAAAACAGTGAGCATGATCTATGTCACTCACATCCCCAAGCGGGAGCGCAAGCACGCACTAAGGGGCGTTTATGCCATAGAGCCAGTCGCCCCAAAATTCAACCCATGGTCAGCCTGTCCGATCACTTTCGATCGCAGAGACCATCCGACCAATATCTGTCATGGAGGTTCAGCAGCCTTGGTCCTTGATCCAATTATCGACAGATTCCATCTCACGCGAGTCCTTATGGACGGCGGCAGCGATACGTCTCCAACGTATCTATAATTTTTTATTATCCCATGCTATTATATTATCTGTTTTGGATGTTTAATGCGCTTTAATATGCTCTTTTATATTATTTTTGGGACTAACCTATTAACCGGAGGCCAGTGCCAGTTTCTATTTTTTTTGCCTATTTTAGAGTTTTGCAGAAAAGGAATACCAAACGGAGTCCAAACGGAATGAAACCTTCACGATGATCTTTCTTGGACCGAAAGCAAACCAGAAGACTTGGAGTTGAAGTCTGGAACTCCACGAGGAGGCCACGAGGCAGAAGGGTGCGCCCAGGGGGGTAGGCACGCCCCCACCCTCGTGGCCCCTCGTAGCTCCACTGACGTACTTCTTTCGCCTATATATACTCTTATACCCTAGAAACATCAGAGGGAGCCACGAAACCACTTTTCCACCACCGCAACCTTCTGTACCAGTGAGATCCCATCTTGGGGCCTTTTCCGGCGATCTGCCGGAGGGGGATTCGATCACGGAGGGCTTCTACATCAACACCATTGCCTCTCCGATGAAGCGTGAGTAGTTTACCACAAACCTTCGGGTCCATAGTTATTAGCGAGATGGCTTCTTCTCTCTCTCTTTGATTCTCAATACAAAGTTCTCCTCGATGTTCTTGGAGATCTATTCGATGTAATACTCTTTTGCGGTGTGTTTGCCGAGATCCGATGAATTGTGGATTTATGAACAAGTTTATCTATGAATATTATTTGGTTCTTCTCTGAATTCTTATATGCATGATTTGATATCTTTGCAAGTCTCTTCGAATAATCGGTTTAGTTTGGCCTACTAGATTGATCTTTCTTGCAATGGGAGAAGTGCTTAGCTTTTGGGTTCAATCTTGCGTGTCCTTTCCCAAAGGATAGTAGGGGCAGCAAGGCACGATTGTATTGTTGCCATCAAGGATAAAAGATGGGGTTTATATCATATTGCTTGAGTTTATCCTCTACATCATGTCATCTTGCTTAATGCGTTACTCCGTTCTTATGAACTTAATACTCTAGATGCATGCTGGATAGCGGTCGATGTGTGGAGTAATAGTAGTAGATGCAGAATCGTTTTGTTCTACTTGACACAGACGTGATGCCTATATTCATGATCATTGCCTTAGATATCTTCATAACTATGCGCTTTTCTATCAATTGCTCGGCAGTAATTTGTTCACCCACCGTAATACATGCTATCCTGAGAGAAGCCTCTAGTGAAACCTATGGCCCCGGGGTCTCTTTCCTATTATATTGCATCTCTTTTATATACATCGCATCTCGTTTACTATTATGCGATCTTTACTTTCCAATCTATACAACAAAAATACCAAAAATATTTACTTTACTATCTGTATTAGATCTCCCTTTTGCGAGTGACCGTGAAGGGATTGACAACCCCTTTATCGCGTTGGTTGCAAGGTTCTTGATTGTTTGTGCAGGTACTAGGTGACTCGTGCGTTGTCTCCTACTGGATTGATACCTTGGTTCTCAAAACTGAGGGAAATACTTACGCTACTTTGTTGCATCACCCTTTCCTCTTCAAGGGAAAACCAACGCATGCTCAAGAGGTAGCAGGCAGCAGTATTAACCTGCTTTATCAGGACACTATCCGTAAAATGGGTATTGAGCCGTCAAGAATAAAACCCACCAAAACCACCTTTAAAGGAGTGATACCCGGCGTAGAGACCTGTTGCACAGGATCCATAACGCTGGAAGTCGTCTTCGGCTCACCAGATAATTTCCGGAGTGAAGACTTGATCTTCGACATCGTCCCGTTCCGCAGTGACTATCACGCACTGCTCGGACAGACCGCTTTCACCCGTTTCAATGCAGTCCCGAACTACGCTTATCTAAAGCTCAAGATGTCTGGACCACGTGGCGTTATAACAATCAATGGAAATATGGAGCGCTCCCGCCGTACTAAGGAGCATACCGCGGCCCTCGCAACCGAAGTACAGGGTGGCCTCATTAAGCCAAATACTACATCGGCAGTCAAGCCCCCAGACATTGTCAAACGAGTCCGGTCTACCCTGCAGAATGGCAGTCCCTCTCGTCCAGAGCTAGATTAGCAATTCAGCCTCTGTCAATGCCCAAACCTGATAGTGGCATACGTACCGCACGTACATAACTACACACTAAAGATACCATGGGCAAGGACGGAGGCTTACTAAAACATAAGGTCCACAATACGGTTCGACCCTCTCCGGACCCTCATATTTTTATTTTTTATTTTTTCAGGTTCCTTACAACCCACATCACTTTTCGATGGTACCAAGGGCCCTTTTCCAGGCCCCTTATGTATACTCGATCGCCTATCCTCTCAAAAGGATCATACACCAAGGCGAAAAGCGGCGCAGACGTGCAGCAGAGTGTCTAAAGGATCTTCAAGATCACCTTTTCTTTATAAGGACCTACATACAGCTTTCCCTTGTGCTCGGCATGTAAAATAGCCTCGATGCTTATGGCATCTTCTGTAAAAAATACGTTTCGACGTACCAATCAGACTATAATGGAAACAGTTTCGCCCAACCTTGTTCGGTATTGGCTTATTTCTTAATCTGTTTTCCCCCTTTACGTCAGATTGGATATACACCTCGGTACGACTTAAATCGCCAGGGGCTCTATTCAGCCATATATATTTGCGAAAACAAAAAGTCCGAACACTCCTAGAGTAGACTTCAGCGTCCCGAATACTACATTATATGCATCGGCTCCGAATCATGTCTTTGGTCAATAGTTGGGTTGCCCGGCTCCTGTGTTTGCTACCTTATGTTCTGCTAGTTCGGCTAAGATAGTAAAGGGAGAACTACTGCGATTGTGTTTCTGGTTCGTCCGGTCAAGCACCTTAGTAGAGAAAGCCGAAAACTGACTGTCATGATGCGGCGAGAGCTGGTCAGCAATTCGGCGACCTACTAAATCTCTAGCGATTTCTTCCAGATACACGAAGGACCGGCTCTTTCGATCCGCTTAAAGGCATCCAAGTTCGGATAGCCGCATACGCACCAGGGGCTACCGTACAGTCCCATTGTCAAACTCCTATGGCTAAGTGAGGGTGATAAAACCGTATAGTCCGATTGCCTGGTTCGTCGCGCTGCCACCTCCTTTATGGACCAAGACGTTGGGTCAAGTGTGGTCATGTGCTATTCCGAACACCCCCGTAGTATCTACGAGGGGGCTGAAGCCGACGACTGGTAAATTCTTAGGAATTAAAAACGGCTGCACGGGAGGAAAAATACTTTAAGAAAGATGAATAACAAATATTACACAACCTTGGTTTATAATACATGGTCTGGGTAGCACGAATACACTTACTTGAACACAATATCCTTCGAGCATTGACCCTCTACCAAATGGGCACTGTCGGTGTCAAAACCGGCGGATCTCGGGTAGGGGTCCCGAATCGCAAGGCTAGGCGGATGGTAACATGAGACAAGGGACACGATGTTTTACCCAGTTCGGGCCCTCTTGATGGAGGTAAAACCCTCGTCCTACTCGATTGATATTGATATTGTGGATGTTTACAAGAGTAGATCTACCACGAGATCAAGGAGGCTAAACCTAGAAGCTAGCCTATGGAATGATTGTAAGGGTTGTTGTTCGATGGTCCCACGGACTAGAGCCATCCGGTTTATATAGACACCGGAGAGGGCTAGGGTTACATAGAGTCGGTTACAATGGTAGGAGATCTACATATCCGTGATCGCCAAGCTAGCCTTCCACGCCAAGGAAAGTCCCATCCGGACACGGGGAAGTCTTCAATCTTGTATCTTCATAGTCTTGGAGTCCGGCCGATGATGATAGTCCGCCGATGATGGTAGTCCGCCATCCGGACACCCCTAATCCGGGACTCCTCAAGAGTCCCCGAACCAGGCTTCAATGACGATAAGTCCAAAGATGCGTAGTCTTGGCGTTGCAAGGCGGTTCTCCTTCAAGTCCTACGTATCGCGAACAAAGGTCCAGCTTCCTCATCGGTGTTGCGCGTCTTGGCTTCCACGCCCAATAATGGCCTTCTTCCACGCGTCGCGCGAACGTGAAAAGCTAGGGTGTCTTTTATGTTTTACCCCCTAGCTTTGCGAACAATCTGCCTATAAGGGAGGCAAGAATCCAGATCCAAATCACCATCTTCCTCTCGCAAATACTCATCGGAGCGCTTTTGTGACGCCCTCGATTCAATCGTACACTAATCATGCACGCAAATGTGTACGATCAAGATCAAGGACTCACGGGAAGATATCACAACACAACTCTACAAATAAAATAAGTCATACAAGCATCATAATACAAGCCAGGGGGCCTCGAGGGCTCGAATACAAGTGCTCGATCATAGACGAAGTCAGCGGAAGCAACAATATCTGAGTACGTACATAAGTTAAACAAGGTGCCATAAGATGGCTAGCACAAAGCGGGATACAGATCGAAGAGGAGCAGGCCTCCCGCAGGATCCTCCTAGGTCACTCCCGGTCGCCGCCGCCGGCTGCACGTAGTAGTAGGCGCCCGGAGTAGTAGTCGCCATAGGCGGCGGCGCTCGCTCCTGGCTCCATCGTCGATTGCAGCAATCGAGTAGAGATAGGGGAAAAGGGGAACAAGGCAACCGTGAGTACTCATCCAAAGTACTACAAGCAAGGAGCTACACGACATATGCATGGATATATGTGTAAAGGCCATATCAGTGGACTGAACTGCAGAAAGCCAGAATAAGAGGGGGATAGCTAGTCTAACGAAGACTACGCTTCTGGACACCTGCCTTACAACAGGTAGGAGGGACAAACCAAGTCCTCCAAGTAACATCATATAGCAATAATCCTACCCGCAATCCTCGCTCATAACCCCGAGCGAGAGCGACCACCGGTTGTATCCGCACTTGGAAGGGTGTGTTTTATCAAGTATCCGGTTCTAGTTGTCATAAGCTCAAGGTACAACTCAAGTCGCCCTGCATATCAAGATCACGGCTATCCGAATAGATTAACTTCACTGCAGGGTGCACCATCTTACCCAAAGACGCTTGATCCCATTTGGCCGGACACACTTTCCGGGTCATGCCCGCCACAGAAGATCAACACGCCGCAGCCCCACCTAGGCACAACAGAGGCCAACACGCCGGTCTAAACCTAAGCGCCAGGGTCCGGCCCATCGCCTCGAAAGCACACTCAAGACGTTATGCGACGCTGCCGAAGCGCACCTAGCCCATCAGCGTTCCAGTCCAATCCGGCGGCGCGCTCCGTCGCGACGTCTGAAGTGCCGCCGATACCACGACGCCGGATACCCATAACTACTCCCGCGTAGATGGTTAGTGCGATAAGCTCAGAGCCAACCCAGATCAAATACCAAGACCTCGTTAAGCGTGTTAAGTATCCGCGAACGCCGAACAGGGCCAGCCCACCTCTCTCCTAGGCGGTCTCAACCTGCCTGCTGCCTCCGCCTCAAAGATCCACTCATGGGTGCTCCATCACCGACCCGACTTTAGTCTCCACTTGTATCATGTATAAGTATATAGTATATACCCGTGATCAACTCCCGAGTGATCACGGCCCGATAGTATAGCACGGGAGACAGACAAGTATGTAGGGCCACAGATGAAAGTACTAGCATCCTATACTAAGCATATAGGATTGTAGGTAAGGTAACAATGAAGTTACAAGGACAGCTATGCAAGCGGATAGGAGTATCCAAAACAAGAATATGCTATGCTACTCTAATGCAAGCAGTAGATAAGAGTAAGCGATATCCGGTGATCAAGGGGGGCTTGCTGGTTGCTCGCAAGAGAGAGGGTCGCCAACACCGTAGTCGAACCGCCACCGCAGCAGCTTCGGTCTCAGAGTTCTCCAAGAGAAGAGGGGAAGAAACAATGAATACACGGTAACAGATGCATAACGATGCATGACATGCCAAGAAGCGATGCTAGGCGTGCCCTAACGTGGTAAGAAGGGTACCGGTTTAGGGGAAAACATCCGAAGTTATCCTGCTCCGGACGTCTGTCGACAGATGAACCGGAGAGGAAAGTTTGCAGGTTCGATAGGTTAGAGACGTGTGGTGGACGAACGGATCGCGATCCGGGTTCGCCTCGCCGCTCGAGCAACTTTCATGTTGAAATTATTTTAATCCGGATTACGGATTAAAAGATATGATTTATAAAAGATTTTATTAATTTCGGAATTTTAATTAATTATTTAATTAATTTCAAAATTGCATTTATGACATCAAGATGATGTCATGCCGACGTTATCAATCAACAGGGGTTGACCGAGTCAACCCTGACAGGTGGGTCCCGCATGTCATTCACTAATGGCTAATTAACCTAATCAGATTAATTAACATTACTTAATTAAGTTAATTAATGATTAGGGTTAATTAACTCAGAATTAATTAGTTTAATTAATTACTTAATTAACTTAACTAATGATTAGGTTTAATTAATCCAGAATTAATTAGATTAATTAATTGCTTAATTAATTAATCAATTAATTATTTAGCTAAGTAATTTAATTCATTTCTATTTCCATTTTAGCTTCTGTTTTTATTTAAAACGTTCTTTGTTTTTTTTTCATTTGGGGGTGGGGCCCCCACGTCAGTGGCCTGAGGCCAAACGGGCGGTGGGTGCGGGCGACGCCCGAACGGGTCGTGCACGATCCAGGGGATCGGGGCCACGGGGCCGGGCGCGGCCGAGGCCACGGCGCTTACCCTGGCCCGGCGGGCCCGCCGGCGAGGTGGTGGTGGGGCCGGGCCGAAAGCGTCGTCGCTGTGGAAACGAGGGTCGGTCGGGGCGGCGAGGGCGCCGAACGGGGGAGCGCGGGGCTCGGGCGCCATACACATGCCGCCGAGCGTCGCCGTCGTGGGGAAGAAGGGCGGCGGCGCGCGCTGGCAATGGCCGGGGCGAGTCGAAGGCGGCGGCGGATCCGCCAGGGGGGAGGAGAGAGGAACGGGGGTGTTGGGGAACGAGTAATTTCAAAAATTTCCTACGATCACGCAAGACCATGGTGATGCATAGCAACGAGATGAGAGTGTTGTCTAGGTACCCTCGTAGAGACCAAGAACGAAGCGTTGACGCAACGTAGAGGAAGTAGTCGATTTCTTCCCGATCCAACCGATCCAAGTACCGAACGTCGGCACCTCCGAGTTCTGCACACGCTCAGCTCGATGACGCCCCTCGAACTCCGATCCAGCCGAGTGTTGAGGGAGAGTTTCACAAGACGACGGCGGCGTGGTGACGATGATGATGTTCCACCGGCGCAGGGCTTCACTTAAGCTCCGCAACGGTATATTCGAGGTGTAGTTTGGTGGAAGGGGCACCGCACACGGCTAAGGAATCGATCTCAATGATCAACTTGTGTCTCATGGGGTGCCCTCTCCCTCAGATATAAAGGAGGGAAGGGAGGGCTGGCCGCCACCTATGGCTGCGCTGGGAGTCCTACTCCCACCGAGTAGGATTCCCCCAATCCTAGTCCAACTAGGGTTTGACCAAGGGAGAGGGAGAGAGCGCCACCCCTTCTCCTAATCCTAATAGGACTAGGGAAGGGGGAAGGCTGCGCCAGCATAGGGCCCCTTTTCTCTTTCCCCTTAAGGCCCATCAAGGCCCATTGACTCCCGGGGTTCCAGAACTTCCTGCATCTCGATAAAATTCCCAATTTCACCCGGAGTGATTCCGAGTCCAAACATAGGCTTCCAATATATCAATCTTTATGTCTCGACCATTTCGAGACTCCTCGTCATGTCCGTGATCTCATCCGGACTCAACAACCTTCGTACATCAACATCATAAAACTCATAATAACCGCCATCGAAACGTTAAGCGTGCGGACCCTACGGGTTCGAGAACTATGTAGACATGACCGAGACACCTCTCGGTCAATAACCAATAGCGGGACCTGGATGCCCATATTGGTTCCTACATATTCTACGAAGATCTTTATCGGTCGATCACCGCATAACAACATACGTTGTTCCCTTTGTCATCGGTATAGTTACTTGCCCGAGATTCGATCGTCGGTATCCAATACCTAGTTCAATCTCAGCATCGCAAGTCTCTTTTCTCGCTCCGTAATACATCATCTCACAACTAACACATTTAGTTGCAATGCTTGCAAGGCTTATGTGATGTGCATTACCGAGAGGGCCCAGAGATACCTCTCCGACAATCGGAGTGACAAATCCTAATCTCAAATATGCCAACCCAACATGTACCTTCGGAGACACCTGTAATGTACCTTTATAATCACCCGATTACGCTGTGACGTTTGGTAGCACCCAAAGTGTTCCTCGGCAAACGGAGTTGCATAATCTCATAGTCATAGGAACATGTATAAGTCATGAAGAAAAGCACTAGCAACAAACTATACGATCAAATGCTATGCTAATGGAATGGGTCATGTCAATCAGATCATTCAACCAATGATGTGATCCCGTTAATCAAATAACAACTCCTTGTTCATGGTTAGGAAACATAACCATCTTTGATTAACGAGCTAGTCAAGTAGAGGCATACTAGTGACACTCAGAGGTTTATGTATTCACACATGTATTATGTTTCCGTTAATACAATTCTAGCATGAATAATAAACATTTATCATGATATAAGGAAATAAATAATAACATTATTATTGCCTCTAGGGCATATTTCCTTCAGCCTCCCACTTGCACTAGAGTCAATAATCTAGATCACATCACCATGTGATTAACATCGATAGTTCACATCATCATGTGATTAACACCCATAATTCACATCGCCATGTGACCAAGACCCAAAGGGTTTACTAGATTCAGTAATCTAGTTCACATCGCTATGTGATTAACACCCAAAGAGTACTAAGGTGTGATCATGTTTTGCTTTGTGAGAGAAGTTTAGTCAACGGTCTGCCACATTCAGATCCGTATGTATTTTGCAAATCTATATGTCAACAATGTTCTGCACGGAGCTACTATAGCTAATTGCTCCCACTTTCAATATGTATCTAGACCGAGATTTAGAGTCATCTAGATCAGTGCCAAAACTTGTATCGACGTAACCTTTACGCACGAACTTTTTGTCACTTCCATAATCGAGAAACATATCCTTATTCTACTAAGGATAATTTCGACCGCTGTCCATCGATCTACTCTTAGATCACTATTGTACTCCTTGCCAAACTCAGTGGTAGGTATACAATAGATTTGGTACACAACATGGCATACTTTATAGAACCTATGGCCAAGGCATAGGGAATGACTTTCATTCTCTTTCTATCTTTTGCCGTGGCGGGTTTTGAGTCTTACTCAATTTCACACCTTTGTAACACAGGCAAGAACTCTTTCTTTGACTGCTCCATTTTGAACTACTTCAAAATCTTGTCAAGGTATGTACTCATTGAAAAACTTATCAAGCGCCTTGATCTATCTCTATAGATCTTAATGCTCAATATGTAAGCAGCTTCACCGAGGTCTTTCTTTGAAAAACTCCTTTGAAACACTCCTTTATGCTTTGCGAATAATTCTACATTATTTCCGATCTACAATATGTCATTCACATATACTTATCGAAATGCTGTAGTGCTCCCACTCACTTTCTTGTAAATACAGGCTTCACCGCAAGTCTGATAAAACTATATGCTTTGATCACACTATCAAAGCGCTTATTCCAACTCCGAGATGCTTGCACCAGTCCATAGATGGATCATTGGAGCTTGCACATTTTGTTAGCTCCTTTAGGATTGACAAAACCTTCTGGTTGCATCATATACAACTCTTCTTTAATAAATCCATTAAAGAATGTATTTTTGACATCCATTTGCCGATTTCATAAAATGTGGCAATTGCTAACATGATTCGACAGACATAAGCATCGCTACTGCTTGAGTAAATCTCATTGTAGTCAACACCTTGAACTTGTCGAAAACCTTTCTGCGACAAGTCGAGCTTTGTAGATAGTAATACTACTATCAGCATTTGTCTTCCTCTTGAAGATCCATTTATATAATATGGCTTGCCGATCATCGGCAACTCCATCAAAGTCCACACTTTGTTCTCATATATGGATCCCATCTCAGATTTCATGGTCTCAAACCATTTCATGGAATCTGGGCTCATCATCGCTTCCTCATAGTTCGTAGGTTCATCATGGTCTAGTAACATGACTTCTAGAATAGGATTACCGCACCACTCTGGTGCGGATCTTACTCGAAGACCTCGAGGTTTGGTAGCAACTTGATCTGAAGTTTCATGATCATCATCATTAACTTCCTCACTAATTGGTGTAGGAATCACCGAACTGATTCCTGTGATGAACTACTTTCCAATAAGGGAGAAGGTACAATTACCTCATCAAGTTCTACTTTCCTCCCACTCACTTCTTTCGAGAGAAACTTCTTCTCTAGAAAGGATCCATCTTAGCAACAAATATCTTGCTTTCGGATCTGTGATAGAAGGTGTACCCAATAGTTACCTTTGGGTATTCTATGAAGACGATTCGATTTGGGTTCGAGCTTATCGTGAAAATTTTTCACATAAGCATCACAACTCCAAACTTTAAGAAACGACAGCTTAGGTTTATCGCTAAACCATAGTTCATACGGTGTCATCTCAACGGATTTAGATGGTGCCCTATTAAACGTGAATGCAGCTGTCTTTAATGCATAACCCCAAAACGATAGTGGTAAATCGGTAAGATACATCATAGATCGCACCATATCAAAATAAAGTACGGTTACGACGCTCGAACACACCATAATGTTGTGGTGTTCCATGTGGCGTGAGCTGTGAAACTATTCCACATTGTTTTTATTGAAGACCAAACTCAGAACTCAAATATTCATCTCCACGATCAGATCGCAGAAACTTTATTTTCTTGTTACGATGATTTTCCACTTCACTCTGAAATTCTTTGAACCTTTCAACTATTTCAGACTTATGTTTCATCAAGTAGATATACCCATATCTACTCAAATCATCTTGTGAAGGTCGAAAAATAACGATACTTGCCACGAGCATCAACATTCATTGGATCGCATACATCGGTATGTATTATTTCCAATAAGTCAAGAGCTTGTTCCATTGTTCCGAGAACGGAGTTTTAGTCATCTTGCCCAAAAGGCACGGTTCGCAAGCATCAAATGATTCATAATCAAGTGATTCCAAAAGTCCATCAAGATGGAGTTTTCTTCATGCGCTTTACACCAATATGACCTAAACGGCAAGTGCCACAAATAAGTTGCACTATCATTATTAACTTTGCATCTTTTGGTTTCAATATTATGAATATGTGTATCACTATGATCGAGATCCAATGAACCATTTTCATTGAGTGTGTAACCATATAAGGTTTTATTCATGTAAACAGAACAACAATTTATTCTCTTACTTAAATGAATAACAGATTGCAATAAACATGATCAAATCATATTTATGCTCAACACCAAATAACACTTATTTAGGTTCCACACTAATCCCGAAAGTATAGGGAGTGTGAGATGATGATCATATCAATCTTGGAACTACTTCCAACACTCATCGTCACTTCCCTTCAACTAGTTTCTGCTTCATTCGAAACTCCTGCTTCGAAGTTACTACTCTTAGCAACCGAACCAGTATCAAATACTGAGGGTTGCTATGAACACTAGTAAAATACACATCAATAATCTGTATATCAAATATACCTTTGTTCACTTTGCCATCCTTCTTATCCGCCAAATACTTGGGGTAGTTCCGCTTCAAAGGACCAGTTCCATTGCAGCAAAGCACTTAGTCTCGTGCTTAGGTCTAGACTTGGGCTTCTTCACTCGAGCAGCAACTTGCTTGCCGCTTTCCTTGAAGTTCCCTTCTTCCTTTGCCCTTTTCTTGAGACTAGTGGTCTTGTCAACCATCAACACTTGATGTTTTTCTTGATTTCTACCTTCGCGATTTTAGCATCGCAAGAGCTTGGGAATTGTTTTCGTCATCCCTTGCATATTATAGTTCATCACGAAGTTCTAGTAACTTTAGTGATGGTGACTAGAGAATTCTGTCAATCACTATCTTATCTCGAAGATTAACTCCCACTTGATTCAAGCGATTGAAGTACTCGCATAATCTGAGCACATGCTCACTAGTTGAGCGATTCTCCTCCATCTTTTAGCTATAGAACTTGTTGGAGACTTCATATCTCTCAACTCGGTATTTGCTTGAAATATTAACTTCAATTCCTGGAACATCTCATATGGTCCATGACGCTCAAAACGCCTTTGAAGTCCCGATTCTAAGCCGCTAAGCATGGTGCACTAAACTATCAAGTAGTCATCATATTGAGCTAGCCAAACGCTCATAACGTCCGTGATCCGCTCCTGCAATAGGTCTGTCACCTAGCGGTGCATTAAGGACATAATTCTTCAAGCAGCAATGAGGATAAACCTCAGATCACGGATCCAATCCGCATCATTGCTACTAACATCTTTCAATACAATTTTCTAGGAACACATATAAAAACATAGGGAAGCAACAACGCGAGCTATTGATCTACAACATAATTTGCAAAATACTACCAGGACTAAGTTCATGATAAATTAAAGTTCAATTAATCATATTACTTAAGAACTCCCACTTAGAAAAATATCCTCCAATTCTCTAAGTGATTGCGTGATCCATATCAACTACACCATGACCGATCATCACGTGTGATGGAGTAGTTTCAATGGTGAACATCAATATGTTGATCATATCTACTATATGATTCACGCCGACCTTTCGGTCTCCGTGTTCCGAGGTCATATCTTATATGCATAGCTCGTCAAGTATAACCTGAGTATTCCGCGTGTGCAACTGTTTTGCACCCGCTGTATTTGAACGTAGAGCCTATCACACCCGATCATCACGTGGTGTCTCAAAGACGAAGAACTTTCGCAACGGTGCATACTCAGGAGAACACTTCTTGATAATTTAGTAAGGGATCATCTTATAATGCTACCGTCAATCAAAGCAAAATAAGATGCATAAAGGATTAACATCACATGCAATCAATATAAGTGATATGATATGGCCATCATCATCTTGTGCTTGTGATCTCCATCTCCAAGCACCGCCATGATCACCATCGCCACCGCGCCGACACCTTGATCTCCATCGTAGCATCGTTGTCGCCTCGCCAACTATTGCTTCTACGACTATCGCTACTACTTAGTGATAAAGTAAAGCAATTACATGGCGCTTGCATTTCATACAATAAAGCGACAACCATATGGCTCTCGCCATTGCCGATAACTCGGTTACAAAACATGATCATCTCATACAATAAAATATAGCATCACGCCTTGACCATATCACATCACAACATGCCCTGCAAAAACAAGTTAGACGCCCTCTACTTTGTTGTTGCAAGTTTTACGTGGCTGCTACGGGCTGAGCAAGAACCGTTCTTACCTACGCATCAAAACCACAACGATATTTCACAAATAGACTCCGCTTTAACCTTCTCAAGGACCGGCGAGCCACACTCGTTCAACTAAAGTGAGAGAGACAGACACCCGCCACCACCTTTAAGCAACGAGTGCTCACAGCGGTGAAACCAGTCTCGCGTAAGCGTCACGCGTAATGTCGGTCCGGCCGCTTCATCTCACAATACCGCTGAACCAAAGTATGACATGCTGGTAGGCAGTATGACTTGTATCGCCCACAACTCACTTGTGTTCTACTCGCATATGACATCAACGATAAAACCAGGCTCGATGCCACTGTTGGGGAACGAGTAATTTCAAAAATTTCCTACGATCACGCAAGACCATGGTGATGCATAGCAACGAGATGAGAGTGTTGTCTCACGCACTCGTGAGACCGCAACGGAAGCGTTGACGCAACGAGAGGAAGTAGTCGTATTTCTTCCCGATCCAACCGATCCAAGTACCGAACGTCGGCACCTCCGAAGTTCTGCACACGCTCAGCTCGATGACGCCCCTCGAACTCCGATCCAGCCGAGTGTTGAGGGAGAGTTTCACAAGACGACGGCGTGGTGACGATGATGATGTTCCACCGGCGCAGGGCTTCGCCTAAGCTCCGCAACGGTATATTCGAGGTGTAGTTTGGTGGAAGGGGGCACCGCACACGGCTAAGGAATCGATCTCAATGATCAACTTGTGTCTCATGGGGTGCCCTCTGCCTCAGATATAAAGGAGGGAAGGGAGGGCTGGCCGGCCACCTATGGCTGCGCTGGGGAGTCCTACTCCCACCGAGTAGGATTCCCCCAATCCTAGTCCAACTAGGGTTTGACCAAGGGAGAGGGAGAGAGCGCCACCCCTTCTCCTAATCCTAATAGGACTAGGAAGGGGAAGGCTGCGCCAGCATAGGGCCCCTTTTCTCTTTCCCTTAAGGCCCATCAAGGCCCATTGACTCCCGGGGGTTCCGAATTCCCTGCATCTCGATAAAATTCCCAATTTCACCCGGAGTGATTCCGAGTCCAAACATAGGCTTCCAATATATCAATCTTTATGTCTCGACCATTTCGAGACTCCTCGTCATGTCCGTGATCTCATCCGGACTCAACAACCTTCGTACATCAACATCATAAAACTCATAATAACCGCCATCGAAACGTTAAGCGTGCGGACCCTACGGGTTCGAGAACTATGTAGACATGACCGAGACACCTCTCGGTCAATAACCAATAGCGGGACCTGGATGCCCATATTGGTTCCTACATATTCTACGAAGATCTTTATCGGTCGATCCGCATAACAACATACGTTGTTCCCTTTGTCATCGGTATGTTACTTGCCCGAGATTCGATCGTCGGTATCCAATACCTAGTTCAATCTCACATCGGCAAGTCTCTTTTCTCGCTCCGTAATACATCATCTCACAACTAACACATTTAGTTGCAATGCTTGCAAGGCTTATGTGATGTGCATTACCGAGAGGGCCCAGAGATACCTCTCCGACAATCGGAGTGACAAATCCTAATCTCAAATATGCCAACCCAACATGTACCTTCGGAGACACCTGTAATGTACCTTTATAATCACCCAGCTTACGCCAGACGCTTGGTAGCACCCAAAGTGTTCCTCGGCAAACGGGAGTTGCATAATCTCATAGTCATAGGAACATGTATAAGTCATGAAGAAAAGCACTAGCAACAAACTATACGATCAGGTGCTATGCTAATGGAATGGGTCATGTCAATCAGATCATTCAACCAATGATGTGATCCCGTTAATCAAATAACAACTCCTTGTTCATGGTTAGGAAACATAACCATCTTTGATTAACGAGCTAGTCAAGTAGAGGCATACTAGTGACACTCAGAGGTTTATGTATTCACACATGTATTATGTTTCCGTTAATACAATTCTAGCATGAATAATAAACATTTATCATGATATAAGGAAATAAATAATAACATTATTATTGCCTCTAGGGCATATTTCCTTCAGGGGGCGGCTTGTGACCCATGGCGACCGAGCCGGGCAACGGGCGGTCAGGCCACGGCGTCGAAGGGGAGCAGGGGGGTGCTGGGGGGGAAACCGGTGCGGTGGGCGGCGGAGCCGGTCGTCGACGGGGAAGGGGGGGAAGAGAGGGCGAGAGGGAGCCTCACAGGGGAGGCAGGGCTCGGCCGGTGGGCCTCGACGGGGCGGGGAGACCGCTGGGGAGGGGGTCGGGGAGGCCTCACGACGGGAGGGAGGAGCCGAGCCATGGGCGGAGGGCAGCTGGCTCGGGGGCGACGGAGGGGAGGAGGAGCCTCAGGCGCCGGAGGAGGAGGGAGGACTGGGCCATGTGGGCGGTGGGGGTCGGGCCAGGTGGGAGTGGCGTGGCGGGGAGGTTCGGTTGGGGGTGGTCTCCGCCCGATCCGATCGGGAGAGGAGAGGGCGAGGGCGTGGGGGTGGCCGGTGGCTAGGGTTAGCCGCTGGTGGGGAGGGTAAGTGGGGTGGCGGTGGGCGGTGGGCCGCCCAGTATGGAAGGGGATGGGCCAAGGGAGGGGGGCTGGGCTGGTTGGGCAGGGGGGTTATCCCCCCCTCTTTTATTTTGCTTTTCTTTTATTATTTTCTTTCTTTTTCTGTTTTGGTTTATTTAAAATGCTCTGGCATTTTGCAAAAATTATTGCACCCCACCATAATTAGGTTAGCTATTTTAGACAACCCCGAACATTTTAGATTTTGTTTTTGAAACTTTTTATCGTTTGTTTTAGTTTTGATTTTTGTTTTAGAACGGGTTCGAATCAAAGAGAGGTTTGGCACAGTAACCGAGGTGATCACTGTTTGCATAACCTCCGGGTGTTACAACTTTCGACCAAGAATCCATTCCATCATGGACCGTCAACGCTGCTCCTCTTCTCGCTCCCCCCTTTGCCAGAGATTGGAGGAGATGCTCGTTCAAGACAACGAGCTGGTGAAGCTCCAAATGGGGGATATCTCCTCCGCCTTCATGGTTCCGGTTCGAGCGGGCTGGCCACCTACAAAGGTGGGAAGGAAGCGGAGGTTACCCCAAATCCCAACAAAGGGGAGCGGGTATGCTTCGTCCCCTATCCGATAAGGCGGCTCGGATTTCTGTACATCCATTCCTCTGCGGGCTCTCGAGTTCTACGGCTCCAGCTTCATCACCTCACGCCCGCCTCAATCCTGCATATTATGGGTTATATAGCTCTTTGAGCTTTTCCAAGCGTCGAGCCCCACTTCGCTACCGTGGAAGAGGTTGTTCGCCTTGTACCCGCTCTCACGAGGGGTCCATATATCAAGTGGGCGGCGCCAAATATGGCGATTGCCGGACCGGATATCCATCCGAACCCCTAAGAAGGCGCCAAGACCGGCCTTCGAATGGTTTTATATAGAAGACGCTCTGCTGCGGACCCTGTTCGGATCGGCCTCCCGGAGTTCAGCAATGCTCCTCTCAAGAAACGCCTTAGTTGGCGTCCATGAGCCCCCATCCGGAGGAAGACAAGAGCGCCCATTATTTGATGGGCCAATAAGGTTATCGCCCATGCCGGGTTGACCATGGTTGGAATCATGGCAACATGCATTACGCGGGGGTGCAGCCACTACAATACAGGGGCCACCCCATGTGGGATTTCAACGGGGAGGACGATGCCACCCGTCATGGCATAAAGGGTCGGATTCGGCCAAGATCCGTGACGATCTTGTCCGCCTGTATAAGGGGAGAAGGAGGATTTCCTTCGAAGAACCCGTTAAATGGGTTTTCCATGAATAATCCCGGCCTTGGGTAAGCGAACACTCAGCGTGTCCAACCTGCGCCTTCAAACTTAAGTTTCTTATATTGTGTTCTTCTTCGACGCAGAACTGCGCCGGACCGTGGAGGGCATGCTAAGTCCGCCCGCAGCCCGAGGATCCAGAGAGATCCCGGGATCCGCCTTCAAGAGGATCCGGACATAAAGGTGGAGCTAATCGACGGGTGTTCCACCAGCTCAGCATGGACAATGCTTTAGTCGCCATCACGGCCGACTATGCCGGACTATATCCGCTTCCTGTGTGATTGCGGCCAAGCCCTCGACACCGCTATTCCTTCCTTGCTTATTTCTCGACCACCGTATATGATGGCACTTGTGCAGGAGGCGCCTAGGGCGAGAAGCCGAGCCCGCGATGGCTGACCAACAAGGGCCGATTCGACCAAAGAGGAAGAGGAGCGCGCGCGACCAAACGTCGCCGCAAAGGTGTAGCTCACAATTCAGTATTTAGAGCAACGCTCCTAGGAAGCGCTTGAGTGCTCATGACTTTTATAGGGAAAAAAGCGTCCGCCGGATCATGGGCGTGAAAGTTGTCAATCCAACCCCTACCAGCCGGCTCCCACCGGGTGAGGAGGGGGAGGCGAGCGCAAGGCGCGAGCCGGACGTTCCTCCGACGGAGGATGCCGACAGACCGTCCGCCACCAAGTCTGAGGTGGAGAGTGCCGTGAATCACAGGCGCCACGACAAGATTGCCGTGGCGCTGCTTCTCCCCGAGGCGCTGAATGCCTTTAACACGGGGACGCGCACCTTCGTGCTGCTCAAGATGGTTTTATCGAGCCACGGAGCAGCAGATGTAAAAGACATACGGGTAAGAGAATTTAATAGTTGTATATGCCAAGAGCCCCGAGACTTAAAGTAGTTATATTAACTGATTTAAGGATCATATGAAACGAGGATCTTACCGAGAAGAATACCCAACTGTCTCAGAGCTGCAAGAGTGCAGGGCCCAACCGAGGCCGCACTTTCGGCGCAGGAGGAAACGCAGGACCTCTCCGGTAACGCATTATTTTAGAAAGATAAGTAGCGTCCGCCTTCGTGCAAGAAAATGACGTTAGCGGTGCTGCGGACAAGATCCGGACATGCAAGAACTTCTGCGCCAACTAAAGGCGGCGAGAGGGTGCCGCATAAGGTGCAGCATGAAAGGAACAAGCCCAGGATGCCCATGCCCAGCTTGGAGAAGAGCTGAAAGGCGTTCGGGCGAGCTGTCGTGCTTCGCTAAGGAGAATCAGCGGCTTCGTCGCATATATAGTAGTGCTTGAGCGAACTCCTTTGAAAAGAAGAGTTCGACGAGGAAGTCAATTTGATGTAATATGTCTGCAGGTATGCTCACAGTGTCGCCTCATGGAGGAGATGCCCGTATCAACGGGTGATCAACTTCCAAATGTTGCAACCGATCGAACGAGTTCGGCAGGCAATGAGCGGCGCCATCCAGCGTTAGGCCAACCTTCTCCTTACCCGAGGGTCTTGGGGAGCTTATGGAGAAGCTGCAGGAGGCGGCAGCGCTTCCATTTATGGAAGATTTCGCCTGCCGCCAAGGTGCTGTGGAGGCCCGGGCCATGGTAAAGACGCTGTACAAGAAGGCGGATCCCAACCACATGGTCAAGTCGGACTGTGGGGCCCGATGGGAAGGATATCCTGTGAGTTTAGTATACGCCAAGTGGAGTTGGCGCTAAATTTTCCCAACAGATCAGTAAATTAGACACCTGTTAGACGGGATTGAGGAAGAATACAACCAGTCGATTTGACAATGTATTGTAAAATGACATACAAAATGCCTTCTAGCCGGATTGTAGATCGTTTGTCTTTGCCGACCTTTTCGCTTCGACCTCGGGACCCTAGAGTCCGGAGTGTCCGAATACCGCCTCGGTTATGAAACAACTGGGTATGCATGGAGACCAAAGCGAGGGGTCATCGGTGCTTTATCGCATAAGTGCCCAACTAGTTATGTTATATTACATGGGTAGTAAGAAACATCTTCCAGGAGAATAGTTCCGTTAAGGGTTCCTTTCCTCTCGGGGTGGCATGCCCTAAAGTGCATGTCCGGTCTACTAAAAAAAAAGTAAAAACATCCGGGGCAGATAAATAAGTGGATAAAAAATCATCTTTAAGTCACCGACCAATATTCCCTTAAGAACGCTTAGCTTTCGGCTTCACCCACCTGAGGTACACATCCGGCTGACCCGGCAAGAATAATCGCAGAGGTGCTCCTTTACCTCCTAGCCAACAATCGGGAACGAGGGTAAGCACATGAGCGAACAACCCAGCTTGGCCAAAACTTAAGTCATATCGATGCATATAATGGTGAATAAAAGGTACATGTGGAGGCTTGACACATGTGCTGGGCATGAAGCCCGTATAATTAAGCTTCTGGTAAAGAAGCCCCAAGGTATAATGAGTGCGGATAGCACATCAATTGCGCGTGAATGTTGCGCAAGTAGGCCCTTTGAGGCTTGGATGAATAGGGTTGAGAAGAAAAAGATAAACAAAAGGCAGCTGAAGTAAAAAAATTTGGACGGGGAAGGGGACGAACTCTTAGTCCGGCGCTAGGCATAGAATCGCTCGAGGCGGGCTGCGCTCCATGGGTTCGGCTCGAGTCGGTTATCCGATGCATTTCGTAGACGGTACGCTCCGCCGGTCGGGACTTGATCGATGATGAAGGGGCCTTCCCATTTGGGCTTGAGCTTGTCCTTTTTCTTGTCCGGTAGGCGTAGAACCAGTTCGCCAACGTTGTAAGTCTTGGCCCGTGCTTTCGCTTTGATATCTTCGAGCTCGCTGCTGATAAAATGCGGAACGAGCCTTGGCGACGTCGCTCTTTCCTCCAATGCGTCCAAGCTGTCCCGCCGATCCAACTCGGCTTCTTTTTCTTCGTATATGCGCACTCGAGGTGAGTCATGAATGATGTCGCAGGCAAAACTGCTTCGCGCCAGATACCATAAAGAACGGTGTGAATTCGGTAGTACGGTTAGGCGTTGTCCGCAGCCCCAGTACGTAGTCGAGCTCCTCTACCCAAAGGCGTGTCGATTTCGTAAGGGACCGCACTAGTCCGGGTTTGATGCCGCCATTATTAGACCATTTGCTCGCTCCACTTGACCGTTGGTTTGAGGATGATAGACTGAAGCGTAATCGAGCTTGATGCCCATATTTTGCACCATGATTTAACCTCATCGGCGGTGAAGTTCGTGCCGTTATCGGTGATGATGCTGTGGGGACACCATAACGTGTACTACCCCGGATATAAAGTCTATCACTGGTCCGGACTCTGCCGCTTTAACTGGCTTGGCCTCTATCCATTTGGTGAATTTATCCACCATGACCAATAGGTACCTTTGCTTGTGGGTTCCCCTTTAAGTGGTCCAACCATGTCAAGCCCCTGCACATGAACGGCCAGATAATGGGTATAGTTTTGAGGGTGGTGGGTGGCATATGGCTCGATTAGCAAAGAGTCGACAACCGACGATCTTTGGACTAAGTCCCGAGCATCTGCTTTCGGGCCGTCGGCCAAGAAAATCCTGTCTGAATGCCTTTCCTACAAGGGCCCGAGCTGCGGCGTGGTGTCCGCCTAGTCCGCATGAATTTCAGCCAGAGGTTTCGCCCTTCCTCTTCGGAGATACACCTTTGAAGGACTCCGGTTGTACTTTTCTTATAAAGTTCTCCCTCATAGACCTTGTAGGCTTTAGATCGCCGGACAATGCAGCGGGCCTCATTTTGGTCTTCGGGAAGCTCTTGCCTAAGCAAGTAGGCGAGGAATGGTTCTGTCCACGGGGCAATTACTGCCATTATGTCGTGGGCGGAAGGTGTTATATCATCGACTGAATCGCCGGTTGGTGCGGCTTGTTCCGGTTTGTTAGTTCTGGACTCCTCTTCCCATAGTACGGATGGCTTGAAGAGCCGCTCCAGAAGATGTTAGAGGGACAGCGCTGCGTTTTTGCCAATGCGTGCCAGTACGTCGGCTGCTTGGTTATTATCCCGGGCTACGTGATGGAATTCGAGTCCTTCGAACCGGGCTGACATTTTTAGGACAGCGTTGCGATATGCTGCCATTTTCGGATCTTTGGCGTCAAAGTCTCCGTTTATTTGGGATATTGCGAGGTTTGAATCCCCGCACCTCTAGGCATTGAATGCCCATGGAGATTGCCATCCGGAGACCATGTAAAAGGGCCTCGTATTCGCCGCGTTGTTGGAGTCCGTGTACATTATCTGAAGTACGTATTGGACTGTGTCCCCGGTCGGGGACGTCAATATGACGCCAGACCCATCCGCTAACATTTTAGAGCCGTCGAAGTGCATAATCCAATTGGAGTATGCGTCGTATTCTTTAGGGAGTTCGGCTTCGATCCATTCAGCGACAAAGTCAGCCAAAAACTTGTGACTTTATAGCTCGCCGAGGTTCGTAAGATATATCGAATGGTAAGAGCTCAATGGCCCATTTTGCAATCCTGCCCATCGCGTCGCGGTTGTTTATAATGTCGTTAAGTGGTACTTCAGAGGCCACTGTTATCGAACACTCTTGAAAGTAGTGCCGGAGCTTCCGGGATGCCATGAACACCACATATGCTATCTTCTGATAGTGCGGGTAACGGGACTTGCAGGGGGTTAACACAGTGGATACGTAGTATACTGGTTTTTGAAGAGGGAATTTATGCCCTTCTGTTTCTAGTTCGACGACGAGTACCGCGCTTACAACTTGATGCGTAGCTGCGATGTATAACAACATTGGTTCGCCCAGGTTGGGCGCAGCCAGGACCGGATTTGTTGCCAATATGGCCTTTATTTCTTCGAGTCCGGCGGTGGCAGCATCCGTCCACTCGAAGTGTTCGGTGTGCCTAAGGAGGCGATAGAGGGGTAATGCCTTTTCTCCGAGACGGGAGATAAAGCGGCTTAGAGCCGCCACGCATCCAGTCAATTTTTGTATTTGCTTGAGGTCTTTTGGGATGTCTAGCTATGACAGAGCTCGGATCTTGGCTGGGTTTGCTTCAATTCCTCTACCGGATACAATGAAGCCCAAGAGCTTTCCACCGGTACACCAAAACGATTTTTCCGGATTCAGCTTGATGTCATATGCTCCGAGGTTGTCGAATGTGAGCCTCAAGTCGCCTACTAGAGTTTCGACGTGTTTAGTTTTGACGACTACGCCGCTCACGTATGCCTCTACTGCTTTGCCGATCCGGGTAGCCGACATGTCTCAATCATGCGCTAATATGTTGCGCCGGCGCTTTTACGTCCGAAGGGCATCGTGTTGAAGCGTAATGGTCCATATGGAGTAATGAATGCCGCTTGCGGCTTGATCTCGCTTCGCCATCTTGATTTGATGATAGCCGGAGTATGCGCCCGTGAAGCACAATGAATCGTGCCTGCGGTGGCATCGATGATTTGGTCGATGCGGGGAGGGGAAGGGATCCTTTGGGCAGGCCTTATTTAGGTCTTTGAAATCGACACATAGGCGCCAGGATTTGTCCTTCTTTGGTACCATTACCAAGTTTGATAGCCAATCCGGTGCTTGATGTCTCGGCGAATCCGGCTTCCAATAGTTTGGCTAGCTCTTCTCCCATTGCCTGTCTTTTGGGTTCGAAAATCGTCAAGAGCCTGTTTGACCGGCTTGAATCCTTTTAGGATGTTTAGGCTGTGTTCTGCCAATATGTGGGATTCCGGCATATCCGAGGGGTGCCGTGCAAAATGTCCCGCTTTTCCCGGAATTTTCGCAGCTGGCGTCCACATCGAGGTTCAATTGTGCCCCGATGGAGGCCGTTTTGTCGGGTCCATTGGGTGGACCTGAATTTTACTATTTCATCTGCTGGTTTAAAGGAGGTGGACTTGGATCTCTTATCGAGTATCACATCGCCCCTATTCACCGTGAGAGCGCAGCGCGGTGAGTTCTTCTCGCCGCTAGGGCTTCGGATAGTGCCTCTAAGGCTAATGCGGCTGTCTTGTTTTCGCCGCGAGTGCTATGTCCGGATCACTAACGAGAGTGATTATTCCGCCGGCCCGCATTTTGAGCTTCATGTAACCGTAATGGGGTACGGCTTGAAAAATTGTGAATGCCTCTCGTCCCTAATATAGCGTGATATCCGTTGTTGAACGGGGCCACTTGGAACGTGACTTCTTCGGATCTGTAATTGTCCGGTGAGCCAATACCACATCGAGTGTGATTTTTTCAGGCAGCGCGCCTCCCGGCTAGGGATTATTCCTCTAAAGGTTGTGCTGCTTCGCCAATGCGGCTCCAGCCTATTTCCATTTTTGAAGGGTTTCCTCGTAGATGAGGTTTAATCCGCCGCCATCCATGAGGACTTTTTAAGTCGAAAGTCGCCCACTATTGGACTAAGTACCGCTTGGGCCGGAGCTCGGGCTGTCCGAATTTAGGTTCGTCGCTGGCGTTGAAGGTGATGGCTGTGTCGCTCCATGGATTGGTTGTTGCTACTTGGTAGACTTCGGCGAGGTCATGGATTGTTCGCTTCCGCATATTATTTGATGCGAAAGTCTCAAGACTGTTGATACTGCATCGATGTTGTTGGAGTGGTTTTCCGGGCTAGAAGCTCCTTCCACTTTTGGCCACCTGTCGTAATATCCAACATGCTCCAAGGTTATGTGTTGGGACGGCGCTTACAGATCGTGAATTTTACAGGTCCGCTAAGCCATCCCTCTAGTACGGTTCCGCCCTTTATGGGGTCTTTGCTTTTTGGTTTTTGTATCCGTGCCCGAGTGTAATGCACCCTTTTGTTGCGGACTAGGGTTGTATTCGGGCTGGATTGTCCCAAAAATATTTTCGGTTGTCCGAAACTCTCTATCGCACGGTATTTTCAGACTATGGACGCCAGTGTCGTGGCGTGTAATTTCGCGATGGTCGACGGCGCTCAAGAGTCCTCGTCCGTGCAATTATTGCAAAAATTGAGATTGTGTTTTCCTCTCGGCAGTCCTTTATCCTGTCCATAACCAGGAGGAATCGCCCAAGAGTGATGTAATTGCCTCAGCGGGCTCTTGCCGAATTAGAGATAGATCGATATGTCCGGGCGGGCGGGTGGAATTAAGTCCGAACCCTACCCATCTCAAGGCTCAAGGCCGAGAAGTTTCCAAATTTGAAGCTTGATTGCTGGACGTTGTCCAACGAGTCAGGTCCGATGCCCGACTTTAAGTTCAAGGCTTGATCGAAATCCGTCCCTCCGCTGGAATCCGCATGGCGGGTTGGAATCCCGACATGACTAGTTTTCAATATAGGGAGGCGAGCCGCATTGTTCCTCTACCACCGCAACGCAGGGTGACCCGGGAGAGTTAATCTCTCGGATCGGTTTTAAGCCCAATCTGTTTGTAGTCCAGAAGCGACTCCTGGGGCGGCGATGCGATCCAAGAGCTCGCTTTCTGACGAGAGCTCTATTGATCCACCGCCGGCGAATTCGAGCTGACGTGAAAATTGCTTTTGACGACTTGAGAGGTCATTGTCGAAGCGGTGGACGGACAAAGCGGTCATAAGAAACCACCTAGCCGGATAGTTTGGCCGGCGGCCAGGGCTCCTTTGGCAAAAATACCGCCCTTGAAGACGGAGGAGGCATCCTTCCTATCGATGACGGCACGCAGGAACTCTCAATGAAAGCACCAATGTCGGTGTCAAACCGCGGATCTCGGTAGGGGTCTCGAATCGTGCGCCTAGGCGGATGGTAACAGGAGACAAGGGACACGATGTTTTACCTGTGTTCGGGCCCTCTTGATGGAGGTAAAACCCACGCCCCGCTTCGATTGATATTGATATTGTGGATGTTTACAAGAGTAGATCTACCATGAGATCAAGGAGGCTAAACCCTAGAAGCTAGCCTATGGTATGATTGTAAGGGTTGTTGTTCGATGGTCCCTACGGACTAGAGCCATCCGTTTATATAGACACCGGAGAGGGCTAGGGTTACATAGAGTCGGTTACAATGGTAGGAGATCTACATATCCAGACGCCAAGCTTGCCTTCCACGCCAAGGAAAGTCCCATCCGGACACGGGGGGAAGTCTTCAATCTTGTATCTTCATAGTCTTGGAGTCCGGCCGATGATGATAGTCCGGCCGATGATGGTAGTCCGGCCATCCGGACACCCCCTAATCCGGGACTCCCTCAGGCACCCTCAAGGACGCCCTCAAAATAGCGCTCCGGCTCGCGGTGGTCCTTGCCTCCGGGCGGACCCTCAACTGCCACGACGGCGGCCTTCATCTTCGCCAGTGTATCTTGACACGGGCAAAGGCCATCCGCGCACCTTCTATGCATGTCGAGCGCTTAACAGCGTCAACTCGGGGCAATGCGTCGCCGAGCCGCTTGATCAGGCCGAAGTAGCTGCTAGGAATGGGTCTGGTTGGCCATAACTGGACTATAATGTCCTTCATGGCCAAACCAAACATCCTATGCAGCTCGGCCAGCTACATCATCTGGTTGTTTAGCAGCGCTGGCCGCTCCGGCGCCAGGTACTGCGACCAGAAAGAGCTTCTCCGTCGTGTTCCCTTCTTGGGCCCGGAAATATTGGGCGGCTTCGGCAGCGCTCCTCGGGAGATCTGCAAAGGCGTCTGGAGCACTCCATAGTCGATTTAGCAAAGCATATCTCCGACGGCCGGATATACTTTGTAAAATAAAAAGCTTACCAGCCACTATTTGTTCGTCTTGCTTGACCTCCTCGCGAGCCGCCCGGGACTTGGACCGCGCCTCCTTGGCCTCTTGGAGGGCCTTGGCGAGTTCGGCCGCCTGGGCCTTATTCTGCTCCTCCAAGGCCTCGCACTTGTTGGCAGCATCTTGGAGCGCCTGCTCCACTTCGGTCACCCGCGCTTCACACTTACGACGGGTAACCTGCTCAGCTTCTAGCTCTGCAACCGCTTTGTCAACGGCCGCTTTGCTAGCCCTCACCCCTTCCTGGGCCTCGGCAAGGGCACTCTTGAGGGTCTCGACCTTGATTGCGGTGCCTACAATCATACCCATAGCAACACATGAGTTAAAATCTGAGTTTGCATTACAATTCAGGCTCGTAAGGGGTCTTTTAAAAGCATACCTTGGGCCTCATCGAACCGCTTGTTAATACGGTCGATCTCTTCATCAACCAACTTCAGTTTCTGCTGGAGTTCGGAAACTTCCGCGTCCTCGGCTAACGCTGCTAGGAGTGAAGCCTGTTTATCAAAATAGACAAGTATGTTATCTCTGGAATATTTGATGCTCTGTCCGGCCCCTTTTTCAAAAAGCCAAACAGAGTCTCAGGGGCTACTATCTATGCACATGCATATTTTGCACATGCAAAAGCGGCTAAGAATATTAAGTCGCATACCTCAAAGCCTGTTAGCAAGCTGATGAAAGCTTCATTCAGCCTGCTTTTTGCGGACTGAACCTTCTCAACCACTGTACCCATCAGGGTATGGTGCTCTTCCATGACGGAAGCACATCGAAGTGCTTCCCTCACTGTATCAAGCGTCTCCGGATTGATGGAGGTCGTTGGTGGAGTCGGAGCTCCCCCCTCCTTCAAAGGGGGCTGCTTGCTCGATTCCGGAGGCACGTGGGTCTCCGGAGTCGTATTCGACTGGGGGCCGGACTAGTCTGGGCCCCCGTCATTAGTTTCCATGGGGGTTGTGCCCCCCTGTTTTCGGTAGCTGAGGCATTACCCTCTGGCGCCGTTTCTACGGCCTTCTGCACCTCTCCCTGGCCCGGAGAGGTCCTCTGGGACAACACCTCGGTGTCGTTCGTGGCATGTAGCGGAGAGGCTCGCGGAGGCGTTTCGCTCTCCATCATCTCCGGCGCCAAACGATTCCCCGAAGACGATGATTGTTGAGGGAGATAACGGGCCGGACTGAAACACATAAATGATATGTTATCCTACAATTTATAAAAGGTCGGATATATATAGTATCTTTGAGTACTTACGATTCGGCCAGGGGCTTCTGAAGGAAATATGCCCTAGAGGCAATAAAAAAGTTGTTATTTATATTTCCTTATATCATGATAAATGTTTATTATTCATGCTAGAATTGTATTAACCGGAAACTTAGTACATGTGTGAATACATAGACAAATAGAGTGTCCCTAGTATGCCTCTACTTGACTAGCTCGTTAATCAAAGATGGTTGAGTTTCCTAGCCATAGACATGTTTTGTCATTTGATGAACGAGATCACATCATTAGAGAATGATGTGATGGACAAGACCCATCCGTTAGCTTAGCACTATGATCGTTTAGTTTAACTTAGTACATGGTTGAGTTTCCTAGCCATAAACATGGTTTGACCGATAAAGATCTTCGTAGAATATGTAGGAACCAATATGAGCATCCAGGTTCCGCTATTGGTTATTGACCGGAGATGTGTCTCGGTCATGTCTACATAGTTCTCGAACCCGCAGGGTCCGCACACTTACTGGTCGATGATGATTTGTATTATGAGTTATGTGATTTGATGTACCGAAGGTTGTTTGGTGTCCCGGATGAGATCATGGATATGACAAGGAGTCTTGAAATGGTCGAGAGGTAAATATTCATATATTGGAAGGTTGCTTTTGGACATCGGAATGGTTCCGAGTGGTTCGGGAGTACTGGGAGGTTACCGAAACCCCCCGGGAGAAGTATTAGGCCTATTGGGCCTTATTGGAGGAGAGGAGAGAGGCCACGTGAGAGGGACGCCCCCTTGCCCAAACCGAATTGGACTAGGGGAGGGGCCCCCCCTCTTTCCTTCTCCCTCTCTCTCCCTTCCCTTTCCCTCCGGTGGAAGAAAGGAAAAGGGGGGGGCGAATCCTACTTGGACTAGGAGTCCAAGTAGGACTCCCCCCTTGGCGCGCCCAACCTGGCCGGCCTCCTCTCTCCCTCCCTCCTTTATATACATGGCCAGGGGGAACCCCAATAGCACAACAGACAATCTCTTAGCTGTGTGCGGTGCCCCCTCCACAGGTACACACCTCGGTCATATCATCGTAGTGCTTAGGCGGCCTCTCTACCGGTAACTTCATCATCACCGCTACACGCCGTCGGCCGACGGAACTCTCCCTTGGCCTCAATCGGATCAAGAGCTCGAGGGACGCCAATGAATCAACGTGTCTTTGACGCGAGGTGCTGTACATTCGGTGCTTGGATTGGTTGGATCGCGAAGACGTTCGACTAAATCAACCGCGTTACTAAACGCTTCCGCTTTTGGTGTATGAGGGTACGTGGACACACTCTCCCCGCTCGTTGCTATGCTTCTCCTAGATAGATCTTGAATGATCATAGGATTTTTTTTTGAAATACTACGTACCCCAACACTTCGGTATTTCCAGACACAGCGTTCGAAGTACCTTTTCGACGAAGGCCACTTCTGGTCTCCTTGCCCTTCTTCTTTGGCGCCTGGTATGGCGCCGGAACCAGCATCTTCGTTCGTAGAGGAATGGCTGGGTCTTCGGGCAGTGGAGCCGGACATCGGATCTGCTCCGCCTTCTTTGTCCAGCCCTGAAGGAAGAATGGAAGGCTCAGCATACCACTTGGATTTGTAAACTGGAGCTGTGTTCGGAACTCATAAAACATACTAGAGTGGCCAGATGAGCACATTCGAGGCCAATGTCTTCGGTCGTTTCCGGCCACGACTTCTGGGCCTTGAAAAGTAGCTTCCAAATTTGTTCGTGCATCGTGCCAAAGAATCGCTGCAGGGTCTGAGGACCAGCCGGATTGAACTCCCACATGTGGAGTGACTGAAGGAAATATGCCCTAGAGGCAATAATAAAGTTATTATTTATTTCCTTATTTCATGATAAATGTTTATTATTCATGCTAGAATTGTATTAACCAGAAACATGATACATGTGTGAATACATAGACAAACATATAGTCACTAGTATGCCTCTACTTGACTAGCTCATTAATCAAAGATGGTTGTGTTTCCTAACCATAGACATGTGTTGTTATTTGATTAATGGGATCACATCATTAGGAGAATGATGTGATTGACATGACCCATTCCGTTAGCCTAGCACTTGATCGCTTAGTATATTGCTATTGCTTTCTTCATGACTTATACATGTTCCCGTAACTATGAGATTATGCAACTCCTGCTTACGGAGGAACACTTTGGTGCTACCAAATGTCACAACGTAATCGGGTGATTATAAAGGAGTACTACAGGTGTCTCCAAAGGTACATGTTGGGTTGGCGATTTCGAGATTAGGTTTTGTCACTCCGATTGTCGGAGAGGTATCTCTGGCCCTCTCGGTAATGCACATCACTATAAGCCTTGCAAGCAATGTAGCTAATGAGTTAGTTATGTATGATGCATTACGTAACGAGTAAAGAGACTGTCAAGAATTAGATTGAACTAGGTATTGGATACCGACGATCGAATCTCGCAAGTAACATACCGATGACAAAGGGAACAACGATGTTGTTATGCGGTTTGACCGATAAAGATCTTCGTAGAATATGTAGGAGCCAATATGAGCATCCAGGTTCCGCTATTGGTTATCGACCGAGAAATAGTTCTAGGTCATGTCTACATAGTTCTCGAACCCGTAGGGTCCGCACGCTTAAGGTTACGGCGATGCTATATTATGAGTTTATGAGTTTTGATGTACGAAGGTGTTCGAGTCCCGGATGAGATCGGGGATGACGAGGAGTCTCGAAATGGCCGAGACGTAAAGATCGATATATTGACGCCTATATTCGACTTCGGAAAGGTTCCGAGTGATTCGGTATTTCTCGAGTACCGGAGAGTTACGGAATTCGCCGGGAGTATATGGGCCTTATTGGGCCATACGGGAATAGAGGAGAGAGGCCAAAGGAAGGAGGCCTCGCCCCCTCTCCGTCCGAATTGGACAAGGGTGCAGCCCCTTTCCTTCTTCCTCTCCCCTCTTTCCCTTCTCCTACTCCAACAGGAAGGAGGAGTCCTACTCCGTGGGAGTAGGACTCCCTTGGCGCGCCTCCTAGGCCGTCGCCCCTCCCCTTGCTCCGTTATAGACGGGGCAGGGGGCACCTCTAGGCACAACAACAATTGATCCTTGGATCTCTTAGCCGTGTCGGTGCCCCCTCCATCATATTCCACCTCGGTCATATCGTCATGAGTTTAGGCGAAGCCTGCGCCGATAGAACATCATCATCGTCACCACGCCGTCATGTCGACGGAACTCATCCCGACACTTTGCTGGATCGGAGTCCGGGATCGCCATCGAGCTGAACGTGTGCTGAACTCGGAGGTGCCGTGACGCTCGGTACTTGGATCGGTCGGATCATGAAGACGTCGACTATATCAACCGCGTTGTCATAACGCTTCCGCTTCTATCTCGAGGGTACGTGGACAATACTCTCCCCTCTTGTTGCTATGCCATCACCATGATCTTGCGTGTGCGTAGGATTTTTTGAAATTACTCGTTCCCCAACAGACATCCGAGCCTGGTTTTATGCGTAGATGTCATATGCACGAGTAGAACACAAGTGAGTTGTGGGCGATACAAGTCATACCGCTTACCAAAGATGTCATACTTTGATTCGGCGGTATTGTGAGATGAAGCGCCCGGACCGACATTACGCCAGACGCTTACGCGAGACTGGTTTCACCGCTATGCAGCACTCGTGCTTAAAGGTGACCGGCGGGTGTCTGTCTCTCTCACTTTAGTTGAACTGAGTGTGGCTACGCCGGTCCTTGCGAAGGTTAAAACAACACTAACTTGACGAACTATCGCTGTGGTTTTAATGCGAGGTAAGAACGGTTCTTGCTCAGCCCGTAGCAGCCACGTAAAATTTGCAACAACAAAGTAGAGGATGTCTAACTTGTTTTTGCAGGGCATGTTGTGATGTGATATGGTCAAGACGTGATGCTATATTTTATTGTATAAGATGATCATGTTTTGTAACCGGTTATCGGCAATCGCAGGAGCCATATGGTTGTCGCTTATTGTATGAAATGCAACGCTACTGTAATGCTTTACTTTATCACTAAGCGGTAGCGATATTCGAGAAGCATAAGATTGGCGAGACGACAACGATGCTACGATGGAGATCAAGGTGTCGCGCCGGTGATTTGGTGATCACGACGGTGCTTGAGATGGAGATCACAAGCACAAGATAATGATGGCCATATCATATCACTTATATTGATTGCATGTGATGTTTATCCTTTATGCATCTTATCTTGCTTTGATTGACGGTAGCATTTTAAGATGATTTCTCACAAAATTATCAAGAAGTGTTCTCCCTGAGTATGCACCGTTGCGAAAGTTCTTCGTGCTAAGACACCACGTGATGATCGGGTGTGATAGGCTCTACGTTCAAATACAACGGGTGCAAAATAGTTGCACACGCGGAATACTCAGGTTAAACTTGACGAGCCTAGCATATACAGATATGGCCTCGGAACACGGAGACCGAAAGGTCGAACGTGAATCATATAGTAGATATGATCAACATAGTGATGTCCACCATTGAAACTACTCCATCTCACGTGATGATCGGACATGGTTTAGTTGATTTGGATCACGTAATCACTTAGATGACTACAGAGATGTCTGTCTAAGTGGGAGTTCTTAAGTAATATGATTAATTGAACTTAAATTTATCATGAACTTAGTACCTGATAGTTTTTTGCTTGTCTTTGTTTACTGTAGATCAATAGCTCGCGTTGTTGCTTCCCTATGTTTGTTGCTTTCATATGTTTATTTTAATATGTTCCTAGAGAAAACTGTGTTGAAAGATGTTAGTAGCAATGATGCGGATTGGATCCGTGATCCGAGGTTTATCCTCATTGCTGCACGTAAGAATTATGTCCTTGATGCACCGCTAGGTGATGCACCTATTGCAGGAGCGGATGCGACGTTATGAATGTTTGGCTAGCTCAATATGATGACTACTTGATAGTTTAGTGCACCATGCTTAACGGCTTAGAATCGGGACATCAAAGACGTTTTGAACGTCATGGACCATATGAGATGTTCCAGGAATTGAAGTTAATATTTCAAGCAAATACCCGAGTTGAGAGATATGAAGTCTCCAACAAGTTCTATAGCTAAAAGATGGAGGAGAATCGCTCAACTAGTGAGCATGTGCTCGATTGTCCAGGTACTTCAATCGCTTGAATCAAGTGGGAGTTAATCTTCCAGATAAGATAGTGATTGATGAATTCTCTAGTCACCATCACTAAGTTACTAGAACTTCGTGATGAACTATAGTATGCAAGGGATGACGAAAACGATTCCCGAGCTCTTCGTGATGCTGAAATCGACGAAGGTAGAAATCAAGAAAAGAGCATCAAGTGTTGATGATTGACAAGACCACTAGTTTCAAGAAAAGGGCAAAGGGAAAGAAAGGGAACTTCAAGTAGAATGACAAGCAAGTTTTCGATCCCGCGAAGAAGCCCAAAGCTGGACCAAAGCCTGAAACCGAGTGCTTCTACCGCAAAGGAAATGATCATTTGGGAGCGAAATGACCTGAATATTTGGTAGATAAGAAGGGTGGCAAAGTGAACAAGGGTATATTTGAAATACAGGTGTTTGATGTGTGCCTTACTAGTGTTTATAGTAGCCCCGAGTATTTGATACTTGTTCGGTTGCTAAGATTAGTAACTCAAACAGGAGTTACATAATAAATGAGACTAGTTGAAGGGAAGTGACGATGAGTGTTGGAAGTAGTTCCAAGATTAATATGATCATCATCGCACACTCCCTATACTTTCGAGATTGGTGTTAAACCTAAATAAATGTTATTTGGCGCTTATGCTTGAGCATATATGATTTGATCATGTTTATTGCGATACGGTTATTCATTTAAAAGTTAGAGAATAAATTGTTATTCTGCTTACATGAATAAGACCTTCATGGTCATACACCCAATGAACATAGTTTGTTGGATCTCGATCGTAGTGATACACATATTCATAATATTGATGCCAAAAGATGAAAAGTTAATAATGATAGTGCAACTTATTTGTGGCATCGCCGCTTGGTCATATCGGTGTAAAGCGCATGAAGAATCTCCATAAAGATGGATTTTGGAATCACTTGGTTATGAATCATTTGATGCTTGTGAACCGTGCTTTTTGGGCAAGATGACTAAAACTCCGTTCTCCTAACAATGGAACGAAGCTCTTGACTTGTTGGAAATAATACATACCAATGTATGCGATCCAATGAGTGTTGATGCCCGTGGCAAGTATCATTATTTTCGACCATCACAGATGATTTGAGCAGATATGCGTATATCTTCTTGATGAAACATAAGTCTGAAATAGTTGAAAAGTTCAAAGAATTTCAGAGTGAAGTGGAAAATCATCATAACAAGAAAATAAAGTTTCGCGATCCGATCGTGGAGATGAATATTTGAGTTACGAGTTTGGTCTTCAATTAAAACAAAGTGGAATAGTTTCACAGCTCACGCCACATGGAACACCACAACATAATGGTGTGTCCGAACGTCAGAATCCGCACTTTATTGGATATGGTGCGATCTATGATGTATCTTACCGATTTACCACTATCGCTTTTGGGGTTATGCATTAGAGACAGCTTGCATTCACGCTTAATAGGGCACCATCTAAATCCGCTGAGATGACACCGTATGAACTATGGTTTAGCAAAGAAACCTAAGTCGTTTCTTAAAGCTTGGAGTTGCGATGCTTATATGAAAAGTTTTCACCGATAAGCTCGAACCCAAATCGAGAAGTGCGTCTTCATAGAATACCCAAAGGTAACTATTGGGTACACCTTCTATCACAGATCTGAAGGCAAGTTATTTGTTGTTAAGATGGATCCTTTCTAGAGAAGAAGTTTCTCTCGAAAGAAGTGAGTGGGAGGAAAGTAGAGCTTGATAAGGTAATTGTACCTTCTCCCGAATTGGAAAGTAGTTCATCACGTAAATCAGTTCTGTGATTCCTACACCAATCGTGAGGAAGCTAATGATGATGATCATGAAGCTTCAGATCAAGTTACTACCGAACCTCGTAGGTCTTCCAAAATAAGATCCGCACCAGAGTGGTACGGTAATCATGTTCTGGAAGTCATGTTACTAGACCATGATGAACCTACGAACTATGAGGAAGCGATGATGAGCCCAGATTCCGCAAAATGGCTGGAAGCCATGAAATCTGAGATGGGATCCATGTATGAGAACAAAGTATGGACTTTGGTTGACTTGCCCGATGATCGGCAAGCCATTGAGAATAAATGGATCTTCAAGAGGAAGACGGATGCTGATAGTAGTGTTACTATCTACAAAGCTCGACTTGTTTCAAAAGGTTTTTGACTAGTTCAAGGTGTCAAATACGATGAGATTTTCTCACTCGTAACGATGCTTAAGTCTATCCGAATCATGTTAGCAATTGCCACATTTTATGAAATCTGGCAAATGGATGTCAAAACTACATTCCTTAATGGATTTATTAAAGAAGAGTTGTATATGATGCAACCAGAAGGTTTTGTCAATCCTAAAGATGCTAACAAAATGTGCAAGCTCCAGCGATCCATCTATGGACTGGTGCAAGCATCTCAGAGTTGGAATATACACTTTGATAAGTTGATCAAAGCATATAGTTTTATACAGACTTGCGGTGAAGCCTGTATTTACAATAAAGTGAGTGGGGAGCACTACCGCCTTTTTGATAAATATATGTGAGTAACATATTGTTGATCAGAAATGATGTATAATTTTTCCGAAAGCATAAAGGATTATTTGAAAGGAGTTCTTTAAAAGAAAGACCTCAAGAAGCTACTTACATATTGAGCATCAAGATCTATTGAGATAGATCAAGACGCTTGATAAGTTTTTCAATAAGTACATACCTTGTCAAGATTTTGAAGTAGTTCAAAATGGAATATCAAAGAAAAGTTCTTGCCTGTGTTGCAAATGTGTGAAATTGAGTAAGACTCAAATCCCGACCACGGCAGAAAATAGAAAAGAGAATGAAAGTCATTCCCTATGCCTCACCATAGGTTCTATAAAGTATGCTATGCTATGTACTGCACCTATTGTATACCTTGCTCTGAATTTGGCAATCGAGTACAATAGTGATCTAGGAGTAGATCATCGGACATTGGTCAAGAACATCCTTAGTGAGGACTAAGGAAATATTTCTCGATTATGGAGGTGATAAAAGAGCCCGTCGTAAAGAGTTACATCGATGCAAGCTTTTTACACTGATCCAGATGACTCTAAGTCTCAATCTGGATACATATTGAAAGTGGGAGCAATTAGCTAGAGTAGCTCCGCAAGAGCATTGTAGACATAGAATATTTGCAAAATACATACGGCTCAATGTGATGCACCCGCTGACTAAGCTTCTCTCACGAGCAAAACATGATCATACCTTAGTACTCTTTGGGTGTTAATCACATAGCGATGTGAACTAGATTATTGACTCTAGTAAACCCTTTGGGTGTTGGTCACATGACGATGTGAACTATGGGTGTTAATCACATACGATGTGAATATTAGTGTTGAATCACATGATGATGTGAACTAGATTATTGACTCTAGTGCAAGTGGGAGACTCAAGGAAATATGCCCTAGAGGCAATAATAAAGTTATTATTTATTTCCTTATTTCATGATAAATGTTTATTATTCATGCTAGAATTGTATTAACCGGAAACATGATACATGTGTGAATACATAGACAAACATATAGTCACTAGTATGCCTCTACTTGACTAGCTCATTAATCAAAGATGGTTATGTTTCCTAACCATAGACATGTGTTGTTATTTGATTAATGGGATCACATCATTAGGAGAATGATGTGATTGACATGACCCATTCCGTTAGCCTAGCACTTGATCGCTTAGTATATTGCTATTGCTTTCTTCATGACTTATACATGTTCCTGTAACTATGAGATTATGCAACTCCTGCTTTACGGAGGAACACTTTGGTGCTACCAAACGTCACAACGTAATCGGGTGATTACAAAGGAGTACTACAGGTGTCTCCAAAGATACATGTTGGGTTGGCATATTTCGAGATTAGGTTTTGTCACTCCGATTGTCGAAGAGGTATCTCCGGCCCTCTCGGTAATGCACATCACTATAAGCCTTGCAAGCAATGTAGCTAATGAGTTAGTTACGGAATGATGCATTACGTAACGAGTAAAGAGACTTGCCATGAACGAGATTGAACTAGGTATTGGATACCGACGATCGAATCTCGGGCAAGTAACATACCGATGACAAAGGGAACAACGTATGTTGTTATGCGGTTTGACCGATAAAGATCTTCGTAGAATATGTAGGAGCCAATATGAGCATCCAGGTTTCGCTATTGGTTATTGACCGAGAAATAGTTCTAGGTCATGTCTACATAGTTTTCGAACCCGTAGGGTCCGCACGCTTAAGGTTACGATGACAGTTATATTATGAGTTTATGAGTTTTGATGTACCGAAGGTGTTCGGAGTCCCGGATGAGATCGGAGACATGACGAGGAGTCTCGAAATGGTCGAGACGTAAAGATCGATATATTGGACGACTATATTCGGACTTCGGAAAGGTTCCGAGTGATTCGGGTATTTTTCGGAGTACCGGAGAGTTACGGGAATTCGCCGGGGAGTATATGGGCCTTATTGGGCCATACGGGAATAGAGGAGAGAGGCCAAAGGAAGGAGGCTTGCGCCCCTCCGGTCCGACTGGACAAGGGCGAGCCCCTTTCCTTCTTCCTCTCCCCTCTTCCCCTTCTCCTACTCCAACAGGAAGGAGGAGTCCTACTCCGGTGGGAGTAGGACTCCCTTGGCGCGCCTCCTAGGCCGCCGCCCCTCCCCTTGCTCCTTTATATACGGGGCAGGGGGCACCTCTAGGCACAACAACAATTGATCCTTGGATCTCTTAGCCGTCGCGTGCCCCCTCCACCATATTCCACCTCACCATATCGTCATGAGTTTACGCCAAGCCCTCGCGCCGTAGAACATCATCATCGTCACCACGCCGTCTTCGACGGAATTCATCCCGACACTTTGCTGGATCGGAGTCCGGGATCGCCATCGAGCTGAACGTGTGCTGAACTCGAGGTGCCGTATGTTCGGTACTTGGATCGGTCGGATCGTGAAGACGTACGACTACATCAACCGCGTTGTCATAATGCTTCGCTTACGGTCTACGAGGGTACGTGGACAATACTCTCCCCTCTTGTTGCTATGCCATCACCATGATCTTGCGTGTGCGTAGGAATTTTTTTGAAATTACTACGTTCCCCAACAGAGACCAGAGCTGGCAGGGGAGAATCCGGCGAAATAGCATCACCTGGATCACATCAGCAAGGTTGGTGTTCTTCTCCATCATATTTTTGATGCACTTCTGCAACATCGTCACTTCGTCGGATGATTCCCAATCCAGACCCTTGTTAATCCACGACGCGAGCCGCATTGGGGGTCCGGATCGGAACTCAGGAGCAGCCACCCAGTTGGCGCCGTGGGGTTCGGTAATGTAGAACCACTCCTGCTGCCAGATCTTGACAGTCTCCACGAAGGCCCCTTTTGGCCAGGTGCCGTTCGGAAGCTTGCTCACCATGGCGCCTCCGCAATCTGTGTGCTGCCCGTCGACCACCTTCGGCTTCATGCCGAAGACCTTAAGCCATAGGCCGAAGTGGGGGGGGGGATGCAGAGGAGCACCTCGCATATGACGATGAACGCCGAAATGTGGAGAAAGGAATTTGGGGCTAGATCGTGGAAATCTAGCCTGTAATAGAACATGAGGCCGCGGACGAAAGGGTGGAGAGGAAACCCTAGTCCGCGAAGAAAGTGGGGGATGAACACTACCCTCTCGTTAGGCTCCGGAGTGGGGATGATCTGCTTCTTGGTAGGAAGCCGATGGGTGATGTCCAAGGCCAAGTACCCCGCTTCTCGGAGTTCCTTGATGTTCCTCTCCGTGACGGAGGAAGCCATCCACTTGCCTTGCGAGCCGGATCCGGACATGGCTGGAGTGTTTGGCGGTGACGAAAAAGGTTGAAACTTGGGCGCTGGAGCTCGATGACGGAAGGGCTGAGGAAGCAGAAGGCATGAGGTGAAAAGATGGATCCTTATCCTCTTATAAAGGCAGTAAATATCAAGCGCCCCCCTCACAGGCCTTAAAACTCGCCTATTCCCAAGGGGTCATGCGAACGGCACGGTTGGATTACCCAAACCTGTATTGATGAGAATCCCGCAATAAGGGGACACGATTTCTGCTTTGACAAGACGTGTCCATAAGGGTCGTGCCTCGGAATGCGAAGCGAGAGGCTAAAAAACGGTTTGAAATAATAATAAGGCCAGGCATAACGTCTCGCCAAAAAAGCTGTCAGTAGACATGACTTATTTTGTTTAAATATTTTGCCCTTGTGGTTTAGGGTTGTAAATGTTATACAGAGCCGGATATAGTTCTCTTGTTAAACTGTTTTGGAGTATTCAGAGGAGGAACCCACCTTGCAATGCCGAAGACAATCTGCGCGCCGGACACATCGTCATTGAAAGCCTGGTTCAGGGGCTACCGAGGGAGTCCTGGATTAGGGGGTCCCCGGGCGTTCGGGCTATGTGACATGGGCCGGACTGGTGGGCCGTGAAGATACAAGATAGAAGGCTTCTCCCGTGTCCGGATGGGACTCTACTTTGCGTGGATGGCAAGTTTAGCGTTCGGATGTATAGTTTGCTTTCTCTGTAAACCGACTCTTTACAACCCTAGGCCTGTCTGGTGTCTATATAAACCGGAGGGTTTAGTCCGTAGAGGCTAAGACAAATCATGCATGCTAGACATTTAGGGTTTAGCCATTACGATCTCGAGGTAGATCAACTCTAGTAACCCCTATAATCATCAAAGTCAATCAAGCAGGAAGTAGGGTATTACCTCCATTAAGAGGGCCCGAACCTGGCTAAACATCATGTCCCCTGCCTCCTGTTACCTTCGATCCTCAGACGGACAGTTCGGGACCCCTACCCGAGATCGGCCGGTTTTGACACCGACAAAGGTCCACGGCCACATGAACTGGTGCCTTCACTTTTGCATTTTCAGCATCATAAACCAGATGATACTTGGAGAGATCGGTTTCCTCAGCCACTTTTCTTGCCCAAGGACGCATCTCCCTTACTATTTTTGTGAAGTCATCAGCGCTGAAGGGAGACCCATCTTCTTTTAAACCGGAACAGCCGGTGGATATCTCTTCCGGGTCAAGTTCTGCTTGCCATGCCTTTCCCCGGCTCAGGGCGGTGATGGCACCAGCTCTGGCAGTTGATCGCTTTAATTTTCAACCCTTTGTGGCAGCACATACAACTTCTCTAGCACTTCCTTGATGAGGGAAGGTGGTTGCTTCTTATGGCAGGCAGCAGAAATAGCCCGTTGAGTGCCCGTGCACAACTGCTCCACAAGGGTATATACAACTTTAAGCCTTATGCACATGTCTTGACCCAGCTTGGAGCTTCTGGAGCCTGCATTAGCAAAGGTATTGGTAAACCGGCTAATGATTGTGATAAACTGATGATATAAGTGGAAGTATTCTGTTACTTACCAAAGATGCCATCTATCATGCTGTTGATTTGATGCTTTAAACCGGACAACTCGTCGGTTACCGGCTTAAGGGCATCTTCAGCATCTTCTGCTCTTTTCAATAGAGTTGTCTTCTTGGTGTCCCAGCCGGTTCTTTCAGCACGGAAGTCCCTTTTCATTTTTTCATTGTCTTCTAAAGCGGTCTTCAGCTCTGATTTGGCCTTGGAAGTTTCGGCTTGCTGGGTTGGATGTTCTGCCTCAAATCATTGATTTGAGATTCCTTTGTATTTAATTCAGCCTGCAACATACAAAAGATAGGCAGCATTATGATCATCTTATTTGAAGTCCCAAGCACAATACAAGTATTTTACTTGGCACTTGGGGGCTAATGCACATTGTTCTTTTTGAAGACAAATCTTTAATGACCCGTCTAAGTTTTCTATGACTACAGCCGGTTCATGGGGGCTGCATATTTGGATTTTATTCATAAATATGGTGATAAGTCCCGGCTTAGCCATGCTGATGAAGCCAACCCTTGGGGGCTACATGTGCGAAATTGAGCACTATAATTTGAAGTCCCGGCTTAACTTTCCAGTTTAAACCGGCCCTTGGGGACTACTCATTCTGATTTTACAGATTATACATTACTATGGCATAGCTACAAGATCAACAAGGATATTTAAGTCTACAACATATTCAAGTTTTCATATTCAATAGACTTGGCGGCTGATAAATGTATACTTATATGAGAAGGTTTTGTTAGTGCTTACCTCAAAGCGCTCCTTCATGAGATTAACCAAGCCGGCTTCAAAGTCACGGCTGGTGTAAAGGCGGTTCAGGTAACCCGCGTGAAGCTCATTGGCATTAAATTGAGCATAGCTCTCCAGATCCAGTTTCCACTTGCCTTTGTCAGCAGCTGAGAATTCCTCTTTGGCGCTGTGCTTGGACAAGACGGTGGGGTTACCCGTGCTGTGTAAGTCGTCCCAGTAACTATTATATCTTTAATTTCTTGAACTGGCTAAGCAGGACTGGGCGGCTTAGCATTCTCCAGATCAACGTTCATGGAGTCCATGGTGACATGCTGCTCCTCTGGCGGCAGATCATCCATGGCTGCCTCAGGAGTTTGATGAAAAGATTCGGACATTGTTTGCTTCTCCGGGTCGGCAACCTTGGGGTCTTCGGCCGGTTTATTAATCTTCAGCTTCTTACTGGGTTTGGCCATAACACTGAAGTAAAACACATGATGAGGTTAGTATATCAATTGATTAAGTGTTGAAGTAAACAAGCTTAATGTTCTTACCCAGGTAAAGTCTTGAAAAGAGGGACCTGAGTCCCAGTTGAGTCGCCAGAAGAAGAGTGAGAGGTTCCCTGATAGTTTGAATCAGAAGGGTTAAGAGGTTGTTGAATAAGACCCGCCTTTGGAAAAGCTAAGTCGGAAATTTGTGAAACCTCTGCTCGACGCTTGCGAGGGACTAGCGTGTTGGGTAAGCCAGAAGATAATATCCCACCGCCGCTATTCCGGGTTGTGCAACGAGCTTCATGTTGTTGTTTCTTCAAAATAAAGTTTCGGCATCAATAAGGTGTATAAAACAAGAGATTCAGAGTCTGACACACTCTCTGTCTAGTCAAAGATTCAGAGTCAGAGGAAAGGATAGTTACCTCTTCAACATCTGCCCGGCTTCCTTCTGCATCATCCTGAGAGTTTTCGGCATCAATAAGGTGTATAAAACTAGAGCCAAGGGAGTCAAGTTCTAGCTCCGACTCGTTGTCATTCAAAGCGAATAACTCTGTGGTGTTCATCTTCTTCTTAGCGGGCTTTTTTGCTTTGTTCTTGGCCCTGCCCGTCTTGGTCGGCTTATCCTGCAACTTCTTATTCCAAAAGGGAGAATCGACCTGCGGAAATCAAATGGCTATAAGAAGACAGTTTAAGTGAAGAAATGATCAAACCAAAAATTGTTTAAAAGCTTACAGCTGGTGGTTTGTTGAGAACGCAGAAAGGATTCAACCCTGTTTTGCTGCAATTTGCAAAGCTCTCATTCAGCAGGGACTTGGTCATATCATTGATATCATCATCATTCAGCTCTGTCTGGTTGTGGCGCTGGGGGGTCTTTGACATCTCCAATATACTCGCACATTAAGCCGGGGCGGCAGCTTAAAGGCAGAATTCTCCATGCGACCCACCATCAAACTAGGTCGGTGCCAGTCAAACCATTAGCCATTAAGGCTCTGATTTTTGAAATACGGGCATATATTTGGCCCGCTCCTCTGTGCTGATCAGTTCTGGGAGGTGGTGCCTTTTGCTAAGCCGGTGTTCATGATATCCCGGCAGAGGATTTCCCCTTCTGGAGAGGTATCTTGGCAGTAAAACCATGTTTGGTTCCAGTCCTTAGGGTGACTGGGCAGTTTGGCGGCTGGGAAGGTGGCTTCTTTCCGCCTCTGAATCGAAATACCGCCTAACTCTAGGCCGGGCCCATCTGTGAACTCGGTCTGCCGATTCAGGTAATAGAATTCCCTGAACAACTCTACAGTGGGCTCCTGTTGAACGTATACTTCACAAAACACTTGAAAGTTACAAATGTTTGAGATGGAATTGGGCCCGATGTCTTGGGGATGAAGCTTGAAGAAGTGCAGTACATCGCGAAAAAACTTTGTGCCGGGTGGGGTGAAACCCCGGAGCAGATGACCGGTAAAAACGATTACTTCACCTTCCCTGGGCTCAGGAGGGATTTCTGTGCCTGGGACCCTCCAATGGATGACATCTTTTTTGGCTAAGACGCCCATTTGAACATACTCGTTCAGTGTTTCCTTGGTAACCCGGGAGACGACCCAATTGCATGAGGTAACAGATTTGGTCATTTTTGCTGAGGGAAGCCTAAAAAGAAAAATATTGTCGGTTTAAGGTTTGCTGTTAAGCCGGTCAATGATCAAAAGATAAGTACGCTACGTAAGGCCGGTGTTATAAAGATCAGCATGATTAAAGCGGAAGACAATGCCGGGTTATACAGAATGTGAGCACGTACTAGCGGCTTAACAAGGGGACTAATGCTATATGGCGGGTTACGGTTTACCATATAAGCCGCCCGTATGATTAGAGTGCGACAGATCTAAAAGTGAATTTTTGCTAAGTGGTGGACAAAAAAGTTCTGCGGATTGGTTCTATAGTTTTGGATCTGCGGCAGTTCGGAAAATAAAGTAAAATTCTAAACCTAAGGTGGCGGCAGCAGAAGAACTCATATGCTCAGATGAGATTTTGTTTAGAGAAGGTATTATGTGCGATTGGAAAGGGATGCTACAACGGCTATCGCACAACTTCAGTATTATGTCCATATCAAACCACGCGTTTTGGAAGGGAGGAATGAAGAACACCGACGAACAACAAAACCCTAATGCAGATCTGTTATGGGGAAAAAAGGAGTACTTACGGATGTTAATCAACAGTGGAGGCGCGTCGCAGGTTTCTGGTCCGTTCAGATTGATGCAGTGGCTGGACTTGAGGTCGCTGGAGGAAGAGGGTGGCGGCGGAGCTCAGGCTAGCTAGGGCGTCGCGAGGAGGAAGACGAAGACGAGGGGGCAGGGTAAAAATGAAAAGAAGGACCTCCCGTCCATATTTATAAGGCAGCGGATAGATGGCATGCGCGGGAATCGAGGAGGCAGAAAAAATTGATTATGTGGCTATAAGGGCGCCTCGATTGTTGGAGGTTCATTAAAAGAATCTGTTGAGATATTCTGGGTTTGTGCGTAATTAATGCGCCTGATGTCATGACAGGTTACCGTGGTTCTGTGAGCTGACGTCATGGCGGGTTATAACAAGTTCATGAAAGTTGACGATGGAAGATTCTGCTAAAGACAAGCGTTGAAGATTGATGTGAACAAGTTCATATCAACCTGAGGCCTAATGTTGGGGATATAACTACTGGGTATGACCCGCCCAGGAGGGGCCGGGTCATGCCACTGGCGGCTTAAGATGAAGAGGCTCAAGAAGATATAAAGATGGCGGTTCATAGAGCAAGCTTATTGAAGGCCCAAGACCCCAGGACGACTTGAGGCCCACGGGTGTGAGCCGCCATATGTTTAACTTGTATTGTAAGACAAGCTTAGTTAGATACCGAGCCGGACACGTTTTGTATGAGCCGGCCGGGACTCTGTAAGCTGCCGGGCATCAACCTGTATATAAAGTGGTGACCCGGCGGCGGGTTAACTCAAGGAACAACTCATCGAGAACTAGGTCAAGCGTATTCGCTCCCTGATAATCAAAACCCAAGCAATACAACCTAAAGCAGGACTAGGCTTTTACCTCGTTGAGAGGGGCCGAACACTTTCTGTGTCCTTTGTCCCTTCAAGCTAACCTAGTTGCAATGGCTCTACACCTAAGTCCTTTCGCTAGGGCATCTGCCGTGTTAAGTCCACGACAGCATTTGTTGATCTCGAAGTTGTCCATGCATCTCTATGAAGTTGACAACATGCAAAGTCAGCATAGCATCTCGAGTTATCTAAAGATGAATAAGTTGTCGATGCATCTCTAGGAAGTATACTATATTATCTCTCGAGTTATCTAAAGATGAATAAGTTGTCGATGCATCCCCCCCCCCCCCCCCCACACACACACTTTATCATGTTCCCCCGTCTCACCACCTTCCTCTTGCTCATCCTACTCAGCCGGCTTGTGACCCCAGACCTCTTGCCATGTCTTCTTCCTCATTCTATTCACAAAACAAGCTCTCGCCCCGTTTGTTGTAGATTCTATCTTCCATATTTGTTGTCGCTTTGATGCCAACATCACGATAAGGTACTATCCCAAGCCCTGGCTCCGTTGGTTTTACCCCCCAAAGGTGGCCGGTCACCCATATGGCCACATTCTCTAATTCTCAAAAAAGAAAAAAAAAATGGCCACATTATCTCCAAAAGACCAAGGAGCGAACATTTGAAGAGTAGATTTTTCATTTACTAAATTAATTTTGGCTTCCAGACAAGTATAACCATATACAATTCACCAATGAAAATAGCTATCGTCTGAACCGTTCAAACCACCAGCAATTGCTAACTAGAATCTCCCTAAAAACAAGGCCACCGACTAATTAACGGTGTGTTCAAAGTTAGCCAAGAGACTCGTTCATCTCCAACAACCTTGCCGCCCACTCATATCACGGACATGCACGCACGTAGAGAGAGAGAGGCCTCGACATGCCGCCCACCACCAACTCTTCTTCAACCTCCGATCCCCCAGATTAGCTAGCCTGCTAATCCGGGCTATAAGACCCCCCCTCCATTCCCCCCTTCTTCCCCACGCAAGCATCAAGGGCACGAATAAGCAATCCCAGCTTTGCTAATAAGCCCTTGTTCTTCCTCATCTCCCTCTTTCGACTTTCTCAGGTCATGGAGATGAAGAAGATTGCCTGCGCCGTCCTCATCGCCGCATCGGCGACCGTTGCCCTCGCCGCCGATGGTCCGGCCCTTGCCCCGGCGGGAGCCACGGCGGGAGCCCCGGCGGGAGCCTCCGCAGCAACCGGCGCCTTCCCGGCCGTCGGCGCGGTGCTCGGCGCCTCCGTACTCTCCTTCTTTGCTTACTACATGCAGTAAGTAAGCGAAGGAAGATACGTGCACCTGGAGGAGGATGAAGAGGACAAATGCTGCTGGTGCTTCCTGTATTTTCGTTAATTTGATGTGTGTCGTTTTTCGTTTTTGTGATACATGTACCTTTGATTTGGTTTGAAACTGGATTACTTGACCATATGTTGATTGATCCATTTATTTCATTAATGGAATTTTTCACTCTTCATTCATTTGGTTGCCTTTTCTTACCACCGTGAATTGATCTCTAATTTTATACTATGTAAACGATGTGAGATTTTGATTGTTCTACTGTATCACCTTTATCATCTTAAAACTTATAGGGCACATTTTATAATTAATTAGAGCATAAAAGGAAGAAAAGAAAACATCTGCTTACAAGATCCTAGCAAAAGAGAGAATGCTTTATTAATATAAGGCCATTACTTTTATTTCTCATAAGATGAAACTACTAAGATATATTTCATGCCATCCGTTGATGCATCCTCTGATCATATAGCATGTGAATCACCCAACTCTTGGAACCACAATCACCTTGGCGTTTGCATAGTCACCATTGGGCTGGGAAGCCACAAAGATCCTAACGCGATTGCAACAGTAGTCACCGGTAACGACGACATCTTGGGGAATGTAAATCGCATCGGTGGAAGGTCTCTCTTTCTCAATCACATCTTTTGCCTCCTTGCCCTTCCTGCCCAACAACTCTGGCCAGATCAACTTGCCCGCTGTTGTGCATGCACAGTAACAATGAAATATTAGTAATGTGGTTTAACCTCTGAACTAAAACAGTACGGCTATATAAGACTAAAAAAATTAAGCGATGGAAATATGCGAAAGTTGAAGCATGAACACAAGAACTCTTACGGCATTGGCCAGTGATAGGGGAGCTGCAGGTCCCTTCAACATGGTATGACATGGTTGCTAAACTTTCTTCTGTTGTGTGGAAGATGACAGCCGGGTACAATCGTGTATTTATATGCAAAACTTGTAATAAGTGATTCGTTAATGCATTACAAATATTGTCTCATTCATCACAATACAGCCAGGTAATTTCCGTCGGCCAGACACACCTACTAATCAAATTAAGAGAGTAAATATACATAATGGGTATAATGGTGTATTAAAATTACCGAGGATTGAGGTGACTAAAAATAGGCTAGTGCGAGCTGATTTAGTATTGAATTATAAAATTACTTGCAATTGTTATTCATGATTTAGTATTTAACACGTTCAGTTTGTCTAATTCACATCTAAATGTTTTTTTAAGGATGTCACATCTAAGCTCCCACAAATATATAATGCGGCAACACGAAATAAAAAAATTAGGACAAAAAAATAGACCACAGACAGAGTGGACATCAGCTTAGATGTGACATAATTATGTCACATCTAGATGTGTCCTAACACGTTTTATGGCCAGGATCTATTTGTTTATTCTCTTGATTTGACTCGGTGCATTTGCATACCCTTCGGGCAATCATGGATCTCGGGCTCGCAATGTATCATCATGGGTTTGAAGCATACTCCGATGCAAGACGAAGAGGGCATGATTGAAGAAGTTTTGTAGCCGATCTTCTTGAAAACTTGGATGTGTTATAGGGATAAAAATAAATATTAAGGTCTACGGCACATTATCAACGTGATTTCCTTTTAGTCTCTTATTTACTTAAACAGTTTGTCTAATCCACATCTAGATGTTTTTTAAGAATGTCATATCTAAACTCCCACAAATATATAATGCAGAAACAAGAAAAAAAACTAAGACAAAAAAATAGACCACAAACAGAGTGGACATCAGCTTAGATGTGACATAACTATGTCACATCTAGATGTGTCCTAGACAGACCCTTACTTAAAAATGATCATTTCCTATTTTGGACCCACATTTATGGCCAGGATTTGTTTACTTATTCTCTTGATCTTTTTTGTTTTGTTTTTGCTAATGTTTTTTCTCTTGATCTGACTCAGTGTTTTGCATACCCTTCCGTAGTGTGGCTCAAACTAGATCATTGTGTCTGCCATAGGACTCTGGTACAGAATGTCCGGCAGAGGACGATTATGAGAGTAAGTATGGATCAGTGGCCGGGATCAATGATCTTCGATGGTGGGCATGGACCGCCTCACTTGTTAATGTCAAAATCCATCGATTAGCACCATGGACTTGAAGCATACTCCGATGCGAGAAGAAGAAAGTAAAATCGAAGAGTGTTGTAGCCTAGTTTCTTAAAACTTGTAGGGGCTAGAAAGATATATTGAAGATCATTACGCTCATTATCAAAATGATTTCCTTTTAGTTCTCTCAAAATTTTCATTGTTTTATCAATTTCTAACTCACGGTGACCTCTGTCAATTCTCCACTTGATTTTTGAGTAAACCAACGCAAAGTTCCGTTTGAGTAGGCCAATGCATGAGTTGCCACAAAAATCACACGCCATTTTTTTTTGTAAAATCAACAGAGAATTAGTTAATCCCAGACAACTCCTAGCCCCAAATTCGCCGGTCATGGTGTACATTGGGGAGCATAACTGCAACCGTCTTTGCATTGCAGCTAAGAAATTGCTTCGGCCTCCTCTGCGCTAGAGAGACTTAACCAACCTACCTGCGCACCTTTGCATGATGCAAAGGAAGCCATGGAGGAGAGTGTTTAGGCTTGTTCGGTTACACCTCCTCCCAAGGGGATTGAAGAGGATTAGAGTGGATTTTAACTTGCAGGGGAATTAATCCCTGCCAATCGAACAGGGCCTTAAGGGGACGTGCAGAGAAGAAGCTTGGGCATCGCTACCCTGCGGACTTGGTGGACGGCAAGCAACAAGCTTCGCATGGAGAAACGCCCAATGAACAGTGAACAAATTATGTGGCAGATCAAGCGGACAGCATGTGAATACAAGAAATTCTTCGTTGCGAAGAAGACGGCACCGCAAAAGGCTGATCATGTGTGGGAAAAACCAGCACCGGGTGTGCTCAAAATCAACTCTGATGGGTGTTTTAATCCTGAATCTTCTGACGGTGGTTGGGGCTTCGTTACTCGATGCGGAGGGAGATGTGTGGTGGACTCGTATTGACCATGCACAAGATGCCCTACAGACTGAAACAGAGGCATGCATCCATGCTATGGAGACTGGAGAGCATTAACCATGCCATTGTGGAAACGATAGCCCAGGAGTTTGGCATCAGCCATGCCATTGTGGAAACTGACGCTGCTGCACAATTGGCTACTTTCATATTTCCCCTTGCCCACGGGCTTGTAACAAGGTGGCAGATGTTCTAGCGCTGTTCTTTGGTTGCCGGCGATATTGCTCGGCACCTTGTTAATGGAATGAGAATTTCCAAGCTCAAAAACGAAAACATGAAAGCAGGAATAACATTCAGTAGGTATGGTACTAGTAGACACTGTGTTTAAGCCTTCCCCTGTTTTATTTGGTTCATGATTGAGACTGACTGGTTACGAGAACAGCGCGACTTCAGATTAGCTAACATCTGCCGCCAAGAACTTGGATTGAGCAGACGATACTGGCGGTCAGCACATAATAATTAACTCAGTTGAGCAGGGCGTCGATCTTGTCCCCAACGTTGGCCTCGTCGTCCTCGAGGCGGCCCGCGGCGGCGCCCTTGTCCCACCGCAGCAGCGTCGGCACGCCCTTGAGCGCGAACCGCGGGTCCACCCTCCACGGGTGGGCCGGGTCCCTCCACGTGGGCTTGTCGCCGACGAACGCGCGCAGGAGCACCACGTCCTTGCCCAGCGACTCCAGCTTCTCGTAGATCACCGGCTCCGCCACGTTGCAGTCTGCACGCACGCACGCCACCCAAATCCACTTTGGATCAGCCAGCAGGGGTCGTGTTTAATAATTCGATACTTGGGGAAGGGGATGGGTAGGTTACCCGGGCACCAGGTGAGGGAGGAGGAGGGCTCGCGGTCGGCGAGGAAGAGCAGCAGCTTCAGCTTGCCGCTGTCGTCGTCGCCGGCGAAGAGCCTCTCGAAGTGGCCGTCGAAGTCGGCCACCGTCGCGTCGACCTTCTCCACCGTCATCTCGGCAGCGGCAGGCGAGAAGGAAGATCGGAAGCTTGGAGGGGAAGATGGGGATTGCTGGGGAGTCAGAGGAAAGAAGACGGCCGACTCTTTATTACCCGTGCTCCACGGGATGGCGTGCCCCGAGTATTTATTTCTTTGGATTCTCCTTTGTCTCTGTCTCACTGACGGGTGGACCCACCGCTCGCCCCGCGTGCCGCTTACGCGTACTGGAATCTGATCCTCCGGCCGGCCCAGCATTAGCCCATTAGCATAAGCAGAAGAGACCCAAGACCCTAATCTGGCCCATTAGCTTCCCGTAAGCCAAATTCTGCAACGCTGCAAGTCAGACTCGCTCCACTAAAAAAACAGTTCATACTTTCGTCCCCATCTTCCCGAAAAGCTCCGGCCGGCGTCCCGCCCCCTCCCCGCCGTCGATCCGCCGACCCAGTGGCCGTCATGCGCGACCCGGCGGAGATCCGCAGCCTCCCCATCGACATCGCCTTCGCCCGCCTGCAGGAGTGGCTGGTCGACCGAAAGCGGGTGCCGCAGGACTGGCGGAAACGCCTTGCCGCCATCCGCGCCCGCCTCGCCGCCGCCTTCTCCTCCCTCCCGCGGGACCTCCACCCCTACCTCCAAACCCTCGAGCTCGAAGGTAACTCCTCCCTATCAGGCTTAGCTCTCGGTTCGGTTGCGCAGCGTCTGTATAAGTTTGGCGAAATCCCCACGGCGAAACCCTCGCCTAGTCACTTTTACGAGTGTCCTTAGTTCCGCAGCCCACTATTTCTGTATGCGTGGAATCTAATTCTATACTTGTGTTCTCCTTTCGTCCGGTAGAAATTGGGTACCTTGAGGCAAAGAAGATATACAGCATACTCCTGGAATCCAACACCGATAGCAGGAACATTTTTGGCCGCCTGACAGGCTCCGCGGTACGATTTACTAATTTTTTGTTTAGATAAATGTACCTGCGAGCATGGGGGTTGACATATGTTCTGATGCATATGCTATGTTTAGGGCGAATGGGAGTCGATCGTTAAAGCTTACGAGAAGGACCATGTTTTCCTTGGAGAGGCAGCTCAGATCATGGTCCAGAATGTGAACTATGACATGTACTAAGTCTTTCCTTGATCTCTCATTTGGGTTATTTTTGTGCTTAACTTGGCATCTTTCATGTTTAATTTTAATCTGTTATTTTCGTTACCTCAAGACCATATCAGAGGAAACAGATGCAGAAGACTCAGCAGCAGCTAGCAGAACTGGACCGCAGGGAGGCTGACATTAAGCGACTTGCTGCTCTTTCAGCAACTAGGTATGCGGAAGCTTGCGAGGAGCTTGGTCTGCAGGTTAGCTTCTCTATCTGAGAGAAACTCTTTTGGCCTTTTGGGTTCATGGGTGTTGGTATTGTTGCTTACTGTGTTGTATTCATGTGCTGCTTGCTTTGACTTTTATCTGTAGGGGATAGATGTGCGGCAAGAACTGATAGAATCTGCAAAAACACTTCCATCAACATTTAGCAAAATCTTGGAAGTCCTGAACAGTGATACTGTCTCACAGGCCATGGGGTACTATACAACTTTTGTTAGGGACTGCCATACAGAGGATAAGGTATAGCCAGTATTACGAGGAACATAACAGATATTGGTTCTGGAAATTGCTATACAACTCCTGTGAATTTTAACCCTGTGTTTATTGATTTAGGAGAACTACAAGTCTGTGGTACACAATCTGAAACAGTTGCAAGCTAATCCTCCTTCCTTGCACGTCTCAGTATGTAAAGAGGTGCAGAATTCACTTGGAACAGCAATGGACGGAGGAGAACCCATCGACTCTAATGTTCCTGCAGATGATATTGATTGGGACATTTCAGTGGATAATAATGGTATTGACTGGGACATTGGTGCGGTGGAACAACCTGTGGAAGAATCTGGCAATGGTTTTGGGTCTTATGAAATTATTGATGCCAATATAGAGTTGGCAGACTCTGAAACTTACGGTGTTGGTGCTTCAGCCTATCCATCTGCAGACAAAGAAGGCCTTACGTGTGATACATCCGAGAATCAGATTTGCTGGGACATCTCAACTGATAATCCTGAAGAAAGTGCTACTGTCGAGAACGCCCCAACTGAATCAGGGCAATATGAATGTTTAACTGAGGAAAGAAGTCAGTTGCTGGAGAAGGAGTACAGAAATAATATCCTGGATGATTTACTTGAGGTATTTGACATTTTTAATGCCCCCTTCTAGACCTTATAAGTGTAAATGCTTTAGATGCATGTCGTATAATTACAACAATTATCCATTCTAAGGTCTTATGTTTTGTATATAAAGGTCTCTCTTTAAGTAATTACGATGATAGTATTGTTATTGCACCTTTACAAGGCTGCTTTGCCAACCTGTCCCTTTTTAGTAATAAGCAAATTAACCAATATTTTAGCTTCTTTTTTTTGTCCGAGGTTAGCTCATGATTTCTGACACTTGAAACAGGTAAAATCATTTTTGATCCTGCGCTCAGCGGAGATGAGAAATGCTGATACATCATCTCTACAGCATCAGGTGCAAGCAGTCTCACCTTTCGTTCTCCAACAGTATGCTCCTGAACGTTTGGAGAATATGCTTGTAGAAGTTTCCTCAGCAATCTCTCTGCTCACCAACCAGAAAACTCTTGACCTTATAATGATCCTCAACTCTAAAAGGTAAGAAGGTTTACCTTGAAAGTTCACACTCTTGCTTATCCTATATACCTAAACAAATGATACTGACTTGTGTCTTCCATTGTTGCTACAGTAGTGCACTTATTATTCCTTGTAGCGTTGTCTCGAAGGCTCAAATTAACACAGTCTTCTCTAGCAAATACATATTCCTTCTAACATTTCCTTAACTGACATTGCTTCCTTTCCTGTTCCAAGGTTTTTGGACAGATTGGTGTCAACCTTAGAGGAAAAGAAACATCATGAGGTGAAACTGCGAGAAGGCTTAGGTGATTTGTCAGTTAAGCGTATGGAGCTGCAAAATGCACTATCATCATCCTGGCCGAAGCAAGTATGTGATACTTTTTTTCTATCATAGCGTTTGATTACACGTATATTATTGTTCTCAGTGGTCCGCACTTACGTCACTTACCCTAAAAGCTTTCCATCCAAAGTGGTCTTGCGAAGAACTGCATTCTTACTTCTAATTTAAATTTGCTGAAGGACTAGTTTTTGGTCCATCGTGGGCTAATAAATCCAAACACTATTACTTTCCTTGTGCTTTCTGTACTCAACCTGTATGTTAACAGTTTTACTTTTCTAATGTTAGGAGGCAGCAATTACAAAAACAAGGGAACTAAAGAAGCTCTCTGAGGCAACGCTTTCATCTATGTTCGATAGCAGACCAGTGCATATAATCGGAGAGATTAATAATTTACTGAGTTCAAGTGTTAGTCAGTTAGCTGGGTGATTTGATTGATTGTACCTTCGTCCCTGAACTAAAATAAACAATATGTAAAGCAGGTTGAATATCTTATGGTATATACTTTTGCAACGTATAGTCCTTGTTCTTGTGATGATTTTCTGCCATAAATCTTCTTAAACTATGTATGGCTTTAATTGCATTTTGAATATCAGACTCAGCCTTATGAATATGCTCTGCAGTCTACATAATAGGGCACTAGAAACGCAACATGAGTGCAGTGCAGAATGCAGTTAAATTGGCGGTGAATAATGTCATCGAAAAGGTCAATTTTATCAATCATTTCAATCAAGTTCCTGAAAAATGCTAGCTGGTATTTGATCGCTCACCCAACATAAGTATTTATATGACCTAAGTAGCAAATGATAAGGCCTGATTTCAGTGCTCAACTATTGCTATGCTGTGATTTACTGGAAGCAAATGGAACATCTATTGCTTGTTTAGTGCTTACAAATGCCATGTTTTCATTCCAATACGTTTTTAAATTGATATGCGATCAAGGCGGACTACATCTGTTATCCCTTACTTAAGTGTTATTACATTGGAAACAGTAGCATGTTCCGGAAATTACAATGAAATTACCCATACTATATTAGGTACAAGTGAGCTACTCAGAGTATTATACTAATGAATGCTAGCTATCACAATAGGATGTATCCATTATGCTGACACTGTACTACATAAAAGAGTTGGGCTTATACAACATAAATTTTAGTGATGAAGAAACTTCTGAAACCATTGGCTTGATCGCTTTGGATATCGTTTCAGACCATCCTTGTAGTTGATGTAGTTAAGACCAAACCGAACACTATAACCATCCACCCACTCGAAGTTGTCAAATAGCGACCATGCAAAGTATCCTCGCACGTCAACTCCTTGCCTGACATGTTATGCAGATACTTCATTGTTTTGGCATAAATCGAGTTAAAGCATTGTGATATTACTCCCTCCGCCCATAATATAAGAGCGTTTTTGACACTACACTAGTGTCAAAAATGCTCTTATATTATGGGACGGAGGGAGTAGTTATTAACGAATCTAATTATCTACATGTAGTCAATCTTCAAACTTACTTTAGGGCTCTTTGAACATAGAATATGTGTTGCTGGTAGAATTCTATTCTGGTATTGTCAATTAAGGCTTCTTGAAGAGGTAAATTTTCATTGTTAATTTCATCAACACCTGCAATACGAGTGTTTCTTCAAGTAAGCAGTGGAGCAAATTGGCATTGTTTACAGTTATGCTTTTCTACCATTTTCTGTGATGTAGATAGTAGGGTTGTTATATGTCTTCTTGGTATATAGCAGTAGTTCTTCTATTCCTCTTGGATAGATATAGAGCCAAGAAGAGCCAGCCTGGAGACAAATATATTTCCGTTAAATAGTACAGTATAAAACTAGACCGGGTTACAAATGTCCAACATGAATGAAGATGATATGTCTGTGAGCAAGTCATACCTTTGGGCCAATATACGTTCCATTTCTTTCCACTGTTGCATGCGGAGAAACTATTAGCTCACCTGATCTATACGAAAGCAGAATAAAGATCAGATAGCTTACATACCTCTTTGATCAGTTTGTGAATCAGTGCTGTAGCTTTCTTTACTATTGCTTTTGTGTTTAGTATTCCGAGCATATCTTGCTGAATAGTAATTAAGGCCAATGAAATCAAATGATCCTTTTACAGCCCTTGCCTGCTCTTTTGTGAATTTTGGTAATCTGTTACCAACCAGTGTTTTCATGCTGAGTGGATAATGTCCCTTGGTTAAGGGATCCATGAACCTGTTCAATTTATGAATGAGTTATGTGAATAAAAAAGTTACAATAATTTGCCAATTGTAGTGGCTTGAAACTTCATGGATAAACCTGAAGTACATGTTGGATTTACTGAACTCACCATCCATACATGAAGTCCAATGCACGCTTGGAAGCATCCTTGTCTTCTTTGGAATTTGAGTAGGGAATTATCCAATTACTAACTATTGTAATGCTGATCTTCCCTTTTTGCTCAATCTGTGTGATTAATGACTAATTGATTTATCACTGTAAAATAACAAGCTGGCAAAATGTATGGATGTTTGTTAATAAAAACTATTTAGACTTTCCTTGTTCCTGTTAGGAGATACCATTGTATTTTCTATGGTCGATATTTAACTAGAAGATCTGTGGCAACTGACAGTTTTGTATACATCGAAAGCTGCCAGTCCTTACTTCTGAGAGTAGATTGTGTAGGCAATGTTTCTGGTGTTTTGGTTCTACTGCAAGGAACTTCATATGGCCATAAGTTAGAAGATTTATGCTAATACTGTATATACTGTTCACATGCTAGAATGTGTTTTAATCTATTTACCATAGTTCTTCACCTGTATTTTGTTACTGAAAATAACCACAGTGAAGAAATCCAAGTCGTACCTGGTATTTGTCTCTGTACACTTGAACTGCTGCTGCATGAGCCAGAAGTTGATTATGAGCTACTATATAAGGTTCCCTTCCCGAGTCTCCCATGCTACAACCTGGCTTTGCCGAAGACGAGCATCTACCAGGTGCGTATGTACCACTAGAATAGCCACCAATACTGAAACTCCAAGGCTCGTTGAATGTTATCCAGTACTTTACCCTGTCACCAAACTCCCTGAAGCAGATGCTGGCATAGTCCTTGAAATCTTCCCTGATAATGTTGGCACAGCTTGAATAAGTTCAGTTTTGTTTTCTTTTTCTTAGAATATCATCTTGTTTCTTGTTGTTGACCAGAGTAATGAGTTTGGATCCATGAACAAATATTCATGAGTCGATAGGTCATGTTTTACTTACACAATAAGCTGGCTTAAGAAGCCACCGTACTGCTGTTCTAATACTTGCGGGGAGTCCCAGTGAAAAAGGGTCACAAATGGTTCAATACCTGCATTGTTGGTTAGACATTATAGGATGCAAACACATAATAATACCAGAAAAACAACTTTTACCTTCCGAAATGAGTTTATCGATGAGATTGTTGTAGTAATTGATTCCTTCCTTGTTGACCCCTCCACTCAATTTCCCACCTGTACCCATGGTACCATTGCATGAGCTAGTTGATTGTGATCAATATATATTTCTTGTTAATCTAGATCGATTCTCAGTTAGAAGTGTGTCAGGGTTTCGGTGCATATCAGTGGGAAAGGTTTGCAAGTTTTGGCTGTAGTAACGAATGGTTAGCTGGCTTTGTTTAAAACATGTGGGATTAGTTGCGCACTTCACATCTGGAGTGTATTTAACTATAAGGTCATCAAGATTCTTTTACCATTAGCCGAGAATATAAGCCCTACATGTATAAGAAAACTGTAAAAGGTTATCAGAATACTTACTAGGCAGAATAAAGGTTATGAGAATACTTACTAGGCAAAATTCGTGACCAAGAAAGAGAAAATCTATAGGCATGAAAGCCCAAATCCTTCATGATGTTGACATCGTCCTACACAAACAAGGTGGATGACACCTGATAGTATCAGGCATTGAGGTGAATATATGTAAGTGGTCACTAGTTAGCATAATCAGTATAAGCACTACCTTGTACCGGTGGTAGGAGTCTATTGCTACATCTCCATTGCTTCCATTTGCTATCTTTTCTGAATTTAGAAATTAGAGGAACTTTGATTACAAATTACCATAGCTAGTCTGAAACTCTGAACATGAATGAATTAACATTGAGATTACGAAAGCACTTCTTTCATGCATAGGTAAACCGTCTTGAGTTATGGAGCAGATGCTAAAGGTGAGACACTGGCCAGCATCAATGCTAAGGGATATGAGGATAGGCGCTAGGACAAAATGCTTGCCGGCAGCGCTAAGCTTAGCATTCAGTACAAAGCTAAAAAGTTATTTAAATCAGTTCATGTATATCGTTTAGTGTAAATGATTTTTTTGGGGTCCTTAACACCTACAGGTGGTGCTAGGAGATATGACAAATGAAGCTTAAAGATGTAACTGTAGATAAAAAACTGATGTGTCTATCTTAGCGTCCAAAGTATGGCTGCTAAGGGTGCAGATGCTCTCTAAGGGGCACAGCAGTGAGCCAAAGCCAAAAAATAAAGTCTTTTTTGGAGAGCGGCGATTTGAAATAGAGAAGTTCAAAAAATTCCAATTTTTTTGTGGTGCAAGATGCTCCTGTGCGCGAACGCCGTGCAAAATTTTGTGAAGTTTGGACATTTGAGCAGCTCGTGGCAAAAAAGACAAATTTCAGATGTCTAAGAAACTTTTGAAAATCGCACTGTTCATGCCTTATTTTTTCTTTTTTACCACAAGCTACTCGAATGTCCAAATTTTACAGAATTTTGCACGGAGTTCACGCACAGGAGCATCTTGCACCACAAATTTTTTTGGAATTTTATAAACTTTCCTTCTATTTTAAATCGAGGTACTGTTCACCGGGCTCATGTGAGCCCGGGCTCTGGGTTGAATTATCATCTTTTTTGTTGCTATTTTCACTTGAGGTAACTGAAGTAGCGTAAGAAGAGTGATTGTTTAAACTATTAGACGTTTAAATCGTTTTTTCTCTTTACGTTTGCTTTTGTCTTTTGGCTGTGCTTGTTGGTAGGTGCGTATGAACATTGGTGCCCCTTTACAAGCTATGCGCCTATGACCTTTCTGAATAATGAATTAAACGTTTACTTCAAGAAGACAAGCTGTGACGTTTACTTCTGCAAATCACCAGGCATCTCATGCCATGTACCCTGGTAAGTAGTTGCAGAGATTTGGAAAACAATAGTACTAGAATAGGAATGCGTTTACTTCACAGTGGGATGTATTAGCTTGTTTACTACTCCCTTCGTCCCATAATATAAGTGTGTTTTTGACACTACACTAGTGTCAAAAACGCTCTTATATTATGGGACGGAGGGAGTAGTATTTGACAAAACTAAGGACAGCTTAGAAAACAAAGACGGAACACCGAGTGATCTTGTGCATAAGCAGAAACAAGGACCTGGGTGATTGTGAGTGAAGGCGTCCCAGATGCTGGGTCCTCTGCCGCCTTCCCTCACAGCACCTTCATACTGCACCAGCGTGACACAAGGCGCGTCAGAGCGAATCGCCCGCGCTTCTCTTCCTGCAATCTCCAGATTGTTCTAGAACTTACCTGGTATGCCGAAGAGGCCGTGCCGAAGAGAAAGTCCCTGGGGAACTGACTCCTTGCTACCTTGCCTGGGTTCACGTCGGCCTGTGCCGCCACCGCCGTCGAGGAAAGCAAGATGATCATGAGTATTAGGGACATGGCTGTGCGTGCTCCTCTAGCTTCTTTCTCTCCGTGTGTCCTTGGTCTAGTGTGCTCACTGGGGCTGGTTATATAGTGTGTTTCTATTTCTGGAGATGGAGAGCAACTGGGTGGTGGAAGAAGCGGAAATCATTGTGCAGTGGCTGCTTTATAATCCGCGCCAGTGTTGCCACCGAGCCAACAGTCACCAGCGAAATCTTTGCCGCGTTGAATCGCCGGTGAAGCACATAATAATCTTTTTTTAACACAGTACAAACGCAAGCGCTCATATACACGTGCATATACTCATCCCTATGAATGCGCACACACACTATACTTCTATGAGCACCTCCGAAAGACTGAGCCGGCATATCATCTTGAAATTTACGAAGTCACCGTAGGCACCTCATCGTCGACGGGAACGTCTCCTCCTACTGAATAATCCATGTGTTCTCTAGCCCTGTCTTTCCTCGATACGACCCCCCTAGTGTTCGGTGGTTCAGGTACTATAACGTGTTACCTGATTGTCGTATAGTTTATACTACCAGATTTTTCAGATTTTCATTTTTCTCTAATGATGCTGAAAAATACTCCCTCTTCATAGACAAATATAAACGTCTTATATTTGTTTATAGAATGGGTATATTTTAAGTATGCCTTTTCCTTAAATAAAAAGGTCTGTTCTAAATAAAGGGTCCATGAGAGCTGCTCCATGTGTACGCAAATGTAAGCCGTTTTTGAAGATGTTAAACTGCAAAAACGTCCTACATTTGTTTACAGAGAGAGTAAAATTAGTCCCCTGGATGGTTTGAGCAGAAACTTGTTTTTCTTTTTCCGAAACAGGGTTTTTATGTGTCTTCTTATGTAAGTACTTTCTCTGTAAAGAAATGATCTAAACGTTCTTATGTTTCTTTACTGACGGAGTATATACTCAAATAACTTGTCGTGCAAAGAACATTGTCTAGGTTTGATTGAACGTGATCGAGATCATCCCGGCCCCCTCTCCTGCTGGGTGGGATGATGCTGCTGCTGCTGCCGTGCCACCCCACGCTCCATCTGTGTGCTCTGAGCCTGTGCCAACCTCTGAGCTGGAGCCTGACACCCCAGTCCACGTCCCGGCGCCGGATCCGCTGCCTTGCACCCCTCTGTTTGCCACCATTGCTTGCTGCGCCAAAGTCTCCATCGCCAAGGCCGCGGCCGCCATCGAAGAGAAGAAAGACTCTTGCTGGAGTGGTGGGTTTCAACATCAGCCGCTCCACCACGTCTCCAGGCTAAACAGAGGAAGCTTCCGATTGCTAAGATGGCGGAGAAGTTGTTGTGCCAGCGCATGGGGGTCATCGACGAGGGGCAGCAAGTCACCGAGGAGGCCATCAACAAGTTCGTGGCCATGTTCCATGGCCAGCTGCCTGACATCACAGTTTCGGCCCTTCGGGTTCTGTTCAACCTCGACTGTGATCGGGCGAACGCCGTTGAAGCTGCTTTGCTTGAGCATGGTGGGCAGGCAGGTACCGAGCTCCAGGAAACAAGCGCAGAGGTGGCCGTTGAGGCGGAGTGATGGCGCAGCCTGATGCCCACGCTGATGATGTCCTTTCCATCTCCATGTTAGATACAACCTCTATGTGTGTGTGCCTGTACGCCTGGTTGCAGCCATCCATGTTGATGCCTGCCTCCTTTTGCCTTGGCGAGGCTTCTATGTATCCCCTTAGCTACCTTGAACTGCTAGTGGCATTTGTTGTTGAAGTTGGATGCATGCGCCCATATGCAGCTCCGAACTGTTGTAATCAAGGTTATCCATGATAGATCAAAATCTTAGCATCCTAAACTGGAACGTCACGAGGTCTAAATTGCCTCGACCGTCGAGCAACTATCCGAGAGGCGCCGCTGCTACCCTTGCCACATTGTTCTGCTACAAGAGACCAAGCTAGAGCTCGTCGACCCGCTCATCGCTTCGTTCCTCGGTGGCCACAACCTGAAAAACTTTGTTCAGCGCCCACCACCGGCACCCGTGGTGGCATACTGCTGCTTTGGGATGAGAGTGTGGTTGATGTAAAGGATGTGTGCATTGGCACCTTCTTCCTCTCCTGCACAGTCACGATCGTTTCCTCGACCACAACCTTCAAGCTCACCACTGTCTATGGCCCGACACGAAGCAATCTCAAGGACGCCTTCTTCCAAGAGTTGATCAGCGAGAAGCCACCCCCAGGTTCAAAGTGGTTGGTTTTCGGTGATTTCAACCAAATCTACCGTGCGCAAGATAAGAACAAGCCAAATGTCGATCAAGTCGACGTCCGCTTTAAACGCTCAATCTCTCGTGAGCTCAAAGAGATCCATTTGCAAAACAGAAAATTCACATGGAGCAATGAGCGCACCAACCCAACTCTCAAAGAAACTTGACTCTTTCTTTTGCAACGAAGATTGGGACTTGGACTTTGGCACACATCCTCCACGCGCTCGTCATCCTTATCGGACCACTGCCCTCTCCTCCTCGCGAATGACAAAGGCCCGCAGAGATCAAAACCCTTCCGCTTTGAAAACTTTTGGATCAAAATGCCCGGTTTTAAAGAGGTTGTCCAAGGAGCTTGGAGCGCCAACTCAGGTCACTCTGACCCATACCTCAACCTCTTTCACAAGCTAACAGAGGTGGGCAAAAAGCTTAGGAAATGGAGCAGGACAATGTTCGCGCACTCGAAGGTGCAAATTCACATGGCCCTGGAGCTTATTCTTCGCTTGGATGTGGCTCAAGATCTTCGCCCCCTTAGTACCAGCGAGCGAGAACTTCGAAAGAGACTTAAGAGAAAAGTGATTGGCCTTCCTGTTCTTGAGCGTGCGCGGAAAAGACAAAGCTCAAGAATCTCGAACTTGAAAGACGGTGACGCCAACACTCGTTTCTTCCACCTTCGCATTAACCATAGGCGAAGGAAGAACTTCATTCACCGGCTCAGGCACAACAACGGGTGGGTTACTTCTCACGACCACAAGAAGTCCATCATTCAAAACCACTTCTCAGAGGTCACGAAGCGTGGTCAGCCGCGCACCACCGACATCAACTGGGACAACATCCCGGTGCCTGCTTGCGATCTCACAGATCTGGGGACTGCCTTCTCAGAGGAGGAGGTGAAAAAGGCGATTTTTGATCTCCCCAGTGACAAAGCACCGGGTCCGGATGGCTACTCTGGGGCCTTCTTCAAGGCATGTTGGGAGATCATAAAAGATGATATCTTGTTTGCTGTCAATCACTTCTCAAACCCGCGCTCCTCAAACTTAAGCTGGCTCAACTCGGCGAACATTGCTCTCATCCCGAAGAAGGATGGGGCGGAGTGTATCTCGGATTTCCGTCCCATTAGTCTCATCCACGCCGTCGCGAAGATTATTGCAAAAATGATGGCAAACCGGCTGGCCCCTCACATGCACGACCTTGTCTCAAATGCTCAAAGTGCCTTCATCAAAAGAGAAGCATCCACGACAACTTCATGTACGTCGAAACTTGGCGAAAGTTCCATCGCAGCCGCTTCCGACGCTATTGTTCAAGCTTGACATCAAAAGGCTTTCGATTCGTGCGTTGGGACTTCCTCATGGATCTGTTGAAGCACCTTGGATTCCGGACAGATTTCATGACTGGTTTCGACTTTGCTCTCTACAGCCACTTCGAGGGTGTTGATCAATGGAGTGTTGGGTGATCCGCTAAAGCATGGATGTGGTCTTCGTCAGGGAGACCCGCTCTCTCCCCTACTCTTCGTCTTGGCCATCGATCCGCTCCACCACCTCCTCTGCAAGGCCACGACCCAAGGGCACCTTCACCCTCTGTGTGGCAGATCTTCCCCCGTTCGGGCCTCGCTCTATGCCGACGATGCAGCCATATTTGTTAAGCCCATTAAGGAAGATGTCCAATTCCTTGCTGCAACTCTGACCTCCTTTGGAGCGGTAACTGGCCTTGTCACCAACTATGCAAAAAGTTTGGTTGCCCCCATCCGATGCGACAACATCAACTTTGATGAGGTTCTTCATGCTTTCCCGGCGGTGCGCACCTCGCTCCCAATGCATTACCTTGGACTCCCGCTTGCTGTTAAACGCCTCAAACGAATCCACTTCCAGTACCTTGAGGATAAAATTGCAGGCAAGCTCCCTCCATGGCAAGGAAGGCTTGTGGCCTCTGCCGGCCGTATTGTTCTTGTTAAGGCTGTCCTAACCGCCATTGCCATCTATCACCTCACGCCCCTTGACATCCCGGTGGAGGTCCTAGAGAAAATTGATAGTATTCGCCGTGCATACCTTTGGGCGGGCTCGGACAAGGTCTCTGGAGGAAAATGTAAGGTAACTGGGAGCTTGTCTGCAAACCTAAGGAAAGGGTGGGCTTGGAGTGCTTAATCTGGACAAGTTTGCTAAGGCTCTACGGCTCCGATGGCTTTGGTTCGAATGGACTGATAGGAGCAAGCCCATGGATTGGCATGGGGACTCCGTGTACTGATGAGGATCGCCACTTCTTTGCGGCTGCCACTTCGGTCACTTTTGGGAACGGACGAACTGCGCAATTCTAGAACTCGTCGTGGCTCAATGGCTTGCGCCCCCGTGACATTGCACCGGACCTCTTCCATCTTTCTCGCAAGAAAAACTCCTCAGTCCGGCAAGCCATGGCCAACAATCTCTGGATCGCAAATATTGACGTCACTAATGGTCTGTCCCTCGCGCAGATTGAGCAATTTGCTGACCTTTGGGAAAAGGTTTCAACGGTGGCCCTCGAGAAGAAGTGGAAGACTCGATTATATGGAAGTTTTCTAAGGACGGAACGTACTCAGCTTCCTCGGCTTACAAGGCGCAATTCGAAGGCCTCACCTCCTCTGATCTTGTCCAGTCAGTGTGGAGTGTGTGGGCTCCGCCGAGGTGCAAATTCTTTGCTTGGCTGGTTCTTCAAAATAGGGTCTGGACATCAGACCGCTTGATCCGTCGTGGGTGGCCCAACTGCAACTTGTGTCCTCTCTGCAAGCAAGCGCAGGAGTCCGCGGCCCACCTTCTCTTCCAATGCCGCTTCTCTTTGCGCATCTGGAACGACATTCTCCCGTGGCTCGGAATGCACCACATCTCTACTTCTTCTTGGTCGGCGAGCGCTTCGGTCAAAGGATGGTGGAACGATAACCTTCAGATTCGTCTCGACTCGCCCAAAGCCCTTGCCTCATTGATGATGCTCATCTCATGGGAGATTTGGTCCGAGCGCAACGCGAGAGTCTTTCGCAACGTTGCAGTCCCTCCGGTGGTAATCATTAACAAGATCAAGCAAGAGGTGTCGCTTTGGGCTTTGGCAGGTGCCATGCACTTGGGTATTGTAATGCCACGAGAGTAGTCTTTTACCTTTTGCCGCTTGCGGCTTTGTCTGAAACCTTCTTCTAAATCAATGAAATGGCAAATCTTTTGCCTCGTTTCAAAAAAAAAAATAGTCTTGCGCATCGAAGGAACAAGAAAAAGGCATGACATTCCTGATCCCATGCACGACCAGCCGTTCCCAGGCACAGGGATCACCGATCTAGGGGAGGCAGAAAGTGCCACCTTCCGATCTTAGCAGCAGCACCCAAGCACGATCTCCTCCCACAATTAATAATCACGCCTATCCAAATCTCAAACAGTGCCGGCACCCATGACCTAAATCCTTATTTTTTTGCTCTAGGGTAGGGCACCGGCACTACGGCTTGCCTGCCGGAGCAGAGCAACGAGTGAGCTCAGCTCGCCTCATGCATTCCATCCATGGAAATCACCTTTCGGAGCCCCCAAATTTCGACGGTCCGGACGAGCTCGAGGCCTATGGTACTTGCCAAATCAGGCCATGGATGGTGCGCTGCAATTTGGACCCGAAGTGGCAGGTTAAAGCCGAGCCCTCCATCCATCCACCCGGGACGTGACCCCTGCGGTTAAACGCATTCATTCACGCAGAATCATGAAGACCGCGCACGGCTCCGTGGAGAGGACATGATGGTGTCTGGATCGTTTCTTGCTGGTTGCTGCGACTGTGTTGAGTTGGTTCAGATGGGACAATAATGATGTTGTTATAGCTCAAGGAGCAGTGATCAAACTGAATGGAACGTCACATTCTTCCCTTTTTTCTGACCAAAAGGTCTCAGATCTATGGATCAAGCCAGCAGTGCACGCATCCTTACGTTTTTTTAAACGGAGGCAAAAACTTTGGCTCATCTCATTAATAAAGAAGAGGGGTAACAAGGTCTTAAGAGGGTCATTACTCCTTGACAAATGAAAAACAAAAGCTACTCTCGCGGCATCAAAGTTCCCAAGTTTTTTGCCCCTGCCAGAACCCAATTTCTGGACTCCGCTTTGATACGGTCGACCACAACGGTCGGCATCCTCCGCTTTGATACGGTCGACCACAATGGTCGGCATCATGGCTTTCTTTTGGAACACCCTCGCATTCCTCTCGTTCCACAACTCCCATGGTACAAGCATTAGAAGAGAGGACACGACCTTCCTCCTTTGGCCTCGTCCAAGGACTGTCTTCTCCCATCATTGCTTGACCGTCGGGATCCCAGCCCAGGCGGCGACATCCGACTCCAGAACGTCGAGCCAACACTTAACCGCATTCCACATGCGCGTGGAGAACCTGCAATGCAAGAGGAAGTGCGCCGCCGTCTCAGGCTCCCTCTTACAGAGTTGACATAAGTTACAATTTGGCCATCCTCTTCTCTGAAGCCGGTCCGCCGTCCAAACCCGATTCATGATGACAAGCCACGTAAAGAATTTGCACTTGTGAGGCCCCCAATTACCCCAAACGACCCGTGTCATGTTGGAGGCCATAGTCCCCTCGAATTGCGCCTTTGTAGGCCGAGGCCAAAGTGTAAACTCCATTGGCCGTGAGGTTCCAGACTATGCCATCATCCCTGTCATCATGCAGCTGTATGTGCCGAATCCTCTCCCAAAGTGCGCAAAATTGCTCAATATGTTGCACCTCCAGTCCGCCAGTCATATTGATTCATTGGATCCAATTACGGTCCTGAAGGGCATCCCTAACCGACTTGTTCTCGTTTGCAGAGATCACAAAAATGGATGGAGCTATATCTTTGGGCTTCTTCCTTCCATCTAGCCAAGGGGAGTGCCAAAACTTCGCCTTCCGGCCATCCCCCACAATGATAGTTGACGCAGCATAAAAAAGCTCTCTGTCAGTCGAGCCGCATGGATTTCCCATGCCCACCCAGGCTCTATCTGGCTCTTTCCACCGTACCAGAGCCACCTCAATCGTAGAGCTCGAGCATACATATTCAGGTCAAGGACACCCAAGCCACCGAGCCCCTTTGGTCTGCATACCAGCCTCCAGCCGACCTTGCATTGCCCACCAAAGACATTATCAGTTCCCACCCATAGAAAAGCCCTCTCAATCTTCTTGAGGGCGTCGACTGTGCTCTCTGGTAGCTTAATTGCAGTAGCATGAAAGGTTGCCTGGGCTGTGAGGACAGATTTAACCAGCTCCGTGCGCCCAATAGCCGTAATAAATCGGCCCTGCCAAGGCACAAGCTTTCCTGCGGCCTTGTCCACTAAGTGTTGTAGGTCAATCTTCCTGAGTCGGTAAACCGACAAAGGAAGGCCAATGTAGTGCATGGGGAAGGCCGAGCGCGTGGCCGGGAAGTTCTCAAGCACGTCGTCTAGGTTGATACCATCACACCAGATAGACACGAGGTGCTCTTGTCCAAGTTTGTCACCAGGCCAGTGACCTCCCTAAAATTAGCCAGGATGGAAGTGAGCTGCTGTATGTCCTCCTTAACGGGCGCCATGAAGATTGCGGCATCGTCAGGATACAAAGAGGTGCGCATGTGGGTGGTCCTGCCGCCGATCCGCTTCGGCTTACCTTGCCTAGTGGCGGTGCCAAGGATGCTCTGGATGGGATCAATGGCGAGGACAAATAGCAGAGGGGATAGGGGATCGCCCTGTCGAAGACTGCCACCATGCCAGATGGGCTCGCCCGACACTCCATTTAGCAGGACTCTAGAAGATAAAGATCGAAGCAGGGCAACCATGTCTCTGAATCGGACCGGGAATCCGCAGTGACGGAGAAGGTTCAACAAATAGTCCCATCTAACCGAGTCAAATGCCTTTTTGATGTCGAGCTTGAAAAGCAAGGTAGGCTTCTTCAACCGATGCATCCTTCTAGCAATATTTCGCACATACATGAAATTGTCATGTATACTTCTGGACCAGATGAAGGCACTCTGCAAGCGGGATACCAGAGTGTTCATGAAAGGATCTAGACGGGATGCATCATTTTTGCTACAATCTTGGCCACAGAATGGATGAGGCTGATGGGACGGAAATACATCAAGGTTTTTGGTGGGTTGACTGTCTACTTCGTTATAGAAGAGCTAATGTCCTGCCGCCGCCGCCGCCGCGGCCTCTCCATCACCGGAGCGCAGTCCTGCTGGACTACCGCCTTGGAGAACAAACCGTTGAAGTTGTCGCCGCCGGAAGATCGTCGGATCCAAGATTCTAACCTCCAAAAAAAATCATATGCCTCACGCTGGCACCAGAGGTTGCACCAACGTGACGAAGAGGAAGGCAGAGGACCAAATTGGCAATGGAAGCTGCTGTCAACACCACACCAACAAACTCTACAAACGCTAACCTCACCGGCCAGAGAGGCTGGCATGAACCTACACCAAACGAGCCATCAACAGCCATGTAGCTGGCAAAGTTGAGATGAGGAGGCTCGAGAAAACTTCATTTGCCAGATCGGCTCTGCAGGCACCACCAACATAAAAAAACCATTGTGTAACCCTACTAAAAACCCTAAGGCGGGGAAAAACTAGAGCTCTATCCTGTAGATCGTGCTCTCCCCGCACCCCCACATCAGGAGAGCCGGTCGAGGAGGAGGCGGGGCGACGACATAACATCGTAGGAGGGGGTGGCGACATGGTGCGCCAAAAAAAGAAAAATCATCCCTATGGTTTGGAGAGGAAAGAGATGTCCCTGAGTGTAGAATGTCACATTTTTCGACAAGGTCATCAGTGCTGAATCGACACTCCCTCCGTTCCATAATTTTTCTCTGTGGTCTTAGTTCAATTTTGAATTAAAACCACGTAAAAAATTATGGAATGGAGGAAGTACCTTGCAATTTTCTTGCAATGTCACACATCCAAGAGTATGTATCCTGAGCCAGCACAAGGCATGTGTACATAGAGATCATCTGAAATCGAGTGTCTCCTTATTTCAACATGGGTAGAATGAACTTGGCTGATTTAATTTAGTACATTCTTATCGCACCAAAAGTAAATACTCCCTTCGTTCGGAAATAAGTGGAGTGTAGTTCGAACTAAAGTCTAAAACCACACCACTTATTTCTGAATGGGGTAATAGATAATATCTAAGCCTACAGTCTTGGTATCTTGGTTTAGCAGGAACCATGATTACTTGCCAATACCACCAAGGAGGATTAGCTGTGGTGAATTGGCAAACAAAAATGTGCAAAAGACGGACGAAAATTGCCAAGAGCTGATGCTGATGTGATGAAACAGCACACCATATCAACTGATGTGATGTAGTAGTAAAACAGTAGTAGCCTAGAGCAGCTAATTGTCAACTTCAAGCGCGTCATACTCTTCTCATCACCATAAGCAAAACTTCAATAGTTCGCAATGAGTATATGTTTACATCCATCCATGTAGCTAGAGCCATGTAAACATGAAGAAGACGAAGGTTGCTACTAAATTATAAAGTTGACAAAACTGAAGAGCAGCTGCATGCCTAACAGATATCCATCCAAGAGCGTGTGTTGCCGCCGCTCCATTAATTCCTCGAGCTACAGGCCCGCCTCCGCGGCTCGCCGGGGCGTGCTCTTCCGGCGGCTCCCGTTCTGCCGGAAGCCGCTGGACCTGGTCGTCGTCGTCGACTCGTCGTTGCTGGACCGGGTGCTCGAGCTGTTCTCCTCCATGTCGAGGTTCGAGCTCTCCTCCTTGGGCGCCCTGTTCCTCTTGTTGCCATTGCCTTCAGGGTCGTCGTTCTCCTTGAGCTTTGCGTCGTCTCCTTCTGCATCGCCATGAACGCCCGCTGCCGAGCTCTTGGGTTCTGCTAGATCGACCTTGTCGGGGGCGCGCTGCTTTTGGGGCCTTCCTCTCCTCTTCCTCGCAGGCACGACCTCTTCGCCGCTGCTCATCTTGTCTTCATGGCTCCTGCCGTTGGCGATGGGCTTCCTTCCTCTGCCTCTTCCCCTACCCATTGATCCAATCCAGCAGTGCCTCCTCTGTAGATGTATTGAGAAATTATTACCGGACAAACTCGATGCTCAACTGCTTGGTGCAGCTGCTTCTGCTCGTCTGGGTTACTTCTCGGAAGCAAGATTTTTGGCTGCTAAAACCTTGATCTAGAAATCTGCAAGAAAAAGGACCGATGGCTTACAATTTAATCCGGGGCTGGATTTAAGTACCAGTATATATCATTTCCACCAAAATAATAATAATAAGCAGTATCTCCGTGTTCGAATGAGATCCGTAGGAATCGGGAAGGTGAAGCAACAAATATCCCCATCAAATCTCAGATTGAAACACATCCATACATAGAACACGCAAAAGAAGGAAAACAACGTAAGCTAATCAGGAAAAAGGAAGCATCCAATCCAATACAGGAGGGAGGAAGGATGGTGTAGCTGACCTTGCATCAAAGTAGCATATGGCTCAAGAAGCGTATCTATCTTGCAGCGCATCCCATTTCTCCAAGCCCAGCAGAGGTGAAGAGGAGAGCAAATGAATGGACTGGCAGCGATCTCCGGATTCAGAGCAGAGGCCGGCGGATCAGGAGGCGTATGGGAGTTTGGGGAAAGCTAGGAGATTCTTGAATGAGTAGGCCTGTAGGTGGTAGTGGTAGCAGCAGCAGCAGCAGGCAGTGGTCTAGTGCTACTACTGGGCGCTCGGCTGCTGGAGCTCCTCCAGACAGCGGCTGTAGCCGCAGCAGGGACAGCGTACACACCGCGCGCACCACGCGCAGGAGAGAGAGGGGGATGGGGGAGGGGGGCTCGCTTGCTTTGTTGGGCCGCTTTCCCGTGGCTCGGCTCTCACTCGCTTTGTTTACGGTTTACCAACCGTTGAAAACGAGCTGCCGCTGCGGCTGCTCCGCCGTGTTGCAGTGCAGTGCAGTGCAACTGGCCTGACAAAGCGCCAAATGTTTATTGGCGCGGGCAGCCGTAGCACGGCGCGGTTACCGCTGCGTGATGGCCGGGCTACTGTTCCATTGGTGTTTGGTGCGTATGTGCTCTCGGGAGATTCAAAAAGAAACGGTGGCGACGGACGGGAGGACGGACGGACAGGACAGGAGGGATCCCAAGACTGACAGCCGAGAAAACCAGGGGCTACGGCCAAGCCCAGTGTGGAGCTCCTCTCCTGTCCTCGCTCTGCCCCATAACGGATGTGTTGTTCATTTCTTTGCTGGATAAAAGAATAGTAGAGTAGTAGTTCATTTTTCTTTCAAACTATTTTTGGACCCTAATAACAGCCACACGTGTGACATGTTAGATATCCGCACACATACTGTGTGTGGCGTAAACAGGAGGCAGCCCACACGGGCCTGTGTGGGCGAACATTAAAACTGCCCACACGGGTGGGCGCAGCTACTTCGTGCCACACGCCTAACAAGTACTACGCATCCTCACCCCGTGCGTGTGGCACGAAGCAAATATGCCCACACGTCCTGACGCGACTACGTTAGTTAGAGCAACTCTAGCACACCCCGCATCCGGCGCAAACCCGCATAATTCCGGTGATTATACGGGCTCGGCCCATTTTTCTGGTAAGACCAGATCCCACATCAGTGTCCGGCTCGTATAATTTTTTGCGGCAGCCCGCAAACGCAACCCCCGAGCCACTATAACTGTGGGTTTGCGGGGCAGATGCGGGTCGAAACCCTATCCTCCCGCCGCCGCGTTCCCCTCCAATTCCCCACCGCGCCGCTCGATTTCTCGCCGCCGGCGAGTCTTGAACCAGGTGTGTTTACATAGTTGCCATGTCTGTTTACCTAATTGCCACGTGTGGTCCAACCATAGTTGCCATGTGTGTTTACCTAATTGCCACGTGTGGTCCAACCATAGTTGCCATGTGTGTTTACCTGGTTGCCACGTACGTGCAACAGCAGTTGCCACGTGTGGTCCGACCATAGTTGTCATGTATGGTTAATCATAATTGCCATGTGTGTTTACTTGGTTGCCACGACGCGCAACTGCAGTTGCCATCTATTACCGTACGAGCGTCATGTGGGCGAAGACCAGTTCACCCACACGCGAGCGAACGAGAAGTTGACTGTGTGGGCGAGAACTGGTTCGCCCACACGGCGCAGCCGGCAACCGCGCGCTGCGGGTCGTGTGGGCGAGCGCTCTAACGTCCACACAACATGCTATGCCTCATGCTATTGAAATTCCAATAAATTCCTTCAAGATTCGTGCAAAACAGAATCAAACGTGGATCAATGCGTGTGGGTGAAGTGCAAACATGGGTGTTATCATTAAGGCTATTTTCTGCCTCGCAACAATCTACTATTAGCTCGAGGAGGGGTGGTAGATGCCCTGGGCCGGCCCACTGACGCAGGGTTGAGTTCTTGGAGGATGCAGGAGTTATTTTTGAAACTTCGGGTGCGAGTTTTTCTCCACTATCTCCACTACTATTAAACAATCAAATAAGAACTTTCTTACATGCACCCCATAATTAATCTCACAACACCGTATGAACCAATCAGCACCACACGATTAGGCCCACAAGTCTCAGTCTAACAGCTATCATTAATCTAATACCTTTACGGTGTGCACTTAGCAATTTTCAGTGACTGACCGTACTCCACCAAGAGAGTAGTACTCGAACTACGAGCCCTGCGTCCCCCACAATCAAGGAAATCTGATCGCAAACCAAGGAAACTTCACACCCTTTACCTTGACCTCACTGTTTGGCACAGACGCCGCCCATCAACAACGTCTCTTGCTTGCATGGTGACCACGTCGCACTGCACTATTCCGCCGCCTCCGTGCACGATTGTCATCGCCAATTGATGCCGCTCGCAGCGTGGCATCCGTCCTGCGAGATCACCAGTGCCCAGGAGAGAGAGCCTGCCTCGCCTCGGCACCCGCCGCTTGCGCCGCCTGCCAGCACTCAGCCACGACGCACACGCCCATCGGGGCAAGGCGCTGATGCCTGTCGCGTCCCCTGAACCAGCTGGGCACACACAGTTGTATTCTTCCGAGGACTTCTTTTGGTTTGACTTTTTCATTTGACATGTTGCAACATTACTCATGATTAGATTTTTGATAATAGAGTTCTAAATAATAAACAATTGCACAACAAAATGTTATAAGCGTTCATTTTACATTTCTAATTAATGGTTTTCTAACTGAACCATGCACCCTATCTCCTATCTCCTGGGCCTGGTGTCGAAAAAGTTGGCTTTCAGAATTCACAAAAGTGACTTATCAACAAAAAGGACAGTGTAGTATGTTTACGGAGACGAAACACATCTTGCTTATCTGCCTATCAGTAATAGAAAACTTGCGACTGATGTTGTTGTTCATGATTATATGCACCATGTCCATACTTTTGACAATTTAATGACATGAATATTCTAATAAGTGGAAAGACGTAAACATCACAACATGGCCAAGGGAAGAGTGTATTAAGAGCAGACTGCACACGTGTATACCTCCTAACTCAAGGCAATCGACATTATGTGTTTTTTGTATGTCCTCATTAGTTGCATTACAAAGAAAGTGTCTCCACAATTAAGAATAAAAGTATATGTATGCACGTACCAAAAGTGCAAGATTATGGGATCCAAGCAGTCAATCTTTTAAGACTTGACAATTAGTATATGTGAAAGTATACATACTGACTATATGAGGATAATGAAACTGGATTTGTCACTAAAAAACACTTCCGCAATGATACATGTTTGTCATAGTAGGTCACGTTTTCTGTCATGCATGTACATTGAAAGTGCGTTATATTGACTAGAGGGGGGGGGGGTGAATAGGAGATTTTTACCAATTCGTCACTGAGGAAATTCAAAGTGAGGAATTTCCTAAATGACGAGTAACTAGCAACGGAATAAGTACTCAGGTGCAAGCATAGCATGGAAGTAACAAAATCATCATGATGAAATAAAATAAGCACAGAGTACAGATAGCATGAAAAACATGATAAGCAGGCTGAAGACAAAGTGACTGAAGAATTGGGATTGAGGAAATTGAGAAAGTCTTCAGTCAAAGTCTTCAAATAGTAACGCTCAAGTACATCAACACATGAATGAGGAAATGAAAGAGTTGAGAAAATAGAACCAGTAGCTTGGTGAAGACGATGATTTGGTAAACCAGTTCCAACTGCTGTGACAGTTGTACGTCTGGTTGAAGCGGCTAGGTATTTAAACCCGAGGACACACAGTCCTCACCGTATTCTCCTTGGGCTAAGATCACACAGACCTCGCCTAATCACTCGTGGTAAGTCTTCAAGTGACTTCCAGACCTTCACAGACTCGGTCACCCGGTGATCCACAATTCTTCTTGGATGCTCTAGACCATGACGTCTAACCGTCTGGAGGATGCACAGTCCTCAAAGGTAACAAGTGTCAGATCCACATAGGAACAATCTCTTCAGTGATGCTCAATCACTTTGGGTTTGTAGGTGTTTGGGTTTGGGTTTTCCTCACTTGATGATTTTCGCTCAAAGTCCTCGGAGGATGGGATGCTCTCAATGACAAGTGTCAATTTTTCTCGTAGCAGCCAACTAACTAGTGGTTGTAGGGGGTGGCTATTTATAGCCTAGGGAGCAGCCCGACATGATAAGAAATAAATTCCCTACAATGATATGACCGTTAGGTGGATAGGATATTTTGGACAGCTCGTGCATATCACAACAACGGACGGAAATTTGAGCTCTCAAATTCCTCAGGGCTATCATGTTCCTCACTTGTAGACAATCCGTACTGGCGAATTCCTAACTCCTCAATCAGAACAAGTTTCTCAGAGAACAGAAGATCTTTGTCTCTGTCACTGAGGAAATTGATTGAACTATATGATATTTCCAATGGCTTCACTCGAAAGGATTGGGTAGGTGTAGGATTTTTAGATGAGCATCACTTGGAAAGTGTTTCCTTAGTTTTACCTCGACCCCCGTTAACAGTACGGTGTTTCATATGACTCAAGAAAGAGAAAAATATACTACGAAAACAAAATGCTTCACGCTTCATAATCCTCACATGAATATCGAAGTCTTCAAGGTCACACCAATTTCCTCACTTTCAAAGTCTTCAAGAAAACCGAAGTCTTCAACCGAACATAATCATTTTTAGGGGACGACTTTCATTGTAAATATCAAACTCGTCATAGACTTATAGAACCCGTGTACACTCACAAACACATTAGTCCCTTAACTATAAGTCTTTAATACACCAAAATCACTAAGGGGCACTAGATGCACTTACATACATCCATGACGATTTTATGACAGAATCAATAATAGTCATACATGTGCTGTCGTAGAAGTGTTCCATGACAATATTAAAATTATCATCATGGAAGTGTACACTTCCATGACGATAAATGGTGCATCATGGAAGTGCTTTCGTCAAGGGTAACTGACACGTGGCATCCACCGTAATGGGTCGTCATTAAGCTATCGGGTCCGGTTTTGGATCCGATAACCCGTTAACAGCCACGACCAATGACGATTTTCCACATGTAAAATCCTCGTTGTCTAAGGAACCACGTGTCAGCTCCGCGTTGGGATAGATGTCATCCGTCCAACGGCTAGGAGGCGCCTATGGTATGTCGACACGTGGCACGGCTTACCACTGGCCCGTTTAGGTTAAAAAGGCCGGCCCAGCCAAAGGCCCACACGATTTTGTCAGACACTAGTGGGCCAGCCCGTTAACAACCTGCCATGATTTGGGCCAAATTACGACCTGTTGGGGATATAACTACTAAGTATGACCCGCCCAGGAGGGGCCGGGTCATGCCCCTGGCGGTTTAAAAAGAATCCCAGTAAGGTCCAAAGAGATACGAAGATGGCGGTTCACGAAGTAGGCTTATTGAAGGCCCAGAGACCCAGAGGCGACTTTGAGGCCCAGAGGGATGAGCCGCCATATGTTTAACTTGTATTGTAAAGTAAGCTTAGAAGAAACCGGACCGGTCACGTGTGTGTGAGCCATCCGGGACTTTGTAAGCCGCCGGGCATCAACCTATATATAAAGGGGTGACCCCGGCGGCGGGTTAACTCAAAAAAACAACGGATCGAGAACTAGGTCAAGCGTATTCGCTCCCTGGTAATCGAAACCCAAGCAATACAACTTAAAGCAGGAGTAGGCTTTTACCTCGTTGAGAGGGGCCGAACCTGGGTAAACTCTCTGTGTCCTTTGTCATGTTTAACCCCTTCAAGCTAACCTAGCTACGATGGCTCCACACCTAAGTCCTTTTGTTAGGGCATCTGCCGTGTTAAGTCCACGACAGTTGGCGCCCACCGTGGGGCCAGCGCACTGTGGTTTCGAGTTCTTGAAGGGCAGCTTCCTAGGGATCAAGGGATACGCCGTGGCCGGATAACCAAGAGTCGCCGTGGCAAACTCTACATCGATGACGCTGGCTGGGGCCCCGAGGCCAGCTCAATCGAGTACGGGTACCGGGTCCCCTTTGGCGGAATCCACATTTTCACCGGCAAGATCGGCGAGTCGGAGCCTTAGCCGGACACCTGCACCGACGTCATCGAGACGGCTCGGCCTGCGTGACCCGCCGAGATTCAGACCGCCGTGAAGCATGCTTTTTGTGGGTTTTATTCATGGAGCGGATCTTGAGGAAGTGAAAGTGTGTTATATCGACTAGAGGGGGGTGAATAGGCGATTTTTACAAATTCGTCGCCGAGGAAATTCAAGGTGAGGAATTACCTAACTCACGAACAACTAGCAGCGGAATAAGTACTCAAGTGCAAGCGTAACAAAGCAGTAATAGGATCATCATGATGAAATGAAAACACGCACATAGTACAAGTAGCATGAATACATGATAAGCAGGCTGAAGACAAAGTGACTGAAGAATTATGAATGAGGAAATTGAGAAAATCTTTAGTCAAAGTCTTCAAGCAGCAACGATCAGGTTCATCAACACATGAATGAGGAAATGAAAGGGTTGAGGAAATAGAACGAGTAGCTTGGTGAAGACGATGATTTGGTAGACCAGTTCCAACTGCTATGACAGTTGTACGTCTGGTTGGAGCGGCTAGGTATTTAAACCCGAGGACACACAGTCCCGGACACACAGTCCTCACCGCATTCTCCTTGAGCTAAGGTCACATAGACCTCGCCCAATCACTCGTGGTAAGTCTTCAGGTGACTTCCAAACCTTCACAGACTCGTTCACTCGGCAATCCACAATTTTCTCTTGGATGCTCTAGACCATGACGCCTAACCGTCTGGAGGATACACGGTCCTTAAAGGTAACAAGCGTCGGTTCTACACAAGAAAATCTCTTCAGTGATGCTCAATCACTTTGGGTTTGTAGGTGTTTGGGTTTGGGTTTTTCCTCACTTGATGATTTTCGCTCAAAGTCCTCGGAGGATGGGATGCTCTCAATGACAAGTGTCAGTTTCTCTCGAAGCAGCCAACCTACTAGTGGTTGTAGGGGGTGGCTATTTATAGCCTAGGAAGCAGCCCGACATGATAAGACATAAATGCCCTTCAATGGTATGATCGTTAGGTGGGTAGATATTTTGGGACAGTTGGCGCGTAGTGAAGGAAATATGCCCTAGAGGCAATAATAAAGTTGTTATTTATATTTCCTTATATCATGATAAATGTTTATTATTCATGCTAGAATTGTATTAACCAGAAACTTAGTACATGTGCGAACAAGGTTGGAAAAAGCGGTAGGCGTAAGCGAGGCGGTTCGCCTTCGCCTAGTGCCTAGGCGGTGCTTAAGCGCCCTAGGCACAACCTAGGCGATTATATAATTTTTAGTATTAGGGTGTATATGTGGTTATTATATGTGTATTTTATTAATTTAGGGCATATAAGTATGTTAACGACCAGCAACTATGATTGGAATATAGCCCTTTTGGCATATCAATGCAGTATAGCATGATTACTCGCTTGGGTAGACAATTTCTTACTTGATCTGCCTAGACTTCTGCTTATGCCCTAGGCGAGGCGTTGGGGCATTGCCTAGCGCCTAGGCGTGCCTAAGCGCCTCCTAGGCACTGCCTTTTCCAACATAGGCGAATACATAGATAAACAGAGTGTCTCTAGTATGCCTCTACTTGACTAGCTCGTTAATCAAAGATGGTTAAGTTTCCTAGCCATGGACATGTGTTTTCATTTTATGAACGGGATCACATCATTAGAGAATGATGTGATGGACAAGACCCATGCGTTAGCTTAGCATAATGATCATTCAGTTTTATTGCTACTACTTTCTTCATTACTTATACATGTTCCTCTGACTATGAGATTATGCAACTCCCAAATACCGGAGGAACACCTTGTGTGCTATCAAACATCACAACGTAACTGGGTGATTATAAATATGCTCTACAGGTGTCTATGATGGTGTTAGTTGAGTTGGCATAGGTCGAGATTAGGATTTGTCACTCCGTCTATCGTAGAGGTATCTCTGGGCCCTCTCGGTAATGTACATCACTATGAGCCTTGCAAGCAATGTGACTAATGAGTTAGTTGCGGGATGATGCATTACAGAACGAGTAAAGAGACTTGCCGGTAACGAGATTGAACTAGGTATGATGATACCGACAATTGAATCTCAGGCAAGTAACATACCGATGACAAATGGAACAACATATGTTGTTATGCGGTTTGACCGATAAAGATCTCCGTAGAATATGTAGGAGCCAATATGAGCATCCAGGTTCCTCTATTGGTTATTGACCAGAGATGTATCTCGGTCATGTATACATAGTTCTCGAACCCGTAGGGTCCACACGCTTAACGTTCGGTGACGATTTGTATTATGAGTATGTGATTTGATGTACCGAAGGTTCTTCGGAGTCCCGGATGAGATCACGGACATGATGAGGAGTCTCGAAATGGTCTAGATGTGAAGATCGATATATTGGAAGGCTATATTCGGACATCGGAAAGGTTCCGAGTGATTCGGGTATTTTTAGGAGTACCGGAGAGTTACGGGAATTCGCCGGGGAAGTAATGGGCCTTAATGGGCCATACGGGAAAGGAGAGAAGGGCCTCAAGGGGTTGCTGTGCGCCCCCCCATGGGCTGGTCCGAATTGGACTAGGGAGGGGGCGACGCCCCCCTCTTTCCTTCTCTCCCTCTTCCCCTTCCTTCTTCTCCTACTCCAACTAGTGAAGGGGGGAAATCTACTCCTACTAGGAGTAGGAATCCCCCTTGGGGCGCGCCATAGAGAGGGTCGGCCCTCCCCTCCTCCACTCCTTTATATACGGGGGAGGGGGGCACCCCATAGACACACAAGTTGATTGTTTAGCCGTGTGCGGTGCCCCCTCCAGAGATTTCCACCTCGGTCATATCGTTGCAGTGCTTAGGCGAAGCCCTGCGCCGGTAGCTTCATCATCACCATCACCACGCCGTCGTGCTGACGCAACTCTCCCTCGACCTCAGCTAGACTAGAGTTCGTCGGACGTCACCGAGCTGAACGTGTGCAAATCGCGGAGGTGCCGTATCTTCGGTGTTAGGATCGGTTGGATCGTGAAGACGTACGACTACATCAACCGCGTTGTCATAACGCTTCCGCTCTCGTTGCTATGCATCACCATGATAGATCTTGCGTGTGCGTAGGATTTTTTTTGAAATTACTGCGTTCCCCAACAGTGGCATCTGAGCCAGGTCTATGCGTAGATGTTATATGCACGAGTAGAACACAAAGAGTTGTGGGCGATAATAGTCATACTGCTTACCAGCTTGTCATACTTTGATTTGGCGGTATTGTTGGATGAAGCGGCCCGGACCAACATTACGCGTATGCTTACGCGAGACTGTTCTACCGACGTGCTTCGCACACAGGTGGCTAGCGGGTGTCAGTTTCTCCAACTTTAGTTGAATCAGGTGTGACTACGCCCGGTCCTTGTTGAAGGTCAAAATAGCACACTTGACAAAAAGTCGTTGTGGTTTTGATGTATAGGTAAGAACGGTTCTTGCTCAGCCCGTAGCAGCCACGTAAAACTTGCAACAACAAAGTAGAGGATGTCTAACTTGTTTTTGTAGGGCATGTTGTGATGTAATATGGTCAAGAGGTGATGAGATATAATTTGTTGTATGAGATGATCATGTTTTGTTAAAGTTATCGGCAACTGGCAGGAGTCTTATGGTTGTCTCTTTATTGCATAAGATGCAAGCGCCATATAATTGCTTTACTTTATCGCTATATGATAGCAATAGTTGCAAAAGCAATAGTTGGCGAGATGACCATGTGATGACACATTGATAGAGATCAAGATGATAGATATCATGGTGTCATGCCGGTGACGATGGAGATCATGGTGTCATGCCAGTGACGATGGGGATCATGATAGTACTTTGGAGATGGAGATCAAAGGCACAAGATGGTGATGGCCATATCATGTCACATATTTTGATTGCATGTGATGTTTATCTTTTATGCATCTTATTTTGCTTAGTACGTCGGTAGCATTAAAGGATGATCCCTCACTAAATTTCAAGGTATAAGTGTTCTCCCTGAGTATGCACCGTTGCGACAGTTCTTCGTGCTGAGACACCACATGATGATCGGGTGTGATAAGCTCTACGTTCACATACAACGGGTGCAAGCCAGTTTTGCACACGCAGAATACTCGGGTTAAACTTGACGAGCCTAGCATATGCAGATATGGCCTCGTAATACAGAGACCGAAAGGTCGAGCGTGAATCATATAGTAGATATGATCAACATAGTGATGTTCACCATTGAAAACTACTCCATCTCACGTGATGATCGGACATGGTTTAGTTGATATGGATCACGTGATCATTTAGATGACTAGAGGGATGTCTATCTAAGTGGGAGTTCTTAAATAATATGATTAATTGAACTTAATTTATCATGAACTTAGTCCTGATAGTATTTGCATAACTATGTTGTAGATCAATAGCTCGCGATGTAGCTCCCCGCTTATTTTTTGATATGTCCCAAGAGAAAAACTATGTTGAAATATGATAGTAGCAATGATGCGGACTAGGCCCATGATCTGAGGATTGTCCTCATTGCCGCACAGAAGAATTATGTCCTTGATGCACCTCTAGGTGACGGACCTATTACAGGAGCAGATGCAGACGTTATGAACATTTGGCAAGCTTGGTATGATAACTACTTGATAGTTTAGTGCACCATGCTTTACGGCTTAGAACCGGGACTTCAAAAATGTTTTGAACAACACAGAGCATATAAGATGTTCCAAGAGCTGAAATTGGTATTTCAGTGTCACATCCCTAGTTCTATTAATGCCTAGTGCTAGCATCTGGTGTTGCATCATGTTTAAATTTCAGTTAAACCTGAAAGGGGATTGCCTAAACCCTAGCATCAAAGGAATTCACTAGGTTCAACTAAAATATTTTCAGTGAATCCAAATGGCTTTCAAAAATGTTCATCATTTCTGGAAAATGCTAGAAACCATAACCAGAGGTGTTGCACATTTTTCCATGACATATTTGGGCTCTGAATTAAATCATATAGTATTTGCATTTGGGCATTTAAATGCTATTAAATATTTTAAATGCTCAATTAATCATAAACTAAAATGTTTGCTGTTGGTTATATTCCAAACAGTGGCATTGAGCAATTTTATGATTTTTGGATCTGTTTTAGTATTCTTAGTAAAGCCACAAACATTACAGAAAAATAGAAACAGAAATAAAAGAGAGAGAGGGACTAACCTGGGCCAACTCACCTGTGCAGCCCACCTGGCGGCCGAAGTGGCTGGCCCAGCCCGCTGGCCCGAAGCGGCTGTCTTCAACCTCTACCAAGAGGCGGTTGTGTCGACAGCTGCGTCTTCGAGCTCCACCTCCTGCTTGCCGCCTCCTGCCTCCCCCTCGCGTCTGGCGACGCCACGAACCCCCTCGACCTCTCCCTCGAGCTCTCCCTCTCCCTGGCTCTCTCCCTCGCCGTTCCCCCACCTCACCGAACACTCCTACCGCCGCCGACTAGCACCACCGCGGCCGCAGCCACCCCCTCGCCCCTCCGTCATGCCCACGAGCTCCGCGTCGTCTTCCTGCATCGCCTCCATCAGCCACACATCGCCGGACGGCGTGTGAAGCCTCCTTCGTCCTCGTCTTCAACCCCGGGCGCCGGAGATCGCCACCGCTGCCTCGCCGACTCCAGTGCATCCCCAAGCTCGTTGACGACGCAATAGAAATCTCTGTGAGCTCCGCCACTTTCCCCCCGTCCTCCCCAAGCTCTTTCCGGTCCTGTAGCTGTGCCAGCCGCCGTACCCGAGAACTGCCGCCGCCTGAGCTCGTCGCCGACGCAGCTCCGGTGACCCAATGATCACTCCGGCGTACCTAACGTGATCGCTGCATCGCGTAGCGCCTCCCTAGCGCAAAACCCCGTCCTTTTGCACACCGCGGCCTCGACCTGGAGTTCACCCGAGCTTCGGCCGCCGCCAAGGTCGTCGCCATGCTCAACTCCGGCCACCTCGCGCCCTCCCCCTGCAACCGTTGGATGCGTGCGAGCAGCAGCTCCTCGTAGAGCCTTCCCACACCCAAAACCATCACCTGTGGGCGATTCCCGACGCGCTCCGCCGTCTTGGCACTCGCCGGCGGCAAGCCGCCGGCCTGTTAGGCCCTTTTGACCAGGGGTTTGACCTCCCCTGGGTCAATGACAACTGGGGCCAACCCTCTGTTAAATTAGTTTAGTTTATTTTCTAAAACTTAATCAGCACTAATAAATAGGATTAGTTAGATGAGTCACTGACTGATGGGTCCCGGCCGTCAGGTTTGACCTGGACCGCCCTGTTGACATGCTGACGTCACAGTTACGCAGTGCTGATGCAGTAACCCTTTTTCTGGATTTATTCTTTTACAGGAATTCCAGAAAATAGCCAAAACTTCTAAAAATTATAAAAAATCAACCGTAACTCCAAATGAAATAAATTATATATATGAAAAATGATCAGAAAAATCCATTCTATCCATCCGTACTGGTTTCATGCATGTTTAAACAACTTAACCTTGCTGTTCAGCTCAAAACATGTTAATGCACTTTATGAACCCATAACTTGAGTTTGCATTTGAATCTTTGATTCAAATGAGCTCAAACCACCCTCGATGTAGTTGCACTAGCCCAACACACTCATATTGCCATGTCACATTCATGCATCATATTGTTGCATTGCATTGATTGTGTCCTTCTCTGTTTGCCGGTAACCGTCCCCTCTCAGTCAACGATGTTTCCGACGACGTGATCGATGACACCGATGAAGAACTATACTATCTTCGGAAGTGTCAGGCAAGCAAAACCCCCCTTGTTCATCCCGATACAATCCCACTCTCTCGCTCCTGCTCTCTTTTACTGCATTAGGACAACAACGATTCATCTGTTACTTGTTGCGGTAGCTGAACCCCTTTATCCTCCGCATGACCTGTCATTACCACAGTAAATAGATGAAACCCACTAGCATGAGTGGGAGTTGTTTGAGCCCTGATGTGCCTACTCATTCATGCTTGTTTGTCATGCCTGCTACTGCTTAGAGTTGAGTCAGGTCTGATTCATTGGGAATGAATTGGAATGGTGATGAACATGTCCTACTATGTGTGTGAGCTAAGTGTGTGAACACGATTTGGTAAAGGTAGCGGTGAGAGGCCATGTAGGAGTACATGGTGGGTTGTCTCATTGAAACCGTCCTCAGGAACTGAGTTCTGTGTTTGTGATCCATGAACAACTACTACCACGCATTGGGCCCGAAACCAATGGACCCTCTCGACTTATTAACTGCCCTTGCCCTCTGTCCAGGAGTTGCAACTAGTTTCTGGTGTTTGTAGGTTATGTGTTGGAGGCCGTGCGTAGCGCTGACCCTAGGGGTGGGCTATGATGCGGTAGATACACCATGGCCCGGTGTCTTGGCGCCGCTTGTTGTCTCGGGAACCTGCACACATCGTTTGGGGCTGTGAGCGAAACTCGGCGGATCTCCTCGCGGATGGAACCGAATAGGCGATAAACCTGGACTAGAGACTTGTGTGGTTAGTCAGGTCATGGCCGACTCCCTCGCCAGGCTTCCGCTTGAAGGTTGCCGAGATACACGACGTGCACATGGTGGTAAGTGGCGAGAGCGTGTGTGAAGAAGTACACCCCTGCAGGGTTAACATCATCTATTCGAATAGCCGTGTCCGCGGTAAAGGACTTCTAGGTTGCCTATAATAGTTCATAGACAAGTGAAAGTGGATACTCTAAAACTCGCAAGATAAGCGTGAGTGCTATGGATGGCCTTCTCGTAGGGAGACGGGAGCGGATCCATAATGGTGTATTGATATGGTGAATATGTGGACTCGTGTGCGCCACCTCAAAAGAGTTACTTGCAGTCGTAGTTTAGGATAGCCACCGAGTCAAAGCTGGCTTGCTGCAGTTAAACTCCACCACCCCCTTTGTTGATACCGATGCATATGTAGTTAGTTCGATGTAAGTCTTCTTTGGGTACATTTGTACTCACGTTTGCTTAATTTATGTTTTGCGAGAGACTTGGTCTCGCTAGTAGTTCAGCGTGGACTTGACGTTTAGCTTGATACCTCAGCTACGATCTTGTGCCCTCGGCAGGATCTGGTAGATAGTCAGGCTTCTAAGTCTTTCATTTGTAGATGTCTATACTCAGACATGTTAAGCTTCCGCATGTGCTTTGATTTGTATGCTCTGAATGTTGGGTCATGAGACCCATGTTTGTAATATCTCGCTCCTCGGAGCCTAATGAATAAATACTTGAGTCGTAGAGTTATGTTGTGATGCCATGTTGTATTTACACATATCGAGCATATTGTGTGTATGATTGAAATGCTTGGTATGTGTGGGATCCGACAACCTAGTTGTTTATCCTTTGTAGCCTCTCTTATGGGGAAATGCAGTCCTGTGCTTCCATGAGCCATAGTAGTCCTCTGGCCGGTTCACGGAGTCCTCGCTAGCCCAAAGACTCTTGCTCTGGAACACTTGGTGGCGGCATGTGATTCACTTCGTTCTGTGGTACATCCCTTGGGAAATGTCACGCGGTGACATCCGAGTCTGCCTAGCCTGCTACAGCCCAGGTTCCGAGTCTGTTAGCTCGATGCTACAGCCCGGATTCGCACGCTGCTGACCGACATGCTCGATGTTGATTCATGTATGCCTGTCCCTATAAGCTAGTGCCACTTTGGGTTCACGACTAGTCATGTCGGCCCGGGTTCTCTATCATATGGATGCTAGCGACACTATCATATCCGTGATCCAAAAGGCGCAAACGGTCCCGGGCCATGGTAAGGCGACACCCGTGGGAATACCGTGCTAGAGGCCGCAAAGTGATATGAGGTGTTACCAGCTAGATCGATGTGACTTGGAATCGGGGTCCTGACAGCTTTGGTATCAGAGCCTGACTGCCTGTAGGATTAGTAAGCCAAACTGGTCGAAGTTGAGTCTAGAAATGCTTTAGTTATATAAGGGAATTGATTGCGGGATGGAACCTAAGGCTCTTTTTACTCCTTATACCTTATGCCTTCTGATCTGAGTCACCCTCTTCTCTTCTACGGGGATTAAGAACTAGGCTTCTCATCTATCTATCAGGATGACGAGTAACTATGATAGAGACTTATAGGATTGATGGATTTAAGCCCCAGTTCAGTTTCTACTACTTCTGTGTGTTGTCAATTGAACCAGAACCTTGTTATGATGTTGATAAGTGACTATGCAAATCCTTGTGAATGTCTCAAATCTTTTCCTAAGCATTTACAACCGTTATGCTGTCCGAGTCATCTCAGGTCTCTAAATAGTCTGATGCATTTGCAAATTCTTTCTTTCCATTCCCGATGTCCTTTATGGTCAGAATAAGCACACTAACCGGTGCGGTGAGGTAATTTATTTCCTTGACATATATGTTGGAGCTATTATTATGACCCTAGGTGTTCTAGGGAGTCACCTAGTAATCTAGCCATGTTTTGTGTTCCCGGTGTGATGATTCTGGCCATCATTCTCGAAAGCATCCCGTGATGTTATTAGTTAGTAGGCATTCTACTCCTGGGTTTCTGAACCCGAGATTCACACTACTTACCTCATGTTGATAGTGGTTGCTAGTGCCTTTAGGATATTAGTAACTTTGCGATAGTCATCGAGGTCCATGGTATTTCCTTCTTCCAAATACCATGAACTAGTTATGTCAGAAATTCCTCTTTGAACCTAAAGATCGCAACCAGAGTGCTCTTGATGAGTCCTCCATTCATAGTTGTGAATCTGCCAGTCCTTCCTCTTCAGCATGGGTTATCCGGAAGAAATATGTTGAACTTGTTCGACATACTAACCTATGCATCCACAACTCAGAAAGATATATGTTCCTTTGAGTTGACCCTTTGTAGTTGTATTCCGATCCTTGTCTATCAGTTGATAGTCAAGTTTATGTCGTGCATTCGTGTTCTTCGATGCATACTATTCTTGTGGTCCGTCAAGCCGTTCTATTTCAGAATGAATAGGAGAAACAAACTCCAGAACCTCATCCATATCTAGGATTGGGTCAAAGCAATTGTATTCCGCAGATCAAAATGCCAATCCAGCTTCTGCTCTGCTCTACCTTGGAGTGTTACCATCTTTATGTCAAGAGTGTCATGAGAATTGCACCACCTCTTATGAATTCTTGACGCAGTAATACTTCTTGACATCATTGTTCATTCCTCGGTTCCCGTGTTATTGTAACCGAAATGCCAACAAGTGTACCATGATGTGCGAAATTAATACTCCTAGCAACTCCGTTGCTTGGTAGTTAATGGACAATACTCTCATTCTTAGTGTGCTGGTTATTGAATTATCATTCTAAGATTGATCGTGCTACCTAGTCCTTATTTCTGGTGCACTCTTCGGTCAATGAGTTAGGATTGTGACAATCCCTCACTCTTTTGATCATATCATCTTGCCCTGCAAAGCAAGGTTGTTCTCGAGCTTAGTAACATACCGGTGGTTCGTGATTTTCCGAATATCTTCTCGGAAGTATTACCAGGTTGTCCGTTGACTGTTATGTTGAGCTCGTGATCAAGTTGGTTTCTTGTGAACCACCTTTTCTCCAAGAATCTGTGTTGGATACCCCTGAGCTAGTTGGTTGAGCTAAACAACAACTTGGAGAGTTGGAAGATAAAAGCTTGTCCGACTTAGTTCATCACTAAGGGATATCCTTGAGTGTGCGTGTGTGCTGAAGAAAGATGATATCTTCATCAATTGGTCCTCGTGATCAGTTGTTGGATCTATTGTCTTACCCAAATCTTTGATTTGCGTATGGGCTATCTTCAAATCAAATCAGAACCAACGATATTCGTAATGTTGTCTTACTCGTGGTTGATTCCTCGAGCATACACCATTACATCTTTTGGTCTGACCAATACTATCACATTGTTCACATAATGGTGGAAGTCCAGTGATATGGAAATTCCGATGAGTTGCTGTTGAGCCCATCAGCAGCATCTTGTTTCCCCCATGATTCGTGTTAAACTTTAATCTAGTGTTGGAAACTTGGTAAACAATGCCTTCATGTTTCGTTCATGAAGCATATGTTTGGATGATAGGAGTGACTTCCTTTGATTCACGTGCATTAGATGTAAGTTGCCGCCGTGAATTCGATAAAGTTTGTTTTTGCTTCCTTTGGAATCATCCCAATTCAGTCATGCACATGTGCGAAGTATTCTATGGTTTGGAGACTTGCAACCTTCATTCTATATGTATCCCTAGCACACCAAGACACTGATTAATTTGTTCAAGGAGAATAATTTTCTTCCTAAGAGCTAGACTTACGCAAGGACTTCGATATCCTCGTTGATGGTTCCTAACCAGAATTCGGTAGTGTTTTGTTGTAAGACTACCATGTGATCATGATTATGCAGGACAGCGTGTTCACATGCATGTGAGTAACCAGCTCATGCTTTGGAGCTTACTACCGTAGTTCATTTCGAGAATTTATAGCGCCATCTCATCGATTTGTGTTGCAAACTTTTATTTTCTTCTAGACTCGATGAGTCTGGAATATCCTATTACCAACTAGATCTGAATCTCAGGTAGATATGACGGTTGGAACTTCTCCAAGATTATGATGTAGGTCCCGACAAGGTTGATGTTTTGGCCGACACACCTAGCCGGAAGATCTATCATTGTAGTATCTTGATTGAGCTATTTGACCATCTTCTCCATGAGGATTTAGTGCAACTTATGCTAGAAGTTGTTCCTCAAGGGTTGTTGTGCTCTCGATTTCCTCGATTATGCTAGAACCATTCAAACAGTGGAATCACTCTCGACTGTTGAGTTTTTCCCCAGTTACCAGAGTCATTCCCAACATTTGCATTTTGTTCCCAGCTTGCACCTCAGTAGTTGTTGTCCAGGATCATCTTCAAAAGTGGACTTACCATGGGTCCCCTCCACTCCGATGATAAGAAAATCATCCTTTTGCGTTGTCTTCAACAAGGTAGTCCACATCATCCATTCTAGTTGTGGGGACCCCGACTCATAGGTCGTGATCACCGAATGCACGTGTACAGTGATCCCAGAGATCAATGCTCACTGAACGCACAGAAGCTGAATAACAAGAGTCTTACATCCATACATACCGTATTACACAAGTAGGACCATTATGGTCAAGTCTTGAGTATAACATTGCAGCGGAAATCTTCGTGGATAACTTGGACCCATGCCATCTTCCTTAACCCTACGGGCATTACATTTGGGAAGCGTCCTAGCTTCGCACGATCGTCACCAAAGAACTCTTGATATATCTTGTCTTTCATGCACGGCCAATAAAATAACTAGTGGCAAGCCAATGAGTACTTTGAATGTACTACTTAAGCAACCCATGATTTGGTTCAAAGTAACAATGCAATTGTACAACAAGTAAGCAACCTAGCTTCGAGCTAGTTGGGATGTCCTAACAATTGGTGAGATATGCTTCAATGAACTCGGGTAACCTTGAGAACAGGTTACAGATATCAACATAAATAGAGTTTGAATCAATGCCATGCCATTCAACATGTCAAGTCACCACCCTGACACAAATAGTTCCTTTCCACACACACATGCATCGGGATTGTAAAATTTCTGGACATAGTTTAAGTAGCACCTCCCAACTATCCATGACCGTGGACACGGCTATTCAAATAGTTTGACACTCTGCGGAGGTTGTGCACTTTACCCACAAGATCCGGGAAGCTTTACGTGTCATCCACGATCCCGATACCTCAAGTACTCGGGAAGCACCCGATCATTACCTTTCCTAGACGACACTAACATAGGGTCCACTTTCGTTGATACGGCCCTCGTGTATAAGAAAAAGATCATGGGACTCTGCCCTTTTCATACTATTACGCATACGAAGGGACCAGCGGTGTGTCCGGTGCCACAATGAAAACAGTCATGGCCGCCTATCCAAGCCGACCCGTCCCGAGAGTGACCTCAAGTCACCCCGTCACTAGTAATGTGGGCACCATGCTAGTATCGAGCTAAGTAATCAATAATGCCCGTCCCATAAAGGGGTAGAGTGGTTGCACATGTTTGGTTGGGACGGTAATCACACATAAATCTAATCCATCGTTTTACACACATGCTCCAAAAGTTCTCTTGATTTTACCACTTTTCCTCAAGTGGTGACCTTAGTTCAACATCTCCCAAGGGCATTAGGGGCACCCGATGGGGTTTTTGAAAGATTGTATCCACGAAGAGTTCATGGAACACATGCATCATTAGGCATCAACTAGTTTCTTGACAATGCAATCATGAACAAGGTAAGGACATGAGTAGGGGTATGCAGCATGGGTGGTTCACCACAAGTTTACCACTGTCATATTTCATCATCATGCAATTGGAAAAGGGTACCGATGAACAAAAGGGGTGTCATGGTCAAAGGGCTGCTTGCCTGATTCATCAGAGTCTTGAAATCTTCTGGTCCTTCTCCAAATACTCCGTCTACTTCGTCAACTAACGTCGGAAACAATCATAATAAGCAACACAACAAGGCAGAAAATAAAAGAGCTCTAAAAATATTAATTTGACTTTTCTAGGACATCTCTGGTTATATGAAAAATAACCAGAGTGGTTTCATTGGAATTGGATCAGTGGATATCTCTGAACATTTCAATATGATGGAATCAAGGGGTTTATGGATTTGCAAGAAGTGTACAGAATTATATTTTTGGAAAATGAGCAAAGATACCCATTTAACAAAGGATGATTTTAGAAGCATCTAGGATTTGGTTTCACTGGATTTGGAGTTCAAATGAATATTCTATGGATTTGCAAAGTTGACAAACATGAAGAAATGGCTCATTATTTTGTGGGGTACAGAAAGTATTAAGAAAAATGTTCATAAACTAAGTTATGAACTTAGAAGCATCTAGGAATTTGAATCATGGCATTTGGATCAAGTTTGATATCTTTGTGATTTTCTAAAGTTCATCACAGAAATAGGAAAAATAGGATTTGATAAATATTTGTGAAGAAAAGGTCTCTGGAAAAATGTGCATGTTGCACCACCAGGTAGACCATGATTTATAGAGTCACTAGAAATTTGAATCATCAAATTTGGAGTCCATTTGAATTGTTTATGGATTTTACAAGTCTACAGAAAAAGAAAAAGGAGAGGGATTTACCTAAATGGGCCAAATCATGGCGGTGGCCTTGCTACTGGGCGAGGTTTAGCGTCGAGGCACAACTGGGCCGGCCCATCGGCTCAGCCGCACACACGCAGGGTCCACGCCGGAGGTGTATTTGTCCAGTGCGCCTCCACTTAAACAGAGGGGCCCGCGGACGGGGTCACTGACCTGTGGGGTCCACCCGCAGGGTCGTCTCCCTCCTCCCGTGCGCGACGAAGGAGGCAGAGGAGGCGGGGCCGAGCGCTTGCCGGCGCCCGTTCCGGTGGCTCCGGTCACCTCCGGTGACGCCCAGCACACCGGCGAGCTCAGGGGAGAGCGGCGCATCCGACGAGGTGCGCCACGACCGCAGGGGTGGCCGGACGCGAGCACATCATCGGCCGCGCGGGGCGGGCGGCGATGGTGATGGAACTTCGGCAACCTGGCCATGGGAAGGAGAGGAGAAGCACGGAGAGGCTCGCGGTGGTGGTGGAGGTGCTCTAGTGCGGTCTAGAGGGGAGGAGGAAGAATGGTGGGTGCGAATTTAGGCGGAGGCCGACAGCAAGGCTCCGGCCATGGTGGTGGATGGAGGGCATGAGAGGATAAACGAGTTGGTCCATAGGGTCTATGGGAGGGGGAGAGGGCCAAAGGAGTACAGAGGGGGCTCGGGGGTGGCCCTAAATGGCAAGGCCAAGGCTCACCGTGGACGCGGCGCACGGGTGGCCATGGAAACGGATCGGGCGGCAAGGGGAGTGAGCGAGGAGTTGTCTGCGGTGCTCGTGGGGATGGATTAGGGTGCCAGGAAGAGAGAGAGGGAGCGGGGCGAGGCCACGGTGCTCAGCGTCTGAGGCCAGCCATTGGCCGAGCCGGGCGGCTCTGAGCACGCACTGCAGGAGGTGAGAGAGAGGAGAGCGAGGGGCCTGCGGTGGTGTGTTGCGGACGTCGAGGCACCTCGACCGGCGAGGGGGGGGAGGTGGTCGGGGAACAGCGCGTCAGCGGTCGGGAGCACACCGACATGCTCAGGCGCAAAAATGGCCGGCACCCGCGGCTTTTCCTCGCGTCCTCACGCGCCCACTTGTGTCTAGTGGCTGCACCGGGGAGTAAACAACGTGGAAAAAGGCATTGGATACCCTGGGGCTTGCCAAGAGTGAGAGAGAGGTGAGAAAATGGTAGGAAGGCTGCTGTCCAGAGGGGGAAAAGGGGCTTTTCACCCCCTTCATCATGGCTTCTCGGGCAGGGAAAGATGCAGGGGTTAGAGGATGACCATATGGTGCTGTGGGAGAAAGATGAGCTCATAGAGATTAATGGAAGTGGACAAAACATACATTTTTAATTTCTGCCAGAAGGTGTTTGATGCTGGTTTGGGCAAGAATATGAACTCCTCTTGTCATGAGGCTAGACAGGGTCAAATGGTATGATGAAATAATAGGTTCCACCAATATTGAGTCCATTTGGGCAAAGTTGCCAATGCAACTTTTGTAAACCCTAGAAATCAACAGAAATGGACTTCCCAAGATTTAGTCATGTACATCAGTTCTCCTTGATGCACCACTTGGTGTAGTGTCATCATTTGAGGTCCTGAACATGTCCACAAAATTTTAGATCAAAAGAAGAAAGTTGCCAATGTAGAGTTGTTCAAACTTTGTTCTGGACAGGAAGGGTTTTGGGGCACTTTGATCAAGTTAACTTGTTCTCCAACTTGTGCCATTTGGTCTAGATGAATTATTAGACCAGTTGAGCATGTTCACAAGGTTTGAGAACATTTGGACATGTTTGACAGTGCAAAGTTGCTCAAACTTGAAAAAGGACAGAAGTGATTTTGAGAGGGTTTCATGGGGTTATACTATTATCCATGACATGATACTTGTCAAGATCATCAAACATGTCATATGTGATATTCTAGAATTTTCTTGGAATTTTTGGATAATATTTCCTTTGTAAATATTTCAAAAGCTTGAAATATCCAGAAAGGGTTTTTGAGGAGTTTGACCAATATTTTGAACATGACCATGTGTTGAAACTCTTATATATGGACAATATATGTCCACTGAGTTTCCCTAGATTTTCCCAAATATTTTTAAAGCTTTAAAATAATTTTAACCTATTAAAGACCATTTCTGGCCTTAAGAAAAAGCTTTTAAATAAAATAGGAAAATAACTTTTAAAATTATATTTTAATGGTTCCTGGGAATCCTATATCTAATAGGAGTCAAATATATTTTTGGAAGATTTTTACTGCCCTTAATTAAGTACTTGCAGTGCAAATCTCAATTCAGGAGTTTTTGGAAAACTAATTTTTGAAAATACTATTTGGCCAAATTATTTTTGTAAGAAATTATGTTTATGTCCTATACACATGGCATGATCATTGGGCAAGAGTTTGCAGCAAGGAGATGAAGTATAGGAGTTGGAGGATTTATTTGATTTTTAGAGCACTTGTAAACAACAGACAGAGTCCAATCAAGGCAAGGTCCAATACACTCAAAAGTTTTTTGTCAAACCACATTTTATCATGATTGTTAGCTTAAGTGTAGTGGCATGAAAATCAGGGTGTGACACTAGTCCGGGTATGCCATACTTTTGTACCCTGCCAAACAATTGTTGTGAATTGCCTTAGGCTGGTAGAAAGAGTTTCAATGATCTCTGAATCAAAAGTAATTCTTTTTGCCACTTAAGGGAATAGCTCTACGAGTCACCTCCTCTAAGGTGCCCCGTTTGACATGAAGGGCAACTTAACTCCTCGCTACTTGAAACGCATCCACCATCTTCTTAAGCGTGGAAATGTTGCCTACCAAATTGAACCTTTGTTATCAGTTTCTCTCCATCCGTCTTGATGTGTGTCTTGTGTCCCAGCTTAGGAGACGTTCTATCGTCTCATTCCATGAGTTGATCGTGTATCGCTTGATCTTTGTGAAGATCGAATTCTGTCGAGTTTCCTCTCTTCCGTCATCATAGTTGCAAGAAGATTTCAAAGCAAAGACGTCAAGATCAATTGGAGAAATGAATCACCATCTTCAAGAAGGGGAAATCGGAACATGAAGATCCTGTTAGCTTGTGACCCCTCTGTCTTCTTACCTCACGACTTGAATCTCGGGACGAGATTCTTGTTTAGTAGGGGTGAGTTATCACATCCCTAGCTCTATTAATGCCTAGTGCTAGCATCTGGTGTTGCATCATGTTAAATTTCAGTTAAACCTGAAATGGGGATTGCCTAAACCCTAGCATCAAAGGAATTCACTAGGTTCAACTAAAATATTTTCAGTGAATCCAAATGGCTTTCAAAAATGTTCATCATTTCTGGAAAATGCTAGAAACCATAACCAGAGGTGTTGCACATTTTTCCATGACATATTTGGGCTCTGAATTAAATCATATAGTATTTGCATTTGGGCATTTAAATGATATTAAATATTTTAAATGCACAATTAATCATAAACTAAAATGTTTGCTGTTGGTTATATTCCAAACAGTGGCATTGAGCAGTTTTATGATTTTTGGATCTGTTTTAGTATTCTTAGTAAAGCCACAAAGATTACAGAAAAATAGAAACATAAATAAAAGAGAGAGAGACTAACCTGGGCCAACTCACCTGTGCAGCCCACCTGGCGGCCGAAGTGGCTGGCCCAGCCCGCTGGCCTGAAGCGGCTGTCTTCAACCTCTGCCAAGAGCTGAGGCGTGTCGACAGCCAGCGTCTTGCGAGCTCCACCTCCTGCTTGCCGCCTCCTGCCTCCCCCTCGCGTCTGGCGACGCCACAAACCCCCTCGACCTCTCCCTCGAGCTCTCCCTCTCCCCTGGCTCTCTCCCTCGCCGTTCCCCCACCTCACCGAACACTCCTACCGCCGCCGACTAGCACCACCGCGGCCGCAGCCACCCCCTCGCCCCTCCGTCATGCCCACGAGCTCCGCGTCGTCTTCCTGCGTCATCTCCATCAGCCACACATCGTCGTACGGCGTGTGAAGCCTCCTTCGCCCTCGTCTTCAACCCCGGGCGCCGGAGATCGCCACCGCTGCCTCGCCGACTCCAGTGCATCCCTGAGCTCGTTGACGACACAATAGAAATCTCTGTGAGCTCCGCCGCTTTTCCCCCGTCCTCCCCGAGCTCTTTCCGGTCCTGTAGCTGTGCCAGCCGCCGTACCCAAGAACTGCCGCCGCCTGAGCTCGTCGCCGACGCAGCTCCGGTGACCCAATGATCACTCCGGCGTGCCTAACGTGATCACCGCATCGCGTAGCGCCTCCCTAGCACAAAACCCCGTCCTTTGTCACGCCGCGGCCTCGACCTTGAGTTCACCCGAGCTTCGGCCGCCGCCAAGGTCGTCGCCATGCTCAACTCCGGCCACCTCGCGCCCTCCTCCTGCAACCGTTGGATGCGCGCGAGCAACAGCTCCTCGTAGAGCCTTCCCACACCCAAAACCATCGCCTATGGGCGATTCCCGATGCGCTCCGCCGTCTCGGCACTCGCCTGCGGTAAGCCGCCGGCCTGTTAGGCCCTGTTGACCAGGGGTTTGACCTCCCCTGGGTCAATGACAACTGGGGCCAACCCTTTATTAAATTAGTTTAGTTTATTTTCTAAAACTTAATCAGCACTAATAAATAGGATTATTATATGAGTCACTGACTGATGGGTCCCAGCCATCAGGTTTGACCTGGACCGCCCCGTTGACCTGCTGACGTCACAGTGACGCAGTGCTGACGCAGTAACCCTTTTTCTGGATTTATTCTTTTACAGGAATTCCAGAAAATAGCCAAAACTTCTAAAATCATAGAAAATCAACCGTAACTCCAAATGAAATATATTATATATGGAAAATGATCAGAAAAATCCAATCTATCCATCTGTACTGGTTCCATGCATGTTTAAACAACTTAACCTTGCTGTTCAGCTCAAAACATGTTAATGCACTTTATGAACCCATAACTTGAGTTTGCATTTGAATCTTTGATTCAAATGAGCACAAACCACCCTGGTTGTAGTTGCACTAGCCCAACACACTCATATTGCCATGTCACATTGATGCATCATATTGTTGTATTGCATTGATTGTGTCCTTCTCTGTTTGCCGGTAACCATCCCCTCTCAGTCGACGATGTTTCCGACGACGTGATCGATGACACCGATGAAGAACTATACTATCTTCGGAAGTGTCAGGAAAGCAAAATCCCCTTGTTCATCCCGATACAATCCCACTCTCTCGCTCCTGCTCTCTTTTACTGCATTAGGACAACAACGATTCATCTATTACTTGCTGCGGTAGCTGAACCCCTTTATCCTCTGCATGACCTGTCATTGCCACAGTAAATAGATGAAACCCACTAGCATGAGTAGGAGTTATTTGAGCCCTGATGTGCCTACTCATTCATGCTTGTTTGTCATGCCTGCTACTGCTTAGAGTTGAGTCAGGTCTGATTCATTGGGAATGAATTGGAATGGTGATGAACATGTCCTACTATGTGTGTGAGCTAAGTGTGTGAACACGATTTGGTAAAGGTAGCGGTGAGAGGCCATGTAGGAGTACATGGTGGGTTGTCTCATTGAAACCGTCCTCAGGAACTGAGTTCTGTGTTTGTGATCCATGAACAGATACTACCATGCATTGGGCCCAAACCAATGGACCCTCTTGACTTATTAAGCGCCTTGCCCTCTGTCCGGGAGTTGCAACTAGTTTACGGTGTTTGTAGGTTATGTGTTGGAGGCCATGCGTGGCGCTGACCCTAGGGGTGAGCTATGATGCGGTAGATACACCGTGGCCGGTGTACCGAGCACCCGTTTGGTGTCTCGGGAACCACCGCACACATCGTTTGGGGCTGTGAGCGAAACTCCGCCGGATCTCCTCACGGATGGAACCGAATAGGCGATAAACCTGGACTAGAGACTTGTGTGGTTAGTCGGTCGTGGCCGACTCCTCGCCAAAGCTTCCGCTTGAAGGTTGCGAGATACACGCGTGTACATGGTGGTAAGTGGCGAGGCGTGTGTGAAGAAGTACACCCTGCGGGGTTAACATCATCTATTCGAATAGCCGTGTCCGCGGTAAAGGACTTCTGGGTTGCCTATAACAGTTCATAGACAAGTGAAGGTGGATACTCTAAAACTCGCAAGATAAGCGTGAGTGCTATGGATGGCCTTCTCGTAGGGAGACGGGAGCGGATCCATAGTGGTGTATTGATATGGTGAATATGTGGACTCGTGTGCGCCACCTCAAAAGAGTTACTTGCAGTCGTAGTTTAGGATAGCCACCGAGTCAAAGTTGGCTTGCTGCAGTTAAACTCCACCACCCCCTTTGTTGATACCGATGCATATGTAGTTAGTTCTGATGTAAGTCTTGCTGGGTACATTTGTACTCACGTTTGCTTAATTTATGTTTTGCACAGAGACTTCAGTCTCGCTAGTAGTTCTGCGTGGACTTCGACGTTTAGCTTGACACCTCAGCCACGATCTTGTGCCCTCGGCAGGATCTGGTAGATAGTCAGGCTTCTAAGTCTTTTTCATTTGTAGATGTCTATACTCAGACATGTTAAGCTTCCGCATGTGCTTTGATTTGTATGCTCTGAATGTTGGGTCATGAGACCCATGTTTGTAATATCTCGCTCCTCGGAGCCTAATGAATGAATACTTGAGTCGTAGAGTTATGTTGTGATGCCATGTTGTATTTACACATATCGAGCATATTGTGTGTATGATTGAAATGCTTGGTATGTGTGGGATCCGACAACCTAGTTGTTTATCCTTGGTAGCCTCTCTTATGGGAAATGTAGTCCTGTGCTTCCATGAGCCATAGTAGTCCGCTCTGCCCGGTTCACCGAGTCCTGCTAGCCCAAAGACTACTGCTCCTAACACTTGATGTCCGGCATGTGATTCACTTCATTCTGTGTCTGTCCCTTGGGAAATGTCACGGTGACATCCGAGTCCTTCCTAGCCTGCTACAGCCGGGTTCCCGAGTCTGTTAGCCCGATGCTACAGCCCGGATTCGCCGCAGCTGGCGACCGACATGCTCGATGTTGATTCATGTATGCCTGTCCCTATAAGTTAGTGCCACTTTGGGTTCACGACTAGTCATGTTGGCCCCGGTTCTCTGTCATATGGATGCTAGCGACACTATCATATCCGTGAGCCAAAAGGTGCAAACGGTCCCGGGCCATGGTAAGGCAACACCCGTGGGAATACCGTGCGTGAGGCCGCAAAATGATATGAGGTGTTACCGGCTAGATCGATGTGACTTGGAATCGGGGTCCTGACATTGAGACTCATGCCCGAGTCGAGAGGTATGAGACCTCTGACAAGTACTTTGCCTACAAGACGGAGAAGAATAGCTCAACCAGTGAGCATGTGCTCAGATTGTCTGAGTACTACAATCGCTTGAATCAAGTGGGAGTTAATCTTCCGGATAAAATAGTGTTTGTGAGTTCTCTAGTCACTATCACCAAATTCTTTGGAACTTCGTGATGAACTATAATATGCAAGGGATGACGAAAACGGTTCCCGAGCTCTTCGTGATGCTGAAATCGACGAAGGTAGAAATCAAGAAAAGCATCAAATGTTGATGTTGACAAAACCACTAGTTTCAAGTAAAAGGCAAGGGAAAGAAAGGGAACTTCAAGAAGAATGGCAAGCAAGTTGCCACTCCCATGTAGAAGCCCAAAGATAGACCCAAGCACAAACCGAAAGTGCTTCTCTTGCAAAGGAAATAGTTCTTTGGAAGTGGAACTACCTTAGATATTTGGCGGATAAGAAGGATGGCAAAGTGAACAAAGGTATATTTGATATACATGTTATTGATGTGTACTTTACTAGTGTTTATAGAAACCCATCAGTGTTTAATACTGGTTCAGTTGCTAAGAGTAGTAACTCGAAACGGGAGTTGCAAAATAAACAGAAACTAGTTAAGGGAGAGGTGATGATGAGAGTTGGAAGTGATTCCAAGGTTGATAAGATCACCATCACACACTTCCTTTACCTTCGGGATTAGTGTTGAACCTAAAATGAATGTTATTTGGTGTTTGCGTTGAGAATAAATATGATTGGATCATGTTTATTGCAATACGGTTATTCATTTAAGTCAAAGAATACTCGTTGTTCTATTTACATGAATAAAAACTTCTATGGTCATACACTCAATATAAATGGTTTATTGAATCTCGATCGTAGTGATACACATATTCATAGTATTGAAGCCAAAAGATGCAAAGTTAATAATGATAGTGCAACTTATATGTGGCACTGCCGTTTAGGTCATATTGGTGTAAAGCGCATGAAGAAACTCCATGCTGATGGACTTTTGGAATCACTTTATGCTTGCGAACCATGCCTCATGGGAAAGATGACTAAGACTCAGTTCTCCGAAACAATGGAGCGAGCAACTAACTTATTGGAAATAATACATACTGATGTATGCGATCCGATAAGTGTTGAGGCTCGCGGCGGGTATCGTTATTTTCTGACCTTCGCAGATGATTTGAGCAGATATGGGTATATATACTTAATGAAACATAAGTCAGAAACATTTGAAAAGTTCAAAGAATTTTAGAGTGAAGTGGAAAATCATTGTAACAAGAAAATAAAGTTTCTACGATTTGATCACGGAGGCGAATATTTGAATTACGAGTTAGGTCTTCATTTGAAACAATGTGGAATAGTTTCGCAACTCACGCCATCTGGAACACCACAACATAATTGTCGTGGAATTGTCACGACAGATGTCCTAGTGTGAGGACTTAGTCGTGAGGCCAATGCATCTATGTAGTAGCTTGAGAGGGATTGATTGGGATGAGAGACCCGAGGCGGATAAACACACAAGAAAAGGATTTAGATAACTTCGGGCCCCGGGAAACATCATACGGTAATAGCCCTACATGCTGTTTGGGGCTAGGTCTCATTATGCTTATGAGAGAGTCGCCGCATAAGCCGACTCCCCTTTGTGTCTAACCTTAGAGATTATTTTTTCCTCCCTCTTGGGGTGCCCTGCCACTCCCTATATATGCTGAAGGGGCGGGTTACATGACTAGTCCTAGTAGGATTAGGATTACTCTATTACAAGTGGAATCCTAGTCTTGCTTCCTTTGCAGGAGAATATTCCTTATGCCTTTCCTCTTAAGCCAGCCCACCATCATATGAACCGGCCTACTGGGCCTTGGGCCTTGTCGTCCGTCTGACCCGTCTGCCGGGTCACTACTGAGTCGTAATGTTCAGGCGGGTTGCCTGTAAGCCGCCAGGTCCGGGCGGGTCGCCAGTGAGTCGCCAAGCTCCAGCCGGGTCATACATCCGGCTGGGTCATACCACGGGGTATATCCCCGACATTAGCCCCCACTTTAATTTGGATTTATCCATGTTAAACTGATCCTGATCATCTTTAAGTCCTTGTCATTTCCTCCTTCTGGAAAGTCCGGGGCAATAGGCCGACTTCATAATCAATTTGCTTGTAGAAGAAAATATTGTAAATAAAGAATCCATTTGAGTCGGCTTCCAAAGCGTTGGCTTAAAAAATATTGGTCTTCAAATACTCATCTGATTTTCAGCCGGCTTGAGGATGTAGAACTTGCCGGTTTATCCTTGCCACAATTACCGGTTTGTAAATATTGATAGCACCGGGTCATAATTGTTGTTAACATCAAGCTTGAAAATGTACCTCTTATATGCATATCACTTGTAGCCCCCCAAGTCTTAAGGAGGGAGCATAGTAACAACTTAAGACTTTCTACAATATAAATGTCACAACCTTGAAGAAATCTGGGTTGTTCATCTCAGTCACTTAGTCAAACTGAATATTCCACATATGTAGCCTGCCCAATGAGCCGTCAAATCACAAAACCCCCTCCTTTCCAGCAGTAAGTTGGAAGGACGAAGCAACCATCATTTCACTGTTCTCTCTCAGCTTACACTCTACCCAACCCTCGCTTCTCCCTCATCTTGTTCCTCATTTCTTCAAGAAAACCTCGACCTGCTTCTGCCCATTGTTCTTCTCTCCCAAAGAAGGAAAGGCGAGCGCATCAATGGTGTTGATTCTGGCCAAGGCCCGGTCTTGCAACCCCGAGACTGATCCTACAACTCGCTCTCTGGTCTTCTTTTGGGTTTGTGATTATGGTTTATTTTATTTTATTTCTATTTGACAGTTTCTTGATGGACGCTGGAGCACCAGCCGAAGTGATGTCTATGGATCTGGCAAAAACCGTCGAGGCTCATGGTACGAAGAAGCGCAAGCACCCTGCCGAGACTACCGCAGACAAGCTCAAAGCCATCGCCCTATCCAAGCCCCCCTCTCCGGCGATCCCTCATTAAGCAAGTCCAGGTAATATCTCTTCTTGGCGATCTTTTTCTCGATCTTGATCGTGTTTTTTCATCTAACACGCAGTACTAGTACTAGTAGTACCACTTTCTGGGTGATCTTGCATGTGATTTTTGTGTGCCAAATGGCGGTTCTAAATTCCTCTTTTGACCAAAACATGCGAGAGGTTGACACTGATTTCTTATAGATTACTTTCAACTACTTTATGAACATCAATGCTACCTTTGAAGAGGGTATATTTGCATCAGTAACTTGAGTTATGGATATTGCAAGTAATCCCTCTGCTCTCATGCCTTTGAAGACATGTTCTAGTGTCCTTGTTCACTCATTTCTGTGCGTATATGTAGTCATATGTGGAGTAAAATATCGAAAATCATCTTATATTTCGGATCGGAGGTAGCAATAAAATATTTGGTTTCTGTTTGAATTAGAACTAGGTCCGCGGTGGAGATGAAGTTCTCAAAGTCATGCCGTGTGAACTGGAAGACCTGAGGATGAGTTCTCTTGCTAAACTATCCATTCTTTGTGTCCTTGTCGCCACGTGTCTGAACTAGTGTTTTCTGTAGCATTGTTGTCGAGCGTTTTCTCGAGGCCTGCTTGACCACAACAATTTCCTGGATGTGCCTTCGATTACGAAGGGTGTTGTTCTTGTAAAGCTTCCCGACAAATCTGATGCGGCATGTCTTCATCGTCATGTTTATGAGTGGAAAGACCACTCTATTAGGTTCTCCAAGGTTGAGGAGACGGTGATGGTGCTGGTAGACATCTCTCACGAAGTCCATGGCCTAGTCAGTTATGCGGGGTTCATCTCGTAGGTCGGTGGCAAGAAATAGTTTGCAGAGTTTAATTACTGCAACTTTGCTTGTCTTTAGTAAGTACTATTGTTCATTACTTGATTTGTGTTTGTGAACCTTGTATTGTTTAGTACTGCCGCTTTTGGTGTGTGGCGAGTCCTGAGAATAGTCTATGTTAATGTCTGTCCACTCAATTTAGTCTGTATATTTCAAAGTATCCAGATCATCTTTTTTGTAAGGACAGTTTATCAATTATGGTTACACTCCAATATCTATATGCATTACAGGGTTTATCGCACCCACCAGGATTTCCAGTCCCATGGATGTTCGGTCCATACGATTTGTCACGACCTTTGGACTGTCCTGCTTGTGGGAGTAGGCGGGGGCCCTGCATGCCACGCGTTGTTGGACGACCAATCTTCTGTTTAGTACTTCAACATAGTGATTTCCTGGTAAGGATTCACTATGTCACATCAAGTAAATCTTATTGATTTACTGTCTAGATCTTATTGATTTAATGTCATGTTTTCTTTCTTTTGCTGCAATTTTACGATGCAGGTTTTGCCATGTGACATTCATCACAGAATAAACTATTTGGTTTGCTCTACGATGGATATTTTTGCAGGTTTCACTTATTATGTCGTGTCAATAATGAAGGAACTATCCATCACTTATATTACTGGAAAAAAATGGATCAGTCTGTTGTCTGAGTACAAGTTGAATCCCTATGATGAACTACAGTTTGGTTTAACAAACACACCACAATTAGTCCTTCTCGCTTTTAAAAGAAATGAAGAAAAAGATTGGATCACGGCCACTGAGCCTAGTCAAGTTAGAAAGCTGATCATAGCAGATCAGACATGATTGCCGCTGTCTCGCACATCGGTACCACCTTCAGCAACGGATCAAGCACCGGCAGTTTCTCTTGCACTGACAGTGGCAGCAGCTCAGTCTGATCCAACTGAGGATTGGGCACCGACCACGTCAGCGGATCAGGCTGATCCACCGGAGGATCGGGCATCGACACCGGCACCTGCTCCGACAATGGCACCAGCTCTACAAGGAGCACCATCTCCGGCAGCAGCAGTGGCACTACCAGTCGCACCGGCACGGGCACCAGCAACGGCTTTCGCACCTGCACCAACACTTGCACTTGCATCTGCTCCAGCCCGTGCAGCAGCAATGAAACCAACAGTTGCACCGGCAATAGACTGGGCTGCAGTTCGCACTTCATATACCAAAGTCCTTACAAAAACTGACATGTCCACCTTCTTGGTAAGCATTGGCCGCCCAAGTGCTTCGTTCTTTTTTCTTTCCATGTTATTTCACATGATTCACTATGTCGATCTAACTGTTTGTGTATGTCTTCTTGCTTGCAAACAGAGAATTCCTAGAGCAATGAGGGAGTCGTTCAACAATCCGGGCGACCGTGGCCAAGTTTCTCTTACCATGCGCAGCTTTGGTGTGAATGAACCTGCTCAATATACCGTAAGTACAAAGGATGGTCGCAAGATGATTGATGCTAAAGGATGGTCAAGGTTCAAATCTAAATCATATCTTGCGGTAGGGGATGATGTCAAAATCGAACTTTCTCGGCAAGGAGAGCTCGTCCAAATCAACTTCGAAATTCTTGATGTAGTAACGCATATCGCCGAACTGATCTATCCTCAGAGATTTTTATGTAATACTACGGCATGGTGAAACAAGTTTCCTGTGTGTATAAGTAGTGCAACAGATCGTTAATAAATTGCAACTCGATTTCTTGTTAGGAACTGTCGTTTGATTTCATTCCAACAGTTGTCGTGCTTTATTCAATTTTGCGTATTCGCCTTGCGACAACATCTAAATCCAGCGCCGTACCGACCGCTTGCAATATGAAAAGCGTTAAGGTAGAACACATGGGCCCCCAAACATGCAGGCCCACCGGCCTATGGCCCAAAGTCCAGAACCGTGAGCCTGCCTGAGTATTTCTCAGCTGAACCCCCATAATGCCCGTGCGTTGCACGTAACATCAAGATGCATTTGTATGAGTATTTTATCTTGTGAGAGAAAAGGATGAGCGAGGAAGGCCTTATTTGCAAATGTGGAGAGGTGTGTGGGTACCTTTTGCAAAATTGCCATAGTTTCCTTCCTATCATCGATATAAATCGGACGGACCTATATTGCAAGATGGCAGGCACACCATCATCACCAACTCATCTATACCGTGTTAAAAAAACTCTGCTTTTTATAATTATATATGTTATATATATTCCCCTTGTTTTTTCTTATGTATAAAGTTGTGATATAAAAGATCTTTATATTTCTTTACAGAGGGAGTATCTCTCTGTCAAAAATATATTTATGTGCAACTAGTTACTCATGTCTTTCTACTTCCTTTCGCTGATATGTGGGGCATCCGGCAATGGGGTCCATGTGCCATATGCACCAAATTAGAGTGCACAACTGCACGCTAGACACATCCTGGTCATAGCGCCGCAGTAATGCCCAATGAGCCGTCAAATCACAAAAAACCCCACCTTTCCAGCTTTAGCAGTAAGCTGGACGGACGAAGCGGCAATATTTCACTGGGACTGAATCCCCTTCTCCCTCGTCTACTTGTTCAGAGAAAACCCCCGCTCGGCGATTGCATAGGGTTTTCTCATGGAGAACCTGGTACGTATTCTTCACCCATCCCCGATAAATCCAAGTCCCTTGGTTGCGGGTACTCCTAGGATGGCAGCCGCCGCGGTTGATGCATTTTCTTCCTCTTGAATCTAGTGTGTTTCATTTGCGATTGCCCAAAGTGCGAGGACCCTACAGGTTTCTGCGCCCTCGGCGAGACACCACACTTGTTCCTTCTCATCCTAACACTGGATTTTAAAACGCGCACATTATGTTCCTAGAATCCTCTTTTCTAACCGGGAGGGTGGGGTTTTTTGAACATGCTGTCGACTAATTTGGAAATTTGGATTGCTATATTTGGATAAAAGGTACTAGTACCATGGTCAACACTGACGTGAAGGAGGAAATTATTTCTAGATTTGGATACAGGGAATACATTGTGTTCTCATATTATTTTTCCTATAGTGCATTCCTTGCTCTGCCAGAACAAATGTACTCAAGATGCTCGGCCTTGCCATAACTGAATACACCAGTTTAATGGTCACATTGAAGACAAGCCATGGATATAAGTTCCGAGTTGGGTTCATGAACCAAGAAGATCGCTGCTTTTTTATGGCCGAACTTGGATAAACTTTCTCAAGTGTTACGGAGTGAAAGTTGGCGCACGAATGTTGATGGAAATAGCAGAACCTGGTCTCATCTTCACTGTGATCTTCCACCCCGGCGTCGTTCCAATTATTCATCCATGTTAGTTTTGTATCTGGTTTTTGCTTCTTGCCTTGATTACTTCTTAATCCACCTATTCTATCTAACTAATCACAATTTAACTTTAGAAGTAGCAACAATTCTCTCACGAAGATGCTACTTCTAACTAATATTTTCTTATAATTGGTGGCACGTGTAGGTTTATTCAGAGTTAAGCAGGCTACTCATTTGTTATTCTATAAGAACTCGGCTGTTACTCATGGCACTAAAGTTGACTTGGACGACATCCACAAGTTCCTACACTTTATTGATCGTCTTGAGGTCCTTGTGGGGCGTTTCAATGGTGGAAGGCCATGTGGGATATGTGTGCCACTGTTGCACTCGTTGAACATGTCCAACTGTGTTGAGAAACTTATGGTACAAGCTGTTTTCTGTTATATATGTTGTTCATAAACTCTTGCTTATGCACAATTTTAAAGTTGTGATCTTCTTGAAATAGGAACTCCCTGAGTCTATTGTTCCTATACAGATGCTTGACCATGGTCGGGTCAGACTTGCGCTTCGTCACAACATGATGTTTATGTCGACCTACTCCATTCCCCTTGGAGGTGAAAAGATACTTATTCATGGGTGGTCTCAAATAATGAAGGCCTGTCCATCTTGGAGAATAGGACAGAAGATTATGTTCCTGCTTTTCTATGGCTCTAAAGCAAATATTCTGTTTATTGACCACATTGCGAGATGAAGCCGCTTTCAGAAGGTTGTGGATGCGCGGGGTGGCGCCTGGGCCTTGTCTTGGGGCTTGGCGGCCTCACCCTTTGGTTAACTCTAGGAAAAGTAGCATTGTTCGAGGCGTGCTTTGTACGGTTGAACCTGTATAAGTACTCATACTGCTTTCAGCTATGGTTGTTAAGTGCCCCTGCTGGTTTCAGTTAAGGTTGTTAAGTACTCCTGCTGCTTTTACAGTCTATCGTGTTTCTTCAGTCATGTCTTCCTCCAGCCGCCAAAACTAAACCAGCGCCGGCGGGGCCGCCTGCTTCCACCTTCCACGACTGGCTGCGCCTCAGTGCACGCATCGCCGCCCCACCGTCTCCTAAATCATTAACGCCGACCTCTGAGGCCTTGCCGTCGTCCTCCACGTGCTTTGCTGCACTCGCCGCGCCGCCGCCCTCTCGCATTGGTAGAGGACTGTACGTGGAGAGGATGATAGTAGGGGCCCACCATGTCCATGGCTGGACGCAAGGAAGTTCCTCATTTTTTGTTATATATATATACTCCATTGTCAGCGTATGGAAAAAGAAAATGCTTCCTGCTAGTGGTTTCCTGACATCTGGGACCCACGACATGGTCAGCGTATATAGTCAATAGACAAGAGAACAACACAAGATCGGCTGACACCTGGGACGTAGCTACTCGAGCAGTATTTTTTTTTTGTTATTGTTGAGACGGAGCAGGGTTTCAACTGGGCTGTGGCCCGTCTAGCCCAGGATTATATTTTATGTTCACCACATGACCAGCCCAGCTATTTTTTGTTTGTGAAAATGAGCCCAGTTTATTTTTTTTGAAGAATACCCAATCCAGGCCTACTTATTTTTCTACGCCATGATGGGCTGCAACTCTTCAAGACGCCTGCAAATCTTGAAAGTAATATGAAATGGGTTGTAAATATAAAAAACAGATGGCAAATTGGCAATTACTTTACAATTTCTGAATTTTTTCACATTTTCAGATTCCAATTTCACTGGGCTTTAACCTAATTCAAATATATATTCAAAGTACTTTAAATCTGGCTCGACATTTTGGTATTAAAAATAGTTTGGAACCCACAGAAATATGCAAAATTTCATTTAAATTTTTAACCTTGGCCCTGGCCAACAAAAAAACAGACTGCAATAAATTGCATAAGAAGTTGCAATGAGCTAAATATAAATTATTAAAAAATAAGGAATGGTCTAACTTGTGGGCCTATTAAGTTGGCGCGTATGCAAGATTTTTTTACTTATTATATACGACAACAAACGATTCTAGCAGACGTAACTACTGGATGTCAATCCAATGGCCGTCGTGTTTCTTCAATCTCTGGTCTTCTTGCTCCAGCCGCCAAATCCAGCACTGGCGGGACCGCCTGCTCCCGCCTCCCGTGGCCGGTGTCTTTGCCAGCAGCCTCACCGCCCCTACTACTACTTTTGCTGGCAGGCCATCCCTCTACTCACCCACATCCCTCCACTGTTGTGGCTTCGCTGCCTCCGGGTCATTCCCTTCCTGGGCCTCGCCGTCGTCCATCGCGCTGGTGTTCTTGGCACGGCGTGGTCAACGTTATCAACAAACGACAACATCAGAAGAGGGACGTACATGGAGAGGCTGACAGTTGGGACCCACATGGTCCATGGCCGCACACAAGCAAGTACCTCCTTATTACGCCAAAAAGAATGAATACTCCCGCTGACAGCTCGGACCCACCAGCTATATCTTCACATGCAAGGAAGTGCCTCCTTATTACGCACACAAAAATGAATACTCCCCCTGCTAGCTGGGACCCACCATAGTGGGAGGCTGACTTGTGGGCCTACTAAGTTGACGCGGACGGAGGGCTTTGTCAACTTAGTCAACAAACGATTCTATCACCAGTGACCGTTGGATTGTTAACATCCAATGGTCGTCCTGCTTCTTCAACCTCTGATTTTCTTGCTCCAGCCGTCCAAACCACTGTATGCTCTTGCCTCCGTGGCGGGTGTCTTGCCATGAGCCTCACGCCCCTACTACTCCCACCGCTGGCCAGGCCCTGCGGCGACGACAGCCTCACACCGCAGCCAAACTAGTGAACCCTCGTCCTCCTCTCCGCGTGGGCATCCACTGTCGTGTCTTCCCCGACCGGCTCCGTGTCGTTCCCTTCCTAGGCCTCGCCGTCGTCGACCGCCTTGGTGCTCTCAGGGCGGCGTGGTCAACGAACGACTTCCATCAGAAGAGTACTGTATGTTGAGAGGCTGACAGTTGTGTCCACGGCCGCAGCAAGGAAGTGCCTCCTTATTACGCCCAAAATAATTATTCCTCCACCTGACAGCAGGGACCCACCGGACGGGCCACCGTATTTCATAAAAAAAACGTTTCCCCCCTGACTGCCGGGACCCACTAGCTATATCTTCGCACGCAAGGAAGTGCGTCCATATTACGGGCAAAACAAAACATTCGCCCCCTGACTGCTGGGATCCACCAGCTACATCTTTGCACGCAAGGAAGTGTGTCCATATTACAGGCAAAAAAAATGATTCGCCCCCTGACTACTGGGACCCACCAGCTACGTCTTCGCATGCATGGAAGTGCCTGACAGTCGGGACCCACCTGGTCGAAGCGTACGTAGCATTGTCATTCTGGTTGCGAACGTGTACGTACATACTGGTCGATGTAGAGGCACGCACGTGTCGTGGTAGAGGCGCAGACGTAGCATGTACACGTATGTACAACAGCCAGGGTGCAAGAAAGAAAATACGGCCACGTACGTACATACGGGAAGGGTCTCGAACGCCTACTCACGCATACGTATGGCCAGGGCTCGTGTACATGGCTGGGTCGGAACGGAGAAGCTGCGCCATCGTCGTGTTCATGGGGAGGCAACCGGATGGGTCGGAACGGAATGTGTCATCGTGTTCATCGGGAGCCAACCGGCTTGGATGGAACAACCGATGGAAACGAGGCCTGGCATACCACAGAACGGAGGAAACGGCCTTGTGTTCGACCGACCACGGTGGAAATGGGATCCTGTTCATCGGGAGGGGTCTGGTGTACCGCAAAACGGAGAAAACGGGCCTCCTACGGTCGAAATGGGGTCCTGTTGATCGGGAGGGGTGTGGCGTACCGCAAAACATAGTAAACGGACTTGTGTTGGAGCGCTACGGTCGAAACGGGGGTCCTATTCATCGGGAGGGGTGTGGCGTACCGCAAAATGGGACTCCACGGGATACTGGTCATCTCGACCGTCGTCTCCCTCCACGGGCTACTGTTCGTCCACCGTCGACCTCCTCCAGCCTCCACCTGGACTGTTCATCCACGGGCTCCTGTTCATCCAGCCTCCACCGCTCCTCCACCGGCTACTGTTCAGCCAGCCCTCTCCACGGGGTCCTGTTCAACCACCCCACCAAGACTCTGCTCATCCAGCCCTCCACCGCTCTTGTTCAACCAGCCCTCCACGCTCTTCGTTCAACCAGCCCTCCAAGGGTCTGTTTATCCAGCTCGATCGATCGAGTCTTTGTTCACCCAGTGAAGCGGCCTCTACTACCACGGGTCTGTTCATCCAACCCCCACCGAAGCTGTTCATCAAACCCCTCAACAACGCTCACTGTTCATCCAGGAAGGAGGCAGCATTGTTTGATCGGCTTCAGTTAGCAGCAGTAGCAAAGGGATCGATCGATCAATCGGGTTCAGTAACGCGTAGCTTGCGGTACAATCGCTTGGGTTGATTAGAGCCCAACGCCTCGCTTCGAGTTGATTAGAGCCCAACGCCTACACACCTGCAGCGTCGTCTGAGAGAAACACGCATCGCTTTCGGCCCCGACCACCCACCGTGGCAGGAACTCCCGATATTTTCCTCACCCTCGCTTCTACCACGGTTTTTCCGTCATGGACGGCCCAAAGAATGTCATGCAGCTGCGTCTCCGGCCCGCCCAGGATGAAAAGCCCATATTTTGTCATGATTTTTTGTCATAGAAGTAGGATCCCACCACATCTATGATGATACCGGGTTTTCTCACAATTATCGTCATAGAATTGTCATAAGTATGACAGAAAAAATGTTCGGCCCAGAATGTCACGGATGTGTCTTTTTTTGTAGTGAGATATGACGCCCTTGAAAAAGCCAACCACAGAGCATGATCCTTTGTTGAAATTTAAGTCGGCTGATGATACTAAGCAGGTTGATTTTGTCCTGGCGACTCATCCAAACAGTTCAGTATTAGTGCTAATATGGATGCGACATAGGAAAGCACGCTCATCGAGTTCATCCATGAGAACCGAGACATCTTTGCATGGAAGCCTTCAGACATGTCGGGTGTACCGAGGGAACTCGCTGAGCACACTCTTAATGTTGATCCGAAGTTTAAGCCAGTCAAGCAATTCCTTTGTCGTTTCAATGAAGAGCGGAGCAAGGCCATCGGTGAAGAAGTAGCCCGGCTCTTGGCGGCCGGGTTTTATTATTGAAGTTTTTCATCCTGAGTGGTTGGCTAACCCGGTGTTAGTACTTAATAAGAATGACACTTGGCATATGTGTGTGGATTACACAGACCTGAACAAGGCTTGTCCGGCTGATCCTTTTGCTCTCCCTCATATTGATCAAATCATTGGTGCTACGGTGGGTTGTGAGCGTTTGAGTTTTCTAGATGCTTATTATGGTTATCATCAGATCAAGATGGCAGTTAAGGACCAGGAGAAGATATCCTTTATCACTCCTTTTGGAGCCTTCTACTACGTGTCTATGCCTTTTGGGCTCAAGAGTGCCCACGCAACTTATCAGCATTGTGTTCAGAATTGCCTTGACAACCAGATTGGACGCAATGTTCATGCTTATGTGGATAATATTGTTGGGAAATCCAGAAAGAAGGAAACCTTGTTAGATGATTTGAAGGAGACCTTTGACAACCTCCGGGCCTGCAAGATGATGCTTAACCCGGCCAAGTGTGTTTTCGATGTGCCAGCCGGCAAGCTATTGGGCTTTTTGGTTTATAAGCCGTTTGGGCGAAAAGGCTATCCCTTTGACCAAATGATGAATAAAACATATCGCTTTGTCTGGAGTGATGCTGCCAATCAAGCGTTGGAGGCATTGAAAAAGCAGTTGGTTGAGCCGCCGGTCCTTGCAGCTCCCATTTATAAGGAGCCCTTACTTTTATATGTGGCTGCTAATAGCAGAGCTGTCAGTGTGGCGGTTGTTGTGGAAAGAAAGGAGTCAGGCAAGGAATATCTGGTTCAGAGGCCGGTTTACTATGTTAGTGAGGCACTCATTGAGTCTAAACAGAGATACCCACATTGGCAAAAGCTGGTTTATGGAGTGTTCATGGCGAGTCGTAAGTTGAAGCAGTATTTCCTTGGTCATCCCATCACTATGGTCAGTTCTGCCCCCCTAGGGGATATTATTCAAAATAGCGAAGCCACAGACCGGGTATCCCAGTGGGCCATTGAGCTTGGACCCCACGGTTTGAAATATATGCCTCGGACAGCTATCAAGTATCAAGCACTTGTGGATTTCATCAATGACTGGACAAAGTTGCAGATGCCTGAGGAGAAGCCTGATAATACATATTGGACTATTTATTTTGATGGATCCAGGCATCTAGAAGGCTCGGGGGCTGGAGTTATTTTGACTTCCCCACAAGGTGATAAGTTTTGCTATGTTTTAAGGTTGATATTCCCTTGTACTAACAATACAACTGAGTATGAGGCCTTGCTCCATGGTCTTTGGATGGCTAAAGAGATGAATCTAAGCCAGGTGAGGTGCTTTGGCGACTCAGATTTAGTGGCTCAGCAAGTTTCAGGAACTTGGGATTCCAAAGACCCACTCATGGCGGCTTGTCGTCGGGCGGTTGATGCCATTCCTGGTCATTTCAAAGGTTATCAAGTGGAACATGTTGATCGCAGGAAGAATGAGGCGGCTGATGCTTTAAGCCGGCTGGGGTCTCAGCGTAAGCCAGTACCAGCTAATGTTTTTCTTGATATTCTAAATAACCCTTGAGTTAAATTGCCTACGGAAGATGATCTTGCTATTCCTGACCCGGAGCGCAGCTGGTGGCGGCTCTTCATGCCATTCCTGATTGGACAGTTCCTTATTTGGCTTACATGAACCGGGGTGAGTTACCTGAGGATGAAACTTTAGGCAGGCAAATAACTCGGAGGTCTAAGTCGATGACTATTTTCAATGGCGAGTTACACCGATGCAGTGTCACACGTGTGTTTCAGCGATGTATCTCTGGTGTCTGCTAGAACTACGTCGGTATTTCTCCAAAGAGGAAGGGATGATGCAACACAACAACAGTAGGTATTTCCCTCAGTGATGAGACTAAGGTTATCGAACCAGTAGGAGAACCAAGAAACACTATGTAAACATCACCTGCACACAAATAACAAATACTCGCAACCCGACGTATTAAAGGGGTTGTCAATCCCTTTCGGGTAACGGTACTAGAAATTGGCAAACAGATGTGAGAGAGTGTAAATATTCATAGATCGAACGCCAAATAAAATAAAGTGCAGCAAGGTATTTTTTGTATTTTTGGTTTAATATATCTGAAAATAGAAGCAAAGCAAAATAGATCGCAAAGGCAAATAATATGAGAAAGAGACCCGGGGGGCGTAGGTTTCACTAGTGGCATCTCTCGAGAAAAATAGCAAATGGTGGGTAAACAAATTACTGTTGGGCAATTGATAGAACTTCAAATAATCATGACGATATCCAGGCAATGATCATTATATAGGCATCACGTCCCAAGATTAGTAGACCGACTCCTGCCTGCATCTACTACTATTACTCCACACATCGATCGCTATCGAGCATGCATCTAGTGTATTAAGTTCATGAAAAAACAGAGTAATGCAATAAGAATGATGACATGATGTAGACAAGATCTATTTATAACTGGTACAGTGAGTGCTATACAAATGGTTTTTAACCCCATTCCGCGACGGCATTTGGAACTGTCGCCAAGTGAGTGTGGGCGATAGGGGGGTCCTTCCCAGACGACCCAGAAACCGTCGGGGATATGCCCTCCTGGCACACACGCTTAGCAAAATGAGGTCGTGTGCGACCGGCGAGCGATCAAATACGATTATACATACAGTAGTGCTAAACAAATACAATTATACAGGCGAAATCATTTCTGGTCGTAAGTACATCCCACACAGTCAGTCCCCGCTAAACGTTTCCGTTCGTATATACATCCCACACAGTCGCTCCAAGGAAAACATTTCCATTCGCAGGTACATCACACACGATATTAACAATTTTATCATTTGCATTATTGAATGCATCACACATGGTGCATAAGAGAAACTGTGTGGCAATGGTTGTCCATCACACACAATTTTTATGTGGTAAACGTTTGCGCAAGGTGGCCTAACGCAAACAGTTTTCAAGAGAAGGTTGTGTGTGATTGGTCATTGATCCAACACGGTTTATTCCTAGAAACTGTGTTTGTTGCCTGAGGTCATCGCCCACAGTATTTTTTCAACAACCGTTTGCAATAGCAAAACCCAATTAGCAGGCTAATTCGCCATTAGCAAGCTAATTCTGGGGCTCACGGCCGTCGAGCATCTTCGCAAACTTGTCTGGAAGCCTCTGTAGTGAGGGTCAAGTAGTGGTTAAGTGTGCCGATCAAGCACTAGAATGCAGAGTGATGATAAAGAGATGGGTGAAGGGGAGATCTTGTCTTGAATATACCTGCCTGCTGCAGGATTTCTCAGTTATGATCGAAGAACTCGAAACCTTCCAAGCACTACAAAAAAATACACTTCCGCGATGATACGTGTTTGTCACAGTAGGTCGCGTTTTTTGTCATGCATGTACATCCATGACAAATTTATGACAGAATCAAGATAGTCATACCTGTTCTGTCGTAGAAGTGTTCGATGACATTACCAAAATTATCATCACGGAAGTGTCCACTTCCATGACGATAAATCGCGCGTCACGGAAGTGCTTTCGTCAAGGGTGACCGACATGTGGCATCCACCGTAACGTAATGCCGTTAAGCTATCAGGTCGGGTTTTGGATCCGATAACCCATTAACAGCCCCGACCAATGGGGATTTTCCACGTGTAAAATCATCATTGGCCGGAGGAAGCACGTGTCGGCTCACCGTTGGGACAGATGTCATCCACTCATTGGACAGAAGGCGCCTATGATACGTCGACACGTGGCACGGCCCAACAGAGGCCCATTCATGTGAAAAGTCCGGCCCGTTTGACTTGGTCAAAACATGGCGGGTCGCCCCATGGAAAGCATGTTAACGGCCTGTTCGAATATAGCCCATTTACAGCCCGCTAACCCAAGGCCCGTTACGCCCTATTCAAATTAGGCCAAGTAGCGTCATCTGGGCCATCCAATATGATTCCAGCCTGTTTTCACTTCTGGCCTATGTATGGCCCATGACGTCTTTCGGCCCATATGAGGCCCTATGTAACTCTTGGCCTATTAAAGGCCCGTGGTGAAACTGGCCCGCAATGAATAGTTTATCACTTTACACCCACTAACGGCACGTGGTGAAACTGGCCCGTAATGAACAGTATATCACTTTATACCCATTAAGGGCCCGTTATTCAGTTGGGCCGTTTCCAGCAAATGTTATCTTTCGGCCTTCTCAGAGCCCATTTATTCTTGGGCTCATTTCCAGCATTTGTTTACTTACGGCTCGTTACTGTCATTTTCTGCTTGTGGGCCAAATTCAGCCCGTCGGCTCGTTTGTGGTCCGTTAATACGTTGTGTCGTTTTCATAGCATCATCAAATATGGCCTATTAACGATGGCCCGTTATGGTCATACGGCCCATATAAGGCCCATTGATGATACGGCCCATAGAAGGCCCATTGTTTCTACGGCCCGTAGAAGGCCCATAGTTTCTATGGCCCGTAGAAGGCCCATTGTTTCTACGGCCCGTAGAAGGCCTACTGTTTCTACGGCCTGTAGAAGGCCCACTATTTCTACGGCCCATAGGAGGCCTAGTGTCACTACAATAAATATTAGCCCATGGATATTGTGGCCTAGTTTTAAAAAGAACTGCACTGACTACAAGCAAACAAATAAACAAGACAACAAGGAAATAAATAAGCAAGCAACTTATGCTAGGCTATCATGGCTGTTACACATATTACATCCACTGGGCATCAAAGTTCGCCACCAGTGCAAATATAGGGAACAAGGCAACATATCATATACACTGGTTGTCAAAGTTGGCGACCAGCGCATATAAACGCCGCAGCAAAACAAATCCAAAACTGAAACCACTTGAAGATCTCAAGAAACAATATCCAGGTACCCATAATGTTTGGCAAGATGCTTAGCAAGCTTATTAACTTTCTCTTGTTTGGCGCTTAAATCCTCCAGTAACTTGTTTGTTGCACCGTAAAATATGCATCTGAATTCTGCAGGACTTCCTCGGTCCTTGACTTCATGTCGCACTTTATCGATCGATGTCTTTCAACTTGAAGTTGAGACTCAAGAAGACGAACTGATTCAGCAGCGAGTTCAAGAGCTTGTGCCAGCGAGAGTGGCGATAACTCTCGAACACTACATCAAGACAGGACTTTTGGGTTCCCTCACTATCGTCAAGATAGTTTTATCAGCTTTCTTGGAGACCAACAGGGATGTCTCACTATCTTGAACCTTATCTGCATTACTTCCTTTACCATTGGATAACGCGTATCTTGTTCTCCAATATTTTGTCCGCATTCTAAAAGAGAAACAAGCGGACACATCACATGTTTACCATGTTGTATATGAAACTCATTTTGGTAAATGAGTTCAGGTAGTAAAGTGGACAGGATAACAGCATGAAACAAACATATATCTATGTGCCATGGTCACTTTATGGTCTATATCATTCTAGTTTTTGTTGCCAAATCAAGATAGAGACACAGTTCAAATAATATTTGTTCAAGACAAAGCGAGAATAGATAGAATATAAGTGTGGGTAACTATAGAGCAATAACAACACTTGTAATGTGCATGACATGAGAACATAACTGTTTATTCAATTGAAACTGAAATCAACATAGAGCAGGTTACAACAACAAACCAGTTAAAGAAACAGGTTTAAAACATACATTGCGCCATTGGAGTTTCAATTCCATCCTTCAAATTTGAAAATAGTTGGTATGAGTAAATACAATAATGCAAGAGCAAAGGAGTATGAACCATAGCTACGAACCCGACACGAGAACAAATCTTCTTCTCCTTTAAGCGTTGAGTTGGGATTCGAAGTGGTGGTCCTCATGCTTTGGGCACTGTAGTTCTCTTACTAACCGCTCGTGTTTGGGTGCTCTGTGGTGGAGACGGTGCTGTGTCAACTGGAACTGGGTTACTATCTGCCGGGGTTGGGGTTAAAAGGGGTGTAGCTGGTTCTCTGTCCAACTGGGTAGGGGTACAATCTGCGAGAGTCTAGGTTATGTGTGGTGGATCTGGTCCTTGGGCAAGTACAACCGTGGTTCTATCTGCATCAACTGGTAGCACTATCTTTTCTGAAGACCGTGTTGTTACTCCCTTAGATACTGCCATCACGCTCTCCAATTCAAATGGCTGATAAACAAGAAAAGTAATTGAAAGTATAGACATTGTATGATAGACAGGTGCAATGGATAGTGGGGAATAAAAGAGGGCATGAAATAATTCATATTTATGTTGTCTAACCAAACATGATAGCATGACACAATTTCACATATATGATGGCTAACTAAGCAGGATAGCATGACACAATTTCACATTATGATGGCTAACTAAAAAAGATGGAAAGACATAGTTCAAAATATGAGACTATGTAAACAGGATGACATGACATAACTATATAATGTGTTTATTAAATAGGTTGGCATGCCATAATTCACATACATTCATGGATAGAATGCCATAATTCTAAATATGATGACTGTAAACACTAAACAAGATGAGATGATATAACTATATGATGTCTTTATTAAATGGGTTGCCATGCCATAATTCAGATAGATGATGTGTATGTACTATGTAAACATGATGGCATGATATAATTCAAATATATGATTTATATAGTAAGCAAGTAAGCAGATGGCAATCTATATATGATGTAAAAACTAAGCAATGCAAGACAACATGCATGACATGGGTAATATAACCCTGCCAAGTTTGAGCATAGACCTCAGGGGGGAAATAGGACTGGTCATCGGTCTACGAATCCTCCTCGAGGAGCTCTCTGTAACCGAAAATATGTCTGCTTCAGGAGTAGCATTGTCTGCTCTGAATACCTTGTTTTCACTCTAGATACTTCCATCACCGCTTCAAATGGCTGATGCACAGGAAGAGTAGTTGAATATACAAACGTTGTCGACAAATGGAACACGTAATACAAAAAATGATAGCATGATATAATTCACATACATGATGATTGGCTAAACAGCATGGCATTGCATAATTCACATATATAATGCCTTTGCAACAAGATAGCATTGTATAATTCACATATATAATGTCTTGCAACAAGATGGCAATGCATAGTTCACATATATGGTAATTAGACACTTTGAGCAGTGGCATTCACACAAAGCATGTCTAAACTAATCAAATGGCATAGCAATGCGAGACACCATACGCACGATATGAGCAACATAACCCTGCCAAGTTAGAGCATACACCTCGGGGGGGGGGGGGAATAGGACTGGTCATCTGTCTCTGAATCCCCCTCTGAGGAGCTATCCATAACCAGCGAGATATGCGCTTCGTTAGATAGCATAGTCTGCTCAGAAGACCTTGTTTTCACTACAGAATTTGCCATCACCGTGTCAAATGGCTGATGCACATGAAGAGCAGTTGAATGTACTAACATTGTTGACGAATGTAATATGTAACGGAAAAAAAAGATGGCCTGATATAATTTACATATAAGATGACTGGCTAAGCAGGATGGCATTGCAAAATTCACATATATGATGCCTGGCTAAACAAGGTGGCGTTGCATAATTCACATAAACGATGAATAAACTAAACAGATGGCATTTGCACAAAGGATTTCTAAACTAAGTAGATGACATATTTGATGTATAAAGTAAGCAATGCAAGACACCATATGCATGATATAACCAACATCAGCATGCCAAGTTAGAGCGAAGACCTCAGGGGGTAAATAGGAGTTATCTTCTCCTTCTGAATCCCCTCGAAATGATATCTTCCTCTCGATTACAATCCGAAATGCGTGGAGGGGGCTGCCTTTGCACCTACCATGGAGCGGCGTCGCATGAAATTATATTGCCACGCAAGGCTCGTCTCTTTTGCTCTACATGTTCAGTTCCATTGTTTACAATAAGCATCATGCATAGGAATAAAACATAGTGAGATTATGTAAGGAGTGCATGCAGAAATCCAGAGTGATGGTAGCAACACGTGGATAGACCCAAAACCAATAATAGCGAGCAGATAATGGCTTGATTAATAAATACAGATAATGGCTTCTTTCTTGTTTGTTTCCCACCCAACATGAAACTCATAGTAGACACCGGAGATTAACCAGATAGTAGATAGATACTATTGATAGCGGCCCCGATATGTACCCCACAACCATTTAAAAACTCAAGTTTGACCATTAGTTTGGAGCTGACTCGAGTCTAATCGGTGAACAGGACGATAAAGTAGCATGTAATATTAGCGATGCATAACGTAAGCAGACACGAAAGAGTGCGACCTCTCTTGCGGACCCGTGTAGTCCTCGAGGTCATCTGCTCGGTTGATGATGGTAATGCAGTTTTCATTGCTGCCAGCGGTGGGGAAGAAGATCTGAGGCAGCGAAAGACAGTTTGGAGGCCGGATCCCTGCTCTGCTGGACCCTTCTGTCATTGGAGCAGCCGAGCTGGGGTGGACGACGGTGCAGCAGGACCGGGACAAACCACGCAAGGTTTTCTTTGACAACTATCTTAAGAGAAGTAATTCTGTAAGGGCTCGTTTGAATTGGAGGATTCCAACAATGCAGGGATAGGAAATAGACAGGAATAGGATAGGAATGCACGTGCAAAATAGAGAATTTAAAAACACGGGATTTCTGCCAATCTGGGTGTTTGATTCACAACAATTGGAAGATCATAGGATGCAAAGAAGCATGGTGAGATTAAGTCAAACCACAAGAAAATGTACAGTTATAATGCTATTATGCTACTATCTCTTAGTCTTGTGCTTCATGAATAGGAATTTCAAAAGGAGGACAAGTGAAAATTAAAATTCCTACGTTTTTTGTTTCAAGGAGACACTAAAGGAACAAATCCGTGTGCTCGATGGACAATATATATAACATGTAGAGTAAAAAGAGATGCAACAAGTGTACAACCTCTTTGGCGAAGCCATGTCGATCTCAGCGTGATTGGGTTGGCGGTGAGGATGCTCCGCTGACTTTGCTGCGGAGGAGGGAAGAAGATCTTAGGCGTCGGAGATGGAGCTCGAGGTACTGCTCACGCTGTGATGGAGGGTTTCGTCGTTGGAGCAGCTCCGGTGAGTTGTACGATGCCGAGGCTGAAGCGAGACAAGAGAGACAACGAACAACGTTAACCTGAGTGGAATTCTAATAGCATCTCCAATACATGACGTAAAATACATAACCACAAAGTGCTAGATGTAAAATACATCAGCCGCTCATCTCTGAACTTAACTGTCGAAACTGAACTTAAGCGTCGGCCTGAACCTAATCTGTCCAAACTGAATTTTGTTGTCGAAACTGAATTTTGTTTGTCGGCCACTGAACGCACTAGCAAGGTGAGGCTACACGGTCGATGACTTTTTCATCTCTGGTCGGTCGATTTTGCAGCCGTTGGATCTGAAATCAAGGGCCTGCGGTTCATCTTCAACCTCCACCCCACGAGCCGCCACCACCACCGGCCAAACAGCAGCCCCGCCGCCAGCCAGCGGTGGTGCGCCGCCTCACCCGCCTCAAAACACTCCCCACCGCCCGGTCCGCTGCCGCCCGGCCATCCTCTAGCCCCCCCATGCCGAGCTTTTTCTCCGGCGATCCCCACGCCACCGCCCGCCAAAGCCCGCCACCGCCACGACCACCGCCCCATCCTGAACCCTAAGATAGATAGTGGGTACCTCTCCGTGAGCCCCCCTCCCAGCTGCGGCTGGTTCTTCCAAGCCCACCCCTTGAAATCGATCGACCCAAAAGTCGATTCAATCGATCAAGTGTAGCCAAATCGAGCAGCATCGCAAGCAAGAGCAAGAGCGAGAGCAGCAGCGACCAAGAGCAATAACAAGAGCAGAGACCGAGCGGGGACCGAGAGCAAGAGCAGAGCAGCAGCGAAGCGAAGCTAAAGCAGCAGCAGCTCCTATCGATGTGGGCGTCGCCGCCGAGGAGCGACGCCATGGAGGAAGTGGCCGGCGATGCCGCCGTGGATGGAGCCGCGCCATGTCGGCTCGGGACCGAGCGCCGGCAGCACCGTGAGATCGAATCAAGAAGAAAATGCGGCGATTAGTGTACAACCTCTTTGGTGGCGCCGATTAGGCCGCAGCTTCATCCGAGGAAACGGTGATGATGATGCTCTTCCGGTGGTGCTGGTGAAGACGGCGGTGTGGGAATGGAGGTGGCGCAAAAGACGAGGGGAACATCGGGGCAGCTCCTTGGAGGTGGAGGACGGGGTGGCTGAACCAGTGGGACGATGAGATCGAGATCGGATCCTCATCCGGTACGGTGGATGAGGGATGTCGAGGTGTTGCTGTGGATGACGTCGTCGGGGAAGAAGCTCCGGCTGGGTGGCGGACGGAGCAGGGTTTGGGGTTTCGTCGCGGGTTTTCTTGGCCTCGGTGTATGAATGGGTTGGCGGATGGGATGGCAGTGGGGAACCATGGCTTAGAGACGCGCTTGTCCGAAATGTGGGGTAAGTTACGAAAGTACCCCCACCGATTTGAGGCGGTTCTTTCGGTTCAGGGGTACCACGGGCATTTCACGTGTCGGGATTTCACAGGAGGTGGGAGTTTTCGCGCGCGTTGTAATTTCGGAATAGCAAGGCGCGGGTTGAGATGGAGGGAGTTGTCGGAGCACAACGAGACAAAGATATATCTTAAATATTTCGGGCTAACAAGGCGCGGGTTGAAATTTCCGGACAAGCCTAACGTGTACTGTACCAAATCAATGCGCACTACAAATGTCATTCAAAACTTTGAATTCATGTTATGTTCAATTAAAATATTTCGCTATGTGTATAATGCATGCAACCTACTACTCAAATGAACGTTTTAGTGCATTCCAAACGTATATACTACCGCTTCAATATGAACTAAATTTGAATAAGATCTATAGTAATGATTGTTGTGAAGTTAAAGCATTTGAATTTGTTTCTCTGTTTTAATAAGATCTACAATCATCAGTATTGTCAAGTTAAACCATCATTTGTGTATTATCTTCACAGCACACCACATGATCAGTATCGAGTTACATATGAACTAAGTGTACTATATGAACTCAAACTAGAATTTTTGAATCCACTTTATTTTGATTTCAAATCACATTACATTTCTAGCTCTAGCTAGATCTTCATAATCTAAACCATGTCTCATATGTATAATGTGTTTATCACATTATGTATGGTGCCCCGCCCCCTACGCCTACAAGTATTTAGATGTGAGTTGCAAACACCACACATTACCACAAATTCAAATAAAATGTGAGAATGTTCGATATATAGTATTGTTTAGATTGCTCGATATTTAGTTGTAAGTTGCGAATGCCGCACATTATCAAAAATTCAAATAAAATGTGAGATTGTTTGATGTATAGTATGGTTTAGATTGTTCGGCTTTTAGCTGTGAATTGCAAACGCCATGCATTATCACATTATGGTATAACATGTGCACAGCATGTGTATCACCGCTATATTCATGCATGCAATGTTTAAAACACTATGATCTCCTATTCAAATATATGAATCCACTTTCATATCAAATTATGATCTTTGTTAGTCTCTTACACCCACACAGTCCTCTAACCTTTGTAGCTACCACTAACTTTCTCTCATGCATGCACATGCCCTCCTCGCCCTCCCCCTCCCTCGGCATTCTATCCACCGGGCACATTCATTTTTTCCTTTAGGTCGTTCTCCCAGAGTCTCCACAACTCCTTTCCGACACACACCGATCGATAAACCTCTCCAGCGATGCCTGCCTACAGCATACACACACAGCTTCAATCTCCTCCTTTATGTGTCCTTGCCTCGTGTCTCTCATATGGTCAGACACACGTGTAAACTCTCACCCCTCTTTTAATAGATCTCACAACCACACACTCCTCCCCCTATCTAGCTAGTAGTTGGGCCTCTCGCACCACCTCCTAGCTCCATTCTCTCTGTCTATCCGTCTCGCTGGGCCTTCTTTGCCTCTAACAAATGGACGTACACCGACCGATCTCTCGCTATACATATAGCCAGCTAGGTCCTTATAACTTGTTTTTACCCACACATCGATCGATCTACCTCATTAGTTGTGTCTCTCCCTTCCTCCGACAAACAACAATTGATCTACCGATCTAGTTAGGTTTGCTTACGAAACACATGGTTCCCCTTCATCATCCATGGATGCGTCCCGACAGATCTATCACGCACAGGCACACACAGAAACACATCCCCACTCTTATTGATAACATTGCAGTTCCACCCTCAGTTTGTCTAGTAGGCCTCTCCCAACATCTCCGAGAAGCAACTCCATCACCCATCCAGCACTCTACCCCTCTCCCTCCCCCTCCATCCCTCTCTCTCTCTCTCCTCTCTCCCTCTGTCCCATCATATTTCCCGTCCTTCAATTATGTATGGATGTCGACCGATCTCCCTCATGACATAGTTGGGTCTCTCCTTCTCAACACATATACGAGTCGTTCTACCTCTATAGTTAGGCCTCTGCTTACCCCTCCCCCCACCCCCTCCCCCCCACACACATCGATACATCAAGCGCTCTAGTCATGTCTCCCTACCACACACAAACTTGACATGTGCCCTCTAACGTTCCGGTAGGCCAATCGCCCTATATCTTTGACTTGCACACACACACACACACACACACACACAATTTCGATGGCTCTCTTCATCGATCTCGCACCCACCCACTTGATCCTCTCTTCGACTCTATCGATAGCTATGACCCCTCCCTCTCTTCTCGTGGATTGCCCGACCCTCTATGTATGATATGGATAGGCCTCCATTTCACACACATTGCATGCAAAATTTTGTTTGAGATGTCATCGACACATATTCCCACAAATAATTCACGAAATCAACCCCCACCCCACCCCCACCCCCACCACAAAACAAAAAACACTCATGAACGCGGTTTGTATCTCTCACACACACCCACGTAGGTGGGGGACGTGCACGAAGAGAAGAGGTGCATGCACGGCGCACGTACTCCCGTCTCTTTCCCAACCACACCCGCGCGGGTACACGGTGGAGCTCATTTCTGTATGAAAAAGGCAGCCCACGTGGTAATTTGGCACGTGTACTGGTTGTCCACTTGGTGGAGGGAGGATCGTCTACCACGGGTGAACAAACAAATTGCGACTTGACGCATTATGTTAAATTAAAAAAAGAGGCAAACCATGTGGGGCCTACCTTAGAGGCAAGGCTCTATACACTGGAGTACTTTTGATGTGTCCCGTCAACTCGCAGAACGAGGAGAAGCTTGCTTAGTACACCGTCTCCCCCGCCCACGGACACGGTGGCTCGCAGGATGAGGTGAAGCTTGCTCCTCCCTCGCCCATGCGCGCGGTGGCTCGCAGGACGAGGAGAAAATTTACTACTCCCTCCGTTTACTCCTCGTCCCTACTACCTTGGTTATAGAGATTATATCATATTGTTTGGAATATATATGTCCTTAGTAGATTTCAATATGAACTACTAGTACATACTCCAAACACTGATGTATATAGACGTATTTTAGAGTGTACATTCACTCATTTTGCTCCGTATGTAGTAGCACTCTCCCTCGCCCCTCGACCCTCGCCCACATGGTGGACGTGCAGCAATTCATTCGGTCTCATATAGCCAGAACGATATATACTGCACTACCATTATTGCTCGACTTCCCGAAGAGGCGAAGAGCCAATCGCAAGGTTAATATTTTGGAGATGCCAAGCGCAAGGTTATAGGAGAACGAGTAGTAGGTGCCGCGTCATTTATAAATAATTTTTTTTCTTTAGTGGAACGTACGCAATATGATAGGTTCATATGGAGAGAAAAGGAGACCGCTCCACTATATATATAGTCAGGACGGGCCAGCCTACACGGTTGCTTGCTGGGGTTGCTCTCTTCACACTCTCTCGCACAAAACGACTGTGTCCACATCTCTAACATCCGGGTGGATCACGTCCGCTTGGGGAAGGGGTGGATGCTTAGTGTAGATGCGGTGTCCGTCACCGATGGCGAAAACCCACTGTCGGCACGTCCCGATCAGGGGTCCCCTCCGTTCTCTCTCACAAAGCCGGTGAGGTTGCCTTCGTCCCTTGCTCACTTCGGCGATGTGGGCAGTTGCTGCCTGCCGCCGCCCTCCTCAAGGTCGAGCTACGTCCCTTAGGTACAGCTCCCTTTACAGCCGGCTTGAACCACTGCTCCAGCTGCCCACATCACTCCCTGTGGATATTTCTCTACTTCTTTGCCCCGTACATACCTGATACCTCTACTGGCTTCTACGTACTGTATTTGTGATGAGTTTATGTCTCATCAACTAGTCCTAGTAATCTTATTCTAATCACGCTTCTTCAATTTCTTTGCCACAGGGATGCTCATCTCGATTTTGGTGAAACTGCACAAAATGATCCGATGGTCAAAAGGTTGCAAACTTCATTTGTTAGGAAGCTCGAACATCGCCAAAAAATTGAAGCCTGGTCAGGGTTCACGGTTCAAGGTCTAGGGACTGCATGGATCGTTTTTTTTCTTTAGCTGCCTCTGTTCCAAAATAAGTGTCAACTTTAGTAGTAGTACAACTTTTTACTAAAGTTTGCACAAAGTTGAGACACTTATTTTGGAATGGAGGGAGTACATATTTGCTATGATCTATCAATCATTGAGATGCAATAGCATGCATGTTAGTCTCCTTTGTATTTGATGAAATGTTGCAACGGGCAACCTTGGACGCAAGATACATGTAACAGGAGCTGGAAGCTTCATAGCATTGTACAAATTTATCTCGCTGATAAATTACAAGACGATACTAGTACTATACTAGTACTTCCTCCGTTCCTAAATATAAGTCTTTGTAGAGATTTCACCATTAACCACATGCGGATGTATATAGATGAATTTTAAGTGTAGATTCATTCATTTTGTTCCGTATGTAGTTCACCTAGTGGAATCTCTACAAAGACTTATCTACTAGTAATAGCTAGCCCCCACTACTAGGAATTCTCTATCCTCTCCTTGAGCCACATCATCAAAATTGACGTGGCTGTTAGATGAAGTAAATCAGTCATAATATCCGTCTGATCTAGACGTTGAGAGGCTCAAGACTAAGCCACATGCAAGCATGCAGAAATACCGTGGCACATGCATGTGAGTGGGTTTTAAATCACATCAACATGTTCGCATGCAAGCATGCACCGTAGCATGCATGTAAGTGAGCTTTTAAGTCCCATTAACATGTCAAAAGAAAAATATAATCCCATTATGCAAGAGGAGTTGGCTGATCTTTTTTCCTTATGTGGGATGATCTAAATGATGATGGGAGTTTATTTAGTTTGGCTACCACATTTGTCATGCGGTTATAGATTTTTTTTCAGTTCTATGAAATTGATAATTTTGCGCAGAGAGATATACCGCTATTCATGACAGCGAAAGGGGACTCATCTAGTAATATTTAGGAACGGAGGAGTACTATGTAAAGAGTTAGGTGTCGCACGGTGATAGTGTGAGGTGGGCCATGTAATCACTTGAGCTGCGTGTTTTCACTGCTCTTGCACTCCTTCGCTGTAAGAATGGAGAAAATTGTAATCTACTACCTCCTTTACGCGGCGTGGGACATCCAGCAGTCCTACCACCTCAAGAATAAAGACCAATGAGCCGTCAAATCACATAGACCCAGCAGAAGTTGGACGGACGAAGCAACCATCACTCTTGCGCCAGTGAGAGGTCGCGTCCGCTCTGCCCGGGCATGAATGCGGCACCAATTCTTTGGAGCGGTGCTGACCGTTTCGGGCAGGAAGCACGCGCGGGAGGTGGAGGGGCTTTGGGTGGGCCAGGCTGGTCAGGAGCGGGCGTGGCAGCTGTCCGCATGTCCCTACCGGACACGCCCGGAAATGAGAGGATGCACCGACCCTCGCGGCTAAAATCATACACTACGCACCATATCTCTGTAGGAGTAGGTCGATCTATCACACTCTCTAACACACACATGTTGTTAAACACACACACGCACACGCACGCACCTTGGTCCCGTTGCACCTTCTAACGTGACTTATTACACCTAGACGGAGGGAGTAGTAAGTATACGAGATACGGTGGCAAACTGACTTAAGTCAAATACAAGTGCCCAAAATTTGTGTGCATGTTATAATAAGGATTCACTTAAAATAGTACGTGAGCGAACAGAGGATCAATTGGACAGGTGTTCCCGAGCATGGCGAGATGTGTGAGTAGTAAGATACACCACGGGCGCTTTTAATTTTTCTTATTAATTTGTTTGTTTCACCTCGACTTGTGGGACCCAACGTACTACGTGGAGAGAGGTAAGGTGACTAAGGCTGCATTATTTCGCACCACTGTGGATAGTCTTACCACCGAAGCCACATGACACGATTATGATTGAAATCCTAATGACTCCACACACACACACACACACACACACACACACACACACACACACACACACACACACACACACACATGGCATGCCTGTCACACGAATGCAGGAATGTACAAAAGGTTATTTTCCTCTCGTTGAACATAACGGGAGGGTTGTGTAGCTGGTTAGCCTGTTCGCCATCAAACTTGAGGTCTCGGGTTCGATAACTACATTTGAGCATAATTTTGCCAGAGGATTCTTTGACTGGTCAAAATGTTTTCTAGGGTTTGCACGCTTCACACTCTCTCTCCAAGATATATATACACGCTGGAGCCTCGGCGCTTGTATTTGCTCTCTTCACACTCTCTCGCCCTCTCCTTTGGATCCTCGGCGCTTGTAGTTGCTCTCTTCACACTCTCTCGCCTCTCTCAAATCTAAACAAGACTTCGTTGGCCTCTCTCTCCCTCACTTGCTGCTCAAAGAGCCGGCAGTATCCGTCCACGAGAAGGGAAGGAGGCTTAACGCTATCGCCATCGGCGAGGAGGGAATCCACTACAAGCGTTGTTGTTCACTTTCCACCCAGTGGCGCTGGAGGGCCTCCGACCCTTCTTCTTCTTCGCCGTCCGTCGCCCAATCGAACCACGCCCCAAGAACCTTAAGGTATATTTACTTACTCCACATGCATTGCTCTAGCTGCATGTATACCATGAATCTAGGACGTGGTTCAAAGAGGAAAGGAGTGGGGAAAGTAGTGGGAAAAGTTGTATATAGCATGAATCTAGGACGTGGTTCAAAGAGGAAATGAAGGGGAAAGTTGTATAGCATGAATCTAGGACGTTGTTCAAAGAGGAAAGGAATGGGGAAAGTAGTGGGGAAAGTTGTATCGCATAAATCTAGGACGTGGTTCAAAGAGGAAAGGAAGGGCGAAAGTACTAGTTCAAAAGGAAAGGAAGGGACAAGGTGTAGAGTTTGAGCAGGACTAGATTTCTGCGCTCACATAGGGAAAGGTGTCTAAAGATAACAAACTGGGACCAACACAAATATGTTCCTTGGTTGTTTGTTCTTTGTTGCAACAGATGTGCATGACCACAGTACATCGGTAGATGCACATGGTGCTGGTCGTCCCCACCGTCCCTGCAACTCATTAGTTGTTGTTAATCTATGGCCCTGTTTGGTTAAAACTCCCTAGTCCCTACCTGCTTGGTTCCGTGGACTAAACATGGACTAGAGGTTATTAAATGACATGATAAAAGACCATGTTACCCCTAGTAATGAACTAATCAAACAAGGTGCGATGCGTGGCGAGGGCAATCTGTTGGAAAAAGTCCCAAAAAGACTCCTCGGGGTCTTCTTTCTTTAGTCCCAAATGCCCACTTTTATTCCCGAAAAGTCCCTCCTGTTTGGTTTAGATGTGGTGACATGGAGTTTTTTAGTCCCTACACCAAAATGTCCTCGTAAACAAACACCCTCTAATAATGCCATTGGAAAATTGATGCAATGCCACGCTTAAAAGCAAATTACATGTTTAACAAATTTTATTGTTAATATAATCTCTATGTTAATATTAATCAATGCCACCGCTTTGAGAAATGCTACTTGTCTTGCTTTCTTTCCCATTTAGATAAGGTAGATGCTTCTTTTGTTGGCTTCGTGTCATCCACCGTTATTGACCACTAATTGTTTCCTTTGCACCTCTGTGTAAACATGGTTATCTACTTCACCTCGTTGCCATTGTGACCTTTTGTTGCAATCGCACAAAACACTTTTGTTTTAAGAGTGTTTTGTGCAGTTCAACCAAAAATCACACCGACAACGTTGCTTGATTGCTTGATCTTAGTGGAACTGCATAAGAGGACATCTTACTTCCTATCCGTTAAGGCTTAATTTGGTTCAGATCTTCTTCTTCGAGTTGTTTGAATTCCGCATCATGAGAGGTCAAGATTAGCCTTCTTTCACATGATTCTGTAGTGTGCTTTCATATGTTGTGCTACTTGTACGATAATGTTGCTTGATTTTAGTGAACTGCACAAATGGAGGCAAGACTTCCAATCTGTATGTGCACCGTAATATCCCATTGAGTTAAGATAAGGATATTTCACAACTGCTGGCCTGTATTTTGCCACTTTCATCAGAAAATTAAGTTTAGTAATATACTTGTGCTCCCTAATTGACATGCCAAATCTTACATTGAAGGCGAAGCTTGTCCATTATTGAACCAAGTGATGACGGGAAGAACAAGCGGAAGAAAACAAAATCAACTCCGGTGCTGTAATGAAGCAATCGAACTGTGATGACATAAGTAATGATATAGTTTTGCATCTTAATTTATTGCTATGGCTGGAACGAGCAATTGTTTTACCACTGATTTGATGCCATACGTAATTATCTCTACTTGTGCAAACAGGGATCTTCTTTGAAGATACCATATATTTTAGTGGAACTGCACAAGAAGATGTTGGAAACATTAAACTAATCGAGGAGTATATAGTAAGCATGGCCACCCCGTAGATAGCAACAGATGGTTCCCGAGAAGTGCTTCATCTGTATGCTCTACACAATCAGCCTCCTAACAAAGGTTGGTACTCGCCCACTGATTTCATCCATATGATTGAGCTTTGTCATCTCTATTGGTGTTGTGCTACTGTTTAGATACTGTCATGAAAAAGTGGTATTATCCTTGCACTAGTAGAAAAACACCTATTAGTCCCGGTTCGTAAGGGCCTTTAGTCCCGGTTCATGAACCGGACTAATGGGTCGTTACTAATACCTCCCCTTTAGTCCCGGTTCTAACACGGCGGGACAGATGGTCCTCCGTGGCGGTCGCGCCGAGCCCAGGCGAGGCCTTTGGTCCCGGTTGGTTGCACCAACCGGGACCAAAAGGCATCCACGCGCTAGCATTCGATGGCTGGGGTTTTTGTTTTTTAAGGGGGGTGGGGTTTTGGGGTTAATTTAGGTGTTCCATATATTGTGTTAGCTAGCTAATTAATAGAGAGAAGTGTCCTCTCTTATGTCCGTGCTTGGTCGACGCTATGTACCATATACATATAGCCCTCGACACGCTAGCTAGTAAGAAAATGAAGGAACCATCGAGTCTGAAGTTCGCTATGCATACCGAGAGAAATGATCGATCGACCTCTCCTTCTCCGAGAGATTGGTCGAACAACAAGTTTTCAGATCATGTACGTCCGACGCTCTCGGCTACATACATGTACAATATATAAGATCTCTCAATTACAGTCCCCTAGCATTTCAAATCAACTTCCACATGGTATTCTCCGGCTTTATTGATGACGTGGTCAAGAAAGAATCCCGCCAATTCCTCTTGAATTGCTTTAATGCGATCTGGTTCTAGGAGTTCATTCAAGATCTCGCCACGCCTAATTTGAAGAAGGGGTTAATTAATACATATATATGAATGAAACTCAACAGAAATGATGGTGTAATAAAATGAAATTGTGAATATTATTAATTGCTTACGCACTTCATATTGTCTTTGAGAGTAGCCCGCTTATTTTCAAAGTCACATTGTAGATGAACTCGCATACGTAGTATCCACGTAAATCATTCCCTTATTCCTGCCACAAGCACTTTACGAGAAATAGAGGTCAATCAAACTGATAATGAAGCATTATAAATGGCATTGATGAAAGTATAGCTATAGAATCAATGGGAGATGCGCACAACTAGCTAGCCATAGTACTTACTTGGTATGTATATCGCAGCTCCTTCGCAGTCCCGAGCTTTTGCGATGAACTGTTTCAAACCCTGCAAGACAAAGAAAATAATTATTATTACTTGAGATATCAGGAAATGAACAAAAATTTGCCGCTATGGTGCGATAATGATCGATTGAACTTACTTGCTGAGCATTTCAGTCATGTCCGCATAGGTGCTGGGATCTTTCCGTCTCGAGTCTAAGACGATTACTAGTCCACGCCAAGCTTAATCTCCGAAGAATATAGTGGTACCTGCATCGAATGCATAACTCATCAATTACATTACTATAACCTCGCTCGAGTAATAAGGGAAACCAAATATGCAAATGATCAGTAACACTCACTTGCCGTTGTAAGGAAAGAGTATGGTATCTTTGTTTTGATTTTTGATCAACGATTGTAGCAAGTTGTCCTCAGCCTCTTTGACGTGCTTTTCAACCAGAAATACATCTATGATATTTGTGTTAATGAACCCAATATCATAGATTTAATTTTTTTTGCACTCGACGATCTTCAATCTGCATAATATATTGAGGATAATTAATTATAAATACATGCAATGAAAGAGCCGAGCTATATATAGAGACTTAATGACAGAAATAGTACTTACAGGCAGTAGCAAAAGAATGTTAATTTATCGAGGGCCTTTTAATTGAAGAACTCAAGAACTCCTCAAATGGAACAGCAATGATCAGTTCCAACGAGGTCGTGCTCCTCTTTAATTCTCGATACAAAGTATTCGTCCCCTGCACTCTCTCGCAGGTTTTCATGTACCAAGTATGGAATCTTCGCATCATCGTTGTTAGAGATTTTTCATCTTTGACGAGAGGCTTCCGCACTCATATCTGTGTTCTTCCACCTTCATGTATTCAGAAGTGCATCGTCGAGCAGGTAATCTTGTAGATTGCCATAACCGCCACCATCCCCGAACATTAGCGACGATGTTGCCGCTTAGACACATTGAGCGGGGGCATGATTGGTTTGCTTGTTCGCCGAGCTGGTCAATTTTTTCGCAGCTGCTCGTTCTTTTCTCTTTGATGTCCGACAAGACTTCCCGATCGCTCCGCTTGGAGATATGTCTGCTCAAGAATGCGCCATAGTTGGTTCTCGGCGGAGACTTTGCCGGTTTCCTCGGGGCAGCCAGAGTGCGCTTCGCTTTCACCGATCTACCTTCTCCTCCGGAGGTGGATGTCTCTTGCTTTCAACCCTGCAAACCAGTAATCCACTTAGGTCTGCGCGATCTTCGCGTTTTCCTCCTCGGTCCTCTCAGACGGTAACTTCTCCGTGTCTTCGCACAAGGACCGAATCAGTATTTCCTCCGCCTTTGGCTGTACTGCTAGACGCCGCAGAGCGCGATTGAGCGGATGTCTTCTTAAATTGCTTACGAGGCGGAGGAGAAGGACTACGACGCTACTGGAGCAGCGAGCGGCGGCGGATCTCTTCCGCCTTGCCGACGAAGCGGAGAAGGAGGAGGCTGGCTGCTCGCGCGGGCGGCGCAGAGCGGAGAAGGAGGCGGAGTGCCGCCATGCGCCGGAGAAGGAGGCGGAGTGCCGCCACGCTGCGTTCTCGATCGCACTCACGGGAGGAGGAGGCGGTGGAGGAGGCGGAGTGCCCTGACTCACGGGAGGAGGAGGAGGAGGAGGCGGAGGCGCCCAGCCTCGAAGGTTGATGAGCTCCTTCCGCCATGGGCATGGAGTCTTCAGAGCGTAACCCAGCCTAGTCTCCCCTTCATCGGTAGGGTGGTCAAGCAGAGGTCCTCAAATCCTCCGTTATTTCATACACCATCACCTTAGCATATCCTTCTCGAATCGGTGGCAAGTGATAAGTTGTGTCGGGTCCACTAGGATAAACTTGGCCAACAGCCGCCTTGACCTTCAAATTCATACATCGCGCCATAATGTGGCAATTTTGAGACTCCGTGATACCATCCACGGATAGCTGGCAGAGCCGTCAAGACATGCTCCTACTGAAGAAGCTCGGTGGAAGCCACGCTGCTTCTCCGCTGAGATAGCGGGTAGCTTCGGGAAGCTTGGCAGGTCGCTTGCTGCGATCTCCTGCTTCGCTCCTCTAGCCCCATTACCCTTTCGCAGCAGCGCTGCAGCTTGGTCCTGCTCCAGCTTACTCCTCTCGTGGGTTTTGTAACCCCCGCGTCCGAAAACCAACCTTCCACGAAAGGGAGCTCGGCGTGTTTCATGTCCATCCAGGGTGTTCAGGATTCCCGAGGGCCATTGTGAGCTCATCCTTCTCCCTGTTTGAAAGGAACATCCTCGCTGCGCTGCATCGATATAGTGTCGAAGCTTCTGACCGGTATTTGCAGCTTGCTCGTCCGTCCCACCGGCACTTCCTATTCATAGGTCCAAGGTTCCGCCAGCCCCGAGAACCAAGTCCGCAACGGTCCGCCAAGACATTGTCTCTGGTTCGATCCTTTTTCAAGCAGATCATGCTCAGCCTTGGACCACTTAGGCGGGCTTTGAGGTAGCCACCGACCCCGTGCTATGGTGAAGCTTCTTCTTCGCAGCATTTTGCTTGTTTGTCGCCGACATCTTCTTACTCTTTTCCGATGTCTTGTGGGCCACAAATGCGGGCTGCTGATCTTTGATCTTCTCATATTTGCCGATGAATTCTGGTGTCTTTTCTTTCTCGACAAACTGGTTCAGCTCTTTCCTCCACCTCCTCATTAGGGTTGCCATCTTCTTAAGAGCACAAGACTTGATTAATTGCTCTTTAACGGCTTCTCCGGATCCTCCTCCGGCGGTAGGGTGAAATTTGCCTTCACCGAGTCCAAAGATCTTCTTTCGATATCATTGACATCGACACCTCGTGGTCTTCCTCCTTAGGCGATACCATTGATGGATGCTGATCGATCTTGTCCCTAACAAGAACCCCAGACCGAGCAAAAATGCCTTCCTTGTCCGGATGGGTTCAATCAGTTCGCCGTCGGCGCGATTTCTATGATCTCAAACTTTTCATCCGAGCTCAACTTTTTCTTCGGGCCTCGCCTCCTTACCGGTTGTGCTCGATCCGAGGGCTAGAAATTATAAGGAAGAAAGACGAGAGTAATTAATATGTGTACATATACCAAAACAATGGATGCATCAATTAACTAGTCAAGACGAGCTAACATATATATATATATATATATATATATATATATATATATATATATATATATATATATATATATATATATATATATATATATATATACCTGGCCGACTCGTTCACCACTGAAGCAGTCAAGACGGTCTCCTTCTTGTACTCTCCATTGTGTCACCGAGCCATCATGAACATAGTCCTCTTCTTGTACCGCATTAATGGGTCGGCCATCATGGACATAGCCCTCTTCTTCACCAAGTCCTTCGACCATCGGTGTCGTTGAGAAATGACGAACTTCATCACTTCCTTGTGCGATTATGTGCCCCAACATCGCTTCTGCTTTTCTTCGTCTAGGAGTGCTCCATAGTTTCAGCAAATATTTACAACATGTCAATTATTATTCAAACATGGTACAGATGGATATATATATATATATATATATATATATATATATATATATATATATATATATATATATATATATATATATATATATATATATATATATATATATATATATATATATATATATATATATATATATATATATAGTGGCAAACGAGAACTAGCTAGCTAATCACAATAAGGAATCATGTTAGTGGCCTCGACGCTGCTTCTCTAGGGTTTGGGGTCACCTCGACACAACGCTTCAAGGGTTAATTTGGGTGGCCTCTAGAGAGTTAATTTGTCGGTAGGGGCGCGGGGGAGGGGATAGGAGACCAACATGGTTTTCTCTAGGGTTTGGGTGTCCTCGAGAGTTTTGGTCGGCGAGAGGGCCGAGGGGGTGCTGCTGTTGTATAAGTTATCACGGTCGAGAGGGGTATATATATCGACCGCCCTCGTGTCGGGTTATCTCGAGGGGTTATATCGACAACCACGCAACATACATATACATGGGAAAATAATGTTATCGGGGAGGGGTATCGCACCCCCCTAAGTGTTGAAGTTTCTTCTTTCTCCTCTATTCCTTTCTTCTTCTTCTACTCTTCTTTTCTTCTTCTCCCTCAAGAAAGGAAAATAAGGAAAAGGAAGAAAAGAGGAAGAAGGAAGAAGAAAAAAAAGAAAAAAAAGAGAAGAAGAAAGAATAGAGAGAAGAAGAAAATAGAAAATTTCTATTTTCTTCTTCTCCTCTATTCCTTTCTTCTTTCCTCTTCTTTTTCTTCTTATTTCCTCTTCTTATTTATTTCTCCTCTTCTTCCTCTTCTTATTTTCCTTTTTCCTCTCATTATTTTAGTATTGCTTGTTTTAAAAAAATTGTTCAAATAGAAAATTTCTAAAAAAACAAAGGTTTTGCCTAATGCATTGTTCATATGAATATACAAACATTTGCATATTCTACAATAATTAATATCACCAAAAATCTATGAACAGAAAAAAACCTAAATTTTCTAAAATCTATCTTTTGCATATATGAAAACATTAATACACATATGAACAAAAAATACATATATGAAGAAAAACATGCTCTGAACATTTTTTATACATTTTGAACATCTACATACACATAGCCACATACATACACATATACATTATATATATGAACAAAATAATTAAACTAATAAAATGAAAAAAAACAGAGCTGTGCAGCGCTGGCGGCTCACAGCTGGGCGGCTAGATGACGATGGCGACGGGAGGGCGAGGCGCCGGGCCTGGGTGGGACGACGGGCAGGGGCTCGGGGCGGCGCTGGGCGGACGGGCGCGGGCTCGGGCGGCCACGACGAGGACGGTGCGGGTTGGGGCGATTGCCTTGGCGGCGGCGGCGGCGGGCGACGGGTGGAGCAGCCTGGCGGGCCGAGGAGGGTCAAGGCGTCATGCAACAACTGGCGATGAGATTCTGAATTTTTGCAAAGTGTTTGCTTATCTCAAAATTTTAGTTTTTCCATTTTATAAGGCTCAATTTGGTTGTTTTCCATCACATGTTCAGATTCCAAGGTGCATTAAATCATTGCATGCAAGTATTAAGAGAAAATTGACCAATGCATGTACTTTATGCATGCATGCATTGCAATTAATGCATTGATAAAGATAATTTTTTGAGGATAACAAGAGCATTAATTAGGTGCTTTTGCAAAACTAGAAAAAGTATTCCACCACTCGCCATCTACCTTGATTGGTGAGATTTTTGAATTGATCATTATAAACCGGAAAGGAGGGAGTAGTCAATAAACGAGAGAATTGCACAAGAAGCGGCCGATACCGGGACCAAGCAGCTCGAGCAAGATTTGTGTTTTGAGGTGTGAGCACCGGAGAGTTTTCTGATGTTTACCCCAGATATTAATTTTTCTCCTCTGAACAACAACGAAAACATCGCTGCAGGTATTAATCAAGGGCTGTGGTCTGCCTAGCCCAAAGCCGATATCCAGCCCAGATATTAATTTTTTTCAAGCTGAAATGGCTAGCCCAGCTATACTTTTTTTTAGGAATACCCAGGCAAGGTCAAGTTGTTATTCTTCGCCCCGCTGGGTTGCAAATCTTTCCTAAGAGGGATGCATTAGGCTTAACATAAGAAATAATAAATGGGATGTAATTATAAAAACGGGGTAGTAACTATAAAAAAATGCAACAAACCGTGATTACTTTATAAAATATTATTTTTGGAATATTGAAAATTTTAATTTCATTAATTGTTGCGAGCGGAATGTTTTGTTGGATTTTTACGCAATATAAATTTATATTGAAATTGTATTTAATCAGACTAAAATTTTGGGATAAAAATATTCGGATCCCATCAAAATGTGGGAAATTTTATTGAATTCTGTTTTGAACGGTTGGTTGAAATGGGATGTACTTTTAACAAACTGTAAATGGGCTGTAGTAAATTCCATTAGAATTCAAAAATGGGCTACACATTCTTACAAATCTCAAATGGGCTATAAGTTCTCTGCCGCACACATTCTTATAAGTTCTCTACCGTACGATGTCCATCCAACGGCACAGTGCTTCTTCAACCTCTCGGTCTTCTTGCTCCAGCCGCCCAAAGCAGCGCGGTCGTGTCACCGCTTCCTGCCTCCCGTGGGCGGTCAGTGTGCCTTGAGGCCTCACCGCCCCTACTACTCCCACTGCTGGCCAGGCCATCCTCCACTCACCCACACCCCTGTTATTCTCAAGGCGACGCAGCCGAACCAACCAATGAACCTTGTATCGCTTCTCCGCGCAGCATCCATCGCCGCGTTTTCCCGGCCCGCTGCCCCTTCCTAGGCCTCGCCGTCGTCCACCGCCGTGGTGCTCTCGGCGCGCATGGTCAACGTGGTCAAGGAACGACTTCCATCGGACGTGGACTTTACGTGGAGAGGCTGACAGTTGGGTCCACAGCAGCTGCAAGGAAGTGCCTCCTTATTACGCGCAAAATAATTATTCCTCCACCTGACAGCGTGGACCCATCGGACGGGCCACCGTATTTCGCGAAAAAAATGATTCGCCCCTGACTGCTGGGACCCACGAGCTATATCTTCGCATGCAAGGAAGTGCGTCCGGAAAAACACCGCTTCGACCGCTGGGACCCACCAGCTACATCTTCGCACGCAAGGAAGTGCGTCCGTAAAAAAAACGATTCGGCCCCCGACTGCTGGGACCCACCAGCTACACCTTCGCACGCAAGGAAGTGCGTCCGGGCAACAAAAAAAACGATTCGCTCCTCGATCGCTGGGACCCAGCAGCTACACCTTCGCACGCAAGGAAGTGCGTCCGCAAAAGAACGATTCGCTTCGATCGCCGGGACCCAGCAGCTACACCTTCGCATGCAAGGAAGTGCGCCCAGCAAAAAAACTATTCGCCTCGACCGCTGGGACCCACCAGCTACATCTTCGCAGTAAGGAAGTGCTCGATACCGACCCACCTGGTCGGGCTTACGAAGCGTTGTCATCCTGGTCGTGAACGTACGTACATACCGGTCGATGTAGAGGCGCACGCACCATGTACACGCACGCATAGCGCCGTGGTGCAAGAAAGAAAATACGGTCACGTATGCGCATATACGGGCGGGTCTCAACGCCTAGTCGTGCATACCGCAAAACGGAGGAAACGGACCTCCTACGGTCAAACGGGGTCCCGTTGATCGGGAGGGTGTGGCGATCGCAAACGGATTTAAACGGACCTCCTACGGTCAAACGGGGTCCTGTTGATCGAAGGGTGTGGCGATCGCAAAACGGATTTAAAAGGACTTGTGTTGGAGTGCTACGGTCGAAATAGGGGAGGGTGTGGCGCATCGCAAAACGGGACTCCACGGGATACCGCTCATCTCCACCGTCGACATCCTCCAACCTCCACGGCCACCGTCGACCTCCTCCAGCCTCCACGGCTCCTCGCTCATTCAGCCTCCACCGCGCTACTCCACCGCCACTGCTCAACCACCCTCCACCGCTCACTGCTCATCCAGCCTCCACACCACGGGTCCTGCTCAACCACCCTCCACGGCCACCCCTCCATCGCTCACTGCTCATCCAGCCTCCATACCACGGGTTCCTATTCATCCGAGGCAGTGCCACCGCCACTGCTCATCCAACCACCCCCCGCAACACTCACTGCTCATCCCGAGGCAGCATCGATCGGCTTCGCTTAGCAGCAGAGCGGCGAATCGCCCATCGGGTTCGCCAACACCATCGATCGATCGCCGGGTTCAAGAACGCGTAGCTCGCAAAGGTAATCGCCGGGTTCATTAGAGAGGCGCCTCGCTTCGGCTTCAGCTTAGAGCCAACGCCGCACACACACACGATACGCACGAGAGAAACGCGCATCACTCGCCCCCGACCTCCCACCGTGAACCGCAACTCCCAAATTTTCCTCCCCTCGCTTCTACCACGGTTTTTTCCGTCATGGACGGCCCAAAGAATGTCATGCAGCTGCGTCTCCGCCCGCCTGTGACTAAAAGCCCATTTTCTATCATGATTTTTTTCATAGAAGTAGGAGCCCACCACATCTATGATGATACCGGGTTTTGTCACAATTACCGTCATAGAAGTGTCATATGTATCACAGAAAAAAAATTCGTTCAGCCCAAAATGTCACGGATGTGTCTTTTTTTTGTAGTGAAGCCGGCCATCTCACTTCTCGGTGTTGCAGAGTGCAGCCGGCGGTGGCGGCCTCCCCTCCTCTCTGAAAACCAGCATTGTAATTAAACAACAAGTTACAATAAACAGGACTGGACATAGTTGGAAGAGAGCCAAGTTTATGATGGCAAAACTAAGAAATAAGAAATGCACTTGTGGACATTTATGATGGCAAGAACACCTATGTTTTCTTCTTCTACTCATTCCCCATGAAATGAAATTACATCGCAGTTGAATCAGTCAATATATGCAAGCAACATGGGAAACAAGCAATTCAAAACAGTAGATTATTTACTACATGTGTTTGCCAGGGCCTCAATTTGGAATACTACTATAAATGGCAAAACAATTTGCTACGACTCTATCTAAATGGACCATATCTGCCCATGTGCCCATGTCTACTATAAAAGGCAAACACGACTAGAACCATATCTACTATAAATGGACCATATCTGCCCATGTGCTACATTTTGCTAGAATCATATCTATAAACATAGCTAGAACCATATTTGATAAATGGACCATATCTACAGAAACTTGGATCTAATCCATATATATAAATGAACATATCTGCCCATATCATATTTTGCTAGGTCAGTCAGTCAGTCAAACAACATCAAGCAGAACCATATCATATTTTGCTACTACCAAAATTTCCAAAGACAACAATAAGCAGAACCATATCCTCTTGACTTGAGCAGAAGGATTCAGCTTAGTTGTGGGCTTTCAAATCATCTAACCCAAATTTCCAAACGAACCCTAGTCCAATCCAATACAAAACAACAACAGTGACAAGAACCTAATCCAACCCTAATAAAAACCTAATCCAACCACCCTAATCCAATCAGTTCAACCCTAATTCGATGGAATCAAACCGTAATCTAAACAACAGCAAAAAACCAAATGGAGAGGAAGGAGTCAGCGGCGGATTCATACCTCCGCGGGAGAGGAAGGATTCGCCGGCGGCGATGGGTCGAGACGGCGGCGGGGAGGAAGAGACGGCGGCGGCGGGGAGGAGGAGGAGTCGGCGGAGATGGAGGAGGAGAGGAGGAGTTGGCGGTGGGTCGAGTGGGGGAAAAGAGTTGGTAGCTCAGGGGGAAAAGATTCGAGTGGGTAGAGTGGGCCCATTTGTCAGCGAGTTTGTGTTTGATTCTTGACTGGTTTAATGATTTGAAAAGAGATGGCATAGATTACAAGACCAGCAGCCTCTTCCTAGCCCAATGGTAGAAACACGGTGAAATGAGCGCAGGGTCGTGGGTTTGAGTGTAACACCCCGGAAGTAACTTTCCATATTTGTAACTCCAACTCTTGCCATTTTCGGCATTGTTATATGATATTCCCTCCGTGGTTGGGTTTTTCTTCATTTTGCATTTTGTCTATGTCATGCATTTTTTATCATGTCATCATGTGCATCGCATTTGCATACGTGTTCGCCTCATGATTCCGAGCATTTTTCCGTTGTCCGCTTTGCAATCCCAAGACTCCTATCTCCCGGCGGTCCCTTTTATGTTTTTCTGTGTGCGGGTATTAAACCTTCTCGAAATGGACCGAGGTTTGTCTAGTGGCCTTGGTATACCACCCAGAGACCACCGGTCAAGTTTTGGGTCATTTGGAGCTCGCTTTGGTACTCCAACGTTAACCGCACTCTCGCAAAGGCCTCTTTTAAGTTGCAGCCCAACACCCTTAAAACAGCCCAATAACCCATCTAAGTCACTTCCATGCTCTCCGTCGCTCGATCACGATCGTGTGGCGAAAACTACACCTCATTTGACTCTCCTAGGTCCCTCTATGCCTATTTAAACACCTCCCAAAATCCTGGATCAATTCCCCCTAACCCTAAAATTTCCACTCCACGCCGCGGACACGTCCGGGCGAGCCGGACGCTGTCCCGCCCGCCGCCGCCCGCCAACTGGAGCCGCCACGTGGCACCGCCGCCGCCCTCCGCTGCCCGCCGAGCCTCCGCCAGCCCTCCGGCTCAGATCGCCGCGCCGCGAAGGCCTCTCGCCGCTGGCCGCCTCCCGCCTGCCCCTCGAGCGCCGCCGCCACCCACCTCCTCCCTGCCCGCCACCCGCCGCCGACCATCACTGGCATGGACTGGTCGCCAGGCCATCTCGGCCACGCCATGGCGCGCCCACAAGGCCTGGCCGGTGCTCTCTCCGGCGCCCGTCCTCCCATCCGGCCTCCTCTCCTCCTCCTCGGCCGGAGCTCATGGAGCCCCATCAAGCGCCGCCGCCTGATCCAGATCCGACTCGGTCGCAAGGCCTGCTGACTTCTCCCCTCACTTTTTCTTCTAAGTCCTTAATCTCATGATATTTTGTGTCATTTTCAAAGTGGTATATCTTTGCATCTGTAGATCCATTTTGCGCGTATAATATGTCAAAATGTTCGCCTCGAAGAGTAGCTCATTTCATCTCATTGCATCATTTTCATTTGAGCTCATCTTGATGCCCGAAATTCTGTTGGAAGAGTGCTATGTGATGTTAGTTTCTGTTTCTTAACAGAACTTGCACTTTTGTTATTTTTGCCATGATTAATGTGTGCACCCTATGAATTTGAGTCCTACATGTGTTTTGTAAAATGCCATGCCATCTTTCCAGGGGTGTATGCCATGTATTTTTGTGATCTATGTGGTGACTAGCACAAGCATGCAAAGTAGGTGTCCTGATGTTGCTGTTTTCAGCCCTGTTTTAGCTGATTTTGATGCCATGTTAACTTGATGATACCGAGAGATCTATGCATATTTTGAGATACTTCAGTAAATATGTTTTGTAAAACATGTCTTGCTCTATCCATCCATGCCTTTGTTTGCAATTATGGAGTGCCATAGCTTGAGTCAATCGAGCTCTACTTTTGCTACCAAATGTTTCCTGGCAGATTGTTTACAGGTTATTCAATTTTGCCAAGCTTGTTGTGGTTGATCCGTATATGCTATGTTATTTTTATTGCCATTTATGTCTTCTATGTCATGTCTTCTTGATGTATGTATGCTTAGTTTATCATTTAAGGCTCTGTAGTGAGTGCATTGAGCTTGTGAACATGCCTACTTGTTATCAGTTTTTGACATGCCATGTTGCTGAATCTGTTAACGAAACTTTCAATATTGACATGGGTGTTACTATATTTTCTGATCCTTTTTGGCTTATGGTTAGTAAGGGACTTTTGTTCTATGCTTTGAGTAGATTCATGCCATGCCATGTTTTGCTATTTTAAGTTCCTGTAGCATGTAGTTTTGTTGCTCTGAACATTGCAACCTGATGCTGTTTTTGCCATGTCCAGCCTGATATTTTGTGCACTTTTGCCATGCTTGTTTGAACCTGTTATGATGTGAACTAGCCGTAGCTCAGTGCTCATCTTTTGGCGAGCATCTTGTGTAGATCACTGCCATGTGCTTTGTTGATACGTTTGGGTGCAGTAGCTTAATTAATTGTTGCTTGCTAAGTAGCATCATGCTGTTAATGGCAGATTTGTGCCATTCTTGTTTTGCTTGTCATTTGTAAACCGTGCATCCGTTTCCGGTGACCTTTATATCGATTTCAACCGAAATCATCTCATCTTTCCAGTGGCATACTTGGTTTGCCAAGTTGATGCCTGGTTCATCATTTACCTTCCGGAGCGCACATACGCATTGCATATCGCATCTCGCATATCATGCCATGTTTTGCATCATGTTGATTGTGCATTGCACCGTGATTTATTGTGGTTCCTTTGTTTGTGTTGTTGCTTTGGGTAGAGCCGGGAGACGAGTACGTGAACGAGGTACCTGTTGAGAACGCTTACGAGGATCAAGCTTTCGACAACTCGAGAACATTGCGCAAGATGACCATACCCTCGAAATCACTTCTATCTTTGCTATGCTAGTTGCTCGCTTCTTTGCTATGCCTATGCTGCGATGCCTACCACTTGCTATATCATGCCACCCATATTGCCATGTCAGCCCCTAACCATCCTTTCCTAGCAAACCGCTGATTGGCTATGTTACCGCTTTGCTCAGCCCTCTTATAGCGTTGCTAGTTGCAGTGAAGTTGAAGTTTGTTCCTTGTTGAACATAGGCATGTTGTTCCTTGTTGGAACATGTTTACTTGTTGGGGATATCACAATATATATCTGCTATAATTAATACATCTATATACTTGGTAAAGGGTGGAAGGCTCGGCCTTATGCCCGTGTTTTGTTCCACTTTGCCACCCTAGTTTCCGCCATACCGTGTTATGTTCCTTGATTTCGCGTTCCTTACACGGTTGGGTGATTTATGGGACCCCTTGACAGTTCGCTTTGAATAAGACTCGCCCAGCAAGGCCCAACTTTGGTTTTACCATTTGCCACCTAAGCCTTTTTCCCCGGGTTTCGCGAGCCCGAGGGTCATCTTTACTTTAACCCCGGGCCAGTTCTCCTTCGAGTGCTGGTCCAACTTGAGCGATGTCCGCGCCCTTGGGCAATCAGGGTTTATGCCAACCCGACGCCCTGCTCATCCGGTGTGCCCCGAGAACGAGATATGTGCAGCTCCTATCGGGATTTGTCGGCACATTCGGGCGGCTTTGCTGGTCTTGTTTTATTGCTGTCGAAATGTCTTGTAGTCCGGGATTCCGAGATTGATCGGTCTTCCCGGTAGAAGGAACATCCTTCGCTGACCGTGAGAGCTTATAATGGGCTGTTGGGACACCCCGCAGGTAATATCTTTCAAAGCCGTGCCGCGTTATGAGGCAGATGGGAATTTGTTAATGTCCGTTGTAGAAAACCCGGTTGACCTCAAATAAAATACACATCAATCAAGGTGTAACTGTGATGGTCTCTTCTCGGCGGAGTCCGGAAGTGAACACGGTGTTGGAGTTATGTCTCGACGAAGTAGTTCAGATCACTTCTTGATCGCTACTAGTTTCACGACCGTGCTTTGCTCCTCTTCTCGCTCTCTTTATGCGATGTAGCCACCATATATGCTAAGTTGCTTGCAGCAGCTCCACTTTACTACTCTGTCCTTCCTATAAGCTTAAATAGTCTTGATCTCGGTGTGAGATTGCCGAGTCCCCGTGACTCACAGATACTTCCAAAACAGTTGCAGGTTCCGACGATGCCAAAGGCAGGTGACTCAACCGAGCTCAAGTGGGAGTTCGACGAGGAACGTGGTCGTTACTATGTGTCTTTTCCCGATGATCAGAGTGGTGCCCAGTTGGGACGATTCGGGATCCGTAGCATTTGGGGTATCTTCTTTTATTTTGGTTCCATAGTCGGACCTTGAGTGTACTCAATGATGAATGTTTATTTATGTACTGTGTGAAGTGGCGACTGTAAGCCAACTATGTATCTCTTTCCCTTATTTATTACATGGGTTGTGTGAAGATTACCCCACTTGCGACATTACTTTCAATGCGGTTATGCCTCTAAGTCGTGCCTCGACACGTGGGAGATATAGCCGCATCGGGGGCGTTACATTGAGTCCCCGCTCGCCCATATTTTTTTGCCAAATGTCTGATGGAGCCACGCATGGGATCAGACAGCTGTCTGATGGAGCATGCCCATGGAGTGCAAAATTCAGTTAAAGCAACATCTCTTCTCTGAAAATAGTATGAAAAACAGCTCTGAAAACAACATCTCAATTCAGTTCAAAAAAACTTCAGGATCATTACAACATCATTTTTCAATCTTTTGCATTACAAGACAACATTTTGAATCAGGATCACATCACAACCAATGTTCTGAACAAAACTAAGAAAATGGCACAAAAACTACTAGATCCATCATGATCACAAAAACTACATCACTAGAGCCACTATGCATTTTGCATCTCCGTCACTAGAGCCATCATGATCACCAAAACTACATGATTTTGCATTGTATCTTCACCATCTGCCTCTCCATCACTACAACCATGAGTCTCATGCATTTTGGTACCTGGAGAGAATTGTAGTACAGAAACTACATCAGGTTCACATCAAAAAAAATTATAGAGAAGGTTGATCACCAATCAAAACAAGGAACATGCAGTAATAGTATTAGGTCACCAAGGAGACAAAATTTACCTTCATGTCCATTCGCTACTCATCGTCGTCGATACCAAAACAAGGAACTGTATGTACACTCCTGTTTTCCTCATCGTCACTACAATATTGCAGCATAGTATGATCATTCTTGTTTTCCTCATCCTCGCTCTCATGTCCATCCGCTACCACCTTTCTTATTTTCTTAATCCCTTCAACTGTTGCAGCATCAACGAGCACACGTTCCCGGTCCCTTCACACTCTGCTTTGCACCGGAACTTCCATAGAGTCATCATCAGCTTGCACCGAAACTTCCGTAGAGTCATCATCCCGGTATGTTAGTCCACTACCACCGGGGCCCTTTTCCATTTTAGTTTTAGTCACACTCCACAAGTGTCTGTGCTCAAAGCTTTGCACAACTCGCCATTTTCCGTGCAAAAGAGTGTTTGGCTGATAAAACACCATTGTTGCTTGTGTTGTTAGAATAAAGGGATCATTCTTATACCAGCATCTTGCAGTGTTGATGCTTTTGAAGTGGCCATCATATTTGACAAAATAGTGTCTCTTCTTCTTGCTACCAAGATCAAACCCGTCACAGCGAAATAAGACAACTGAGCAATGAATGCCTACACTAGAGTTGTACTGCAACTCTACGATGCTTCTCAGTTGACCATAGAAGTCAATGCTCTCGCCATCATGTGACCCCTCAGTGATGATTCCACTATTATGTGTCTTCCTTTTTTCCTCGCGGTCAACGGTGTGGTACCGGTCACCGTCAGCAATGCATGCTGAATACACTCTCACTCGCTTATCCGATAAGCATCCAAAGCAAATAGATCATCACTGACCTTCTTCTCCTCATGCAACTTTCCAATCTGCACAAATAAACCATTTAGCAACAATGGTATTTAACAGTTGGTGAATAACACAGAAAACATAAAACATGTGGCCAAAGATCTCACATGATTCTTAAACCATTTAGCAAATACCTTGGCAACCCTTTTATCAACATTGATCTGGCTTTCTTCCTGATTTAACTCTTCCTTGCATTTCCTGCAATGCCAACAAAACATGTGAATTAAAACATTAGGCTGGTGCCAACCCAAGAAAAAAATTATAACGAGTGCACAAGATATAACGTACTCGATATATGGTAGAACCTCGGCGCAATTGTTGAGCACATACCAAACCATCTTGTCATACTCATCACCAGCCTCCAAGTATTGTGAGGCTCCAAGAAAGTTCACACCATGGTTAAAAACCGAGGCATCACCATTTTGCGAATCAGAGCGCTCTCTATTCCTGCCCGGCCGGTTCCATCTTGTTTCCACATCACCAAAGTATGTAGAGCAAAAAGTCAAGCACCCGTCAATGACATATGCTTCAGCAATCGAACCTTCAGGTCTTGTCATGTTTCGCACATAACGCTTACAAGTAAGCAGCCTTCTTTCGATTGGGTACATCCAACCGTATTGCACAGGGCCTCTAAGCATTACCTCTTTTGGTAAGTGCACCGCAAAATGGACCATCACGATGAAGAAAGTTGGAGGGAAAATCTTCTCGAGCTTGCAAACAGTAATTGGGATTTATTTTTCAAGTCTTTCCAGAATAGTTAACTTGAGTGTTTTGCAGCACAGTTCTCTAAAGAAATTTCCCACCGCAGCAACCGCTTCATACATATCCTTGTCCAAGATTTCTCGGAGGACCGCCAGTAAAATCCTTTGGAGGAGGATGTGACAATCATGGGTTTCACTACTGAAAGCTTGAATCCGTCAGAAGTAACACACTTTGCTAGGTTAGCAGCATAACCATTTGGAAATCTCACCGCTCTTATATTATGAATTCATAGAATGCAAGCTTTTGTTCTTTACTCATTGTATACCATGCTCGTGGCATTTCAAATGAATCTTCATCTTCATCATGTTGTAGGTGCAAATCTTCTCTTATGCCCATGTCCTCCAAATCAAGCCTAGAACTAACCGTGTCCTTTGTCTTCCCTTCAATGTTCAGAAACGTCCCGAGCAGATTTCAGATTATGCCTTAATTTCAGATCAGCCCAGTATGGCAGGTCCCACAAACAAGACCTCCGGTCCCAACATTGACCTTCCTCACGCTTTCTTTTCTTTGCAAGCTTTCCTGGTCTGACATCTTTCACCTTTTCAAGTTGCTGCTCTAGCTCTTCTTTAGTGAATTTAGCTGGCTTGTCACGGGTTTCAGTCTCACCATTAAAATATTTGCTTCTTTTCCAGCGATGGTTTCCGGGAAGAAAGTGGAGCTGCCCAATATAGCAGATCTTGCTCCTTATACTCTTTGAGCAAGGGCCTTTGTCACAATGGACACAGGCATGATAACCCGATGTGATCCTCCCAGACAGAGTGTGCAGCACCGGGAAATCATGGATGGACCATATGATTGCAGCACGTAGATTGAACTTTTCTTCCGGACTCAAGGCATCGTATGTAGGTACACCAGTCCAGAGCTGGAGCAGTTCTTCTACGAGGGGCTCCATAAAGACATAAAAATCCTTTCCTGGAGACTCTGGACCTGGGATAAGCAACGACATCATGAAGTTGGACTGATCCATGCATGCCCATGGTGGTAGGTTGTACGGCACCACAAAAACGGGCCATATGCTATAAGACATGCTCATGTTCCCAAATGGATTAAAGCCATCTATAGCAATGTCGAGTTTTATGTTCCTTGGATCTACAGCAAAATCTCCATGTTTACTGTCAAATTCTTTCCATGCCTCTCTGTCCGTTGGATGGCTCAGCTCATTGTCCACAGGTTGCCGCTTCAGCTTGTGCCATTGTACCTCCAGCGATGATTTCTTTGAGATAAACATCCGCTGCAGCCTTGGTATCAATGGAAAGTGTCGCAGTACCTTCTCCGATATGGACTTCTTCCCATAAGCATCTTTCCACCTAGAGGCAATGCATATTTGGACAGTTGCCATGCTTCCCTAATTCCTTCTGAAACAAGACATGGTTATTTGGGCACACATGTATTGAAACATAACCTAGCCCCAGCCTGCGGATTATGCTCAATGCTTCATCATAAGACATGGGAACACAACTATCAAGGAATTGCAAGGTCAAAAGGTGGAGTATTGCGTTGAATGTAGCATTGCTAGTCTGGTAGAAAGACTTGATGTGCAGTAACTTCACGGTGAAGGTAAATCTTGAAAATTTACCCCCTTCATGAGATGCGCGCTTCGCCTCCTCTAGCACCTCAGCAAACATCGACTTCTGTCTAGCAACACGATCTTTAGCTCGTACAGATCCTTCAGTAGGTCAGGAATCCTATCATCTTCATGCCCATCCTCTTCCTCCAAACCAACATTCTCTCGCAATTTTTTTCCATAAAATCAATGCCAGCATCACCACCACCCATCATACTAGGGGCCTGTGTATTAGCTTCAATATGTTGAGGTTGTCCGTCTAAAGGTTCTCCATGATATATCCATCTATCATATGTGCTGGCCATCCCATTAAGAAGCAGATGATCTTCCACTCTTCCTTGAGCTATTCTTGAACGGTTGAGGCATCCGCAGCATGGGCAAAGAATGACAGCATCCTTGGCAAAATTTTCTAGTACAAATTGCATGAATTCATCAACTCCTTTCGTATGTTCTTTCGAAACCCTTCTAACTCCTTTTCTAATCCAGCTTCAGTCCATCTGCCGAAGACAGCAATTGTTGCAACTTAGAAAATCAATCTAAGTGCATCAACATTAATTAAGGAAAATGGATGGCAGTAATGGCAGCTAAAAATCCAGAAAATAAGGTAGGCACCCAACTTTATATGCTAACTGCCTAACCACAACATTCAGCTATTTCCAATTTCTCACTACTTTAGTTCAGTTCACATGGTTTACTGATTTCACATGTGAGCAATAAAAAGCAGTTCAAATGGATTAGGATCCTATGTACTCAGCATTCATTATTTACTCATGGACAAAATATATCGGGAATTTAGAAGGATCCTGTTTCAGGGAAAGACCAACTTGAGCTTTGTTCTATTGATTGCTGACAACATAATTCACCACTAACAATTGACTAAATTCCAAAATAATTCTTAACAATTTCATCAACAACAATTCTCCTAACAATTTCATCAATGGAAATTCTATTAACAATTTCTACCAAATTCATCAATGACATTTCCAACAGATTTTTCCAAGTTTACAACACCTACATCAATTCAGTGTGTGGAGATTCTCCTAACAAATCTACATCAACAGAGAGGAGAGGAGGAGAGGAGAGGGGTGCATACATGGGCAAGGTCTGGTTGCGGCGGCGGTGACTCCCCCATGCTCGGCGGTGGCGCATCCCCCATGTGTGGGCGAGGTAGCCGTTCTTGTCATGGGCGAGGCGGGCGGCGAGGTCGCTGTTCCTGTGATAGTCAAGGCGAGTGAAGGAAATATGTCCTAAAGGCAATAATAAAGTTTTTATTTATATTTCCTTATATCATGATAAATGTTTATTATTCATGCTAGAATTGTATTAACCGGAAACTTAGTACATGTGTGAATACATAGACAAAACAGAGTGTCCCTAGTATGCCTCTACTTGACTAGCTCGTTAATCAAAGATGGTTAAGTTTCCTAACCATAGACATGTGTTGTCATCTGATGAACGGGATCACATCATTAGAGAATGATGTGATGGACAAGACCCATTCGTTAGCTTAGCATAGTGATCGTTTAGTTTTATTGCTATTGCTTTCCTCACGACTTATACATGTTCCTCTGACTATGAGATTATGCAACTCCCGAATACCGGAGGAACACCTTGTGTACTATCAAACGTCACAACGTAACTGGGTGATTATAAAGATGCTCTACAGGTGTCTCCGATGGTGTTTGTTGAGTTGGCATAGATCGAGATTAGAATTTGTCACTCTGTGTATCGGAGAGGTATCTCTGGGCCCTCTCCGTAATGCACATCACTATAAGCCTTGCAAGCAATGTGACTAATGAGTTAGTTGCGGGATGATGCATTACGGGACGAGTAAAGAGACTTGCCGGTAATGAGATTAAACTAGGTATGAGGATACCGACGATCAAATCTCGGGCAAGTAACATACTGATGACAAAGGGAACATGATTCCCCCTTCCTTTCCCCTCTCCCCTCTTTCCTTCCCCCCTCCGGAGATAAGGAAAGGGGGAGGCCGAATTGGAGGAGGCCCCAAGTAGGATTCCTCCTACTTGGAGCGCCCCATGGCTGTCCCGGGGCGCGTAGAACACACAACAAACATTGTTAGCCGTGTGCGGCGCCCCCCTCCACAGTTTACGCCTCCGGTCATATTCACGTAGTGCTTAGGCGAAGCCCTGCGCGGATCACTTTGCCATCACCGTCACCACACCGTTGTGCTGACGGAACTCTCCCTCGACACTTTGCTGGATCAAGAGTTCGAGGGACGTCACCGAGCTGAACGTGTGCAGATCACGGAGGTGCCGTGCATTCGGTACTTGGATCGGTTGGATCACGAAGACGTTCGACTACATCAACCGCGTTACTAAACACTTCCGCTTTCGGTCTACGAGGGTACGTGGACACACTCTCCCCGCTCGTTGCTATGCTTCTCCTAGATAGATCTTGCGTGATCGTAGGAATTTTTTTGAAATACTACGTTCCCCAACAGTGGCATCCGAGCCAGGTCTATGCATAGATGTTATATGCATGAGTAGAACACAAAGAGTTGTGGGAGATAATAGTCATACTGCTTACCAGCATGTCATACTTTGGTTCGGCGGTATTGTTGGATGAAGTGGCTCAGACCAACATTACGCGTACGCTTACGCGAGACTGGTTCTACCGACGTGCTTCGCACACAGGTGACTAGTGGGTGTCTATTTCTCCAACTTTAGTTGAATCAAGTGTGACTATGCCCGGTCCTTGTTGAAGGTTAAAACAGCAAACTTGACGAAAAATCGTTGTGGTTTTGATGTGTAGGTAAGAACGGTTCTTGCTAAGCCCGTAGCAGCCACGTAAAACTTGTAACTACAAAGTAGAGGACGTCTAACTTGTTTTTGCAGGGCATGTTGTGATGTGATATGGTCAAGACATGATGATATATAAATTGTTGTATGATATGATCATGTTTTGTAACAGTTATTGGCAACTGGCAGGAGCCATATGGTTGTCGCTTTATTGTATGAAATGCTATCGCCATGTAATTGCTTTACTTTATCACTAAGCGGTAGTGATAGTCGTAGTAGCAATAGTTGGCGAGACGACAACGATGCTTCAATGGAGATCAAGGTGTCAAGCCGGTGACGATGGTGATCATGACGGTGCTTTGGAGATGGATATCAAAGGCATAAGATGATGATGGTCATATCATATCACTTATATTGATTGCATGTGATGTTTATCCTTTATGCATCTTATTTTGCTTAGCTCGGCGGTAGCATTATAAGATGATCTCTCACTAAATTTCAAGGTATGAGTGTTCTCCCTAAGTATGCACCATTGCGACAGTTCATCGTGCTGAGACACCACGTGATGATCGGGTGTGATAAGCTCTACGTTCACATACAACGGGTGCAAGCCAGTTTTGCACACGTAGAATACTCGGGTTAAACTTGATGAGCCTAGCATATGCAGATATGGTCTCGGAACACTGAGACCGAAAGGTCGAGCGTGAATCATATAGTCGATATGATCAACATAGTGATGTTCACCATTGAAAACGACTCCATCTCACGTGATGATCGGACATGGTTTAGTTGATATGGATCACGTGATCACTTAGATGATTAGAGGGATGTCTATCTAAGTGGGAGTTCTTAAGTACTATGATTAATTGAACTTTAATTTATCATGAACTTAGTCCTGATAGTATTTGCATAACTATGTTGTAGATCAATAGCTCATGATGTAGCTCCCCGTTTATTTTTCATATGTTCCTAGAGAAAAGCTATGTTGAAAGATGATAGTAGCAATGATGCGGACTAGGTCCATGATCTGAGGATTATCCTCATTGCTGCACAGAAGTATTATGTCCTTGATGCACCGCTAGGTGACAGACCTATTACAGGAGCAGATATAGACGTTATGAACGTATGGCAAGCTCAGTATGACAACTACTTGATAGTTTAGTGCGCCATGCTTTACGGCTTAGAAAGCTTTGAACGCTTTGAATGCCACGGAGCATATAAGATGTTCCAAGAGCTGAAATTGGTATTTCAGACTCATGCCCGAGTCGAGAGGTATGAGACCTCTGACAAGTACTTTGCCTACAAGATGGAGGAGAATGTCTCAACCAGTGAGCATGTGCTCAGATTGTCTGAGTACTATAATCGCTTGAATCAAGTGGGATTTAATCTTCCAGATAAAATAGTGATTGACGGAGTTCTCTAGTCACTATCACCAAGTTAATGGAACTTCGTGATGAACTATAATATGCAAGAGATCACGAAAACGATTCCCAAGCTCTTCGTGATGCTAAAATCGACGAAGGTAGAAATCAAGAAAAGCATCAAATGTTGATGGTTGACAAGAACACTAGTTTCAAGTAAAAGGGCAAGGGAAAGAAAGGGAACTTCAAGAAGAATGGCAAGCAAGTTGCCACTCCCATGAAGAAGCCCAAAGCTAGACCCAAGCCTGGAACTGAGTGCTTCTACTGCGAAGGAAATGGTCACTAGAAGCAGAACTGCCCCAAATACTTGGCGGATAAGAAGGATGGCAAAGTGAACAAAAGTATATATGATATGCATGTTATTGATGTGTACTTTACTAGTGTTAATAGTAAGCCCCTGGGTAGTTGATACTGGTTCAGTTGCTATGATTAGTAACTCGAAACAGGAGTTACAAAATGAACAAAGACTAGTTGAGGGCAAGGTGACGATGTGTGTTGGAAGTGATTCCAAAGTTGATAAGATCACCATCGCACACTCCCTTTACCTTAGGGATTAGTGTTGAACCTAAAATAAATGTTATTTGGTGTTTGCGTTGAGCATAATATGATTGGATCATGTTTATTGCAATACAGTTATTCATTTAAGTCAAAGAGTAATTGTTATTCTGTTTACATGAATAAAACCTTCTGTGGTCATACACCCAAGGTGAATGGTTTATTGAATCTCGATCGTAGTGATACACATATTCATAATATTGATGCCAAAAGATGCAAAGTTGATAATGATAATGCAACATATTTGTGGCACTGTCGTTTAGGTCATATTGGTGTAAAGCGCATGAAGAAACTCCATGCTGATGGGCTTTTGGAATCACTTGATTATGAATCACTTGATGCTTGCGAACCATGCCTCATGGGCAAGATGACTAAGACTTCGTTCTCCGGAACAATGGAGCGAGCCACTGACATATTGGAAATAATACATACAATTGTATGCGGTCCAAGGAGTGTTGTGACTCGCGGCGGGTATCGTTATTTTCTGACCTTCATAGATGATTAGAGTGGATATGGGTATATCTCCTTGATGATACATAAGTCTGAAACATTTGAAAAGTTCAAAGAATTTTAGAGTGAAGTGGAAATCATCGTAACAAGACAATAAAGTTTCTAAGATCTGATCACGGAGACAAATATTTGAGTTACGAGTTTGGTCTTCATTTGAAATAATGTGGAATAGTTTCGCAACTCACGCCACCTGGAACACCACAGCGTAATGGTGTGTCCGAACGTCGTAACCGTACTTTATTAGATATGGTGCGATCTATGGTGTCTCTTACAGAATTACCACTATCCTTTTGGGGTTATGCATTAGAGACAGTTGCATTCATGTTAAATAGGGCACCATCTAAATCCGTTGAGAAGACACCATATGAATTGTGGTTTGGCAAGAAACCTAAGCTGTCATTTCTTAAAGTTTGGGGTTGCGATGCTTATGTGAAAAAGTTTCAACCTGATAAGCTCGAACCCAAATCGGAGAGGTGTGTCTTCATAGGATACACTAAAGAAACTGTTGGGTACACCTTCTATCACAGATTCGAAGGCAAGATCTTTGTTGCTAAGAGTGGATCCTTTCTAGAGAAGGAGTTTCTCTCGAAAGAAGTGAGTGGGAGGAAAGTAGAAATTGACGAGGTAATTGTACCTTCTCTCGAATTGGAAAGTAGCTCATCACTGAAATCAGTTCCAGTGATGCCTACACCAATTAGTGAGGAAGTTAATGATGATGATCATGAAACTTCAGATCAAGTTACTACCGAACCTCGTAGGTCAACCAGAGTACAATCCGCACGAGAGTGGTACGGTAATCTTGTTCTGGAAGTCATGTTTCTAGACCATGATGAACCTATGAACTATGAGGAAGTGATGACGAGCCCAGATTCCACGAAATGGCTTGAGGCCATGAAATCTGAGATGGGATCCATGTATGAGAACAAAGTATGGACTTTGATTGACTTGCCCGATGATTGGTGAGCCATTGAGAATAAATGGATCTTCAATAGGAAGACAGACGCTGATAGTAGTGTTACTATCTACAAAGCTCGAATTGTCGCAAAGAAGTTTTCGACAAGTTCAAGGTGTTGACTATGATAATATTTTATCACTTGTAGTGATGCTTAAGTCTGTCCGAATCATGTTAGCAATTGCCACATTTTATGAAATCTGACAAATGGATGTCAAGACTACATTCCTTAATGGATTTCTTAAAGAAGAGTTGTATATGATGCAACAAGAAAGTTTTGTCAATCCTAAAGGTGCTAACAAAGTGTGCAAGCTCCAGCGATCCATCTATGGACTGGTGCAAGAATCTCGGAGTTGGAATATACGCTTTGATAAGGTGATCAAAGCATATGGTTTTATACAGACTTTTGGTGAAGCCTGTATTTACAAGAAAGTGAGTGGGCGCACTACAGCCTTTCTGATAAGTATATGTGAATGACATATTGTTGATCAGAAATGATGTAGAATTTTATGGAAAGCATAAAGGAGTATTTGAAAGGAGTTTTTCAAAGAAAGACCTCGGTAAAGCTGCTTACATATTGAGCATCAAGATCTATAGATATAAATCAAGACGCTTGATAAGTTTTTTCAATGAGTACATACCTTGACAAAGTTTTTGAAGTAGTTCAAAATGGAACAGTCAAAGAAGGAGTTCTTGCCTGTGTTGCAAGGTGTGAAGTTGAAGAAAGACTCAAAACCCGACCACGGAAGAAAATAGAAAGAGAATGAAAAGTCATTCCCTATGCCTCAGTCATAGGTTCTATAAAGTATGCTATGTTGTGTACTAGACCTATTGTGTACCTCACCATGAATTTGGCAATAGGGTACAATAGTGATCCAGGAGTGGATCACTGGACAACGGTCAAAATTATCTTTAGTGGAAAAGGGACATGTTTCTCGGTTATGGAGATGGCAAAAATTTTGTCGTAAAGGGTTACGTCAATGCAAGTTTTGACACTAATCCGGATGACTTTAAGTCTCAATCTGGATACATATTGAAAGTGGAAGCAATTAGCTAGAGTAGCTCCATGCAGAGCATTGTAGACATAGCAAATTTGCAAAATACATACGGCTCTGAATGTGGCAGACCCGTTGACTAAACTTCTCTCACAAGCAAAACATGATCACACCTTAGTACTCTTTGGGTGTTAATCACATAACGATGTGAACTAGATTACTGACTCTAGTAAACCCTTTTGGGTGTTAGTCACATGGAGATGTGAACTAATCACATAAAGATGTGAACTATTGGTGTTAAATCACATGACGATGTGAACTAGATTATTGACTCTAGTGCAAGTGGGAGACTGAAGGAAACTGCCCTAGAGGCAATAATAAATTTGTTATTTATATTTCCTTATATCATGATAAATGTTTGTTATTCATGCTAGAATTGTATTAAATTGAAACTTAGTACATGTGTGAACACATAGACAAAACAGAGTGTCCCTAGTATGCCTCGACTTGACTAGCTCGTTAATCAAAGATGGTTAAGTTTCCAAACCATAGACATGTGTTATCATTTGATGAACGGGAACACATCATTAGAGAATGATGTGATGGACAAGACCCATCTGTTAGCTTAGCATAGTGATCGTTTAGTTTTATTGCTATTGCTTTCTTCATGACTTATACATGTTCCTCTGACTATGAGATTATGCAACTCCTGAATACCGGAGGAACACCTTGTGTGCTATCAAACGTAACAACATAACTGGGTGATTATAAAGTTGCTCTACAGGTGTCTCCGATGGTTTTTGTTGAGTTGGCATAGATCGAGATTAGGATTTGTCACTTTCTGTATCGAAGAGGTATCTCTGGGCCCTCTCGGTAATGCACATCACTATAAGCCTTGCAAGCAATGTGACTAATGAGTTAGTTGCAGGATGATGCATTACAGAACGAGTAAAGAGACTTGCCGGTAATGAGATTGAACTAGGTATGAGGATACCGACGATCGAATCTCGAGCAAGTAACATACCGATGACAAAGGGAATAACGTATGTTGGTATGCGGTTTGACTGATAAAGATCTTCATAGAATATGTAGGAACCAATATGGGCATCCAGATTCTGCTATTGGTTATTGACCGGAGATGTGTCTCGGTCATGTCTACATAGTTCTCGAACCCGTAGGGTCCGCACGCTTAACGTTCGATGACGATTTGTATTATATGAGTTATGTGATTTGGTGAACGAATGTTGTTCGGAGTCCCGGATGAGATCACAGACATGATGAGGAGTCTCGAAATGGTCGAGAGGTAAAGATTCATATATAGGACGATAATATTCGGACACCGGAAGTGTTCTGGGGGTACCGGGTACGTATCGGATCACCGGAAGGGGTTCCGAGCACCCCCAGCAAAAATATGGGCCTTATTGGGCCTAGGGCGGGACAGACCATCCCCTTGTGGCCTGGTGCGCCCCCATATGGGCTGATCTAAGTGGAGAAAGGAAAAGGGGAGGAGGAAAGGAAATAGAGGGAATAGGATTCCCCCTTCCTTTCCCCTCTCCCCTCTTCCCTTCCCCCCTCTGGAGATAAGGAAAGCGGGAGGCCGAATTGGAGGAGGCCCCAAGTAGGATTCCTCTTACTTGGGGTGCCCTAGAGCTGTCCCCCTCCTCCTCCCACCTATATATATGTGGGGAGGGGGCGTCTAGAGCACACAACAAACATTGTTAGCCGTGTGCGGCGCCCCCCCTCCACAGTTTACGCCTCCGGTCATATTCACGTAGTGCTTAGGCGAAGCCCTGCGCGGATCACTTCACCATCACCATCACCATGCCGTTGTGCTGACGGAACTCTCCCTCGACACTTTGCTGGATCAAGAGTTCGAGGGACGTCACCGAGCTGAACGTGTGCAGATCCCGGAGGTGCCATGTGTTCGGTACTTGGATCGGTTGGATCGCGAAGACGTTCGACTACATCAATCGCGTTACTAAACGCTTCCGCTTTCGGTCTACGAGGGTATGTGGACACACTCTCCCCGCTTGTTGCTATGCTTCTCCTAGATAGATCTTGCGTGATCGTAGGAAATTTTTTGAAATACTACGTTCCCCAACAGCGAGCAGCCCCGGCACCACCACTGCCGGTTGCCGCCCCCGCGCCTGCCGGTTGCTTCTGCTGCCAGCCCCCACACCTTCCCCCGCCCCAGCGCCCACCGGTTGCCCCCGCCATCGCCTCTCCCGTCGTGGAAGACCTAGAAATTTTGGCTAAGTGTCGGCTCTGTCCGAGCCTGGGAATAGGTCACACTTGTCAATGACTTAGATTTGGTAAGAGACAACCGTTGTTTTATATAATGTACAGAGCCATTCCGGTAGATGGGCAACAATCCCTCTCTAGCCTAGTGGTAGTGAACAAGCAGCCATAGCCCAGTGGTCGTGTGTTCGAGTCCCCGCTCAGGCAAAAAAATTACCCAAGGAATTTGGCGCTCAGTCCCGCTTGTCAGTGTGTGTGCTTCTGCTGTCAAATGGGTCCCACCTGTCAGTGTGTGATCTCTATTGAACGACAAGCAAGCAAAAATGACATGTAAACAATGACACATAAGCGAGGTTGCTGAGGTGGCTGCCTAATCATCCTAATCATTCGAACTCAAGTGTAGTGACCATTTATATTGGTTGTTATCAGCTCGAAATAAGACAGCAGACCAGTGATGTTTGCTTTACGACCATTTCCTCTAATGAAATTACAACCTTCCTGACCAAAATGGTCATAAAGGTTTGGGGTTTGGAGCCCCCCGAACAGCTTATGACCAATTGGTCTCAATGGTCGTAGATTTACAACCAATTCTTCTAGGGTCACTGACAGAAGGTCACAAGTTGACATATTTCTTGTAGTACAGTTCCCAGAAGACGAATCTCCAGAGACAAACAAGCACGACCATGGTGCGCTCCTCAACCCAGCCATGGGTCAGCTCCCGTCCCGTCCAAGCATACGACGAAACGTCCCCTCGAGGGGACGAGCACGGCAACAGTGGCCCACCTACCCCGCTGGCCGGTGTGAGCAAGGCAACAGTGGCCCACCTACCCTGCTGACCGGTGTGAGCAAGGCAACAGTGGCCCACCTACCCCACTGACCAGCGCAAGCATGGCTACAGTGCGCCCATGTCCTGCTGACGTGAGCTGACGGCAACCAGGCGACGCACCACTGTAGCCAAGCCGGCTCAACCACTCTGTGACGCATGACAATATGGGGAACAGTGCCCTCTAGCGCATGGGGCCCGCACTCGGAGAACCCGGCATACCCTGGTACCCGGCGGGCCCCAACGCCGGCTTCTCGGACGCTGACATCCCAGCCCAGCGCCCATATAACTTTGCCATTGTAACCCTGGGGGTTGGCATATAAAACCCCCCAGGAGATCTACATGCAAAGGGTCGACCATCTTAGCCACACACGCACACATCCATCCACACGGAGAAGGAGTAGTCCATGCATTGGCCTGTCTTCCTCCCCAAAACAGCTCGAGGAGCAAGCTTGTATCATCTACATATAAACCACTCTCGGCAGGACTAGGGGTGTTATCTCTCTGGAGAACCCCGAACCTGGGTACGTCTTGTGTCTCACGCTCGCTCGTACCAACCTCGCCTCTGGAGCCCACCGGTCGCCTCTTGCCTTCCCTCTCTTTATCCACCTCGTGGCATCTTCCATGTGCCCACCACGACACCCTTGGTAAAAACAAGAAGATCAACGCAGAATCAGGACTCAACACTGGCAGCCGAAATTGGTAGTCCTCCTCCCTTATTCATGCAAATCTTACGTGTCTGCTCGCATGGTATTCATCCCACAGAAGACACTAGTTGATGCTTCTAACTGTACCTACTTCCTGATACTAGATGTTCCTAGTAACTTGCGATACAGAAGTTTTCCCCTCATATACTATTTCACCTTAGCTAGAGGCCTGTCGCCCGCCTGGATTTTAATTATGGGTCAGTTGATTCCCAATTAAAGGAAGCGCCACCCACAGAGGCGCTAGTCTATCTGTTCGCCGGGGATGCAGTGCCTCTGTGTTTATCTTAGGGGTGCGTGGGTGTAACATCCCAAGATTCTAAATTTTGGAATGTTATAATAAATAGATAGATTTGATTGATTGTTTGATTGATTGTGTGAAATTGTGTGAAATTCGAAACTTTTTGAAAGTTAAATGAGAGGGAATAAAAGGACTTTCCCAAACTTTCATTTTCTTTTCAAAAACAAAACCCTTGAGCGAAGATGATATGACTTCTTCCATTTAATTAAATGAAAGGGTATTTGAAAATATTTGAATTTCATTTGGAAATATTTCAATTCATAAAGTTCATGCAACTCAATGATTTTCATGAGAGAAGATAAAATGACTTCTTCAAAACATATGAAATATGAGTTGGGAGTTTAAAAGGATCAAATTTAAAGTCCTTTTGGAAATCATTTTCAGTTTGGATTTATTTGGATTTTATTCAAATTATTTTTCTCATAAAATAAAATATATGGAAATTAGTGTAAAATGATTCCTACAATAGAAAAATGGAGAGAATAAATTTGAAATCATTTTGGTATTTTTAAAATGATTTTTATGAGGTTTTATTGTAGTGAAGCACTCTTTGCTTTATTTAAAATTCGAGGATTTTATTTGAAGCTAGAATAATGTTCATCTTGTAGGAAATCTTTTTCTGAAAATTTTGACATATTATATGCCTATAGTTTTGTTTTATTTTATTTAGTTTATATTATTTCTTGTCTATAAAAGAATTGTTTTAAAAAGAAAGAAGCCCACCGACCGCCCAGCCACCTGCCCAAATTTCAAAGAATGCCATGCCGCCAGCCAATGAATGCCTCCTCCGGAGTGCCTGGCTGGCTCGCTCTGCTTTCGCCCGCCGCGCCCAGTGATCGGCCGCCGCCTCGCTCTGCCACCGACAGGTGGGACCCACATGTCGGGTTCGTCCCCGACCTCTCGCCGGAGTCCCGCACGCGCACGCTCCGTCGGCCGACGCCGTGCTCAACCCGGACGCCTCCCTCGCCTTGCCCATCTCCCAAGGCGACCCCCCTATATAAACCCTCGAACCTGGCCCCGTTTTCGCCTCGAAACGCAGCCGCCCTCGCCTCCCCACGCCCCACGCGAACTCGCTGGAGTTCCTGAGCTCCACCGAGATCTGCCGTCGTTGCCCCGCGCTCCACCGCCACCTACGCCCGACGCCGCCACCACCACAGGAGTCCCCTCGTCGCGCCGCGCCTCCCCGTGGGTTCGTCTGAGCCGAAGGACCTCCGGAGAAGCCGCCCCGACCACCACCAGACGCCACACCGCCTTCTTCTCCGGTGCGGTACCTCCCAACTCCTCCCTCATCCGTTAGATCTAGATTAGACGGTCCGGATTAGATCTAGGTTTCGTTTTTTTATTTTCAATCCGGTATGTTTAGCTAACGAACGTTCGTTCGTTTAGCATTGGCAGTGGATGTTTTCTCTATAAAAGCCTCGGCAGCGAACGTTCATATATTAGATTTGTTTTTGTGGCCAGGGACCCGTTTGTAAGTATTTTAATTGCATTATAGCCCCTGGTTTTCAAACGGACACAACTTTTACACCGTTTATCCAAATCCAACGAAACCAACGCCTACTTATTCGTTAAGATCCCCTCTATCCAGTAACCTAACTCAAACATGTTTTTAAAATTTTAAAATTTTGAATTAGACCAGATTTGAATTCAAACTTCGTTTGATCGTAACTTGAATTTCGTAACTCCGATTTAGTTGATTCTTTTTGCAAATCGAAGCTCTTGACCTAAACTTTCTGATAAGACCAAATTCACATAATTTTGGTACTGTTAGAAAAAAAAATTATGTTACAAGAGTTATTTGCTTGGTTTTGATGTTTCCCGAATCGTCTTCTTCGTTCTTTCCGATCTTTTGAGTGATTGCTTATGTGTGGTTACTATTGCTTGTTTACGATAGATTGACCGGAGTGTGACGAGTAGAGCTATCGAGAGTTTTGAGTGCGAATCATCTTCATCAACTTTGCAGGCAAGTTCACACTTTGATCATATCCCTTTTCATACCCAGTTTTTATGCATTAGTTTCAACCCTCAAACATTGCATGAGTACGATTGATAACATGTGGGTATCGGGAAGTAGTTGATGAGGTAGGAACCTATTGCCCTGCATTCAAACCTTGGGAGTTACTATTACGTTGCTTATATTTCTATGCTATGCTCGTAGACGTGGATTGGGTTTTGAGAATATTCATGACAGTTATGAGATTGTTAATTAATGGTTTACTTAAGGTGGCAACTTAAACACACATCTGGGTGGATTGAGGTACCTGGTTATTCCAGGATTGCCTGTCTAGGCACCTGGGTAGACCAGGATTGCCTGTTTTTTTATGGACCGCCACCCAGGCTCAAAGGGATCATGAGATTATTCATACTAGAAACTTCCATGTGCAGCCACAAGCTATTATGGGCTCTAGCATAGTTGATTAAGTCGTGCGAACTCTTACAGTGGTAGACTAGCAGATGTAGGGGAAAGTAGGTGTACCGGTCTACCCATCGTAAGGTGCTAGCGCTTCTGTAAGACTATGTCTCGGTCATCCGTTTCTCAAACACCATGTAGTGCGAGAATCCCAACGGAGGAGATCGATTCTTGTGGGGAAAAGTGCACAAACCTCTGCAGAGTGTACAAACTAATCATGATTAGCCGTGTCCCCGGTTATGGACATCTTGAGTATCTGGTTCTTGGATTATCCTGTTGATCTCATCACGTTACTTAAATAATTTGTTGGGTTGTAATGATGATGCTTAATTGGGATTGAGAATGGAGAATGCTGTCAACCATTCTCAATGTTTAACAACCACCATGATAGTTAAATAAAATATATTCCGTTGCAGTAGGGAAAATTGGCTTTTCGCAAAAACATTGTAACCATAGAGCATCCACCAGCCAAATATGCATGTAGAGATAGCCATTATTCATCATTGCTCTATGGTGTGAATTTGTCAGTACATTCAATGTACTGACCCTTTGTGGTCGCAACGTCTCATGTTGCAGGATCTTACGACGAGTAAGTGATACGTTAGGGTTACGATTTCTACACTCAACTTTGCCGTTGGTGTTGATGGGAATCCACAACCTTGTTACTTCCGCTATTTTGGATTGAGGTAATAGTATTTACGTTACTTTATACATGTGATTTACCTCTGTTATAAATCCTCGAGTACTGTGTGTGTCAGCATACCGATCCAAGGATGACACTTAAGCACAGAGACTTGACCCATTCGGGTCGGGTCGCTACAGTGGGGTGCATGAGCTATTGGCGACCGATCTAGGGGTCGACCGGGCTTAAACGAATGGCCGGGGGGCGGTGCCAAGCACGATAATGGGGTGAGGTCAAGCATGGAGGGAGCAGGGGTCTTGGCCGGTGGTCGCTGGCGGTTCGAGAAAGATCGTCAACAGTGACTGGCGGGAGGTAGACGGAGGCCATCTACCCATTTCTTATAGATCGGTCGGTTCAGAAAAAATTGGCTGACCTATTTGTTTTCATTCGACTGTTATTTTCATAGGACCACATGTGGTTGTGTGCTGGAGGACTAGATGCACTTCCCAGCCATCCATGTGCTCATATTTCAAAAGCCTGGAATCTAATTTCATGTTCCATGCATGTTGTAGAGTTATCATATGCCTCCCATCATTTACAGTGCACTACTTCTGCACAGACTTCACCCATACTCTCACTATTATTTTTTATGCATGGGTATTTCAGCCTCTAACACACTGTTGAAAATTTCACAAAACAAAAGAGAAGTCACTCCAGTCTAATTTGCGGATAAGCACGAAGCGTTTCAGCGCTATAAAGGGTGTAGTGTCAGCAGATGGAGACAGTAAACGTAGCTCTACAATTGATGATCTCATTCACCGTGAACGACGATCCCGGGTGCTTGCCTTAACTTCGCGGTATCATCTGTGGTTGCATGTTGCATATGGTGTCTAGCTTGTATTCGAAAGGCCGAAGCCAGTCTTTATTAAGATAAGGAAATAAAAAATACATCACGGCGACGGCCACAAAGAGTACAAGACCACATGATGGTGGTGGCAAAGCAGCCCGCCTCCCGCCAGTCTCTCACGTCCTCGATGATCATGCTCACCACTCTAGCCGGGTGTCTAGGTTGTATTGCTTCCAATTTGGTTAAATTGGATATGCTTAGTTTACACGGTGTACCTTTGAATATGACACGCCTTCCTTTTTTTGGTACATACTACATCTGTTTATTAACCATGTTCTTACATCAAACTAATTTTCTTATGTATCCCTCATCAATGACTTATGATGAGGCAGTCAGGCATGGGGGTTAGTGTGAGACAAGCTACTGTATTAAGTGTGAAGTGTCATCCTCCCCACATGATTCTCGAGAAACAGCAAGGCTAGATGAAGATAGTCGACATAGCTCTGTAGTTGATGACCGGATTTCCCCTACACCACCATCGCAGGTGCTTGCTCTAACTTGGTAGTGGCATATGTGGTTGCATGTTGCATATGGTGTCTAGCTTGTAATTCTTATAATCTGGTTAAAGTGCCTATGCTATTTAGCTTAGTTTACACATTATACATGTTAATGTGACATGCCTTCCTGTTTTTGGTATGTACTGCATCTGTCTATTTAGCATGTCCTTACATAAAACTATTGTTCTTTTGTATCCCGCATCAATCACTTATGCAGCGTGATATTGGTTGCATCTTTCATATGATTTATAGCATGTACTACTTCTAATTTGTTTAGACGCCATTTATCATGAGACGCTTTTAACTTGGCAGAGTCATATTGGTTGCATCTTTCATGTAGTGTCTAGCTTGCATTGCTTCTAATTTGTTGAAATGGCTTTTTCTTAGTTTACACAAATAGGTGAATATTCCATGCCGTCCTGTTTTTCGTACATATTCCATCCTCGTATCATGTGTTTGCCTTACATCAAAGTAGTGTTTGTCAGTATCATGCATGAATGAGTTCTGAAGAGTGAATTTTATCCTTTTTCTTGTCGGTTTGACTTGGCAATGCACGATCAATAAAACGAAAGGAAATTAAATTAGCAAGGCAGTGGATGATGGTGCTCCTTTCGAGCAACTGAAACGAATGGTCTCTACAGATTATACTCTACCATCCTTCCAACAAGATTTGCAAGACAACACATGTATAGACACTCAACGTAGTTGTGTTCATGATGAGCACATCTCCCCTACTCCATGATCACAGGTGCTTGCTCTAACCTGGCACTATTATATGTGGTTGGATGTTACGTATAATGTCTAGCTTGTATTGCTTCTAATTTTGTTGAATTGCATCTGCTTAGTTTACACATTATACTTGTGAATAAGACACCTGTTCCTGTTTCTAGAACATACAATATTTGTCTATCACACCATGTTCTTACATCAAAGTACTACTGTTGTGTAACCTGCAACAATCACTTACCATAAGAAACATTTAACTTGTGTGTGTGATATAGTTTGCATCTTGCATTCTTTTCTAGCTTGTACTACTTCTAATTTGTTGAAATGGCTTATGACGAGACAGTTTTAACTTGGTAGAGTGGTATTCGTTGCATCTTTCCTATGGTGTCTAGCTTTCATTGCTTCTACTTTGTTGAAATGCCTTCTGCTTATTTACGCATCATGGGTGTGAATATGCAATGATGTGCTTTTCTCTTACATATTCAATCCTCCTATCATGTGGCGGCCTTACATGAAATTGGTGTTTATCATCATCATGCATCAATGAGTTCTGAAAAGAAATTTTTATTCATTTTTCCTGTGGGTTTGACTTGACAAGGCAAAAAAATAAAGAGGAAGGAAAAAATTAAGGCAGGGGATAATGGCGGTCTTCTGGCGGAACCGATAAGGACACGCTCTAGATATTATACTACCGCTGCTAGTGCAATATAACTTCCAAGTAAATATGATGGGCCCAACAATTCTACTCCAGCATGTTAGGTGCTTTAATTTCTCTAGCTTGGCAGTGTCATATTTGCTTGCATGTTGCATACAGTGTCTAGCTTGTATTGCCTCTAATTTGATTAAATTGCATCTACTTAGTTTACACATTATACAGGTGAATATGGTATGTCTTCATTTTTATTCTACATTTTTCTATTACATGTTCTAACATCGAAGTACTATTCATGTCTATCCTTCATAAATCACTTATGGCGAGACACCTTTAACTTGGTAGTGTTGTTTGCATCTTGCATATGATTTATTGCTTGTACTGCTTCACATTTGTTTAAATGCCACTTATGAAGAGGCACTTTTAACTTAGCAGGGTGATATTTGTAGCATCTTTCATATGGTGTCTACCTTCCATTGCATTACTTCTAATTTATTCAAATGCCTTCTGCTTAGTTTACACATCATAGGTGTGATTATCTCATGTCGTCCTATTTTTTGTACATATTACATCCTCCTATCATGTGGTTGTCTAACATCAAAGTTCAGTTTGTCTGTATCACGCATCAATTAGTTCTGAAGAACTAATTTTTTTTCCTTTTTATTGTGGGCTTGACTTGACATGGCAAAAAAGAGAGGAAGAAACACACAATGGTAGGGGATGGTGCTAGTACTCGGGAGGCACGGAAACGGAAGTTGGACAGCTCTGCAGATTCTGCTGGTACTGCAATAGAAGGTCGAAGTCCACCAGATAAATATACAAACATGGTATCCCCTGCAACACCAGCTGCAAAACATACGAAATACAAACAAAAAGTTGCCACCAAACAAGCAATGACGGCCCAAGTAGTTGCAGCACCTTCTTCCACTGTATCGACATTTGCACGAGTTACTCGTTTATCAACTCAGCTAGCGGCAAGTTCCCAACCTCCCTTTCCATCTGACACTACTTTCGAAGTACTGTTGACACAAGAGGACTTGGCAAGATTAGATGAACCTTGTGAGCTTCAACAACAAGAAGGTAGTTGATCGAGTCAGGTTACAATTGCATGCTTCTTTATATGTAGTCTCACAATTTGATGTACACTAACACTTTCCATGTTAGTTTTGAACTAGCACCTAGGCGCAAGAGGAAAAAAAACATTGGGGATAATGCTTGACAGGTTAACTAAATCTAGAGGAAGAAGAATGGAGATCCATTTTGAGGCAGGTTTAAAAAGGATGCTACAGAGTCAGCCAAGTTAGTATCATAGGCAGCTGTTGTCGTTAGGTGTCATGCATGTATCCTCCCAACATGGATTCAGTACAGGAATGACAAAGACGAAACCCAATTTAACACCTTCCTTAACCATTTATCTGTAATTATGGTTATTTATGGAAATTAGTAATATCGTCTTGCTCTGTCCCATACTTTCTAGGTTGTTGGTAATGAGACATCCATAATTTTCAACAGATGAGGTCAAATTGGATCGCCAAGATGATGTAACCAGACAAGCATGCACTCATGTTTTCATGTCTGCTCTATGTTAGTATTGATATAACCTGAGGAAAACTCAGTTTGAAGGCAATGATAATAGTGAACCTCCCCAAACATCTCCAGTGGAAAATATAATGGATGAAGATTGCAGAGCCCTTCTTAAACACTGGTCTGATATAAAGTATCAAGTATGTTATATATATGGGATCAGATCACATGTTGAACTCCTATTTACGCATGTGCCTTACAAATCTATTTTCTTCTAGGTGAACTGTTCAAGGAACAGTGCCAACCGTACGAAAGTGAAATTCCAACAGACGATAGGATCTCGTAGCTATATTGCACACTGCAAGGCTCTCGTAACTAGATATTGTTTCACTCTTTTCGTTGTGACATATTATCATATATATATTGACTTGTTCCAAATACAGAGGAAATCCCGCAAGGACCAAAAAGTACCTGAACCAAATGCGGTGGAAATCTTCAAGGACTGTGATGTCTACTACGCAACTTTATTCTTATAGACACGTGTTGGGCCTCCAAGCGCAGAGTTTTGTAGCACAGTAGCAATTTTCCCTCAAGTGGATGACCTAAGGTTTGTCAATCCGTGAGAGGTGTAGGATGAAGATGGTCTCTCTCAAACAACCCTGCAACCAAATACAAGAAATCTCTTGTGTCCCCAACACACATAATAAAATGGAAAATTGTATAGGTGCACTAGTTCGGCGAAGAGATGGTGATAAAAGTGTAATATGGATGGTAGAAATATATTTTTATAATCTGAATAAATAAAAACAACAAGGTATCAAATAGTAAACGGGCACAAAAATGGTATTGCAATGCTTGAAAATGAGGCCTAGGGTCCGTACTTTCGCTAGTGCAATCTCTCAACAGTGCTAATATAATTGGATCATATAACCACCCCTCAAAGTGCGGTGAAGAATCACTCCAAAGTTCCTATCTAGCGGAGAACATAAGAATAAATTGTTTGTAGGGTACGAAACCACCTCAAAGCTATTCTTTCCGATCAATCTATCCTAGGGTTTGTACTAAAATAACACCAAGCTATTCTTTCCGATCGATCTAACCAAGAGTTCGTACTAAAATAACACCAAAGCAAATTCAGATTCCTAATATTCAATCCAACACAAAGAACTTCAAAGAGTGCCCCAAGATTTCTACCAGAGAAACAATGACAAGAACGTGCATCAACCCCTATGCATAGATTACCCCAATGTCACCTCAGGAATCCGCGAGTTGAGTGCCAAAACATATATCAAGTGAATCAATACGATACTCCATTGTCACCACGAGTATTCAATTGCAAGACATATATCAAGTGTTCTCATATCCATAAAAGAATTCAATCCGATAACAACGAAATCTCAAAGGGAAAACTCAATTCATCACAACAAGATGGAGAGGGGAAAACACCATATGATCTGACTATATTAACAAAGTCTGCGATACATCAAGATCGTGACATCTCAAGAGCACGAGAGAGAGAGAGAGAGAGAGAGAGAGAGAGAGAGAGAGATTAAACACAGAGCTACTGGTACAAATCCTCAGCCCCGAGGGTGGAATACTCCCTCCTCGTCGTGGTCGCCGCCGGGATGATGAAGATGGCCACCGGAGATGATTCCCCCCTTTGGTAGGGTGTCGGAACGGGGTCTAGATTGGTTTTCAGTGGCTACAAAGGCCTGCGGTGGCGGAACCTCTGATCTAGGTTCACCCCGAAGGGTTTTGGAATATTTGTGAATTTATAGGGTAAAGAGGGAGTGCAGGAGGCCGCCGAGGTGGGCACAACCCACCTGGGCGCGCCTGGGCCCCCAGCCATGCCCTAGTGGGTTGTGCCCCCCTCGGGGCACCCCCAGGTGCTGCTCTAGCCCATCTTGGATGTTCTGGTCTATAAAAATTCTCCAACAAGTTTCGCGGTGTTAGGACTCCGTTTGATATTGATTTCCTGCGATGTAAAAAACAAGCAGAAAACATCAACTGGCACTGGGTACTGGGTCAATAGGTTAGTCCCAAAAATGATATAAAGTTGCTATAAAATGATTGTAAACAGCCAAGAATGATTAAATAACAGCATGAATACTTCATAAATTATAGATACGTTCGAGACGTATCAGCATCCCCAAGCTTAATTCCTACTCGTCCTCGAGTAGTTAAATGATAAAAGAAATAATTTATGAAGTGTGAATGCTAGCAAAATGCATAAGTTTGATCAATGATAATTTCAATCACTTTTCTTCATAACAACAACTATTTCTCATAAAACTTATCATGATAAAGTAGCAATTGAAAATGGAATATTTGTTGTGGAAAGCTACCTATCATATTCATCACATATATTTTTCTTTTGTAGTATGGACATTTGGACTTTTATCTGGTTCAAAGCAATAGTCTAGTTTTGACATGAAGATTTCAATACTCAAGCATATCAATAAGAAACCATGTCTTTCAAAATGTCAACTCTAAAGAAAGTTATCCCTAGCCCATCATGCTCAATCAGTGACCCATTCATGAAACACACTCGCATATTAGCTACACCCAATGCTCAAGTACAATCTTAGTGCCCCCTAGTTGGTGCTTTGTAAGAGAAGATGGAGACTCAAATTAAAAATAAAAATTGCATAAAGTAAAAGAAAGGCCCTTCGTAGAGGGAAGTAGGGATTTGTAGAGGTGCCAGAGCTCAAAACGAAAATTGAGAGATATAAACATTTTGAGAGGCATACTTTTCCCACCAACGAAAATGACTTAGAGATCCCAACACTTTCCATGCTAGATATATCATAGGTGGTTCCAAAATAGAAAATAAAGTTTATTCCTTTTCCAACCATACTTTCACTTTCCATGGCTAGCTGTATCCACGGTTGCCCTCCATACCAACACTTTCCAAGGAATTTATTATTTGACAACATAAAGTAAATTCATTTTTCATTTCAGGACTGGGCATCCCTAATACCTTTGTCTTACTATCGTGCAATGACAAGTGAATAAACACTCATTGTGAGAATAACACATCTAACATGGAAAATATTGGCCACCCCTCACCACCTCGCGAGCGGTACGAGCACACAAAAGAGAAATTTATTTTGAAAATTAGAGATGGCACATACAAATTTGCTTAGAACGGCAAAAGAATACCGCATATAGGTAGGTATGGTGGACTCATGTGGCAAAACTGGTTTAAAGGATTTTGGATGCACAAGTAGTGATCATACTTAGTGCAAAATGAAGGCTAGCAAAAGATTGGGAAGCGACCAACCAAGAAACGAATAATCTCATAAGCAAGCATTGAGCATAACTAACACCGAATAATGCACCACAAGTAGGATGTAATTTCATTGCATAACTATTGACTTTCGTGCTTGCATAGGGAATCACAAACCTTAACACCAAAATTCTTACTAAAGCATAATTACTCATCAACATGACTCACATATCACATCATCATATCTCAAAACTATTACGAGGAATCAAGTTTATTTTTTCCAATGATCTTCATGAAAGTTTTTATTATATCCTTCTTGGATATCTATCACTTTGGGACTAATTTTCATGTGTTGCTTTTGATAACCTCAAACAAATATAAGTGAAGATCATGAGCATAATATTTATTTCTCTCAAATTAATTTAAGTGAAGCAAAAGAAAATTTCTTCAAAAATACTAAAGCACACCGGGCTCAAAAAGATATAAGTGAAGCACTAGAGCAATTCCACAGAAAAGAGCTTCGTTGACGGGATGTGCGTGCCGCTTACTTAGCCTCCCTGGAAACTATTTGAGGACTCTATTTTATTTAAAAACTCTCGGATGTAAGTATTTTATTAAAACAGCAAGCAAAACAAAACAAAACAAAATGGCATTCCAAGAATAGCACGCATCATGTGAAGAAGTAAAAACTTAGGCTCAACCGATACTAACCGATAATTGTTGAAGAAGAAAGGTGGGATGCCTACTGGGGCATCCCCAAGCCTAGATGCTTGAGACCTCTTGAAATATTATCTTGGGGTGCCTTGGGCATCCCCAAGCTTGAGCTTTTGTGTCTCCTTTATTCCTCTCATATCACGGTTTTCCTAAATCTCAAAAACTTCATCCACACAAAACTCAACAAGAACTTGTGAGATAAGTTAGTATAAACCAATGCAAAAACCTTATCATTCTCTACTGTAGCAAATCAATAAAATTATTATTCAAAATTTCATACTAAATGCCTCTGCATATTTAATACTCCTATCCTCAAATAGAATCATTAAACAAGCAAACATATGCAAACAATGCAAACATAACAGCAATCTGCCAAACCAGTACAGTCTGTAAAGAATGCAAGAGTATCAATACTTCTTAAACTCCAAAAATTATGAGAAAAATTAGTACCATGTGAGCAATTTGTATATTAATCTTCTGCAAAAAGAATCAACTCAAAAGCACTCTTTTGTTAAAAATGAGAATTATTTTCGTGAGCGCAAAAGTTTCTGTTTTTCAGCAAGATCATATCAACTATCACCCAACATGATCCCAAAGGCTTTACTTGGCACTTTATTGAAACAAAAGCTATAAAACATGATTACTACAGTAGCATAATCACGTGAACACTCAAAAACAGTAGGTAAAAGTGTTGGGTTGTCTCCCAACAAGCGCTTTTCTTTGATGACTTTTAGCTAGGCATGATGATTACAATGATGCTCGCATAAAAGATAAGAACTAAAACATAACAAGAGCATCATGAAGCATATGACTAGCACATTTAAGCCTAACCCACTTCCTATGCATAGGGATTTTGTGAGCAAATAATTTATGGGAGCAAGAATCAACTAGCATAGGAAGGCAAAACAAGTGCAACTTCAAAACTTTCAACATAAAGAGAGGAAACTTGATATTATTGAAATTCATACAAGCATATGCTCCTCTCTCATAATAATTTTCAGAAGCATCACGAGTGAATTCCACAATATAACTATCTAAGCATAGAAATTTTGTAACTCTCCACATAAGCAAATTTATTCTCGTTCATAGTAGTGGGAGCAAACTCAACAAAATAACTATCATGTGATTGAAAATTAAAATCATGATGAAAAGTTTCATGGTTATCATTATTCTTTATAGCATACATGTCATCACTATAATTATCATATATAGGAGGCATGATTTCATCATAACAAATTTGCACATCAAATCTCGGGGGACTAAAAATATCATCCTCGTCAAATATAGCATCCCCAAGCTTATGGCTTTGCATATCATTAGCATCATGGATGTTCAAAGAATTCATACCAACAACATTGCAATCATGCTCATCATTGAAAGATTTTTTGCCAAACATTTTATAGAATTCTTCCTCTATCAAGAAAGTTATTATAGAGATGATCAATAATATGATGCAACCTCAATTCCATTTTTATGTAGTTTTCTTTTCTAAACCAAACTAGTGGTAAAACAAGATACTAAAAGATTCGATGCAAGATCTAAAGATATACCTTCAAGCACTCACCTCCCCGGCAACGGTGCCAGAAAAGAGCTTGATGTCTACTACACAACTTTAATCTTGTAGACACGTGTTGGCCCTCCAAGCACAGAGTTTTGTAGGATAGTAGCAATTTTCCCTCAAGTGGATGACCTAAGGTTTATCAATCCATGAGAGGTGTAGGATGAAGATGGTCTCTCTCAAACAACGCTGCAACCAAATACAATAAATCTCTTGTGTCCCCAACACACATAATACAATGGAAAATTGTATAGGTGCACTAGTTCGGTGAAGAGATGGTGATAAAAGTGTAATATGGATGGTAGAAATATATTTTATAATCTGAATAAATAAAAACAGCAAGGTATCAAATAGTAAACAGGCACAAACGGTATTGCAATGCTTGGAAATGAGGCCTAGGGTCCGTACTTTCGCTAGTGCAATCTCTCAACAGTGCTAATATAATTGGATCATATAACCACCCCTCAAAGTGCGGTGAAGAATCACTCCAAAGTTCCTATCTAGCGGAGAATATAAGAATAAATTGTTTGTAGGGTACGAAACCACCTCAAAGCTATTCTTTTTGATCAATCTATCCTAGAGTTCGTACTAAAATAACACCAAGCTATTCTTTCCAATCGATCTAACCAAGAGTTCGTACTAAAATAACACCAAAGCAAATTCAGATTCCTAATATTCAATCCAACACAAAGAACTTCAAAGAGTGCCCTAAGATTTCTACCGGAGAAACAAAGACAATAACGTGCATCAACCCCTATGCATAGATTACCCCAATGTCACCTCAGGAATCCGTGAGTTGAGTGCCAAAACATATATCAAGTGAATCAATATGATACCCCATTGTCACCACGAGTATTCAATTGCAAGACATATATCAAATGTTCTCAAATCCATAAAAGTATTCAATCTGATAACAACGAAATCTCAAAGGGAAAACTCAATTCATCACAACAAGATGGAGAGGGGAAAACACCATATGATCCGACTATATTAACAAAGCCCGTGATACATCAAGATCGTGACATCTCAAGAACACGAGAGAGAGAGAGAGAGAGAGAGATTAAACACATAGCTACTAGTACAAACCCTCAGCCCCGAGGGTGGACTACTCCCTCCTCATCGTGGTGGCCGTCGGGATGATGAAGATGGCCACCGGAGATGATTCCCCCCTCCGGCAGGGTGCCAGAACAGGGTCTAGATTGGTTTTCAGTGGCTATAGAGGCCTGTGGTGGCGGAACTTCTGATCTAGGTTCACCCCGAAGGATTTTGGAATATTTGTGAATTTATAGGGTAAAGAGGGGGTGCGGGAGGCCACCGAGGTGGGCGCAACTCACCTGGGCACGCCTGGGCCCCCAGGCGCGCCCTGGTGGGTTGTGCCCCCCTCAGGGCACCCCCAAGGTGCTGCTCCGGCCCATCTTGGGTGTTCTGGTCCATAAAAAATTCTCCAACAAGTTTCGCGGTGTTTGGACTACGTTTGATATTGATTTCTTGTGATGTAAAAAACAAGCAAAAAACAGCAACTGGCACTGGGCACTGGGTCAATAGGTTTGTCCCAAAAAAGATATAAAGTTTTTATTAAATGATTGTAAAACATCCAAGAATGATAAAATAACAGCATGAATACTTCATAAATTATAGATACGTTGGAGATGTATCACACTGTCACACCAGTAAGATGAAGGGCATGACTACACCAGTCAAAGTCGTTGTTGTAAGTCCTTATTCCCCATGCCTTTGAACTACCAGTTACTCTGACTTATGCATTGAACTGCATGGTTTGCAGCCAATTTCTATTACTCTTTTCAATTTTATACACAGTTGTCTTAACGTATCATTGCACCTTACAAGGTTTAAAAGGGAGGAGTGATGTTCCTTTGCTCTTGATCTGTAATCAAGTTCCGTGTTGGACTTGCCCACACAATGTTACAATTGCATGTTTGTCTATTCTCAGTTGTTTTGTCATATGAATGATGTCATACTATGCTTACCGTATTATAAACTTTGTCTCTTTATCCTTAGCTGTCAATACAATGTGAACAAATAGACAATACATTAGCCACGGTACATAGTACTATGTTTGGAACCTGGTTTTATTATGTACTTTGCAGTAAAATGCAACTAATATTGTACACACGTTCATCAAAATAAGTTCTGTATATAGACCAAAGCTATTTTGTTTGGTTTTGCTGCATCATTAATAACTTATGTTCTGGTATTACTAATGTACAAACTCAATTTTTCAGTAAGCTATGGAACAAATGGTGGAACCGCCACCTCCTAAAGGTGACTAGACAACTATAACCGTAATGTCACTTCTTGCTCCAGTGGGTCAGTATCTCTCCATTAATAGTGCCAAAAGCACCTTCCTCCATAAAATTGGGTTGGTTCTTAAGGAAAACCTCGTCCAAACTGCCTCATGATCAAGATCTGCAAGATCAAAAGAATGATATATATATATATATATATATATATATATATATATATATATATATATATATATATATATATATATATATATATATATATATATATATATGGAAAATCCATCCTACCACCCGGTGGTAGTTACCCCACATGTCTCATATACTACCATGTGCTACTATATATACTATTTTATTATTTTAAATATGTTCATATACTATATCTAAATATTTCAAAGCAAGTTACATGAAAAAATTGCATATGAGCCCATAGTTTTTGTTATATTTGTAAAATACGTACATATTTGTACGTAAAATGAGCATACTCAAAAAGTGATACATACTACTTAAAAATTAGTATATGTACTTCCTAATCATTTTTATATACTACATATTACACGTACATACTCTCGGTTCCGACAGATACTACATACAACATACAAAACGCAAGTGGTGGTAACTACCACTGCTTATATATATATACCCCCTAGTAACGCTATTCTAAGCGTAAGTATAGAATAACTTATTCTATACTCCCTAGTAACGCTATGTATAAAATCTAGTAAAACGGTGTACAAAATGTAGTAATTCAGAAAATATTTTTTTATCATCTAAGTTTGTAATTTACTACATTTTTACGAAAATTACTATATTTTACATAGCGTGTTACTGTATTTTGTATATACCGTTACTGGGGTGTAGAATAAGCTATTCTACACTCACGCTTAGTTTAGCATTACTATAGGAGAGGGTTTTTCTATCATAGCTTGCTGTGGTAATAGCTATCAAAACCGTTCACGGCCGCTTCGTGATTCGTATCTTATGCCTGGTCCGGTACCTCATCCAACACATTTGTTGAATTATTGAGGATGTGTGGCAGACCATGAGCTGACCACTTTATGTTGCGTGTGCTGACAAGCCCTGCGTACTGTGGCCCCAGTCACCTTTTCAGCCTGGTGAGCCCTCCCGATCACGTCTACCACAGGTTCCACTTCTTTCGGAAAGCACGTGCGTCGGTTCCTCGAGGTACTAACCACGTTACAGGCTGTTTCAACCTCACCTGACACCAGTCGGCTCGTCGATGCAGGTTCTGTACATCCATCGTGACGGATCTGACCGCTAGCTCCGAACGAACCTAGAGCAGTCAGGTGCGGAACCCAGCTCGTTTTTCCTTTCTTTTGAACGAGTGCTTCGCGTCGTGTTGTGCTTGGCCACCTTCTGTACCTCACACAAGGAAGATACTGTGCGAAAATGCTCCTCGGTATAGAGTACACGTGCACATATTTTTTTTTTCGAGAAAATTTCCGATCTATTCATCTTCAATCATGGCAGTACAACGAATACCAGAAATAATAGAAATCACATCCAGATCCGTAGACCACCTAGCGACAACTACCAGCACTGAAGCGAGCCGAAGGCGCGCCGCCATCATCGCCCCTCCATCACCGCCGCAGATGAATAATAACGTAGATCAGAAAAATCCAATCCGAAGACACACGAACGTAGACGAACAACGACGAGATCCGAGCAAATCCACCAAAGATAGATCCGCCGGAGACACACCTCCACACGCCCACCAACGATGCTAGACGATCGCGGAACGGGGCTAGGCGGGAGACCTTTATTCCATCTTCGAGGAGCCGCCGCCGTCGCCTCTTCTGGCGGGACACAAACCCTAGCAAAATTGAAAGAAACGATTAAAAACGGAGCCCTCCCGCCGACCCTTACCGAGATCCACTGGGCCCCCATGGCCCTAAGGCCATCGGAGAGGAGGCGGACCTGCGGCGGCGGCGGCGGGAGGCAAAAACCCTAGCTTTTTGTGGAGGAGAAGGAGGAGGAGGCGGCGACGTAGAGTATTTTTGGCTTGCGGCCACGGCTTTGAGGTTTAACCACACAAGAAGACGTGCATAGCCATGCATTGGCCGCATTTTTTTTCGGCGAGTACGTGGTCGACGTGCAGGCGTTTCAGTTTCGTGAGATGCCCTTGACATGAGTACCTCTAGCTGTGTACCACGGCTAGACATAAGGATAGATATGTGTTTGCTCCTTTTTATTTCTCAATTGAGTTAAACAAAAATTGAATAAAAAAATAGATATATGAAAAACAAACCTATGAAAAGGACAAATAAAAAAGTACTCATTGCCAATTCTAACATTAATTATTTTGTAATTGCATTTAGCCTTCAGAAGTAATTATTTTGAGTATGTTGCTCACAATGAAAATCTGTTTTTAAAGCTAATTGTTAAAATACCGTTTTCACAAATTAATAAAACGGTTCCACCATAATGGGGCGTCGGTTCCTCTCAAAGAAAATTTGATGGTTCTTCATGGCAATCCCTCGCGCCTTGTCGGATGTCCCCGAGTAGGTTGAGCGACGACTCCCAGATAGTGGGAAGTCGGTTCCTTGCAAAGGAATATTCCAGTTCCAAGTGTAAATTTGACGGTTCTTCATAGAGAACCCTCGCGCCTTGTCAGATGTCTCCGAGTAGGTTGAGCGATGACTCCTCGATAGTGGGACGTCGGTTCCTCGCAAAGGAATCTTCCAGTTCCAAGTGTAAATATGACGGTTCTTCATAGCGACCCCTCGCGCCTTGTCAGATGTCTACGAGTAGGTTGAGCGATGACTCCTCGATAGTGGGACGTCAGTTCCTCGCAAAGGAATCTTCCAGTTCCAAGTGTAAATTTGACGGTTCTTCATCGCGATGCCCCGCGCCTTGTCAGATGTCTCCGAGTAGGTTGAGCGATGACTCCCCGATTGTGGGACGTCGGTTCCTCACAAAGAATATTCCGGTTCCACGTATAAATATGACGGTTCTTCATGGCAATCCCTCGCACCTTGTGGATGTCCCCGAATAGGTTGAGCGACGGCTCCCCGATGGTGGGGAGTCGGTTCCTCACAAAAGAATATTCCAGTTCCAAGTGTAAATTTGACAGTTCTTCATGGCTATCCCTTGTGCCTTGTCGGATGTCCCCGAGTAGGTTGAGCGACAGCTCCCGGATAGTGAGACGTCGGTTCCTCGCAAGGGAATATTCTAGTTCCAAGTGTAATTTTGACGGTTCTTTGATGTGTGGATACGGTTCCCACTATAGAATGATAAAAAAAATCCTATTAAAAAATATAAAAATATGTTAGTGAATACATGTAATTTTTTATGAGGAAAAAACACATGAACATTAGCGTGGAATGTGCCACATGAAAGTTCGCGTCTGTAGCTGCGCGTTGTTTGGAACTCCATCTGTCCATCCATAATTTTTTAAGGTCCGTCTATGTACAAATTAAGTTTGTGCACGAGAACAAAACCATGAGTCCATAGCATCCTTGTGGCCGTGAACCACACAGTTCTATACAGACCTAAAGAGAACAAGCACTTTTTTTCATGTTTAGATTATTCTAATCTTCATCAGAATAAACGAGCGTGGTTCTTCAGATGTGCGATGAACATGTATAGATTATTCTAATCTCCGGTGGCTGCCTCCCCTTGATATACCTGCCATGGAGCAACGCTTGTCACGTGATCTGCTCCTCGAGCATGCCAGCTTGAGTCTTTTACTGTGTGGCATCTGTTTCTGTCCGGGCTATAGGTTCCATCGTGCTGCAGAGTCCGGTCACATGCGCTTTTGTCCCCAGGTCAACATCTGCTAATGACAGAAGGACCACCAAAGACAGCCCCACAGGCACAGCTTTTACCTGCCTAAAGCGGCCGTGGAAACTCCCCAAAATCTCTGCCATTTTCTCTCCCTTGCGTACAACATGAATCACGGAGCATGCACTTGTGGCTGAGATAGCTATGGCTGCAGTAAGCTATTGTAGACACAATTTTGCCCCATATATATATATATATATATATATATATATATATATATATATATATATATATATATATATATATATATATATGACTATTCTGTTACCCTCAGTCCCTATAAGGGCGCGACGTGCACACCACAGTAAAACTCCCGACCTGCCTCTAACCTAATCCCGCCTCCTACCACGGGAGGCAGCTGCCGAAGCGAGCGACGGCGGCAGCCGGCGCGAGGGAGCCAGCGCCGTGGACGGGTCGCTTCTCCGACCCACGCTGCTGCCGTCGGCCGGCCGTCCGCCATTCCCCGCCTCCAACCTTCAAGGTCACACAGCACTTCGCTTCCACATCCAATGACCCACCGCGCCCGCCGACTCCTCCCACGGCGCACCGCCGCCCGCTCCCCCCCGACGACGTGCCTCCGGACTCCTTTCCCGCTAATGTCTGCCAGATGACCCGAAAGGCCGATCGCCAGATACGAGGTTGCGCGCCGCCAAATTTCAACCGTCCCCATCAGATCCCCGCCTCCCATCAGGGCTCGCCGCCACCATGGGATCCCACCAGCGAGCTCGCCGAGCGCCCGTGCGGCCGCCTCGCTTCCATCACCGGTCGTTGCCCCTCCACCATGCCTCCTCCCACAAACCCAATCCAGATCCAGCGACCTCCACCAGGATGCACGTTGGTCTCGCCGTGGTCACATCGGCAGTCCAACTGGTCGCTCCATGGCCGGTCGCTCAAAGTGCTACATATAAGGTCACCCCGTGCTCTACCCCTGGGCCTGGCTCAGCTTTCTCCCTCCCATCCTATCTCTCATCTACCTACTTGTCCTGCTCTGTTTCCCTCTCCTGAACTGTGGATCATGCATCAACTCTCTCGCTATGTGGTGTTCTTGCTCACTCTCTCGTAGCTACAACATGGTCACACACTAGCTGATGGATCCAAAAAATGATTATGGATAATTGTTGTTCTGATCTCTAGTTTCTATGAACTGATGGGTAAGATTATTTCTCTCACATGCTCTCTCTCTCTCTCTCTCTCTCTCTCTCTCTCTCTCTCTCTCTCTCTCTCTCTCTCTCTCTCTCTCTCATCCTTTGTAGTTTGTGTGAACTGATAGTTTAGACTCGATGAAATCCGTTGTTTGTAGTTTGTGTGTACTGATAGTTGAGACTATGAATTCCATGCTTTGTAGTTTGTATGAACTGATAGTTAAGACTCGATGAACTCCATGCTTTGTAGTTTGTGTGAACTGATAGTTAAGACCTTGAAGAGTTGTCCATCTCGACTCGGTGAACTCATAGTTGATAGTTTTGTGAAGTGAAAATTCTTTTTCAAGTTCTTGTGGTATTTGATACTTTGTGAGCTGATAGCTAATACTTTGGGATGGATGTATTATCAGGCGTGAAAATGATGTCAAATACGTGCAGTTTAATGGATGAGTGTTATCTAGATCCTTTTAATCTGAAGGTAGTTGCACCACTAAGGAAAGTAAAAAACCAGTATTTTCTATAGACAAGAAATGGGCATTTGGCTCAGTAATCGTCCATTACTAGAGGTATTTGTCACTTGACCATTTTCCATAACTAGTTTCAATTCGTGGACTACCGGCACTTGCAAAATCAAAGAGGCTGACCATATAAAACTGCCCAAAGTTGAAGCAAAGGAGATGAGATGCTACAAAAAAGGTACACATGCCAACAGTAGTTTTACCTTCCGGCCTTTACTCCGCTCTTGTCTGAAGTTTCTAAAAGCAAAGCATTAACTTGAAACTCCCCACCTCTTCAACGGGTCTAGCCATAGCTGCAGGCACCAGAGGATAAAAACTGCATGGATTAATTGGAACAAATCACACATAGGCTATGGGCTACGGATCACACACACATATTAGCAAAATGAGCTATAGATTAGATTGATTGATACCTCCTAGTGTAGTATTTCTGTAACTGTATTTGGTCTGCACTTATAGGATTTAGGGAAGTACTGCAAAAATGTCTTGCATTTAGTTACGGAGGTAGTATTTGATAAACAACATCAGTTCTCATATAAAAATAAAAAAGGTGTCTTAAGTCCACCTTGCAAAACAACATTAGTTCTGTACAAAACAACAATCTCTCACACATAGTACAACAACTTGTTACTTCTATGGAGGCATGGTGCTCACTATATTCTCTCAACCTTGATTGTCTTGCAGTGCTTATAGGCTTAATTGTGAACAGAACACTTTATTTCTTTTTTTTATACTCAGAAGAAACCTTGTGAACATTCAGATCAGGCCCCTAGTGCAGTACGGCGTGGGGGTCACCGAGGTGTGATGTCCTATGCCAAGGCGCTCCTACATGGCCGGCACGGAGTCTGAAGCTAGGAGACGTTGGGGCAGCTCGCTGATGCGAGCAAGGACGAGGTTGAGGCGTGCCATTCGTGAGCTACTCCGATAGGAGTCTGGAGGATGTGGCGTCTCGCGTGCCCCAGTGAGGCCGCACCCTCGTCATGGAAACACAGAGCTTCCGTTCACAAGTCCACCAACATGTTTGGTGCTCGTTCATAAGTGCTTGTCCGTGCAGATCTCATATCCTTGTGTGTGCGCGTGTGTTGACGAACTTTGTGCTAAAATGAGTTCAGCTAAGTTTAGATCTATGTACAAAGTTCAACTAAGCCCTTGACACCCCTGTTACGATGTGATATACATGCTGCCCGTCTCGCGTTGCCGATGAAAATCCATTAGAAACGAAAGTTCAATTTCGCTAATTCCTGCAGTTCTGTGGTTAGCACAAACTGGTGATTTCATTTTGCTAATTCTTGCGGTCTACGATTTCTTTTTGTTTTGCTAAAACTGGTGATTTTGGTTTGTCAGAAGATGGTGAACTGTGGGAGTACTTCCCTTGCTCTTTCTGCTACATCAAGGTTGAAAAAGCCCTTCATCTGCATCCATCTGCAGGAGGAACACTGCTTTGACATCAGGAACGCTGTAAGAGAGCCTCTCCTCTGTTTCCCTTATGCCTTCTCATCCCCAAGTGTTCGTTCTTGCATATTAGTTTTGATCAAGACATAACCTTGAGCTAATAAATTGTTCTTGCTGGAAATGCATTTACAAAAATATTGACATATTTTTCTCAGTAAGGCTGTAAGCAATCTGGAGATCCCCAGTATGCCACTGTATGTTTATTTATACAATCCCAAATGGATTATATAGCTCATAATAACAGGATAAATATTCTGGAAAAAGCTCAAATACTATCATACGGTCAGTTCAAAAAAATCTGACGAGCACTTGCAATGTACATAGTTTTGGCAGAAAAGAATTCAAAAACTCGGGTTCACCAATTTAATGAATGACTATAAGTTCAAATTTGCGAATATCCACAGTTCTGGTTGAGGAATTTAGGTAGTTTATTTTTCTAACCCCCGACTGTCTATAGTTCATTAGTTCATTGTCACCACACACATTGTTTACAAACTTAAAGCTCAGAGGGTTGGTTGTATTTAGTACTTCTAATTGGACTAAGTACAAATGTTTACTTTGCATGATGGAAAAAACTGTGTATCATGTAGTTCCTCCACTGCAGCCCACGGCAGCCCATGGTGGCGGAGTTTGCCGCGTCCATCAGTCCAACCCCATGGCTTCAGGGTGTCCGAGCTTCGTCGCGGACATCAGTTCAGACACCTGCGTCACTGCGTGTGTTGCTACCACGACCATTTGCGTCACTGTGTGCTCCGTCACCGGCCTCCTGCGCACCACGACCCCTGGCGCACTCCTTCCTCTCCCTGAAGCCGCTCGTGCCCTCCCAGGCTTGATATCCTGCTGCAGTGATGAGCTCATGTACATCGCCGAAGTTCCATACCTGCTCAACGACACCAGCATGAGGATGCAGCAGCTTGGCTGAACCCCAGTTCGTGCCTCCCTCTCCCTCCCTTGCTACATCATCACTGCTGCAGTGCTGCTGATTGATTTCTTGTAGTGAACTGTGATGCTCTACTGATGAAGAGAAGTTTGGGAAACTGCACAAATATTGGTATTTTGGAGTTGTGAATTTGGTGCTCCGTAGGTGCCTGTTCATATGCAAGTGAGAGCCAACATTTTTTTCTTCAGGTTCTTGTATTGGTTTGTACAAGGGCTAAAAGTATTTAGTTGTACAAATTGAAACTCCATATAATCCTCTGATTGTATGTTTTACTTGTAACTTTGATGCTTCGTAGGTGCTTACTGATATGCAAGTGAGAATAAACATTTTTGTCTTCACGTTCTTGTGTTGGTAGAAGGGCTAAAACTGAAGAGGAAAAAGGTTAGATGTTCCAGATCAATACAGGCCATGTCCATGTGTTATGCGCGACCTCGTTGGGTGAGATGCAGCCGAGGAGCAAGGGAAGCAACCGGAGTAGAGGTAAGATGCTCTGTTCTAGCGTAGTTCAGTAAAGGAAAATGACATTCATCAGTTCGGAGGTGGCTGATTGTGTTCGTCAGTTTGTAATACTTCGGCCGCAGTGTAATTATGTACATATCTTTTTTCTGACCGGAGCACAACCCGAGCTTATGAGCTTATATCATTACGACCTTTTGTTTGTGATGATTTTATGTGTTTTGTTGTGTCAGCACAAAAGTTCAAGGTTCAAACTTCCAACTGTTCGGTACATAAAAGGAACATAAGTCCACTATGCAAAAAACACCAGTAGACACAGAAAAACAAATTCGTTTTTGGGTTGACAATATCATGGATCAAAATTCAAAAAGTTCATACTCGTGAGGCGAGGAAGTTTTTGGGGCATTTATTTTTTTGAGAAAATGTTCGCGAGTGTACAAGCCAAAATTTCATATTTTAATTGTGTGGAAGTTAAAAAAGAAAAAACACTATAAAAATAAAAATAAAAATTTAGCCCTGAAAATGTTCAAGTTCAAAAAGAGAAAAGTACTTGCGTTTGTCATAAAAACGTTAAAGTTTGAAAAAACACACACATAAGCATGTTATTTAGAGAGAAAAAATCCGCAGAGGTTCAACAAAATATGTCAGGAAAGTTCGAAGATGACGACAACACTAGTTCAAAAAAGCAAACTAAAGTTTAAACCCAAAAAAGGATTCATTTAAATAAATTCGCCGTACTCATTGTTCAACCGAGGCCGTTGGGAGGTTCGATGAACATAGTTTTGTTAGTTCGAAAAATGACGGTCAGAAAAAAGATAGCTTGTTTTATAAAAGAATCAGGTGCCGGAAGTTCAATTACTCTTCGCGTGAACGTTGATACACTCGGTTTGGGGGAGTGCACATCTCTTTGAAAAAGATGTGGGTAAGTTCATGGTAGAAAAACCATAAGTTCATAGAAAAAATTTCAAAGGAAAAACACAACACATTTATTAGGGAAAAAGTTTATTCAGTTCAGCTATATAAACCATGCAGGCTTGGTGATGATGATACCATAAGTTCGGACAAGAAAACATATTTGAACTAAAACTAAAAACTTTCACTTCTGTAAGTTCAAGGGCTCATCCAACACGGTTAAAAATACCCGGTCCGTTCGTGCATGGAAAGTACGTGTATTACTAGCATATAAATTCAAAAAATTAAACACGGTTAGTTCGTCTATGGAATTCAAGGAAGTTGTAAGAAAAAAAATACAAAACATTTCTTGGGAAAGAAAAACCATCCAATTCGACCCGCAAAAAAAAACCATACAAGTTCAGTGATCATAACACGTCAAAACACATTTTAAAACTAAAACATAAAGTTTCACTTCTATAATTTCAAGTGTGCAACGCTTAAAACATTTCGTACTGTGAAAAATACCCCAGTACAAACACACAAAAAGATCAGTACAAGTACTCGTTTTTCAATCGAAAAAACAACACAATGGATGCCGCCCCCATCTCCCGTCATGGACGCCGCCCCCATCTCCCATAGCGGCTGTCGCGTCGTCGCCCCCATCTCCTACAGCGACCGCCGCCCTGCCCCCCGCCGCCCCACACACTGGATCCCGCCGCCACCCCGCAACCAAGCCGGCGACGCCGCCATCTCCCACCACATCAAGTTTGAAAAAAAAACCTCAAACAAAAAAAACCATGGAAATTCAAAATGGTAAAAGTTCAAGTGGTAAAATGAGAAGTCCAGCATATTGTCGCAAAACAGTGTTGAGTTCAAAAGAAAACACAAAATATTGTCATTTTATTAAAAAAAATTCAGTTTAATGGTATGTCCATTCAACTATATAAACCATAAAGGTACGATGGTGATGACACGATGAGAATGAAAATTAAAAACTAAAACTAAAGGAACATCGATTGATTATTTTTTGAGAAGTACAAACTCTCTTGTACCGTAAGTATCATAAATTAAAAATTAAACATTGTACCAATTCTGACTCAAGGGACAATATATTTGCAAAAAAAGATTGTACCAATAAAAGTTTGTAGGAAAAAAGCAATTTAATAAATGGAAAAACCACAAGTTCACAACTACAAAAGTTGTATGTTCAAACATGACATCTCAGATAAGTTTGGGAAAAAGCTCAAACAAAAGAAAAACCCACGAAAATTTAAATGTTAAAAGTTCAAGTCGCAAAACGCGAGAAGTTCGAAACATCGTTGCAAAAAAAATTGAGTTTAAGAAAAGAAACACACAAAACATTTTCTTAAAAAAAATATCATTCAGTTCAAGATATAAACCTTGCAAGTTCAAGGACTATGAAAACCATAAACCATTGAAAAGTTACGAGGAAAAGCCGTACCAAAAAATGAGAGTAAAATCTAGTCTGCGAAAACACGCTCAGTACAAACCCATACCGACATCAGTTCAAGTACTTATTTCGGAACCATTCAATATTACTCTATGAAAAATACCTCCTATGTATAAACACATAGAGAGATCAGTACGAGTGCCTCCGCGAGCCCCGCCGTCGTCGCCCACGCCCCAGCGCCCATCGCTACGCCTAGGGTGGGGCCTAGGTTGCCGGGAGGGAGGCGGGCGGGTGGAGGGATCGGCCGCAGGCAGCTCGGTTGACGGCTGGAGTGGCCGGCGAAATGGGCAGAGAGCGGGAGGGAGCTCCTTTTTACTGTTTTAACAAAAACGGTCAGTTCAACGAAATGACAGTATCAGTACAAACGCTCGAATTCATCAGTTCAACAAAATAGTAACACGATGGCGTGATGAACTGCTAAAAAGAAAAATATCCCCCTCATAAAAATATAACCAGCACCCTAGGAAGAGAGGGTCCATGACATGTTGTCCATGGCGAGGGTGAACTTCACACAAAAATTCATAACAAAAACATCGCTAGCTAGCGACAGACACACAAGAAAGAGGTCGAGACAAGGAATTGTACCTTTTCTAAAGGAAGCTTGCTCAAACTCAGCCTTCTCGTTGTTAAATCTTTCACTCTATTATAGGCAATTCTCAGTTTTTTTTGTTGAAAACCAGCACTTTGTGCACTACTATCATGTCTACAATGAATGCATTACCTTCATTCCCATCATTTGCACCCATTCAACAGCAGTTCTGGTCGCCTTGGACAGGAACTCTGTCAAGGTCTCCTCACCGATTGCGAGAAGAGTGCACACGACAAACGGCATCTCAGCAAACATGCATCGACCAAACTCAATCTACCTAAGAAGTTAGACTGGGCATTGCACTTACCCAGCTGGGTTGTTCGCATCCCTCTGCGGACGCGGGGCTGCTAGGGCTTGCTGCTGACCACTCGTCAGCTCGTGTCCGTGGTGGACGCAGAAGCCTGCAGAATTGGAAGAAAATGTCACCACAGGTGAAACAAAAAAGGTAGTAGCCAATGAATCCTCTGAATCAGCAACACAGCATGAAACCATACTCAAGTACACATGGCATCTACAAGGGCAGTGAGCTCACATTGTGGATCTTAGTCTTGAGACTCTTGACCGACGCGTTCTCATAGACGAGACGCGACACCTGCTTCTGCAGCCGGTCATTCTCCTCCATCAGCAGCTTGTTCATCGCGGTCAGCTTCCGGTTCACCGTCTGCATGCGGGAGGACTCCTTGCGCTGCTTCTCCCGGCACCTACATACACACCAATCACAAGAAGAAAAACCACACACTTCAGTTCAGTGGCACGCGCACTTGGATAAAACTAGTGCTGAAAGGATAGCGGTGGCCTCTAACACAATCAGTGGCGGAGGACGGAAAAAATTGAGGTGGGGCGGGCACTAAAGCATAAATTAAATTATGATGCCAAACCACATTCTTAATAATATGAAAATACCACTAAGATCACTGAACTATACATTGTCAATCTATTTAACAACACAAATCACAAATTACAGTAATATAAGCACCCATTTCTCTCGTAAAAAGAAATAGCTAGCTAATCAGTACAAATCTGAATCCCGACGTAGGCCTCTTTTATCCCTCAATCTCTCACAACCTGCCACCTCCCAATCTCTCTCTCAGTCTCTCACCACAACCCACCCGCCTCGCACCAAGCCATGCACACAACACCAGCAATATCCGGCCACGCCCCCACCCGTTCTGAGCACCAAGCTGCCTCCACGCATGTCAATGGATTAAACTTCAGAGAGCCTACAATTCTCTGATAGAGAGGGAGGTGAAGAGAGAAATCGGGGCTATGGTGGGAGGGGGGATCAAGAAACTACGGGTGAGGAACAGCCAGAACGGAGCTCCCCCGACCACCCGGCCACGGGCTCGGTATCAGGAGGCTCTGGGGCCACGCACCCAACCAGAACGGAGCTCCGCCGGCCACCCGGCCACAGGCTCAGGATCGGAGGCTCCGGGGTCGCGCGCCCGCTAGAATGGATCTCCGCCGGCCACCCGGCCATGGGCTCGAAATCAGGAACGGGGGCGGGCAGCTCCACTCGCTCGGGAAAGGAGGGGATGAGGAGAAGGAGGAGGTGGAGGGGGAGCGGGCGTACGAGCATGAAGTTGTTCGAGCAGCCAGGGATCTTGGGCGCGTCGACGTTCACATGTCGCCGCCGACGGCTGCCCCCGCGAGCGCCGCCGCCGTCGCCCATCGCCGCACCTAGGGTGGGGCCTGGGTTGCCGGGATGGAGGCGGGCGGGTGGAGGGATTGTGGCCGGCGGAACGGGGAGAGAGCGGGAGGGAGCTCTTATTTATCCTTTTATTAACAAAAACGATCAGTACAACGGAAGAACATCATCAGTACAACTGCTCGAATTGATGGTAACACACCAGATGGTTTGTAGTAAAGGTGGTAGACTCTTTTACTACTCCTAGTGTGTAGAGATTTGATGGTAATCCACTCCATCTTCAGTAGTAAAACCAATGGACTTTTTTACCACCAACCACTACAAAGAGGAGACGTGCACAGGTGGATTTAGTTGGCCATTTTCCCTTTAGTCTAGATGCTCGTAACTATTTGCAAAAATATAGTAAAAGGATTACCTCACTAGCTTTTGTGTTGCTAATTAGCTGAGTCGACTGCTTTGTTATGAGCCGATTGCTACCAACCTCTAGGTGATGATTGTATTACGGTGTGGTAATTGATCCTAGGATTGAATAGTAGTTTTCTCATTATTAGAATTACCACTTGAAGTTACCATACACTCACAAGTGAGCGCAACGTGGATGAACTATAAATGAATGAATTACTAGAGCTAGCACATTGGATTACCATGCATCATCGTAATATTACCATCGGTTCCCACCAAATTAGAAGTGCGGTTGTAGTAAAGCGGTTACTATGTTTTACTCATGATTACGATCAAGTGGAAGCCAAAAGAACTGAGCAATTGCACGCTGGCTTGTTTAGCGAGGCACAGTCCAAGCGGTGTGGCCGGAGCGCAGAATAAGCAATATGCGCTTAGGCTTAGTTTAGCGTGCCTATATATATATATATATATATATATATATATATATATATATATAGAGAGAGAGAGAGAGAGAGAGAGAGAGAGTTGCACGTGTTTTGCACGTCAATACTTATCATGCACCAAAAAGTATTGAATAACTCACCTAGCGTCTTATGCCAAGACAGGTGTGCCAGTGACGCCGAGCCAGGAGCGACCCGGAGCCGGGGACGACGCAACAACATCGTCGTCGGTAGAGGGAAGTCATAGATTGATGCGTTCAGGTGCAAGGTGGGTGTGGGGAGCTCGTCGACGATGGAACCTGGCGACGATTAGAGGGAGGCCGAAGTGGCAGAAGAGGTGGAGTGGAGCGGGGCAGAGGGTGGGGCGGTGAGTTATTGGGCTGGAGTTGGACGATGTTTCCATAAAGAAGAAGAAGAACACTGGATTGAGGAGGAATATGAAGTTGTGGTGAATCTGACTATCGACAGAACTTACTGAAACAAATTATTTTTAGGTATGTGACATGCAGGTGGGCCCTTAATTCAACATTTAAAAGAGTTCTTATTATTTTTCTTGTAGTTTTATCTGCAGTTTTTTCACATGTCCTTTGCCCCAATTAGTGTACTGTGTCGATAAAAACCCGAAATAAACCATTAAAGATTTCCAATATGTATAGTTGATCCTTATATTAGGCCCATATGGCAGACGACGTGAAGGGTGTATTAATAATATATAGAGAATTTTTCTTAATATTAAAATAGTCACAACTCATTATCTTGAACATAAATTAACATTAAAACGATCGTAAAGTATTTTCGGAGATTCTCAAATACACGCTTGACATTTTATCTAAGACACGTCTTTTCCTTAATAAAATTATTGTATCATCAACATATATCTATCCAATTATTGTTTTTGACAACACAAAAAAATAATGTATTCATATTATGTCCTTATGATGTACGTAGTTTGGAAGATATGAAATGTAAATATTTTTTGGTCGAAATAATACATATTTAACTATGTGCACATATTGGTTTAAATATAGATCGATAAAAAATGTAAAAGAAGAAAAAATATTTACTTTAGGAGAATACATTGTCCAAAAAAACACAAAATTATATTGGCACGTTGGACCAGCAGGACATTCTTTTTGCGGCGAACAAAGATAGGTGTTTACTTTTCATTATCCAGTGTGATAACTTTCCATTTGTATCATGGAGACTTGAAGCATTTTGAGGTTGATTGGTTTCTCGAGGTTTCTACCGTGCAGGACTTCCTTGAGTAGATGTCAAAGTAATAAAAAAAGAATTCTGTGGAGTTTACTGGAAGGTGCAGAGATGGGCCCCATATGTTACGTGATAAGATCAGCCTGGCAGCTGCCATGTGCGCTCGGAGGAGACCGGCTGCACCCGCGCGAATCCCTGGAGTAACAACCGTTTGATTTTCAGATCCAACGCTATATATTGCGCCACAATGATTGAGGGCCTGAGCAAACCAATGTCAGCCATTCGATTGAGAATATCTAACGGTCCATATTGTGAATTACTCAGATACTATATAGTAGTATATATATATATATATATATATATATATATATATATATATATATATATATATATATATATATATATGTGTGTGTGTGTGTGTGTGTGTGTGTGTGTGTGTGTGTGTGTGTGTGTGTGTGTGTGTGTGCAAGCTGCTCTAGACACAAGTCCAATCCCTAGTAGAGGCCCTATGTTAAACAAGGACAACCATTGTTCAATGTCGTCAAGATATGCATGGATTTGAAACCAGACTATCAGACATTTGCTATGTTGTCTAGGAGCCTAGGAGAAATGAAGGCGACGGTTATGGTGCACCATCAGACACTACAGCATGAATACATAACAGTCATGTTAAATGAACTGAGCTTCTGAACTTCTGATGGTGCATTTATCAGCCGGACTATTAACTTTTATGCTAACCCTCCTTTTGGTATACGTATGTAATTTGTTTTGCTGTGATACAACATTTGTTCTTAACGGACATCACATTTGTTCTTAACGGACATCGATTGGCTGAAGAAAACAACAAGCAATTTTTGTATAGTGTAGGGTGTTCTCTATATTTGCACTGGTGATAAACTTTGATTCCCAATGGATGTAACCTATGCAATCGCGGCAATAACCGACCATTGGTTGCTTGCTTATTTATTTCCTTAGTCTTTGTTTTTCTCGGTTTGCTAGTGGACGCAATACCATGGGCCGCATACGGACCTTGGTAACCATGGGCCTTCTACCTGTTGTATTGACCATGGGCCATCAATGGGTCGTTGGATCAATGGGCATCCTACGGGCCATAGGATCCGTAGGCCTTTCGTGGGCCAAAAGCGAACCGCAATATGAGTCGTAAACAGGCCAAATTGGTAACGGTCCGTTTATGGGCCCGCACCTTAACGGGTCGTTAACGGGGCGGAATAAAGCAAATGCTTGATTCTATCGACATGCATAACTGGTCGTTGTTGTGCTAGAATATTTGACGGGGTGAAAGCAGCCCAATGGGTTAGCGGGCCACAAACGGGCCGACTATAACCACGGGCCGAATTTGGCCCATTAGCCGAGCAGGCCAGTAACGAACCGTAAGTAATCGAGGGCCAGAAATGCTCTCAAGAATATATGGGCCCTTAGAAGGTCGAAAGATAACATGGCCTGGAAACAGACCAACTGAATCATGGGTCGTTAATGGGTATAAAGCAACTTACTGTTTATTATGGGCCAAAATCACCATGGGTCGTTAAAGGGCCCAGATATACAAAAGGCCTCATATGGGCCGAAAGACATCATGAGCCAGACATGGGCTGAAAGTGACAACGGCTGGAATTATATTGAACGGCCCACATGACGCTACTGGGCCGAATTTGGAAAGGTCATAAAGGGTCGTGAGTTAACAGGTCGTAAATGGGCCTTATGCGACAGGTCATTAACAGGTTTTCCATGGTTGGGCCGCTAACTTTTCACCAAGTCAAATGGACTGGCCTTTTTAAACTAATTGGGTCACTGTTGGGCCTTGCCACGTGTCACTTTTTCATAGGGCCGTCTCGTCCTTTAGATGAATGACATATGTTGCGACGTCGAGCTGACACGTGGTTCCTCTGGCTAATGACAATTTTATACGTGTAAAATCCCCATTGGTCTGGGCTGTTACCAGGTTATCGGATCCAAACCGGAACTCGATAGCTTAACGGTGACCCGTTATGGTGGATTCCACGTGTCGGTTACCCTTGACGAAAGCACTTCCATGACGCGCCTTTTGTCATCATAGAAGTGGACACTTTTGTGATGATAATTTGAGTATTATCATGGAACACTTCTACGACAGGACATGTATGACTATCTTGATTCTGTCATAAAATTGTCACAGATATACATGCATGACAGAAAACGTGACCTACTATGACAAACACGTATCATCACGGAAGTTTTTTTTTGTACTGAGTGTTGTTTTGCATATTGTAAAAGAAATATATTGAGCATTTGCAGGCACCAAAAGGAAATTGGGATATTACTATGACGAGCGTGAAGAAATAGTGGTATCTTTTGGAACCGAACATTTAGAGGATCTCGCTAAAAAAACCTACCTGCTTATGTCCCGGAAATGTCATATCCACAAAGGATGGTGCAACTGGAAAGACAGCATAAGGGGGAGCAATATAGGAAAAAATGTAGAAAAATGCACCATAACCAAGCATGCCAGACTAGAAAAGAACTATGTTAAGATGCTCGTAGGATTGATAAGGTAATAGAGCTGGAAAAGGAGACAACAACTTTAGTCAATGGGAGCATCAAAGGACGGGATACAGGTAAACCAGTGCTACCCTGCTCCTTCGTTAGTACGTTCTTTTACTGTTTGCGTGATATTGGCTCTTCTATCAATGTTATACCTTACACCATTTGCAGGAAAACACAAGATCATACCTACTCTAGTAAACTCCAACCGACCGAGATGACCAGTAAATTAGTGTGCGGGACATTCAGAACACCATGCGGTGTTCTTCCCGGCGTTCATGTCATCCTTGGCACTTTTGTCTAACCTATTGATCTTATTGTTATGGATATATCTGAAGATGAATTTTGTCCAATTATATTTCAGAGATCATTCTTAATACAGCACCTGCAAAGATCGACTGCAAGAAGAAAATAGTCTCTCTTCGATTTGGAGAGGAGAATTCTCTTAGTTCAGAAATCATCCTTACTATAATAAAGACAAAAGCACCGAGAAGAAAACTATAGCACAGTTTGGGGATATTCAAGTTGGCTCTCAGGCCTATATACTCCCGCTATCACGACCGTTGGGTAGTGCAAAGATTCCCACGTGATTGCATTCTTCTCTGTATTTCAGATTGTATTGGCTTTAAGATTAACATGGCCCTTCATCATTCAAAACATGATTTCTTTTTTTCAAGAACCGAAAACATGAATGAACACCACCGCTGCATCACGGACTACAACACCCGTGCATGGAGATTTCAGCAGATAAAGTTGATAAAGAAAACATTTGTGCCTACTCATCTGATCTGGATTTGGTGGATAGAAGTTAGCTACATTGAGCTAGCAGCAGATTTTCCATACCTCGAAGACATGGATATGTGGACCACGGGAGCCGGAGGGGAGATGCCACGTAGGATAGCGATCACAGAACGCAGGGGACGCCACGTAGCACAGTCGAAGATACCACGATCCGACGTGGCCCAATGGCTCGTGGGCGTGCGGATATTGCAGCCAATGGCCGGCGGCATTTGGATATCCCCATCCCGCTCCGTCCCCGGCCGCTCGTGCTCTTATTAGCAGCCTCAGATTCCCTTGTCCTCTCAGAGCGCACGCCTGTTCTTCTTCCTGTTGTTGTCTCACCGCAGCAAGGAGCAGCCAGCATCGAGAGAGCAACAATGGCGATGGCGTCGTCGAGCGGGCTGAGGAGCTGCAGCGCCGTGGGCGTGCCGAGCCTGCTGGCGCCGTCGTCCCGGTCCGGCCGCCTGCCGTTCTGCGCCTACGCCACCACCTCCGGCCGCGTCACCATGTCCGCCGAGTGGTTCCCCGGCCAGCCCCGCCCCGCCCACCTCGACGGCTCCTCGCCAGGGTGACTAAGCAGCTAGCTAGCTAGTAGCCGATCAAGCAGTGACCAAGCAATCGGCATCAATCTGACTGGCAATTTCTTCTCCCTGCAGGGACTTCGGTTTCGACCCCCTGGGCCTCGCCACCGTGCCGGAGAACTTCGAGCGGTTCAAGGAGTCCGAGATCTACCACTGCCGCTGGGCCATGCTCTGCGTGGTACGTCCTCCTCCTCCTCCTCCTCTGCATGACAGCAGCCATTACTGAGTTGCTCGCTAGTAATAACATGGGTCGTGCAGCCTGGTGTGCTGGTGCCGGAGGCGCTGGGGCTGGGCAACTGGGTGAAGGCGCAGGAGTGGGCGGCGCTCCCCGACGGGCAGGCGACGTACCTGGGCAACCCGGTGCCGTGGGGCAACCTGCCGACCATCCTGGCGATCGAGTTCCTGGCCATCGCCTTCGCGGAGCAGCAGCGCACCATGGAGAAGGACCCGGAGAAGAAGAAGTACCCCGGCGGCGCCTTCGACCCGCTCGGCTTCTCCAAGGACCCCGCCAAGTTCGAGGAGCTCAAGCTCAAGGAGATCAAGAACGGTACGTCCCAGTCCCGCCATAGATACACCCCGTTCTCAATGAAAAATCATGGGAGAACGAACTGAAGCGTTCGTCCGTGGGGGAATGCATTGCAGGGCGGCTGGCGATGCTGGCGTTCGTGGGGTTCTGCGTGCAGCAGTCGGCGTACCCCGGCACCGGCCCGCTGGAGAACCTGGCCACGCACCTCGCGGACCCGTGGCACAACAACATCGGCGACATCGTCATCCCCAGAAATATCTACGGCCCTTGAGCGGAGCCGACCGGGCTGAGAGGAGATCGAGGAGCTGGAGCGCATGGTTTTCAACTTTTCATTCATGTTTCTGAATCGATAGATTGGTTGATTGCCTTGCCACGCTGGCTATGCGCGCGTGCGTCCGTGCGTGCAGGAACTGTACAACAACGTCGGCTCTCCGGCCGGCAACCTTTGTAATGTGTAAAGCTTAAGTAGCGGCCACTGTTGTGAATGCATCCGTATGATCTGTATAAACTCTTTCATGATGATGGTGGAGGAAAGTTGCCTCTGACGATCTCTGCTAAAGTGTGCGGGACAGTTATCGCGCGATCAAGTTAACATTTCATTGAACTTAGGACGTCTCCAACGCGGTCCACCAAACGGCTGTCATCAAATGTCCGTGGACACATCCGAACGTGCCCTCTGACAGCCGGCCGGGTGGAGGTCATCCCATCCTAGCCATCAGTGGGCATCGATTTTATTCATAGATTTTTAGACTAGTTTTCACTCTAAAACTGGTCTAAACATCCTACTATACTCCTCCTTGTCGGAGGTGAGGTCGATGACCCCACGTCAAAGCCGCCGACATCGGTGTTGTTCGCTGCCGACAACAACCAGCCGAAGCCACTGACTTGTGCCTCTATGGCTCCGGTGCCTCGTCATCCTTAAACTTGAGCTTCTCGAAGAGTCGTTCCTGCCGCATGTCGTTGATGCAAAGCTGGCGACTCACACGGTCAATCATGCGCGGCACTCTGCATGGATGCAAGCACCGTCCGGTTCTCGTCGACAAAGTCCAGTTTCGTGAGGAGATTTGCCACGACTACAACATAGGTGAGCTCCGCCTCCAGTTCAGCCATCGTCGCACGGTGCTCCTGCAAAAGAGTCTGGTTGAGATCCTTATCCGCATGTTGTCGCGAGGGAGCGGGGGGAGCCTGCACCGACCATTCAGTTCCTCATTCGCAGATCTAGCTGCGCGCGCCTTGCGCCATGCCTCCCCGGCGGCGTGGGCCGGGCACGGCGGACGGAGCTGCTCCCCTTTCTCCTTCCCCTACACCCGCGCGAGATCCCCCAATAGACCGCGAGACCTTCTCGGAGATGGTGAGATTGATCTCACCGCTTCCGCAGGCGGTGCTCATGGCCACCGGAGATTGGAGGTGGGTGGAAAGGGCGACCAGGATCCGCGACGCGACTTTCGCATGGATCCAGCGGGTTCAGGAGTGGAAGGCAGCGAATCGGGCGGTGCTGGAGGCGAGAGATCCGGAGACGCGAGCTGCGGCGACCAGATATGCAGAGGTTTGTCTATTGAGGGCCGAGGAAGTGCAAAGGGTGTTGGCAAAGAGGATTTACGACGAGGCCACAGTGGCGGAGAGGCAAAGGATGCCTCAATTCCCTGTCTCCCCGGCGGCCGAGTTCATCCAGTGGGCGAGGGCGGAGGCGAAATCAGAGGATCCCCGACGAGCGAAGGATGGGAGGGTCTACTGGGGGTGCTGCCTACCGGCGCGCCGATAGACCCCTCATTTTGGCCGCCGTCGTCCCTGCGATTTTGATTCCTGCTGGAGGTGCTACACCGCCAGATTCGCCTGTGCCGCGGGGGGGAGGCGATGCTAAGCGGCAAGTCTCGCCCACCACTGTGCTCAAGGGTCTCCGGTGAGAAGAGCTGGATGGGGCAGAGAGTCATCGCCAGGAGGGCCTCACTGGTCGCTGAGCAACTGGTTTGGACCCCGCCTGATCCACCAAGAAGCAGCGGGGGAGTGGTTGCGCCTGCACAAAGGCACCCTCCCTCCCCCGTGAGATCTGGATCCGCACCAGGTGAGATTTGGTCGTAGAGGGGTTAGGGTTCGTCCCCCTATCCCCAGGCGTGCCAACCTGGTTTGGATTCTAAGGATAAATTCGCCACGGAGAGTTCTCTGAGTCAGATTGCCACCCGATTGGAGATTGCACCACCTACCGCTCCAAAACATTTTTCCTTCTCGCGTGACCATTGGGCGAGGAAATCAGGGAAGATCCCCTTTGCATCGATCGTCAAGATGGCGGGAGGAGGACGGGACAGTAGCTCTCGCGGAGGAAGATATGGCCCGGGGAGGGGACGCAATGGCCGTCCACCTGCTCCTTCTCCGCAGGGCCAGGAGGGGGTTGTGCCGCCGCCTCCTCCTCGTGGCAGCTCAAAGCGCCTCGCTCCGCCTCCAATGTCGATCTACGCCAAGCCTCCGATTTTCCCGCTTGGCTCGGCGCAAGCTATGATGCAGTCAGGAGGACAGATGTTTGGATACCCTCAGATGCAACAGATTCAACAACTGTCGCCTTGGCAGAATCAGCAAAATTTTCCTTTCCAATATCTACCTCCATCTCAAGTTTTTCCCCAGGCGTTTACCCCACAGATGCAGCAAATTCAATATGGGGGGAGTGGATCTTCTACTGGAGGCAGTGTGCAGAGCAGTCAGCCAGAGCCCAGCAAAAATAAGAAGAAGAAGAATCAGAAGAATAGGCAGACCGCAGTGCAGGCTGCTCCAAATGAGGACTCCTCTTCCTTCAACATTGATCCCAAGTATATTGGAGCTGTCTGTTACAATTGTGGCCTTCCAGGTCATTTTGTTGGTATGTGCCCCTCCGCCAAGATTTGCTTCATGTGCAAAACCCCTGGTCACCACATGGATTCTTGCCCCACCTGGTACAAACCTTATCCAGCTGCTATGTATTGGGGGAGTGCCAGCAATGGTCTGGGTTTTTTCCACATAGAGATTGGGGGCAAGGAAGACAGTGATTGGCTGAACTTTGGCAATGTTGGGCTAGTCTTGATTGAAAAAGGAGAGATCAATGAAGCAGAGCTGGGTGTTTGCTTTTCTGATATGTGGAAAACCAACTGGCCTTGGCAGATCAGAAGATATGACAGTAAAAAATTCATTGTCAGTTTCCCCCCCCCCCCCATAAAAAGGTCAAAGAGTTGGTGGAATACCACTCCATCAATCTGAAGAAGGAAGGGGTGACTATTTCCTTTAGTGACTGGAATGGAGAGATACCAGCCTTTGACTATTTGGAGGAAACTTGGATTGTTATTGAAGGAATACCTCCTAAGTGGATCTCTTGGAACATCATTGCTCAGATTTCTACTATGCTTGGTGTTCTGGTTAATGTAGATTGGCACACTATCTTCAGGAGTTTTTATGAGAAGGTGAGGATTCAGGTTGCTGTGAGAGATCCATCCAAGATTCCTAGAGACAGAATTGTGGAGATTAATCATGAGCTACATCTACTTAAGTTCTCTGTGGAAACCGGCCCAGGAAGTGGGCAAGACATGCCTCCAGGCCCTGATGATAATCCCTCTCAAAAAAAGCACACTGAAGAGGAGTTTGATACTAGTGAAGATGACCTGCTTGGAGAGGATATGGACACAGGGAATAGTAACCACAAGATCAGCAAAACCAATGTTGCTGGGAACAGTGGGTCTGCTGCTCAGTGTACCACCCCTGCTCCTAATGATAATATCTCGAATGTGACCTCCTCCAAGATGCCAGGTGCCCCTATGACTAAAAGCTACCTGGAAGTGGTCAAGGAAAAGCAAAATGTCAACCTTGGTGCACCTCTGTTAGCCCGGTTTGAAGCTGCTGCTGAAGTGGTCAACCATGTGGCCCAGAAGAATAGTAATGCTCAACAGAAATGGGGTCCTGTGGTGGCTTCCAGAGTGAGTACCAGGAACAAGAAAGATGACAGACCTGCCTTACTAAAAGCTCAAGATCTGAAGCGTATCAAAAACTTAGATGAGCCTATTCTAAGAAAAGGTACTCAAAATTCTTTTGCTTGTCTTGATAATGATTTCCTGTTAAATACTGCTGTGAGCTCAGGGATAAGCCTGGGCACCAGCAGTGAAAACATCAGGGAGAATATTGCTGTTATTAAGCAAACAGAGTTAGATAGACTTACTAAATTTAACTTTGAAAACCCTGATATATTCTTACCTCCCAATATAGACATTACCGGTGAGGAATTCAGAGGGTCTGATCTTGATTCCAGGGGCTATGTGGAGACAGAAGTAGAGACACATAATAATGTGGCTGCTACTTCAGACTCCCCCTGGACTGAGGTCCAAAAATCTTCTTCCTCCAAGGGAAGAAGGAAAATTATCTTTGATGCTAAATGATAGGTGTTTTTTGGAATATTAGAGGGCTTAATGGCCCCAACAAAGCTGACAAATTAAAAGAGCTCATTAGAGTCAATTGCCCAGATGTTATTTGTATTTCTGAGACCAAAAAAGAAGAATTTACTACTCTTCAGCTTGAAGTCTTTGATCCTAGATCCAATTTCCATTGGAAATGGCTACCTGCTGTTAATACTGCAGGAGGGATTCTTATTGGGGTTAAGGCTGATATTTTTGACATTGTTCAAAATGTTTTCCATAATTACTGCATTTCTTGCTTGCTTAGGAACAAACAAGATGGCTCTGTTTGGAGGGTTATTGCAGTTTATGGTTCTGCCTATGATCAGTTTAAGATGGAGTTTATTAATGAGCTTCATGCCATTCTTGCTGAATGGGCAGGTCCCACTTTGGTAGGTGGTGACTTTAATCTGATTAGGGAGGCTGGGGATAAAAACACTGGTGCTATTAATCAGCACTGGGCTGACCTCTTTAATGATTGGATTAATAGCTTTGGCTTAATTGAGCTCAAACTAAATGGGAGGAAGTACACTTGGGGCAACAATCAGGACAATCCGATTATGGCTACTATTGACAAGGTTTTCATGTCCACTGATTGGGCCTCTGAATTCCCTGGAGTCCATCTCAAAGCCCTTCCTAGATTGGGGAGTGATCAGACCCCTCTTGTTGTTGACACTTGTGCTTTCCACATTCCCAAGAGTAAGCATTTTAGATTTGAGAAATGGTGCCTGGAGGTTGAGGGTTTTAGAGAGATAGTTATCAAAGCCTGGACCGCCACCTGCCCCTTTGCTAAGGCTATAGATAGATGGCAGTTCAAAATTAGAAACTCCAGGAGAGCCATCAAAGGCTGGATGGCCAATTATGAGGCTGAGCAAAACAGACAGAAACAGGCCCTGGTTGCTGAATATAACTGTTTAGATATTATCTCTGAGTCTAACCCTCCTTCCCCTAACACTAACCGCGGAATTAAAAAAATTGCAGGTGATTTGGAGGAGATCTGGAGGAAGGAAGAAATCAAGGCTAGACAGAGATCCAGAGATAGGGATATTCTTGAAGGAGATCTGAATGCTGGCTACTTCAAAGCAATAGCTAATCAAAAGAGGAGGAGAAAACAGATCTTGGTGCTAGAAGGAGAAGCAGGTAATGTCACTAGTCATGATGATATTATGAAAGTTGTTGTAGATTACTACAAAAAGCTTTTTGGTTTTCAAGACAAAATCAACATCAACCTTAGAGATGACTTTTGGGAAGATGGAGAGAAAGTTACTGATGCGCATAATAACACCCTAGATGCCCCTTTCTCTGAGAAAGAGATTAAAGAGGCTGTCTTTGGCTCTTATGCAGAAGGTGCCCCTGGGCCTGATGGCTTCCCTTTTTTTATTTTACCAGCAATTCTGGGACCTTATTAAGGGGGACTTGTTTGCTTTATTTCGTGATTGGGAGAAGAATGAGCTAGACCTATATAGACTTAACTTCTCCCTATTAACTTTAGTGCCTAAAGAGGCTGATGCTAGCAGGATAGAAAAATTTAGACCACTTGCTATGATCAATTGCAGCTTCAAGATTTTTGCAAAATGTGCCACGAATAAGTTTGGCCCCATTTGCAAAGATTTAATTTCCTTGAACTAGACGGCCTTCATAAAAGGTAGATATATTGCAGAGAGTATTATCACAGCTCATGAAATTATTCATTCTGTGTACTCCAGCAAACAGTCTGGTTTTGTATTTAAATTAGACTATGAGAAAGCTTATGACATGATCAATAGAGATTTCTTACGTGACATGATGCACAAGAGGGGCTTTAGCACTAGGTGGATGAATAAAGTTGCCTCCTTATTACATCAAGGATCTGTTGGGGTTAATATTAACAATGCCAACAGTGATTTCTTTGTTACTGGTAAAGGTGTTAGGCAGGGAGACCCTTACTCCCCGTTGCTCTTTAACTTAGTTGCTGATGTTTTTACCAGGATCCTTATTAAAGCTGCTAGAAATAACATTCTAGCAGGCCTCTTCCCTAGTTCCAATCCAGCTGGCATCGTTAGTATGCAGTATGCGGATGATACCTTACTGTTTTTGGGTAACAACCCCGCTCATGCCAGAAACCTTAAATGGTTGCTGTCCTGTTTTGAGCAGATCTCTGGGATGAGGATCAACTTTCATAAATGTGATCTAGTCCCTATTAATGTTGACGGGGAAGAAGCAAAAATATTTGCTCAAATCCTTGGGTGTAAGCTGAGTGATTTTCCCATTAAGTATTTAGGAGCCCTGAAGGAAATATGCCCTAGAGGCAATAATAAAGTTATTATTTATTTCCTTATACCATGATAAATGTTTATTATTCATGCTAGAATTGTATTAACCGGAAACATAATACATGTGTGAATACATAGACAAACAGATAGTCACTAGTATGCCTCTACAAGACTAGCTCATTAATCGAAGATGGTTATGTTTCCTAACCATAGACATGTGTTGTCATTTGATTAATGGGATCACATCATTAGGAGAATGATGTGATTGACATGACCCATTCCGTTAGCTTAGCACTTGATCGCTTAGTATGTTGCTAATGCTTTCTTCATGACCCATACATGTTCCTCGTAACTATGAGATTATGCAACTCCCATTTACCGGAGGAACACTTTGGTACTACCAAACGTCACAACGAATCGGGTGATTATAAAGGAGTACTACAGGTGTCTCCAAAGGTACTTGTTGGGTTGGCGATTTGAGATTAGGTTTTGTCACTCCGATTGTCGAGAGGTATCTCTAGGCCTTCTCGGTGATACACATCACTTAAGCCTTGCAAGCATTACAACTAATGAGTTAGTTGTGAGATGATGTATTACGGAACGAGTAAAGAGACTTACCGTAACGAGATTGAACTAGGTATTGATACCGACGATCGAATCTCGGGTAAGTAACATACCGATGACAAAGGAACAACGATGTCGTTATGCGGTTTGACCGATAAAGATCTTCGAGAATATGTAGGAACCAATATGGGCATCCAGGTTCCGCTATTGGTTATTGACCGAGAATGGTTCTAGGTCATGTCTACATAGTTCTCGAACCCGTAGGGTCCGCACGCTTAACGCTTCGATGACAGTTCATTATGAGTTTATAAGTATTGATGCACCAAGGTTGTTCGAGTCCCGATGTGATCACGGACATGACGAGGAGTCTCAAATGGTCAAGACATAAAATTGATATATTGAAGCCTACATTTGGACATCGGAAGTGTTCCGAGTGAAATCGAATTTATCGAGTAACGGAGGTTACCGAACCCCGGAACTACATGGGCCATAGTGGGCCTTGGTGGAAAGGAGAAAGGGCCAGCCCTAGGTGGCGCGCCCCCTTCCCCTAGTCCTATTAGGACTAGGAAAGGTGGGCCGCCCCTCTCTCTCTTCCCTCCGGAATCCTAATCCAACTAGGATTGAGGGGAATCCTACTCCCTGAGGAGTAGGACTCCTGGCGCCGCCCCTCTTGGCCGGCCAGCCCCTCCCCTTGGCTCCTTTATATCGGGGCAGGGGCACCTAGAACACACAAGTTGATCTACGGATCGTTCCTTAGCCGTGTGCGGTGCCCCTTCCACCATATTCCACTTCGGTCATATCGTCAGAGAGCTTAGGCGAAGCCTCGCCGGAGAAGTCATATCGTCATGAGCTTAGGCGAAGCCCTGCGTCGGTGGAGCATCAACATCGCCACCACGCCGTTGTCTTGACGGAACTCATCCCCGACACTTTGCTGGATCGGAGTCCGGGATCGCCATCGAGCTGAACGTGTGCGTAACTCGGAGGTGCCGTGACGCTCGGTGCTTGGATCGGTCGGATCGTGAAGACGCACGACTACATCAACCGCGTTGTTATAACGCTTCGCTTTCGGTCTCACGAGGGTACGTGGACGGACACTCTCCCTCTCGCTTGCTATGCCATCACCATGGTCTTGCGTGTTCGTGAGGAAATTTTTGAAATTACTACGCTCCCCAACAAAGGGCATCCGAGCCTGGTTTTATGCGTTGATGTCATATGCACGAGTAGAACACAAGTGAGTTGTGGGCGATATAAGTCATACTGCTTACCAAAGATGTCATACTTTGGTTCAGCGGTATTGTGAGATGAAGCGGCCCGGACCGACATTACGCGTGACGCTTACGCGAGACTGGTTTCACCGCCCGAGCACTCGTTGCTTAAAGGTGACCGCGGTGTCTGTCTCTCTCACTTTAGTTGAACTGAGTGGCTACGCCCGGTCCTTGCGAAGGTTAAAACAGCACCAACTTGACAAACTATCGCTGTGGTTTTGATGCGTAGGTAAGAACGGTTCTTGCTCAGCCCGTAGCAGCCACGTAAAACTTGCAACAACAAAGTAGAGGACGTCTAACTTGTTTTTGCAGGCATGATGTGATGTGATGTGGTCAAGACGTGATGCTATATTTTATTGTATGAGATGATCATGTTTTGTAACCGAGTTATCGGCAATCGGCAGGAGCCATATGGTTGTCGCTTTATTGTATGAAATGCAACGCCATGTAATTGCTTTACTTTATCACTAAGCAAGAGCGATAGTCGTAGAAGCAATAGTTGGCGAGACGACAACGATGCTACGATGGAGATCAAGGTGTCGCGCCGGTGACGATGGTGATCATGACGGTGCTTGGCGATGGAGATCACAAGCACAAGATGATGATGACCATATCATATCACTTATATTGATTGCATGTGATGTTTATCCTTTATGCATCTTATCTTGCTTTGATTGACGGTAGCATTATAAGATGATCTCTCACTAAAATTATCAAGAAGTGTTCTCCTCGAGTATGCACCGCTGCCAAAGTTCGTAGTACCCGCACACCACGTGATGATCGGGTGATAAGTTCTACGTCCATCTACAACGGTGCAAAACAGTTGCACGCGCGAATACTCGAGTTAAACTTGACGAGCCTTGCATATAACAGATATGGCCTCGAACACGGAGACCGAAAGGTCGAACGTGAATCATATAGTAGATATGATCAACATAGTGATGTTCACCATTGAAACTACTCCATCTCACGTGATGATCGGACATGGTTTAGTTGATTTGGATCACGTAATCACTTAGATAACTAGAGAGATGTCTGCCTAAGTGGGAGTTTTAATATAATTAATTAAACTTAAATTTATCATGAGCTTAGTACCGATAGTATTTTGCTTGTCTATGTTTATCGTAGATAGATGGCTCGTCTTTGTTGTTCCGTTGAATTTTAATCGCCCTTGAGAAAGCAAAGTTGAAAGATGATGGTAGCAATTACACGGATCGGGTCCGTAACTTGAGGATTATCCTCATTGCTGCACGTAAAAATTACGCCCCGGAAGCACCGCTGGGTGACAGTGCCTGTGCAGGAGCCGAGCCGAAGTTGTGAACGTCTCGCAAAGCAAAGCTGATGACTACTCAATAGTTCAGTGTGCCATGCTTTACGGCTTAGAACCGGTCTTCAACGACGTTTTGAACGCCATGGAGCATATGAGATGTTCCAGAGTTGAAGTTAATATTTCAAGCAAATGCCCGGATTGAGAGATATGAAGTCTCCAATAAGTTCTATAGCTGCAAGATGGAGGAGAATAGTTCGTCGGTGAGTACATACTCAAAATGTCCGGTATAATAATCACTTAATTCAGCTGGGAGTTAATCTTCCGGATGATAGTGTCATTGATGTAATTCTCCAATCATCGCCACCAAGCTACAAGAGCTTCGTGATGAACTATAATATGCAAGGGATGACCAAAACAATTCATGAGCTCTTCGCAATGCTAAAAGCAGCGGAGGTAGAAATCAAGAAAGAGCATCAAGTGTTGATGGTCAACAAGACCACTAGTTTCAAGAAAAGGGCAAAGGAAAGAAGAAGGAAACTTCAAAAGAACAGCAAGAAAGTTGTTGATCAAGAGAAGAAACCCAAGTCTGGACCTAAACCTGAAATCGAGTGTTTTACCGCAAGCGATCGACACTTTGAAGCGGAACTGCCCCAAGTATTTGGCGGATAAGAAGGATGGCAAGGTGAACAAAGGTATATGTGATATACATGTTATTGATGTGTACCTTACTAGAGCTCGTAGTAGCACTGGTATTTGATATCGGTTCTTGCTAATATTTGCAACTCAAACAGGGACTACGGAATAGACGAGCACCGCAAAGGACGAGGTGACGATGCGCGTGGGAAATGGTTCCAAAGTCAATGTGATCGCGGTCGGCACGCTACCTCTACATCTACCTTCGGATTAGTTTTAGACCTAAATAATTGTTATTTGGTGCCGCCATGAGCATGAATGTTATATCTGGATCTTGTTTGATGCGAGACGGTTATTCATTTAAATCGAGAATAATGGTTGTTCTATTTATATGAGTAATATCTTTTATGGTCATGCACCCTTGAAGAATGGTCTATTCTTGTTGAATCTCGGCAGTAGTGATACACATATTCATAATGTCGAAGCCAAAAGATGCAGAGTTGATAATGATAGTGCAACTTATTTGTGGCACCGCCGCTTAGGTCATATCGGTGTAAACGCATGAAGAAACTCCATACGATGGACTTTTGGAATCACTTGATTATGAATCACTTGGTACTTGTAACCGTGCCTCATGGACAAGATGACTAAAACACCGCTTCTCGGTTATATGGAGAGAGCAATGATTTGTTGGAAATCATACATCTGTATGTATGTGGTCCGATGAATGTTGAAGCTCGTGGCGGATATCGTTATTTTCTCACCTTCACAGATGATTTGAGTAGATATGGGTATATCTACTTAATGAAACACAAATCTGAAACATTTGAAAAGTTCAAAGAATTTCAGAGTGAAGTGGAAAATCATCGTAACAAGAAAATAAAGTTTCTACGATCTGATCGTGGAGGAGAATATTTGAGTTACGAGTTTGGTTTACATTTGAAACAATGTGGAATAGTTTCAGCAACTCACGCCACCCGAACACCACAGAGAAATGGTGTGTCCGAACGTCGAATCGTATTTTACTAGATATGGTGCGATCTATGATGTCTATTTCGATTTACCGCTATCGCTTTGGGGTTATGCTTTAGAGACGGCCGCATTCACGTTAAATAGGACACCGTCAAAATCCGCTGAGACGACGCCTTATGAACTGTGGTTTGGCAAGAAACCAAAGTTGTCGTTTCTTAAAGTTTGGGGCTGCGATGCTTATGTAAAGAAACTTCAACCGATAAGCTCGAACCCAAATCGGAAAATGTGTCTTCATAGGATACCCAAAGGAGATGTTGGGTACACCTTCTATCACAGATCCAAGGCAAGATTTTCGTTGCTAAATTCGGATCCTTTCTAGAGAAGGAGTTTCTCTCGAAAGAAGTGAGTGGGAGGAAAGTAGAACTTGATGAGATAATCAGATCTGCTCCCTTATTGGAAAGTAGTTCATCACAAGAAATGGTTCCCGTGACAACTACACCAATTAGTGAGGAAACTAATGATGATGATCATGAAGCTTGGATCAAGTTACTACCGAACTTCGAGGTCAACCAGAGTAAAATACGCACTGAGTGGTACGGTAATCTTATTATGGAAGTCATGTTACTTGACCATGGCGAACCTACAAACTATGAAGAAGCGATGGTGAGCCCAGATTCCGCAAAATGGCTGGAAGCCATGAAATCTGAGATGGGATCCATGTATGAGAACAAAGTATGGACTTTGGTTGACTTGCCGATGATCGGCAAGCCATTGAAAATAAATGGATCTTTAAGAAGAAGACCGACGCCGATGGTAATATAACTGTTACAAAGCTCGACTTGTTGCGAAAGGTTTTCGACAAGTTCAAGGGGTTGACTACGATGAGACTTTCTCACCCGTAGCGATGCTTAAGTCTGTCCGAATCATGTTAGCAATTGCCGCATTTTATGATTATGAAATTTGGCAAATGGATGTAAAAACTGCATTCTTGAATGGATTTCTAGAAGAAGAGTTGTATATGATGCAACCAGAAGGTTTTGTCGATCCAAAGGGTACTAACAAAGTGTGCAAGCTCCAATGATCAATTTATGGTCCGTGCAAGCCTCTCGAGTTGGAATAAACGCTTTGATAGTGTGATCAAAGATATGGGTTTATACTGCACTTTTGGAGAAGCTGTATTTACAAGAAAGTGAGTGGGAGCTCAGAGCATTTCTAATATTATATGTGGACGACATATTATTGATTGGAAATGATATAGAATTTCTGGATAGCATAAAAGGATACTTGAATAAAAGTTTTCAATGAAAGACCTCGGTGAAGCTGCTTACATATTGGGCATCAAGATCTATAGAGATAGATCAAGACGCTTAATTGACTTTCACAAAGCACATACCTTGATAAAGTTTTGAAAAGTTCAAAATGGATCAGCAAAGAAAGGTTTTTACCAGACATAAGGTGTAAGATTGAGTCGACTCAATGTCCGACCACAAAGCAGAAGATAGAGAGAAATGAAAGATGTTCCTATGCTTCAGCCATAGGCTCTATCATGTATGCAATGCTGTGTACCGACCGACGATGCTTAGCTGTAAGCTTGGCAGAAGGTACCAAAGTAATCCAGAGTGGATCATCGGACAGCGTCAAGAACATCCCAAATACCGAAAAGGACTAAGGATATGTTTCTCGATATGGAGGTGACAAAGAGCTAGTCGTAAATGGTTACGCCGATGCAAGCTTTGACACCGATCCGGACGATTCTAAATCGCAAACCGGATACGTGTTTTTATTAAACGGTGGAGCTGTCGGTTGGTGCGATTCTAAACAAAGCGTCGTGGCGGGATCTACATGTGAAGCGGAGTACATAGCTGCTTGAAGCAGCAAATGAAGGAGTCGGATGAAAGAGTTCATTTCCGATCTAGGTGTCATACCTAGTGCATCGGGACCGATGAAGATCTTCTGTGACAATATTGGTGCAATTGCCTTGGCAAAGGAATCCAGATTTCACAAGAGGACCAAGCATATCAAGAGACACTTCAATTCCATTCGGGACCAAGTCCAAGTGGGAGACATAGAGATTTGCAAAATACATACGGATCTGAATGTTGCGACCGTTGACTAAGCCTCTTCCACGAGCAAAACATGATCAGCACCAAGACTCCATGGGTGTTAGAATCATTACTATGTAATCTAGATTATTGACTCTAGTGCAAGTGGGAGATCAAGGAAATATGCCCTAGAGGCAATAATAAAGTTATTATTTATTTCCTTATACCATGATAAATGTTTATTATTCATGCTAGAATTGTATTAACTGAAACATAATACATGTGTGAATACATAGACAAACAGATAGTCACTAGTATGCCTCTACAAGACTAGCTCATTAATCGAAGATGGTTATGTTTCCTAACCATAGACATGTGTTGTCATTTGATTAATGGGATCACATCATTAGGAGAATGATGTGATTGACATGACCCATTCCGTTAGCTTAGCACTTGATCGTTTAGTATGTTGCTAATGCTTTCTTCATGACCCATACATGTTCCTGTAACTATGAGATTATGCAACTCCCATTTACCGGAGGAACACTTTGGTACTACCAAACGTCACAACGAATCGGGTGATTATAAAGGAGTACTACAGGTGTCTCCAAAGGTACTTGTTGGGTTGGCGATTTGAGATTAGGTTTTGTCACTCCGATTGCCTGGAGAGGTATCTCTAGGCCTTCTCGGTGATACACATCACTTAAGCCTTGCAAGCATTACAACTAATGAGTTAGTTGTGAGATGATGTATTACTGAACGAGTAAAGAGACTTCACTGCAACGAGATTGAACTAGGTATTGGATACCGACGATCGAATCTCGGGTAAGTAACATACCGATGACAAAGGGAACAACGTATGTCGTTATGCGGTTTGACCGATAAAGATCTTCATAGAATATGTAGGAACCAATATGGGCATCCAGGTTCCGCTATTGGTTATTGACCGAGAATGGTTCTAGGTCATGTCTACATAGTTCTCGAACCCGTAGGGTCCGCACGCTTAACGCTTCAATGACAGTTCATTATGAGTTTATAAGTATTGATGCACAAGGTTGTTCGAGTCCCGGATGTGATCACGGACATGACGAGGAGTCTCGAAATGGTCGAGACATAAAGATTGATATATTGAAGCCTGCATTTGGACATCGGAAGTGTTCCGAGTGAAATCGAATTTATCGAGTACCGGAGGTTACCGAACCCCCGGAACTACATGGGCCATAGTGGGCCTTGGTGGAAAGGAGAAAGGGCCAGCCCTAGGTGGCGCGCCCCCTTCCCTAGTCCTATTAGGACTAGGAAAGGTGGGCCGCCCCTCTCTCTTTCCTCCCGGAATCCTAATCCAACTAGGATTGGAGGGAATCCTACTCCCGAGGGAGTAGGACTCCTGCCGCCCCTCTTGGCCGGCCAGCCCCTCCCCTTGGCTCCTTTATATACGGGGCAGGGGCACCCTAGAACACACAAGTTGATCTACGGATCGTTCCTTAGCCGTGTCGGTGCCCCTTCCACCATATTCCACTTCGGTCATATCGTCAGAGAGCTTAGGCGAAGCCTGCGCCGGAGAAGTCATATCGTCATGAGCTTAGGCGAAGCCCTGCGTCGGTGGAGCATCAACATCGCCACCACGCCGTCGTCGACGGAACTCATCCCCGACACTTTGCCGGATCGGAGTCCGGGATCGCCATCGAGTTGAACGTGTGCAGAACTCGGAGGTGTCGTACGTTCGGTGCTTGGATCGGTCGGATCGTGAAGACGTACGACTACATCAACCGCATTGTTATAACGCTTCCGCTTTCGGTCTACGAGGGTACGTGGACGGACACTCTCCCCTCTCGTTGCTATGCCATCACCATGGTCTTGCGTGTTCGTAGGAAAATTTTTGAAATTACTACGTTCCCCAACAAGCCCCCCTCCATCACAGAAAATTGAAGAAATGTGAGCTTCAGCGTACTGTGGATAAGATTATTAAATAAGGAGCTGGGTGGAGAGGCAGACTCCTGTCTTCTGGCAAGAGACTCACATTAGTGAAAACCTGCTTAGCCACTATTCTTGGCTACCTTATGGGCATTTTTAAATTTCCTAAGTGGGCCATTAAGTTGATTAATTCTCAGCTGGGCCACTGCTTTTGGGATGATTACGAAGGCCACCACAAATACCACCTTGCAGCCTGGGATAGTGTGGCCCTGGCCAAGCAGCATGGGGGCCTTGGCATCCCTAACATTGCAGATATGAACCTTTGTTTATTAGCTTCCTGGGTCAAGAGATACTTCCTAGATGATGGCAAGATTTGGAAACAAGTCGTTGATGCCAAGTACAGCACTCGTAATTCGAATATTTTTGCTTGTACTGTCAATGGTGCTTCCCCCTTTTGAAAAGGGATTTTATGGGCTGCTAAAGCCGCTAACATAGGTTATTCCTGGTATATTGGGAATGGCAATAGCATCAGGTTTTGAAGAGATAGGTGGATTGGTCAGACTACTTTAGCCACTAAATATTGGAGGCTATTTAGCATTGCCCATGATAGGGATGTCATTGTGAGTGATGCCTGGGACGGCACCAATCTAAAGATCTCTTGCAGAAGATGTTTTACTGGTGATATGTTAGCTGAATGGAATGATTTATTCAATTACATCAAGGATACTGTGCTGACTGACAGGGTTGACACAGTTAGATGGGATTATGATGCTAAGGGTGTCTACTCTGTTAAATCCTTTTACAATATTATTAATTTTAGAGGGGTTCACCCGGGGAACCTCCTGTCCATTTGGAATATAAAAGTTCCGCTGCGTATACATATTTTTCTATGGCTAATGGCTAAAAATAAGCTTCTGACTAGGGATAATCTTCAGAAAAGACAGTCGGTGAATGATATTACCTGTCTTTTTTGTAATGACCCCGAAACTATTGAGCATCTATTTTTTGGCTGTGTCGTTGCGAAGGAACTTTGGAGGGTGATTGGGGACATTTCTAACAGCCAGCCTGGAATGTCTATATCTGACATACTAGAATGGTGGTCCTCCAATAAAAATCGCCCCGCAGATTGTTTGCTGCATTCCGCTGCCCTTTGGGCTCTTTGGAAATATCGTAACGACATGTATTTCAATCGTTTCCCCTGGTCTGGTATGCAGGTGTTGTGGAGAAAGACTGCTGCTACGTTGGACAGCTGGGCAATTCGATGCTCAGATCCTGTCAAAGGAAAAGTGCTGCACTTGGTGCGAAAGATGGAGCAGCTGGCAAGATCCCCACCCCTCCTGTTATGGCCGGACCCTGGCTAGGGCTTCAGAAGTGCTCAGAGGTGCTACTTGGTCGTGATCTTGTCTAGTTTTCCTCGCCTGTTGGGTGTAGCTCCTGCTGAACTTGATCTGAATTTCATTTGAGTTAGTGGCTGGTGTCGGCTGGGCACGGTCCTTTCTTTTTGCCGGGGCAGCGCGTGTGTTGTTTATCCCCCCGCGTGCTTGTAACTGAATATGGATTTCGTGTGGTTTCGTTTGGTAATGCAAATGGAACCGGGGCTTTTGAGCCCTTTTTCTCTAAAAAGAGGTCGTCCGCTGTGCCTCCTCCATATCCTCCTCTCCCGAGCCCATCTCCGAAGAGCTCGCAGGTTGGCTCGCCTCAATGTGGGCCTGGCGCAAACCTCCGCTGCGATTTCAGCACGACACTCCGGTGTTAATATCTTGTACCATGTGACCTTGTTATTGGCCATGGCGACGGTGCACGTCGAATGGGTAGTAGGGGGGCTTATTAGACAGCTGCGGAGGGGTGGGAGGATGGGCTCAGAGGTAGAGTTTTGGGGGATGGTCATCCAACTTTAAATAGCTGGAGCAGGCAAAGGGCAATGCGGGCAGTCGGAGTAGTCTTCTCGGGTGGTGTGTTGGCATGAATGCGAGTAGGCAAACGGTCGGTGAAGCTGGTGTAAATGTGAATGGTTCTAGAGATGAAGAGAGTTTTTAGGGTGGGTCCAGGGTGTCGGAGTACAACATGGCAGATATCCAAACTCCCCGAAGCTCCCCCCCCCCCCCCCACACACACACACACACACACACAAAAAATGGGGTCAGGGGCCCAAACCGACCCGGCGCGATCTGGTGATCCATGTTGGAGGGCTGAAAGTGTTTTAGACCGTCCACTCGGGAGGCTGATTTGAGGATCCGCATTGAAGATGCCCTTAGTGCATCTCCGGACCTTTCCCAAAATGATTTAACTTCCAAAAAATGGTTTTGTTTAGGAGTTAACACCAACTAGTTCTACTTCTCAAATTTTAACCCCCTAAAATTTGAGAAGTTAATCCTCAAATCCACCCCTCCTGCTCAGACTTGAGCAGAAAACACCCCCTCCCCAAACATGACTACTTGTGAGAAACTTAGAAAATCACTTCACATGTCACACTCCTCTACCTCCAAGAGTCCAACCTTTTAATTACCTATCCCCATAGATGGATCACCTCCCACCCCTTCCACATAATCATGCACAAACATAATTTGAAGGCTTGCTTAGAATGTTTAAAACATAGACAAACTGCTTTATGTCTACGAAGTATTTTGGAAATGGCGGTCATTCTACACAACACTATACACGAAATGCATATAAAGGAAGGTAAAATTCGGAGTAGAGAAAAATAATTCAACTTCCATCTTCCAATAAGAAAATTGATTTTTTTTAAAGCTACTAAATGATCAGATGGCATTTTTTGTTGGAGTCCAAAATTAAATGATTTTTTCCCACCTTGCATAACTGGATATACATTCTTGTCAAGGGTCTTAAAGTAATGATGACAAACATGGTTACTTGCAAACTAAGAAATATTAGGACAAGGACATCGTATGTTTCCCACATGTTGGCTACATGTCTGATAGTCGCCTACGTTGGCTATTACTCTGGCGCAAAATGAAGATACTAGCAAATAATTAGAAATGTAGTGTCTCATCTTGTAGAAGAGTTTGTCCATTGTTCAGAGCACATGCACTTTATCTTTATGGGCCATCATGTTGAGAGAGCTTTTAGCAACTGTCTATGACTTCTAAAATAAATTTGGAAAGTGAGCATATTTGTTTCGGAATGCGTATCATTGCAGTGCAATAGTGACTAGAAAGGCGAAAATGCCTAGGAGCACACGGCGACTATGCCCACTGAAATCTCACCCGTTCAATTGCCTCGGGATCTCAACCACTATATTACGGTCACACGTATTGGATGAATTTTACCAGGTACAATTACCCAGCAGTTTTCGTATCATATGAAGTATAACGTGCATTCCTGTTTTGACATGTCATTCTCACCTGCCAGTGCCCAACAACCATGAGTAACTTTTCTTCAGAAACTGTCCTGACAAGTGGTACGAGCAGTTACTTTGTTGGCCTATCTATCCAGACATGCTCGACACGCTAAATATTAATGAACCAATAGAAAAATTTTATTCAGGAAGTGCATGCATGCATGTGGGACCAAGGCAAGACTTCCATGCATGTAAGTTGGTTGATATCCAACACAACTTCATATGCCCGTACATAATTTACTCCGAAATTTCTTTCAATACTAATTTCTAAGAAACTATGTAAATAAATCTGCGAGATTTTCCAACATATTGCATGTTGGTTTTTATCTTAAGTGAAAAACTGAGAATGTCGTGGTAATGATTCTAGAAACTTTTTGATAGTAACATTAGGGTTTTTTTCAATCTCATAAAATATTCTATTCTAAAAAAGCTAAGATTTAATCATACTAATAATAATATTTGAGAAAGGTGCAATTAATCGGCGCAACTAAAACTAATGTATGCCATCATATAGACACAATCAAAATTGCTAGGCCATCAATGAAAGAGACAATTTCTATCTTTACTGTTTACCGTGATTCATCCTAGTTATTTCTATTAAATTGTTGTGTACCCAAAATCTTCGCCCTTCAATGCTCTTTAAATTTTTTGCTATGTTTCTCAGACACATTGACTCGAATTAAATGAGTGTGGACAGCTCTTTACTATTGGCATATACACAAGTACGTAGTATTGCAATTTCGCTGCCAAATAAACAAAAACTTGTACTGATCCCCAAACTATCCACGAGTGGCTTTGATTTTGGTGGGGTTCGTCGGCGTGTGCTCCTAGTCCGCCTGCCTAGAAAGGAGGCTAGCACAGATATTCATGTATGCTAACCATCCGGTGTAGATCCACCTGTTCGCAGTACGATCCTCCGTGGCTCTTTAAACCATGCAAGAAAGCAGCTCAACAGTAGAATCACGCACATTGTAACAAAGATAAACAATGTCAACATACCACCTCCCATGTTGCCAGATGCAACCAGATCGACAGCCCATAATATCCAACACAAGGGTTTTCCACTGATAACATTACCGTCTCAGAAACTTTAGGTATGGAGCGCTTCATTTCCCAACTGCTCCTGAACGGCTCAACGTTCTGCTACTCAAAGTCAAGGCAACAAACAACATGACTAAGTTTCGGACATCGCGCCACAGTAATAAAACAATGCGGCGCTCGGAACACTACATATTACAGGGTAAACCTCCTATACAACCAAAAAAGTATACAACACTGTATATTGGTCATAGACCGATGTGGCTCATGACGAGCAGGATAGCATGCACACCCCAGGCCTGTATGCCCAGGCCGGTGGCAAGCGGGCGTATTTCTCCATTCCCGGCTGCTCATCATACGGATGTTCCATAACTTTCAATAGCCGGCGAACTTCCTCGTAATCACCTAGATCAGCTGCGTCAATCGCTGTCTGGCAAAGATAGTTCCGAAGAACATACTTTGGGTTAACACGGTTCATTGTGGCTTTCCTTTCTTCATCCGAGACGCCGCTAGCCACCAGCTTCACAAAGCATTAACATATCATTAGATTGAAGTTGTTTAGATTCTCAACAGTGTGTTGTTATTTAAAAGATCCAACTATAAGGCATGACTAGAGGTCCAAAACCAAATATTGGCACAAACTTATCAAATGGTGGGTGGAACAACAGTCGGTAACCTAAGAGGGGGTTCATTACAGGAAAACATTGTGGCAACAGGAGGTAGAGAATAACAGCATCTTAGAACTTCTGCCATGCCGATGACACTTAATTTACAATGCACGAGTTATTATAAAAGATGAGTACATGATGAGATCCCAAACTATGCAAATGCAATGCTGCTTTTGTTTCCAAGAGTATCCCAGCTTGTTCTCAAAGAATAAAAGAAAAAAATACTCCAACTTCATAAAATGACTAGGGCTGGAAAATAGCCCAAAATGGCAATATAATCATTGATATATTATGTCATGTTAAATATTACTATCTGGGCAATTCGGGAAAGAGAACAATTTTATATATACAAAAAGACATACCTCCTCAATATATGTTTGTACCCAACTAATCCATGCTTCCTTTCTTTCTTTCCCAATATCCAGGAGTGCAGCTTTTATTGGAACAAGTAGCTCAGTTTCTGGGATGTCACGGTCTGCTTTGACATTCGAAAGAAGACGGAAAAAATTTGTATAGTCAACTTTATCGACAGCCAAGTTGTTCAGCAGCTTGCTAATAAGCTGCTTGTTATATTTTGACAGACCAAGTTTCTTTGTCATTATAGATTGATATTCATCCATGAACTTTGTCCCATACCTACAATATAGAACATATCAAAACGCTACAATGAATGTAGTTAAAATTGCAGATGACCAGTATAGATTTTGGAAGAATAAATACCTCTCCATTACATAATTTGCTTCATCCTTGCTGATAAGATCCGCAGCCGACAATGGCCCAGTGAACTGGGCAATATTCCACAAACCAACATCAGGTTGATTTGCAAAACAGTATCTCTTACCTGGGAGATCAGTTGTATTCGGAGTAAAGCTAGGATCAAAAGCATCTAAGAAACCAAAGGGTCCATAATCAATAGTTAGGCCCAACACACTCATATTATCAGTGTTAAGCACACCATGGGTGAAACCAACACCTTGCCACCTGGCTATCAAGTAAGCAGTACGCTCTGCAACCTCAACTGCCCAGGCTGTTAATTGCAAGGAGACAGAAGTTAGTTATTCACAAGATCAATGTCTACATTCGAAGAAAACGACATAAAAGGAAATTTACCAGCATATTTGTTGGAAGTAAGATCTATTGCTGGAGAGTCTCCCATAGCTGCCTCAAAAGATAAACCTTCACTCTTTTTAATATTTTCAAGATGTGGGTAGTGATGACGTATTGTGTAGTCTGCCAAACGACGAACAATTTCCAGGTCCTCTTTGCCCCTTGTAGCATGTAACTGGTATGAACCAAAACGTAAAAACGATGGTGCTACACGGCAAACAATTGCACCTGGCTCCTCTTTTGCATTACCACTGGCATATTAGAAAAAACAAATTATTCATCGACACAAGGGAATGTCAATATGTAGTACTGAAATCTTCAAGAGATAAATCATGGCAAAATGATTTATATTCCTATATTTTAGATCAATAAATACTGGACGAGTAAACACCCAGGTTTACCGTGTGCAACATGCTTTGCCTGGCTACATTTGCAGAGTAGCAATTAAGTAACTTATCATAGTTCCCAGAGGCTGCTTTGGAATACCCCAGAGAATTTCAATGGATGATAATATATCAACATTAGGAAATTTGGCGCTTCAAAATAATAGGCCTACGTAAGTCAGGATGAGTAAATAAAGTAATTTTATTAGGTAAGGAAACCATTTAAACAAAAGGAACATGGAATTTTAGATGGCAGTGTGATAGTACTAATTATATGTTCATACAGATTATATAGCTACTAGTATAAGAGCTGAACCGTCTCAAAGCAGCAACTACGAATCATTCAAATAGGAAGGGAAACTAAAAGCAAAAGTAGATCCAGCAAAATGTTGATTAGAAACTGAAGATATCATGACATACTCATAGAACATATCTCGCACAACAGATTTGCCAGTTTCAACTAGACAAAGAGCACGAGTTGTAGGAATGCCTAGACCATGCATAGCTTCACTGCATAAGAATTCACGGATGCTGCTGCGCAGGACAGCGAGGCCATCTGCAAATCGGCTGTAAGGAGTCTTTCCAGCACCCTTGAGCTGCAACTCCCACCTCTCACCTCGAGAATTGAGAACCTCTCCGAGAGTTATTGCTCGTCCATCCCCCAACTGACCAGCCCATGAACCAAACTGGTGTCCACCGTAACACTGGGCATAAGGCACACTGCAGGTGGTTGTTCAGTAGGAGTGTTATATATTCTGACAAAACCAATTAGCAAGATATTAAGCACAGGCATCACACACCTTCCCACCAACGGAGTTTCTCCTGAGAAGAACCGAGGAAAATCAGGCCTTTCAAACCTGAAAACGAATAGAGGACAATTGTTATTTTTGTGATTTTTCTATGTCCAATATCAGCAAGGATGCAGAAAAATGTTATGAGAAACGGATGCCATTGGGCAGGGAGTTAAAATATGAGGTAAAGGCACCCGGGGGAGGGCAGAAACTTGCGCGGTCTGTGATGATATGGTCCATAAACTTGTAAAAGTGGACTCCACCACCCACAAACTTACATCCCAGGTGCAAAAAAAAAAAGCCAATCCTAAGCCGACATGTGGCACTGCAGAAAACACCCTGCTGTGTCCGGAATTTATGCACGGGCTACGAGGGCCCAACTGTCGGTACACACCGAGAAGAATCCGGAGAAAAAATTAGGGGCAGACAGGATTCGAACCGCGCCCTTGCCCTGGCCGTACGAGCTAGGCAACCACTGCACCAAATCAATTCATTTGTCATATTTACAGATACACTTTTTATATACTATACGTAATACCATGCTGCACCTCACGGTCTGCATGCATGCTGGGCCGGCGTGTACATAACATATAGGTATAAATACGAAGGTCACGTAGATGCTTCCATGCAAGAGCTCTTGTTTAATAAAGCTCTAAATTAACCGCAAAAAAAGAGCTCTTGTTTAATGTGGTAATTCCCCATGGAACTAGGATTCAATTATTTTTTTGGCACGTGGCTTCAATTTTATATGAATATACATGTATATGCCTGATTGGAATTTTCAGCCTCTCTGAACAGTATTGTAGATATTTTTAACTGTCTGCCATCTTTGATTGTGTACTGTGTACTTTTGTACTAGCTCCAAACGGTTTGAGCTGGTGTTTGAAGTATTTCCATCCACTATATATATTTTTCTTTAAGAAAATATTATCTATTCAGAAAATTAGTCGCCTAATATACACTCTTGAAATTAATGATAAACTAACCAGTGGCGGAATGTCGCTGTGTGACAAGCAATCAAGAGGGGGCCAAATTTCCATGGAGGCGAGTCACGGTGAGATGACGTTGAATTTGGGAAAATAAGACATGAGCATGAGACTTGAATGCTTAGTGCTAGAGTTCGTATAGGAATATATGATTAGAAGTACGGATAAGTCCTACTCCCCCGACTCTAAGAAGAAGGTATATAAATTTTGTCTAAAGCAAACAGTGCAAAATTTGAAAAAGCTTGTAGGAAAAACTATCAGTAACTACAAAATTTGGTAAGTATAATATGAAAACATATTTTATTACTCATTTAATGATACCAATTGGGTTATAGTTATTGATAGTTTTTTCTATAAATTTGGTCAAATTTTACACTGTTTGACTTTATAGGCCTTCTTTTTTAAGTCAGAAGGAGTAAAAGAATTAGGTTTCCTAGTCCTAGTCAACTCTCAGGTCATGCATGAACGTGTGTATAAGAACCGAAGGAAGTTGCTTCTTGTACATCAGCAAAAATTGAGAGAGAGAAACTTAAAAGGTACTACACGTGCATTTGGCTATTATATAGTCTCCCAATCTGTAACCCGTTTTAGCTGATCCCGAGTTCTCTTGGAGAGTTCTGGCCGAGAGAGCTACATGCACGAGAAGCTGCACATACACAAAAATCAGTCAAGTGCTATGCACGTAGGGATGAAAACATATATTTCCCTTTTCCGGCAGAAAAATGGAAACGGGGAGGAAAGACGGAAACGAAAATGGAAATTTGCAAAACGGAAATGGAAACTGAATTTTTTATGTGGAAACGGAAACAAAAATGGAACGGCGTTTTCCGGTGGAACATGCGTGAATATGGAACTTTCCGTTTCCGTGAATATGGAATTTTCTGCTTCTACTATGGGCCTATGGCTGTTCTGTAGCCCAACCATCAAATATCGCATAATTAAACAATGAGTAGAATCGCCCATGTGTGACTCAATTTCTAATAGCATGCAAGGAAGCTAGCCCTGATTGTAACCACAATTGAGAACGGGCCAAAAAATCCCCTTCACTAATTATTTTGTGATGTTACAATGTGTTTACTTGTAAGAGGGTGACCTGATACATTGTGCTTTTCTTTACATATGGAGCTTGTCCTTCTGATTATCACAAATGTGTTTGTGTTGCCACAGTTGAATAAAATATGCACAAATGCATATCGTATAATATAACCATCATAATATTTGGTAGCCATGTTAACAGTTTATTAAATATGTTGGTTTGCTTGTGTTTTCCCCTATGGCTCAGGGGGATTTTAAGTCCCGGTGAACACCTGCTTCCGTTGCCGTGTCCACGCCGTATTCGGTCCGTGTTTGTTTCCGGTAGTATCTGTTTCTGTGTTCATTTCTGCTTCCGCGGAAAAATATGAAAACAAATGTGGTAGCACCCAGATCCGTCCATTTCCGCTCTGTTTTCATCCCTATACATACGTGATGGGCTGGACCAAAACGCTTCGTATACATAGTTGAAAAAAAAATACATTTGGAAGGGGATCATGCAAAGGAATACATCGAGCTAGACCACATGCCGGCTTAGGATTGGATTTGGTTTTTTTTTTCTGCACCTGGGATGCAAGTTTGTGGGTGGTGGAGTCGACTTTGCAAGTTTGTGGACCAAATCATCACGGAGCGAGCAAGTTTCTGGACACCCCATGCTTTTACCTCTTAAAGTATGAACACACTTCTGCGCAGAAAGACATGATGATAACTAGTTGAAGGTGGCCCATAGATATTATCACTCAACTTATTATATCCTTTGTTGAGACCATTTTCACTTGTTTTCGTCTAGGAATCATTTGAAGTTGAGACAATTTTCACTTGTTTTCATCACGGAATCATTTAACTAGAACATATTGGCAGAACCAGTATCAGCATTTTTCATGGCCCAACTTTTTGCAGCATAAACAATTAAACATATACCAGTATTACAAACAAAGCAGCACACGACGTGGCCTAACCCTCGGCTTAGCATTTTTCATGAGAACAAACAAAATAACTGTTTGTCGGACAATAGAAATAACAAATGTTTCATGGCAATTGCAGAAGATACAAAAATGTAAGGTTTCATGTGGAACTACGGACTGTTTTTGAGTCGCGCGACTAGTCGCAACTAGTCGTCGGCTAGTCGATGAGTCGCACTGCCAGATGTCGACTAAACCCCAAGACTAGTCACGGACTAGTCGATCAGCCAGGCACGACTCGTCAAGAGTCGCTACCCCAGAACGACTCGTCGACTCATCAACTCGAAAACCTTGGAACTACCCAAAGTTTTTTATATTCCTTTCATTCACGCAAACAGCTGGATTCTTTCACAACATATATGGCTCTGTTCAACTACTAGTTAATGATCTGGTGTCTGAGTTAAATATCTGATCGAGAACCATTTTGTTCCCCAGAAGTAGTGACGAATTTTGACAAAGAAACAGGGGGGTTGGGGTGGAGCTAATATATGTGTGAATTGCTTCATAAATCGTAAACAATACAGATCCTTTACATGTTACCCTTTAGGACGTTTTGGTAAATATCTGATCAATAAACATGTTGTTTCCAAAAAAATCCTAGTGGTGAACTTTGAGAGAAAAAAAACAGGGGGTTGGGGGTGAATATATGTCTGAATAAATGAAAAAAGCTCTTTGACTTAAGTAGCAAGTCCACCTTTTGCTTCATAAATCATAAACAATACAGATCTTTTACATGATACCCGTTGGTGAATTTTGGTACCCTAATTCTGGATAGGAATTAACTCTTATGTTTAAAAATTCCTATCAATAGTATCACCTTTAGTGCACAGGAGTTAATAGACAATCTTACTTGTCAGTCCGGTGTGCTCACTCACTGGATCATTTGTATGTTATCAGCTACCAAGAGTAGCGTGAGTCCACAATTTCAACGCAAATTACACACATTTGTAATACTTTCTTCATACACATCTCAATAACCAGTTACCGCACAGCAAAAGGAAGGCGCCACAATGCTCTCAAGAGTGATGGAAATCAGTCAGAAAGCTAGTGAGTAACTAGGATTTGCAACTCACTCTTTGTGATCCAGATCGAGGAGGTCAGCTACGGATTCGGACCACGCCACGAGCTTAGGGTTCTCCACGGGCGCCGAGGGAGACACCTTGGTGTAACAAGCGTGCAGCACCTGCGACACAAAACCTCGCGTATAAATACTCAGCAAGAAATTAACCTAGGTGCTACGCTAACCGCGCGGCAAAACTAGGAGCAAGCAGCCAGGCAAGCAGGGAGGGAGCTAGGGAGGGGGCAAACCTGGCGGGGGATGTTGTCGGATCGCGGGTCGCCGGGCAGCTCGCGGACGAAGGTCTCGTCCCACGCGAGCTCCTCCAGCGCGCGGCGCGGGCGGGCGGAGGCCTCTCCGGCACCGCTCGTCCCGGCGGCCGGCGCGGCCTCGCCGGTGGCGGAGGAGGCCATGCCTCGGAAGAGCAGGCGGCGGAGCGGGTGGCGCGGGGTCGGGGGCGGCGGCAGGCGGAGACGGCGAGAGGGGAGGGAGCGGGGGAGGAGGAGGTGGGGGTATAGGTTGGGGAGGACGGTGGGGAAGCGCAACTGAGGGGGCATGGCGCCTGCGTGCTGCGTGCGGCGCCCTTTTTTTTCTGTCCCTCTCTCCGTCCGGGTCAATCTGGTGCGAGCGTGTCGCCCTGCGCGTTGTGGTAGGGCGGCGTGCGTGGCCTGGGTCTGGGTGTGGGTTGGGTGGGAGGAGCGAGCGGTCCTGGTTGAACGGTGGGATTTGTTGGAGGCTGGCCCGGCGGGCCGGCTTCTTTGGGTGGTGTGGGTCGTGGAGGCACGGACCCGTGCGCTCGGCCATGCGTACGTGGTCTGATCACGTGGAAATAAACTTTTTTTGAAGAAACTCTTCGAAAATTACTTTTGGAGGTCGAGCTTCATGTAGACCTCCAAACGCAAAATTTAAAATTCATGCAAATTCATATTTTTATATTTTAAAAAATTCTAAAACAATACAGAGATAGATGAAGGTATGGCGCACAAATGTGTAAATTTTCAGGGCGAAATATGTTGAAATAAGGGATGTGCAAAAAAACAAATCTAGGGCTTTTTAATACGTGATAATATTTATCCTCACAGACCATAAATTTATCATTTTTGTACAGGTCACATTTCAACATATTTCATCCTGAAAATTTTACGCCTGACATCCTTGTTTACTTTTACAAGTATATCAGTTTTTTTTAACCAAAATTATTGAATTTTGAATGTTTTAAAACATCGACCTCCATGAAGGCTGAGAGCCAAAACGCCATTCTCGAAACTTTTGATCTATTCATTATCAATTTCTGACAATACAACAAACATAAATAATAATAAAAAAATAAATCTGGATTTGTAGACCACCTAATGATGACTATGAACACCGGAGAGCCGAAGAAACGTCGTCATCATCAACCCTGCATCGAGGAGCAGGGCAAAACTTCTTTTAGTAAACAGTCGGGAAGTCGACGTGCTAAGGTCTCATAGGATCAACGCACCAGAACAGCAACCGTCGTCGATGAGGAGAAGCGTAGATCAGAAGGATCTAACCTGAAGACACACTGCCATAGACAACCACCAACCAAATGCCGCGAGATCCGCCAGAGACACACCTTTCGATAATGCTAAACATATCATCGAGATGGGGGCTAGGCGGTAAGAACTTTATTCCATCTTCAGGGAGCCGTCATCATCTCGCCTTTCTGAGAGGACACAAAACCTAGCAAAACTCAAAGATACTTATAAAAATGGCTCCCTTCGGCTGGCAAGGGCTAGACTCCACCACGCCCCCTTGGCTAAGGGCACAGGAGATGATGCAGAAAACTTAGTCGTCGTGTTCGCTTGGAGGAGAGACGAAGGAGTAAGTCCGTCCAGAGCACCACGTGGAGATAAACTTAGGGCATGTACAATATTTTATAAGACCGTCTTATCTTAAATCTATAATAAAAATATGTTGTATAATGGTTATTTCTTAATCTTATCTCTAATAACTAGATTTAAAATAATAGTGTGATGAGGCAAATTGTTTCTTCAAGATCATCTCACAATTAAGGTTGCACGTAATGGAAGTATCATAGGTATAATCATGCATGCCAGCTAGACAATTTTGATGAGGTGACATAGAATTAAATGAAGAAAAAGATGGTTGAGTATCATATCATGATACTGTATCATATTAAATGATGTGCTACTATATGTGATGCACGACAATAAATTAAGTCATCTATGATACCAACATATGATACTATGTACTATAGATGTAATATCATACACTAATATCATATGCATTATACTAGTATATGATACTGTGACGCCCGGATAATTAAGCTACAGTAATCTCCTGCTAATGATGCCAGGTCATCATTCTTACTATTACTAATCTTCATTTGATCCGAAGCATAATTCAAATTCAATTCAAATTAAAGTCTAAGATTCAAGTTTGTCAAACTTGAAAATAAAATGTTCAAAGTGTGGCAAATATTCCATAACTAATTATGGTGGTGACCCAACACTTTTGTAAAGTGTTTAAATCCCCTTTTGTGAATATAGCAGTGGCTTAAACAATCATTTAAATGCCTTTCCATTTATGAAAAATTTCAAACAAACTCGAAAGCCTCCCAAACTTTTTGAGGCAGTGCTAGTAAATGCAAGGTATTTATCTGGCCAAGTCCCACTTTGTATAAAATACATTTGCTAGCTAAAAGAAAATGCAAAAGGAAAAAGAGATAAGGCCCCTGCTCCCCTGGTCCTAGCCCACCTGGGTCGGCCCAGCGGCCCACTTCCTCCCCGGGTCGCCTCCCTCCCTGTTCCACCGACCGAGCGCGCGCCCGAGCGTGCTCTGCCGGACCACCTCACCACCCCCGCCGAGAGGATAAGGCCTCCAGCGCCCCGCCTCCTCGGCCTCCCCCCTGCCACCTCTCCCACTTGTTCCTCCCCACCCACTCGCCCTCCTCTTGTCCTCTCCCCTCCCCTCCTCTAGATCCACTGAACGCTGTCGTCGCCGTCGCTTCATCGTGGCCATGGCCAACGCCCTCCCTGGGCCTCGTAGAGCCGTCCTACGGCCTTCCCAGCGTCGCCCTCGTCCTGCTCACGCTCGAGGCCGACCGGTGAAGCTGCAAGCGACGCCTACGCCGTCTTCTTCATCCCCGGTGCCGACCTCCGCCGCCCCGATCCCCCTCGTCGATGTTCGCCGCCTTCTTCTTCAACACCGGCGCCGTCTGCTGCTACTAACCCCATCGTCGGGCCACCGTGTGCCCTCCCCGTGAGCTCCCCTTCCTCCTCAACCCTCCCTCCCATGCTCACCGCTCGTCGTAGTCGCCACGACCACCGCGCCTCGATCCCGTTCGGTCTGTGCACGTCCACGGCTCGCACGCCCGCCTGTGAATGGCCTCGCCCGCGCCGTTCACCGCCTCCGTCGGTGCCCATTTCTGCTGGCCCGTGCTCCTCGCCTCGCGCCTCGCCGCCGCCCTCGTTTCTCGATCACGGTTGCTCGGGACAGCGCTTCTGCCCCCCCCCCCCGCCTTCGCCCGTGCCTCTGAGGCACTTCGCGCGCCGCCCGCTCCGGCCGTCGCCGCCCGGCCGCCCACGCCCTCCGGACGGCGTCGTGGCCTCGCCGACGCCCTGTTGCCCGTGCCCTCGCCGGCGCGCGCCATCGCCTCGATTAACCCCACATCCCGCGCGTTGGGGCCCCACGCCTGTAAAAAAAAAAGATTTTAAATATATATATATATATATAATTAATTAGTTAATTAATTAAATAGTTAATTAACTAACTTAATTAACCTTGCTTAGTTAGCCTAATGAACTAGTTTAGTTAAATTTAAAATTGTTAGATAGTTAGGTCTATGATGTAATCGACCCCACACGTCGATTTGACGATCAACGCTCTATTGATCACGACATCATGATGACGTCAGGCTGATGTCATAATTCCAATTTTGAATTAATAATAATTTCTGAATATTAATAAAACTTTGAAAATTAATAGAGATTAAACCGTAGCTCGGATGAAAATGTTTTCTACATGAAAGTTGCTCAGAACGACGAGACGAATCTGAATACGCGATCCGTTCGTCTGCCACATGCCCCTAACTACCTGAACATGCAACCTTTCCCCTCTAGTTTATCTGTCTGACAGACGTCCGGAACCGGGAAAACTTTCCCGGATGTTTCCCCCTTCGCCAGTATCGCCTAGCGCTGCTTTAGAACACGTCTAGCTCTGTCTGTTGTCCTGTTATGCACTTGCCTGCTATGTATTTACTGTTTCTTCCCCCTATTCTCTCCGGTAGACCCCGAGACTGCCGTTGATGCCGCTGTGATCAACTACATCAACGACGACCCCTTCTTCTTGTCTGAGCAACCAGGCAAGCCCCCCCTTTGATCATCCCGATATCGCCCATTCCATTCTCTCATGCTTGCATTAGATTTTGCTACTGTTATTGTTTGCTCCTATTCTGATGCATAGCCTGCTTTTGTACCTGCTATTGTTACCTACCTGCTTGTCCTAAACTGCTTAGTATAGGTTGGTTAGAGATCCATCAGTGACCCCAACTTGTCCTTGTTGCCCCTGTTTCATCATTGACGCCTCGATCTACGTGATCGACGACCAGAGCCTGACACCTCACATCAGATCACGCCCCTTTAGTTGCTCGACTCTGCAGAGCTACTATCGAGTGCCGAGGGTGATCCCTCTTAACGCACTCCTAATGATAATTCTGCAGTGTAGCTATTCGGTGTGGTCATCGAGGGTGGTTCCTCTTTCACCATTCCCGATACGGCTCTGTCGTGCAACACCCCAAGTGTGAACCTCGAGGGTGGTTCCTCTTATGTTCACCTTGATGATTACATCGAGTGTAATCCTCCGAGGGTGATTCCTTGGGTTTTCCCCTTGATGTCTGGACACATAGTTACCTTGACTTTACTGGAGACCGTTGTGAAAGCCGGGCGGGCCCGGAGAGCACTCGTGCGATGTAACAGTGGCGGCTGGCTGTTTAGCGGTATCACCCGGTAGGGGGTGATAGCTCCGGACTTGTCCCGACAGCCGTCACTCCTTTTAATAATGCACTAACAGGTTTGGGTATTTGTTCTGAGTTGGCCTTTGGCCTTTACGCACTAACCACCACGCGAGAATAGTTATGGGCCTCGACGTCGTGGTATCAGCCGAAGCTTTGTCAGACGTCCAGTTCAGCAGTGCGGCACGGTCGGATCGTGCTGGCCATCCGAGGCAGTGCTGGTATTCACCCTGCACGCAACGACCCGGAGTGCTACGGGCGATGGGCCCAAGACCTCGGAGCGCTTAGGATGTAGACCGGCGGGGACATCTCTGCTGAGCCTAGGTAGGGCTGCGACGTGTTGATCTTCCGAGGCCGGGCATTGACCCCAGAAAGGTGTGTCCGGCCAAAGTGATCGAGCGTGTTGGGTAACGTGGTGCACCCCTGCATGGAAGATATATATTCGAATACCGTGTCCACGGTAATGGATGTTCAGACTTGTATCCTGATCTTATACAACTAGAAATGGATACTTGATATGTGATGGATATGTGGCTCCGAGATTGCTTTCTCGCAGGGAGTCGAGGAAGGATCTCTGGGCCTTAATGTTACAACATGCTTGTTAATTAAACTGCTATTCTTTACTCTTCTACATGCTGCAAGATGCTTGGAATTGCTTGAAGATGCTAGTCTTCGATAGGCTAGGCCTTCCCCCTCTATTATGGCATTCTGCGATTCGGTCCACGATACAACCCTTCCATTTGATACCAATGCATACTTAGTATAGATCGATGCTTGCAGTACTTTGGACGAGTACTCATGGTTGCTTTGCTCCCCCTTTTCCCCCTTCCTTCTTCTTTCTGGTTGTTGCAATCAGATGGTGGCCCCTAGGAGTCAGATGCCACCCCCGTCGACTACGACTACTACCCCGAGGGTGCCTACTACTACGTGGAGACCGCCGAAGACCAGGAGTAGTTAGGAGGTCCCAGGCAGGAGGCCTTGCCTCTTCGATCGTGTTGATTTTGTGTTAGCCTTCTTAAGGCATCCTTGTTTAACTTATGTCTGTACTCAGATATTGTTGCTTCCGCTGACTCTTGTGTATCGAGCTTTTGTATTCGAGCCCTCAAGGCCCTTGGCTTGTAATGTAAAGCTTGTATTATTTTGATTTGTGTCTAGAGTTGTGTTGTGATATCTTCCCGTGAGTCCCTGATCTTGATCGTACACATTTGCGTGTATGATTAGTGTACGGTCGAATCGGGGCGCCTAAGTTGGTATCGAGTCGATCGCTGTAGGATCCCCCTTTCCAACTCCTTGGCCAGTTGAGTCTAGTCTTTGAAAAACTGTTTTACTAACATGGTTGTGTGGCTTGCGGGCCCACGTCGCCAATGGGTGGTATTAGGATCTTTTACTCCTCATCTATACTCTGGGACTCTGATCTCTCTTCTACCCGGGTTAAATGATTTTGGTAACTCTAACATTAGGTTCTCGTGATCACATCCATCCGGAAGATTTGTGTTACCCCTTTCTCGAATTGAGGGCCAAGATCTGCTTCACAATGTTCACTGACCTCAGGATCCTATTATCGAGGGCACCCTGCATTGTCACTTGCAAATCCCTTGTTCCAGTGGTTTTCTCCGGTGCTAATGTAGACTTTGCTATGCCCTATTGTTGAACCCCTCCTTTGCGTGCATGCGTGCCGCCTAGTATGCCTGGGATGTTTCTCTTGCCCGAACTCATTCGAACAACGTGTAATTGGCTCTATATATTTATCGGTATGTCTTCAATGACTACTGCTTTGTACATACTGCGCCTTTACCCATTGCTCTAGTAACGTCATGAATGGCTTCATACACTTGCTCTACCCCTTGATAAACTACTCGTTGTTGCATTTAAGCATGATGGTTAGAACCACTAGTCTTGACCTCCCGAATACATGACCGAAATGATACAACAGTTTGATGTTGAATCGCCAGTTCATGGTACGAGTCATGGCTTGGTTCCTGCGTCCCAATATGAATTAGTAACCCGCCCCCAGTAACACTGCAATACTTTGCACGTCTCAACCATGTCATCTACCGTAGCTCAACTTAGCCCCTTGATGTTGATGACTGGCTCCGTGACATCACTTTCGAGCTAGACTCTGCTAATGTAGCCCCTCCCAACTATGTCACCTTCGTGGCTTATTACCTGAAAGGTTCGCTGCTCAATGGTGGGACAATCACAGTCGTTCCTTACCTGTTGGAACCGCCATCACTTGGCCGGAATTCCAAGCTGCTTCCGTGGGCCAATGTCGAACCACCATGTTCAGTCACAACGTCCCCGTTGAAATTGAATGGTTAAAAACACATACTGGTTCAATAATTTGCGCCACTAAAACCGTCCATCTACTACATCCATCAAATGAGATAGTGTGCTACCATGCTCATCTTGTTCGAAATAATGAAGCACAACTTTATTCCTTGAATGCATGAACGCTTCTCCTCTTGGGAGAATTGAAAACGCTCCAGTCATTTGTGAATTCCAACGTGTCTTTCCAAAAGAACTACCCAGTCCATGACCTCGAACTTGCTGCAGTTAAATTTGCACAAAAGCTGTGGTGGCTTTTCCTTTTTGTAATCGTTGCGGGATCTTCACCGATCATCAACGTCTGTAGTATCTATTACTCAGCTAGATCTGGATCTCCGAAGCAGCGATGTATGGAAACAATTACAAACTATGACTAGGTATTTCTTATACCCCTGGCAAGGCTAATGTAATGGCCGATGCCCTGAGTCGCAAGTCTATCTGCAACAACCATATGGCCTACAAAGCTCAATCTTTGCACGATGATCTCACTTACAGAGAACATCCGATCCGCATTCTCGTTCAAGCTAAACGTCTCAACCGTCTGAGGGCTATCAAATTTCTAAAGTTCAGTAGTCAAATCATTCTGAAGATGAAGCCACTCCGGAACGTGAGGATCATCTTCATGATGAATACCCCGCTTTGTTTCCGTCTACCTTCTAAAATCTCGGGACGAGATTTCTTGTAGTGGAGGAGAATTGTGACGCCCGGATAATTAAGCTACAGTAATCTCCTGCTAATGATGCTAGGTCATCATTCTTACTATTACTAATCTTCATTTGATCTGAAGCATAATTCAAATTCATTTCAAATTCAATTCAAATTCAATTCAAATTAAAGTCCAAAATTCAAGTTTGTCAAACTTAAAAATAAAATGTTCAAAGTGTGGCAAATATTCCATAACTAATTATGGTGGTGACCCAACACTTCTGTAAAGCGTTTAAATCCCCTTTTGTGAATATAACAGTGGCTTAAACAATCATTTAAATGCCTTTCCATTTATGAAAAATTTCAAACAAACTCGAAAGCCTCCCAAACTTTTGAGGCAGTGCTAGTAAATGCAAGGTATTTATCTGGCCAAGTCCCACTTTGTACAAAATACATTTGCTAGCTAAAAGAAAATGCAAAAGGAAAAAGAGATAAGGCCCCTGCTCCCCTGGTCCTAGCCCACCTGGGTCGGCCCAGCGGCCCACTTCCTCCCCGGGTCGCCTCCCTCCCCTGTTCCACCGACCGAGCGCGCGCCCGAGCATGCTCCGCGGGACCACCTCGCCACCTCCGCCGAGAGGATAAGGCCTGCAGCGCCCCGCCTCCTCAGCCTCCCCCCTGCCACCTCTCCCACTTGTTCCTCCCCACCCACTCGCCCTCCTCTTGCCCTCTTCCCTCCCCTCCTCTAGATCCACCGAACGCTGCCGTCGCCGTCGCTTCATCGTGGCCATGGCCAACGCCCTCCCTGGGCCTCGTAGAGCCGTCCTACGGCCTCCCCGGCGTTGCCCTCGTCCTGCTCATGCTCGAGGCCGACCGGTGAAGCTGCACAACGACGCCTACCTCGTCTTCTTCATCCCCGGTGCCGACCTCCGCCGCCCCGATCCCCCTCGTCGCCGTTCGCCGCCTTCTTCTTCAACACCGGCGCCGTCTACTGCTACTAACCCCATCGTCGGGCCACCGTGTACCCTTCCCGTGAGCTCCCCTTCCTCCTCGACCCTCCCTCCCACGCTCACCGCTCGTCGTAGTCGCCACGACCACCGCGCCTCGATCCCGTTCGGTCTGTGCACGTCCACGGCTCGCACGCCCGCCTGTGAATGACCTCGCCCGCGCCGTTCACCGCCTCCGCCGGTGCCCCGCTGTTGCGGCGGCCCCGTGCTCCCTCGCCTCGCGCCTCGCCCGCTGTCCCCGTTCCCTGATGCGGCTGCTCGAGACGCGCTGCTGCCCACCCGTGGCCTCCCACCTCCCCCGCCTGCGGTGCCTCGAGGCACTCGCCACGCCGCCCACTCCGCCGCCGCGCCCGGCCTCGCCACGCCTCCCAGACGGCGTCGTGGCCTCACCGGCGCCCTGTTGCCCGTGCCCTCGCCTGCACGGGCGCCGCCTGTTAATCCGCCGCCTGCCGCCTGATTAACCCCTGTACATCGACGCTGGGGCCCCACGCCCCTGTGTAAAAAAAAGATTTTAAAAAAATATATATATAATTAATTAATTAGTTAATTAAACAACTTAATTAACCTTGCTTAGTTAGCCTAATGAACTAATTTAGTTAAATTTAAATATGTTAGATAGTTAGGTCTATGACAGAACGACCCCACACGTCAATTTGACCAGTCAACGCTTTGTTGACTGCTGACATCATGATGACGTCAGGCTGACGTCATAATTCCAATTTTGAATTAATAATAATTTTTGAATATTAATAAAACTTTGAAAATTAATAGAAATTAAACCGTAGCTCGGATGAAAATGTTTTCTACATGAAAGTTGCTCAGAACGACGAGACAAATCCGAATACGCGATCCGTTCGTCTGCCACATGCCCCTAACTACCTGAACATGCAACCTTTCCCCTTCGGTTCATCTATTTGACAGACATACGGAACCGGGAAAACTTTCCCGGATGTTTCCCCCTTCGCCAGTATCGCCTAGCGCTGCGTTAGAACACGTCTAGATCTGTCATTGTCTGTTATGCACTTGCTCGCTATGTATTTATGCTTTTCCCCTCTTCTCTTGGGTAGACCCGAGATCGCCACCGATGCATTGTGATCAACTACGTCGACAATGATTCTTCTTCTTGTCTCGAGCAACCGTGCAAGCCCCCCTTGATCATCCCGATATCACCCATTCCATTCTCTCATGCTTGCATTAGATTTTGCTATCAAGTTATTGTTTGCTCCTATTACGATGCATAGCCTGCTTTTGTACCGCTATTGTTACCTACCGCTTGTCCTAAATCGCTTAGTATAGGTTGGTTAGAGATCCATCGCTGACCCCACTTGTCCTTGTTGCCCTGCTTCATCATCGACCTCGATCCACGTGATCGATGACCGAGCCCGACACCTCACATCACATCACGCCTTTAGTTGCTCGACTCTGCAGAGCTACTATCAAGTCCGAGGGTGATCCTCTTAACGCACTCGATGATAATTCAGTAGTGTAGCTATTCGGTGTGGTCGCGAGGTGGTTCCTCTTTCACCATTCCCGATACGGCTCTGTCGTGCAACACCCCAAGTGTGAACCTCGAGGGTGGTTCCTCTTATGTTCACCTTGATGATTACATCGAGTGGAATCCTTCGAGGGTGATTCCTTGGGTTTTCCCCTTGATGTCTGGACACATAGTTACCTTGACTTTACTGGAGACCGTTGTGAAAGCCGGGCGGGCCCGGAGAGCAGTCATGCGATGTGACAATGGCGGCTGGCTGTTTAGCGGTATCACCCGAGAGGGGGTGATAGGTCCGGACTTGTCCCAACAGCCGTCACTCCTTTTAATAATGCACTAACAGGTTTGGGTATTTGTTCTGAGTTGGCCTTTGGCCTTTACGCACTAACCACCACGCGAGAATAGTTATGGGCCTCGACGTCATGGTATCACCAAGCTTTGTCGACGTCCGGTTCAAAGATGCGTCCACGGTCGGATCGTCTGGCCATCCGAGGCGGTGCTGGTATTCACCTCGCAAGAACAACCCGGATTGTTGCGGGCTATGGGCCCAAGACCCCGAGCTTAGGATGTAGACCGCGGGGACCTCTGGCTTGAGCCTAGGTAGGGCTGCGACGTGTTGATCTTCCGAGGTCGGCATTGACCCCGAAAGGTGTGTCCGGGCAGAGTGATCTAGCGTGTTGGGTAACGTGGTGCACCCCTGCAGGGAAGATATATATTCGAATACCGTCTCCACGGTAATGGACATTCAGACTTGTATCCTGATCTTATACAACTAGAAATGGATACTTGATATGTGATGGATATGTGGCTCAAGATTGCTTTCTCGCAGGAGTCGAGGAAGGATCTCTGGGCCTTAATGTTACAACATGCTTGTTAATTAAACTGCTATTCTTTACTCTTCTACATGCTGCAAGATGCTTGAGCTGCTTGAAGATGCTAGTCTTCGATAGGCTAGGCCTTCCCCTCTATTCGCATTCTGCAGCTCAGGTCCACGATCTGACCCTTCCATTTGATACCAATGCATACTTAGTATAGATCTGATGCTTGCGAGTACTTTGGATGAGTATTCACGGTTGCTTTGCTCCCCCTTTTCCCCCTTCCTTCTTCTTTCTGGTTGTTGCAATCATATGGTGGCCCCTAGGAGTCAGATGCCACCCCCGTCGACTACGACTACTACCCCGAGGGTGCCTACTACTACGTGGAGACCGCCGAAGACCAGGAGTAGTTAGGAGGTCCCAGGCAGGAGGCCTTGCCTCTTCGATCATGTTGATTTTGTGTTAGCCTTCTTAAGGCATCCTTGTTTAACTTATGTCTGTACTCAGATATTGTTGCTTCCGCTGACTCTTGTGTATCGAGCTTTTATATTCGAGCCCTCGAGGCCCCTGGCTTGTAATGTAAAGCTTGTATTATTTTGATTTGTGTATAGAGTTGTGTTGTGATATCTTCCCGTGAGTCCTTGATCTTGATCGTACACATTTGCGTGTATGATTAGTGTACGGTTGGATCGGGTGCGTCACAGATACTCCCCACTACGGCCAGCCTAAGAGAAGGCAAGTATCTGCTTCTGATTTCTCTTTCCTCCACCTCACCAAATATCCCATATGGAACTCCTAAGATGACACATTGTACATGCCCTTACGACAGACTCACCTAGTCATTGAGTGCTTTAGGGCATCTCCAAAGTTTACCACAAATCGCCCGCAAATGTTTGGAATGAACTGTTCGGATGTATTTTGCAATCCAATGCCGTCCTACATACGTCCGTGAATGCATCTGTGCGTCCATTTTCCCACAAAATGGAAGCAAACCAGGGGCATTGCTCGAGTCCGGACCTCCCTATGTAGGACTCTGACACCCCCGTCACACCAAAAACCACACCAGGAGCCTGCATCTTCATCCATTCTCATTGCTCTGCATCCTCTTCCTCCCTGGTCGGCGTCATTGTTGTACCACCTCGGCTGCCCGCTAAGCCCATGACGGACCTTCGCCGCTCCACCCAGTGGCCACGCTGCTTTGCCTATGCCAAAGTTCCATATTGGTTGTCCGTCATGTAGATACCATCCGCCCCTGCGGATTTCGTTGTTGGGGTCACCATGTCCGACATGTGTTTGGCGAAATGCATGTGCTAATTTTTTGGCAATTTCCCCCCTTCTTTGAAGCAATGGATTCAGACATACAAAAACTTCGTTGAGTCGTACGATGACTTGTCCGACGAGGACGAGTATGCGAATGAAAATGACGATGATGTAGGTGGTCCTTGTAGACGTGGAGCGTGCGGAAGGGCATGTTCTTAATTTTAAGGGATCGATCAAGGGTCATCGAGTGTTGAATCGAAGCAGGGCACAGGGGCATTTAACGCTGATGGACGACTACTTTGACCCTGATGCCCTATTCGTTGACGATTTTCTCTAGCACTTCTGATGCGAAAAAATGTGTTTGATCGCCTCTATAGTGGCTTATGGGCCTACGAAAACTGCTTCATCTTAAGGATGTCATAGGAAGAATTGAATTCTTTGGTTACCAAAAGTGCACAGTGCATTGCAGATGCTTGCATATAACATGGTCGCAGATTGATGTCTACTACGCAATTTTATTCTTATAGACTCGTGTTGGGCCTTCAAGCGCAGAGTTTTGTAGGATAGTAGCAATTTTCCCTCAAGTGGATGACCTAAGGTTTATCAATTCGTGGAGGCGTAGGATGAAGATGGTCTCTCTCAAACAACCCTGCAATCAAATACAAGAAATCTCTTGTGTCCCCCAACACACGCAATACAATGGCAATTTGTATAGGTGCACTAGTTCAGCGAAGAGATGGTGATAAAAGTGTAATATGGATGGTAGAAATATATTTTTATAATCTGAAAATAAAAAACAGCAAGGTAGCAATTGGTAAAACGAAGCACAAACGGTATTGCAATGCTTGAAAATGAGGCCTAGGGTCCGTACTTTCGCTAGTGCAATCTCTCAACAATGCTAATACAATTGGATCATATAACCATCCCTCAACATGCGATGAAGAATCACTCCAAAGTTCCTGTCTAGCAGAGAACGTAAGAATAAATTGTTTGTAGGGTACGAAACCACCTCAAAGCTATTCTTTCCGACTGATCTATCCAAGAGTTCGTACTAAAATAATACCAAATAATTTCATATTCATAATACTCAATCCAACACAAAGAACTTCAAGGAGTGCCCCAAGATTTATACCGGAGAAACAAAGACAAGAACGTGCATCAGCCCCTATGCATAGATTACCCCAATGTCACCTCGGAAATCCGCGAGTTGAGTGCCAAAACATATATCAAGTGGATCAACTTGATACCCCATTGTCACCACGAGTATTCATATGCAAGACATATATCAAGTGCTCTCAAATCCATAAAAGTATTCAATCCGATAAAATGAAATCTCAAAGGAAAAGCTCAATTCACAACAAGATAAAAGAGGGGAAAACACCATATGATCCGACTATATTAACAAAGCCCGTGATACATCAAGATCGTGACATATCAAGAACACGAGAGAGAGATTAAACACATAGCTACTGGTACAAACCCTCAGCCCCGAGGATGGACTACTCCCTCCTCATGGTGGTTGCCGCCGGGATGATGAAGATGGCCACCGGAGATGATTCCCCCCCTCCGGCAGGGTGCCGGAACGGGGTCTAGATTGGTTTTCGGTGGCTATAGAGACCTGCAGCGATGGAACTTCTGATCTAGGTTAACCCTGAGGGTTTTTGGAATCTTGGGGAATTTATAGGGTAAAGAGGGGGTGCGGGAGGCCACCGAGGTGGGCACAACCCACCTGGCGCGCTGGGCCCCAGCGCGCCTCGGTGGGTTGTGCCTCGAGGCACCCCCAGTGTGCTCTGGCCCATTGGTGGTCTTCTGGTCCATAAAAAATACACAAAAAGTTTCGCGGTGTTTGGACTCTGTTTGAAATTGATTTCCTGCGATGTAAAAAAATGCAAAAAATAGCAACTGACACTTGGCACTATGTCAATAGGTTAGTACCAAAAAATGAAGTAAAATGACTATAAAATGGTTATAAAACATCCAAGAATGATAATATAACAGTATGGAACAATAAAATATTATAGATATGTTGGAGACGTATCAGCATCCCCAAGCTTAATTACTGCTCGTCCTCGAGTAGGTAAATGATAAAAACAGAATTTTTGATGTGGAATGCTGCCTAACATGTCATCTCATAATCTTTTCTTTGTAGCATGGACATTTGGACTTTTATATTGTTCAAAGCAATAGTCTAGTTTTGACATGAGGACTTAAATACTCAAGCATACCAACGAGCAACCATGTCTTCCAAAATATCAACGCTAAAATAAGTTATCCCTAGCCCATCATGCTCAATCATTGATCCATTCATGAAACACACTCGCATATTAGCTACACCCAATGCTCAAGTATGATCATAGTGCCTCCTAATTGGTGCTTTATAAGAGAAGATTGAGACTCAAATTTAAAATAAAAATTGCATAAACTAAAAGAAAGGCCATTCGCGGAGGGAAGTAGGGATTTGTAGAGGTGCCAGAGCTCAAAGAGAAAATTGAGAGATAAAAACATTTTGAGAGGCATAGTTTTCCCACCAACAAAAATGACTTAGAGATCCCAACACTTTCCATGCTAGATATATCATAGACGGTTCCCAAACAGAAAATAAAGTTTATTCCTTTTTCAACCATACTTTCACTTTCCATGGGTAACTGTATCCACGGGTGCCCTCCATACCAACACTTTTCAAGGAATTTATTATTTGAAAACATAAAGTGAATTCATTTTTCATTTCAAGACTGGGCGTCCCTAATACCTTCGCCTTACTCTCGTGCAATGACAAGTGAATAAACACTCATCGTGAGAATAACACATCTAGCATGGAAAATATTGGCCACCCCTCACTGCCTCTTGAGCGGTACGAGCACACAAAAGAGAAATTTATTTTGAAAATTAGAGATGGCACATACAAATTTGCTTAAAATGGCAAATGAATACCGCATATAGGTAGGTATGGTGGACTCATGTGGCAAAACTGATTTAAGGGATTTTGGATGCACAAGTAGTGATCATACTTAGTGCAAAATGAAGGCTAGCAAAAGATTGAGAAGCGACCAACCAAGAAACGAATAATCTCATAAGCGAGCATTGAGCATAATTAACACCTAATAATGCACCACAAGTAGGATGTAATTTCATTGCACAACTATTGACTTTCGTGCTTGCATAGGGAATCACAAACCTTAACACCAATATTCTTACTAAAGCATAATTACTCATCAACATGACTCACATATCACATCATCATATCTCAAAACTATTACGAGGAATCAATTTTATTTTGTCCAATGATCTTCATGAAAGTTTTTATTATATCCTTCTTGGATATCTATCACTTTGGAACTAATTTTCATATGTTGCTTTTGATAAGCTCAAACAAATATAAGTGAAGATCATGAGCATAATATTTTTTTCTCTCGAATTAAAGTTAAGCAAGAGAGAATTTCTTCAAAAATACTAAAGCACATCGTGCTCAAAAAGTTGTGAGTGAAGCACTAGAGCAAATGACAAGCTACTCCAAAAAAAGATATAAGTGAAGATCAAACGAGTAGTTAAGTAAATAGGTAGCTATTTGAGGACTCTCTCTTATTCAAAAACTTTCAGATCTAAGAATTTTATTAAAACAGTAAGAAAAAACAAAATAAAATGACATTCTAAGAATAGCACACATCATGTGAAGAAGCAAAAATTTAGGATTAACCGATACTAACTGATAATTGTTGAAGAAGAAAGGTGGATGCCTACCGGGGTATCCCCAAGCTTAGATGCTTGAGAATCCTTGAAATATTATCTTGGGGTGCCTTGGGAATCCCCAAGCTTGAGCTTTTGTGTCTCCTTAATGTTGGGGAACGTAGTAATTTCAAAAATTTTCCTACGATCACGCAAGACCATGGTGATGCATAGCAACGAGATGAGAGTGTTGTCTACGTACCCTCGTAGACCACCAAAGAACGCGTTGACGCAGCGAGAGGAAGTAGTCATACTTCTTCCCGATCCAACCGATCCAAGTACCGAACGTCGGCACCTCCGAGTTCTGCACACGCTCAGCTCGATGACGCCCCTCGAACTCCGATCCAGCCGAGTGTTGAGGGAGAGTTTCACAAGACGACGGCGTGGTGACGATGATGATGTTCCACCGCGCGCAGGCTTCGCCTAAGCTCCGCAACGGTATATTCGAGGTGTAGTTTGGTGGAAGGGGCACCGCACACGGCTAAGGAACGATCTCAATGATCAACTTGTGTGTCATGGGGTGCCCTCTGCCTCAGATATAAAGGAGGGAAGGGAGGGGCTGGCGGCCACCAAGGGCTGCGCTGGAGTCCTACTCCCACCGAGTAGGATTCTCCCCAATCCTAGTCCAACTAGGATTGGCCAAGTGGGAAGGGAGAGAGGCCACCCCTTCTCCTAGTCCTAATAGGACTAGGGAAGGGGGAAGGTGCGCCAGCACTTGGGCCCCTTTCCTCCTTTCCACTAAGGCCCATCAAGGCCCATTGACCCCCGGGAGGTTCCAGAACTCCCCGGCACTCTCAGAAAATTCCCAATTTCACCCGGAGTGATTCCGAGTCCAAACATAGGCTTCCAATATATCAATCTTTATGTCTCGACCATTTCGAGACTCCTCGTCATGTCCGTGATCTCATCCGGACTCAACAACCTTCGTACATCAATATCATATAAACTCATAATAACCGCCATCGAACGTTTAAGCGTGCGGACCCTACGGGTTCGAGAACTATGTAGACATGACCGAGACACCTCTATGGTCAATAACCAATAGCGGACCTGGATGCCCATATTGGTTCCTACATATTCTATGAAGATCTTTATCGGTCGATCCGCATAACAACATACGTTGTTCCCTTTGTCATCGGTATGTTACTTGCCCGAGATTCGATCGTCGGTATCCAATACCTAGTTCAATCTCACATCGCAAGTCTCTTTTCTCGTTCCGTAATACATCATCTCACAACTAACACATTTAGTTGCAATGCTTGCAAGGCTTTATGTGATGTGCATTACCGAGAGGGCCCAGAGATACCTCTCCGACAATCGGAGTGACAAATCCTAATCTCAAATATGCCAACCCAACATGTACCTTCTGAGACACCTGTAATGTACCTTTATAATCACCCGCATCGCCAGGACGCTTGGTAGCACCCAAAGTGTTCCTCGGCAAACGGAGTTGCATAATCTCATAGTCATAGGAACATGTATAAGTCATGAAGAAAAGCACTAGCAACAAACTATACGATCAAAAGCTATGCTAATGGAATGGGTCATGTCAATCGATCATTCAACCAATGATGTGATCCCGTTAATCAAATAACAACTCCTTGTTCATGGTTAGGAAACATAACCATCTTTGATTAACGAGCTAGTCAAGTAGAGGCATACTAGTGACACTCAGTAGTTTTATGTATTCACACATGTATTATGTTTCCGGTTAATACAATTCTAGCATGAATAATAAACATTTATCATGATATAAGGAAATAAATAATAACATTATTATTGCCTCTAGGGCATATTTCCTTCAGCCTCCCACTTGCACTAGAGTCAATAATCTAGTTCACATCGCCATGTGATTTAACATCAATAGTTCACATCTATATGTGGTTAACACCCATAGTTCACATCGACATGTGACCAACACCCAAAGGGTTTACTAGAGTCAGTAATCTAGTTCACATCGCTATGTGATTAACACCCAAAGAGTACTAAGGTGTGATCATGTTTTGCTTGTGAGATAATTTTAGTCAACGGGTCTGCACATTCAGAGCCGTAAGTATTTTGCAAATTTCTATGTCTACAATGCTCGCACGGAGCTACTCTAGCTAATTGCTCCCACTTTCAATATGTATCCAGATTGAGACTCGAGTCATCTAGATTAGTGTTAAAACTTGCATCGACGTAACCTTTACTTACGGCGAACCTTTTTTCACTTCCATAATCGAGAAACATATCCTTATTCTACTAAGGATAATTTTGACCGATGTCCATTGATCTACTCCTAGATCTCTATTGCACTCCTTGCCAATCTTAGTGGTAGGGTATGCAATAGATCCGTACAAACATGACATACTTTATAGAACCTATGGCTGATGCATAGGGAATGACTTTCATTCTCTTTCTATCTTCTGCCGTGGTCGGGTTTTGAGTCTTACTCAATCTCACACCTTGTAACACAGTAAGAACTCTTTCTTTGACTGTTCCATTTTGAACTACTTCAAAATTTTGTCAAGGTATGTATTTATTGAAAAACTTATCAAGCGCCTTTGATCTATCTCTATAGATCTTGATGCTCAATATGTAAGCAGCTTCACCGAGGTCTTTCTTTGAAAAACTCCTTTCAAATACTCCTTTATGCTTTGCGTATAATTCTACATTATTTCCGATCAACAATATGTCATTCACATATACTTATCGAAATGTTGTAGTGCTCCCACTCACTTTCTTGTAAATACAAAGCTTCTCCAAAAGTCTCAGATAAAACTATATGCTTTGATCACACTATCAAAGCGCTTATTCCAACTCCGAGATGCTTGCACCAAATCCATAGATGGATCATTGGAGCTTGCACATTTTGTTAGCTCCTTTAGGATTGACAAAACCTTCGGTTGCATCATATACAACTCTTCTTTAATAAATCCATTAAAGAATGTAGTTTTGACATCCATTTGCCGATTTCATAAAATGTGGCAATTGCTAACATGATTCGGACAGACTTAAGCATCGCTACAGCTTGAGAAAATCTCATTGTAGTCAACACCTTTGAACTTGTCAAAACCTTTTTGCGACAAGTCGAGCTTTGTAGATAGTAACACTACTATCAACATCTGTCTTCCTCTTGAAAATCCATTTATCTACATGGCTTGCGATCATCGAGCAAGTCAATCAAAGTCCATACTTTGTTCTCATACATGGATCCTATCTCAGATTTCATGGTCTCAAGCCATTTCGCGAATCTGGGCTCATCATCGCTTCCTCATAGTTCGTAGGTTTCATCATGTTCTAGTAACATGACTTCCGAATATGATTACCGCACCACTCAGTGCGGATCTTATTCTAGAAGACCTACGAGGTTTGGTAGTAACTTGATCTCAAGTTTCATGATCATCATCATTAACTTCCTCACTAATTGGTGTAGGAATCATCGAACTGATTCTGTGATGAACTACTTTCCAATAAGGGAGAAGGTACAATTACCTCATCAAGTTCTACTTTCCTCCCACTCACTTCTTTCGAGAGAAACTTCTTCTCTAGAAAGGATCCATCTTAGCAACGAAAAACTTGCTCGGATCTGTGATAGAAGGTGTACCCAACATTTTCTTTTGGGTAATCTATGAAGACGCATTCTCCGATTTGGGTTCGAGCTTATCGGTGAAAACTTTTTCACATAAGCATCACGACTCCAAACTTTTAAGAAACGACAGCTTAGGTTTCTTCGTTAAACCATAGTTCATACGGTGTCATCTCAACGGATTTAGATGGTGCCCTATTAAACGTGAATGCAGCTGTCTCTAATGCATAACCCCAAAGCGATAGTGGTAAATCGGTAAGATACATCATAGATCGCACCATATCCAATAAAGTGCGGTTACTGACGCTCGGACACACCATTATGTTGTGGTGTTCCGGTGGCGTGAGCTGTGAAACTATTCCACATTGTTTTAATTGAAGACCAAACTCAGAACTCAAATATTCTCCTCCACGATCAGATCGTAGAAACTTTATTTTCTTGTTACGATGATTTTCCACTTCACTCTGAAATTCTTTGAACTTTTCAAATGTTTCAGACTTGTGTTTCATTAAGTAGATATACCCATATCTGCTCAAATCATCTGTGAAGGTGAGAAAATAACGATATCCGCCATTTAGCCTCAACATTCATTGGACCACATACATCGGTATGTATGATTTCCAATAAATCTGTTGCTCTCTCCATAGTTCCGAGAACGGTGTTTTAGTCATCTTGCCCATAAGGCACGGTTCGCAAGTGCCAAGTGATTCATAATCAAGTGACTCCAAAAGTCCATCAAGATGGAGTTTCTTCATGCGCTTTACACCGATATGACCTAAACGGCAAGTGCACAAATAAGTTGCACCATCATTATTAACTTTGCATCTTTTGGTTTCAATATTATGAATATGTGTATCACTATGATCGAGATCCAATGAACCATTTTCATTGGGTGTGTAACCATATAAGGTTTTATTCATGTAAATGTAACAACAATTTATTCTCTTACTTAAATGAATAACCAATTGCAATAAACATGATCAAATCATATTTATGCTCTACACCAAATAACACTTATTTAGGTTCCACACTAATCCCGAAAGTATAGGGAGTGTGCGATGATGATCATATCAATCTTGGAACTACTTCCAACACTCATCGTCACTTCCCTTCAACTAGTCTCTGCTTATTCTCAGAACTCCTGCTTCGAGTTACTAATCTTAGCAACCTAACGAGTATCAAATACTCAGGGCTACTATAAACACTAGTAAGGCACACATCAATAACCTGTATATCAAATATAACCTTGTTCACTTTGCCATCCTTCTTATCCACCAAATATTCAGGGGTAGTTCCGCTTCCAAAGGACCAGTTCCATTGCAGCAAAATACTCGGTCCTCGTGCTTAGGTCTAGACTTGGGCTTCTTCACTCGAGCAGCAACTTGCTTGCCGCTCCATTTGAAGTTCCCTTCTTCCCTTTGCCATTTTCCTTGAGACTACTAGTCTTGTCAACCATCAACACTTGATGTTTTTCTTGATTTCTACCTTCGCGATTTTAGCATCGCCAAGAGCTCGAGAATCTTTTTCGTCATCCCTTGCATACTATAGTTCATCACGAAGTTCTACTAACTTAGTGATGGTGACTAGAGAATTCTGTCAATCACTATCTTATCTCGAAGATTAACTCCCACTTGATTCAAGTGATTGAAGTACTCGCATAATCTGAGCACATGCTCACTAGTTGAGCGATTCTCCTCCATCTTTTAGCTATAGAACTTGTTGGAGACTTCATTTCTCTCAACTCGGTATTTGCTTGAAATATTAACTTCAATTCCTGGAACATCTCATATGGTCCATGACGCTCAAAACGCCTTTGAAGTCCCGATTCTAAGCCGTTAAGCATGGTGCACTAAACTATCAAGTAGTTATCATATTGAGCTAGCCAAACGCTCATAACGCCTCAGATTCGCTCATATTGAGCTAGCCAAACGCTCATAACGCCTCGCATCTGCTCCTGCAATAGGTCTGCACCTAGCTGTGCATTAAGGACATAATTCTTCACAAGCGCAGCAATGAGGATAAACCTCAGATCACGGATCCAATCCGCATCATTGCTACTAACATCTTTCAATACAATTTTCTAGGAACACATATGAAAACATAGGGAAGCAACAACGCGAGCTATTGATCTACAACATAATTTGCAAAATACTACCAGACTAAGTTCATGATAAATTAAAGTTCAATTAATCATATTACTTAAGAACTCCCACTTAGAAAAATATCCTCCAATTCTCTAAGTGATTATGTGATCCATATCAACTACACCATGACCGATCATCACGTGTGATGGAGTAGTTTCAATGGTGAACATCAATATGTTGATCATATCTACTATATGATTCACGCCGACCTTCGGTCTCCGTGTTCCGAGGTCATATCTTATATGCATAGCTCGTCAAGTATAACCTGAGTATTCGCGTGTGCAACTGTTTTGCACCCGTTGTATTTGAACGTAGAGCCTATCACACCCGATCATCACGTGGTGTCTCAAAGACGAAGAACTTTCGCAACGGTGCATACTCGGGAGAACACTTCTTGATAATTTTAGTGAGAGATCATCTTATAATGCTACCGTCAATCAAAGCAAGATAAGATGCATAAAGGATAAACATCACATGCAATCAATATAAGTGATATGATATGGTCATCATCATCTTGTGCTTGTGATTCCATCGCCAAGCACCGCCATGATCACCATCGCCACCGCGCGACACCTTGATCTCCATCGTAGCATCGTTGTCGCCTCGCCAACTATTGCTTCTACGACTATCGCTATCGCTTAGTGATAAAGTAAAGCAATTACATGGCGCTTGCATTTCATACAATAAAGCGACAACCATATGGCTCTCGCCAGCTTGTCGATAACTCGTTACAAAACATGATCATCTCATACAATAAAATATAGCATCACGCCTTGACCATATCACATCACAACATGCCCTGCAAAAACAAGTTAGACGTCCTCTACTTTGTTGTTGCAAGTTTTACGTGGCTGCTACGGGCTGAGCAAGAACCGTTCTTACCTACGCATCAAAACCACAACGATATTTCACAAATAGACTCCGCTTTAACCTTCTCAAGGACCGGCGAGCCACACTCGGTTCAACTAAAGTGAGAGAGACAGACACCGCCACCACCTTTAAGCAACGAGTGCTCACAGCGGTGAAACCAGTCTCGCGTAAGCGTCGCGTAATGTCGGTCCGGCCGCTTCATCTCACAATACCGCTGAACCAAAGTATGACATGCCGGTAGGTAGTATGACTTGTATCGCCCACAACTCACTTGAGTTCTACTCGTGCATATGACATCAACGCATAAAACCAGGCTCGATGCCACTGTTGGGGAACGTAGTAATTTCAAAAATTTCCTACGATCACGCAAGACCATGGTGATGCATAGCAACGAGATGAGAGTGTTGTCTACGCACTCGTGAGACCAAAGAACGGAAGCGTTGACGCAACGTAGAGGAAGTAGTCGCATTTCTTCCCGATCCAACCGATCCAAGTACCGAACGACGGCACCTCCGAAGTTCTGCACACGCTCAGCTCGATGACGCCCCTCGAACTCCGATCCAGCCGAGTGTTGAGGAGAGTTTCACAAGACGACGGCGTGGTGGCGATGATGATGTTCCACCGGCGCAGGGCTTCGCCTAAGCTCCGCAACGGTATATTCGAGGTGTAGTTTGGTGGAAGGGGCACCGACACGGCTAAGGAACGATCTCAATGATCAACTTGTGTGTCATGGGGTGCCCTCTGCCTCAGATATAAAGGAGGGAAGGGAGGGGCTGGCCGGCCACCAAGGGCTGCGCTGGGAGTCCTACTCCCACCGGGAGTAGGATTCCTCCCCAATCCTAGTCCAACTAGGATTGGCCAAGTGGGAAGGAGAGAGGCGCCACCCCTTCTCCTAGTCCTAATAGGACTAGGGAAGGGGGAAGGTGCGCCAGCACTTGGGCCCCTTTCCTCCTTTCCACTAAGGCCCATCAAGGCCCATTGACTTCCGGAGGTTCCGTAACCCCTGTACTCTAAAATTCCCAATTTCACCCGGAGTGATTCCGAGTCCAAACATAGGCTTCCAATATATCAATCTTTATGTCTCGACCATTTCGAGACTCCTCGTCATGTCCGTGATCTCATCCGGACTCAACAACCTTCGTACATCAATATCATATAAACTCATAATAACCGCCATCGAAACGTTTAGCGTGCGGACCCTACGGTTCGAGAACTATGTAGACATGACCGAGACACCTCTCGGTCAATAACCAATAGCGGACCTGGATGCCCATATTGGTTCCTACATATTCTACGAAGATCTTTATCGGTCGATCGCATAACAACATACGTTGTTCCCTTTGTCATCGGTATGTTACTTGCCCGAGATTCGATCGTCGGTATCCAATACCTAGTTCAATCTCACATCGCAAGTCTCTTTTCTCGCTCCGTAATACATCATCTCACAACTAACACATTTAGTTGCAATGCTTGCAAGGCTTTATGTGATGTGCATTACCGAGAGGGCCCAGAGATACCTCTCCGACAATCGGAGTGACAAATCCTAATCTCAAATATGCCAACCCAACATGTACCTTCGAGACACCTGTAATGTACCTTTATAATCACCCGATTACGCCAGACGCTTGGTAGCACCCAAAGTGTTCCTCGGCAAACGGGAGTTGCATAATCTCATAGTCATAGGAACATGTATAAGTCATGAAGAAAAGCACTAGCAACAAACTATACGATCAAAAGCTATGCTAATGGAATGGGTCATGTCAATCAGATCATTCAACCAATGATGTGATCCCGTTAATCAAATAACAACTCCTTGTTCATGGTTAGGAAACATAACCATCTTTGATTAACGAGCTAGTCAAGTAGAGGCATACTAGTGACACTCTGTAGTTTTATGTATTCACACATGTATTATGTTTCCGGTTAATACAATTCTAGCATGAATAATAAACATTTATCATGATATAAGGAAATAAATAATAACATTATTATTGCCTCTAGGGCATATTTCCTTCACTTAATTCCTCTCATATCACGGTTTTCCTAAATCACAAAAGCTTCATCCACACAAAACTCAATAAGAACTCGTGAGATAAGTTAGTATAAACCAATGCAAAAACCTTATCATTCTCTACTGTATAAAATCACTAAAATTATTATTCAACATTGCATACTAAATGCCTCTGCATATTTAATACTCCTATCCTCAAATAGGATCATTAAACAAGCAACCATATGCAAACAATGCAAACATAACAGCAATCTGCCAAAATAGTACAGTTTGTAAAGAATTCAAGAGTATAAATACTTATTAAACTTCAAAAATTATGAAACAAATACCACACTGTAGAAAATTTATTAGATCTTATTTTGAAAAAAATTTGAACATTTTATCACATTCTGACTTTTCTAGGGAATTTTTGCAACATCGATAAACTTTCTGTTTTGAAACAGCAACATGTAGACTTGCAAAATAAGCATGGCAAAGGCTATCAATGCCACTTTTATTGAAATAAAAGATGCAAAACATTCTTCTAAATAACAGAAAGCAAATCCTAACAAAATAAATTGAAGCTCCAAGAAAAACACATATCATGTGACGAATGAAAACATAGCTCCAAGTGAGGTTACCGATAATGTTGGAGACGAAAGAATTATTATCTTCTTTGAATAATTATCTTGGGGCGCCTTGGGAATTCCCAAGATTAGGGTCTTGTCACTCCTTATTCTCCTCATATCGACATCTCGCCCAAAACTGGAAACTTCAATCACACAAAACTTAACAAAACTTTGTGAGATAGGTTAGTATGATAAAGAGCAAACCATTCCACTTTTGGTACTATCACAGACAAGATTCACAATTGTTTATACACAATGACTACTGTAGCATATCATTTCCACCATTTATATTGAGCAATATAAGCCATAGAAACTAGAAAACAAGCAAACTGTTGGGGATGTAACTACTGAATATAAACCGCCCAGGAGGGGCCGGTTCACCTCAACCATAATTGGAGCCCACGAAGACTCGTAAGATGGCGATTTGTTTGAGAGCTTAGAGGCCCGAGCCCAGGGCAGATTAGGGCCCATAATGGTAAAACCGCCATAACCATGTAACTTGTGTTGTAAGATAAGAGAAAGGAGAGACCGAGCGGACACTTGTATGAGCCGGCCTCGGGACTCAGAGACCGCCAAGGCCAACCCGTGGATATAAGGGGACGACCAACAAGTGTTCAGTGACGAACAACAACAACTCGAGGCTTAGGCGGCTATTTGCTCCCTAGTCGCCGAGATCACATCAATCCCATTACAAACTAGACGTAGGCTTTTACCTTCATCGAAGGGCCGAACTAGTATAACTCTTGTGTCTTTGTGTCCACTTTAACCCTCTAAGTTAACCCGCTCGATGGCCCCGCCGACTAAGTCCTTTCATGAGGACATCCGCCGTGACAATTCCACGATAGTTGGCGCCACCGTGGGCTATCGCACGATGGTTTGATGATCTTAGAGGGCAAGCTCAAGGACTCGAAGGCTATGCTGTGGGCCGGATGACCAAGAGTCGTCAGCGCAAGCTCTACATCGACGATGCAGTCGGGGCCCCGAGGCCGCTCGATTGAGTACGGTACCGGTCCCTTTGGTGGCATACACGTGTTCATCGGCAAGATCGGCGAGCCAGGGCCTGAGCCGGACATCTGCACCGACCTCGTCGAGACGGCTCAGCGGGCGAAACCTGCCCTGGTTAAACCGGCTATCAAGCGTGCTTTCGTAGGAGTCATCCACGGAGGAGACTATGAGGACGAATCAGCATCTGGTGGTGAAACCGTTGTCTACTCTGATGACGAGTCGACGACCGGAGAAACCGAGTCTCTGTACCAGCTGCAAGATGGCCAGATTGGGGGCTGTTCCGACGGTGACAGTATTCCGGACCCCTTTGATCCGCCCAACCGGGTTGGAATATTCATGGCGACGCATAGCGGCGCTTCATTCTTCGACCGCCGCGATAATGGTCACCGGTTCAACAATGGCGATGGCAGCCGGGCAGAGGCCCCGTAAGCCCGCCGCTCAAGTTTTATCAAAGCTATTTGATGCATTGGCTGTGCTCATGGCGAGGCTAACCCGCGACCAAGACATACATAATGCGGAGATTGCAAAGGTGAAGGAACAAATCGCCGAGCTAAAGCGGATCCGCAGCCGCAGACGTTAGGATGGCGGAGAGCGGGCCGCTTTGGATGCGCAAGCTTATAGGCTCATGCCGGATCGTAATGCGCCGCATGAAGTCATGAAGAGGAAATACAGATCCCGTTTGCCCTCGCCGAGGGAAGAGACCTCTTCAACACCCCAGAGCAGGACCAAGAATCCGCCGATGGTGAACCGGGCGGAAGCACTGGACGGGCGCACCGTTCAGCCCCGTGTGATAGATCTACCTCGCCATCATACCGGCACACCTCAGGCTGTGCAAACACCCCCAGGTCACTACTCCAATCCAATGGATAACCTTGTTGCGGCTGCGGCGCGGTTGGAGGCGATTCCAATCGAAGGTGATTCACCGCAGGTGGTAGAAACACGCCGGGTCAAGGAGCTCCTTAGGGCGGCTCTGGTCCAACAAGAAGCGTATTCGTACAACCGCGATCGGATCCACTCCACCCCCCGCCCGAGCCGGAGCTATAGCAGGCGCGCAGATGAACCGGCCGTGTCAAGTAATGTGCAGCGCGGTGCACCCCGTGGCAACAACCCGGCGGGTGGTTTCGACAACGCTCAGGAGGTGGTGGACCGGGCCAGGGCACGTAGGGAGGCCGAGTTAGCAAAGACAACATCGATTATCATCTTGCGCCGTTCGTCTGACTATCTTCGAGCCCGAGTTACCTCTAGCTCTTTGGGGTGCCTTGCCTCGCCCCCGCTTTACGCAATGTACGCTGCCCAAGGATTTCAAGGCCACGCAAGGTGCCAAATTACACCGCCGATCCGCTCCGTAAGCGTGGATAGAGAGCTATGAGATGGCCATGGAGATGCCGGATGTGGATGAAGCTGCGTGTGCAAAGTACTTCACCATGATGCTTGAAGGCACGCCCGCATTTGGTTGAAAAACTTGCCGCCCAATTCCATCGGTTCGTGGCCCGCTTGCGGACCCGATTCATTCAGAATTTCAAAGATACCTGTAAGCAGCCCATGTCTGTGGTGGACTTGGCGGCTTGTGTCTAGGCAGAAGGGGAATCCACAACCCATTAGGTACGCCGCATCTCGGAAGTCTTACATTCTTCAGACCGGATCAACGCTGATTCGGCGATCTTAACCCTAGAGGGCAACTGCCGTTTAAACCTTTAAAGTTGAAGCTGGGTCGCATGAAGCGTTTTTGCAATGACATGGGCACTCTCATGGGCGCTGGTGAAGTATGCTGATTCGATAGTACCAAGGATCCCGAGTCCGAGGATGATGATGAAAGAGGGAAGGGAAAGCGTAACAGAACTCCAGAGGCCAGCAGATCACTCGGCATGTAATGGTGGAAACAAGCGTAAGTTTAATGGTAATATGGGGTTCATAGCCAACACCAATGCGCAGGACAAGGGCCAACGGCGCAAGGGTAAACAGCCGAACCGAGGTGGTGCGCCTAATCCCAATCCGGACCGATTGAATTATTTGTTGAATCAACCCTGTCCGAAGCATGGGACGAAGAAGGCGCCAGCAAACCACCTCTGGAAGGATTGTTATATTATGTAGGAGTTCAAAAGTTCTAATGCTTTTCGATATGATCAAGGCTCCGGCGGCGGTTCAGGGTCCGGCCCGGGTTACGGTGGAGGAAATTCCGGTCCAGGGTTTAATGGTAATCCGGGCGGACATAACAATCAGAATAATCAAGGTGGTTATAATCAGCAGCAGCAAGAAGAATGCAATCGGGTTATCAGAGCAACCCAAAACAATTGAATGGTGGGCAATATCACGTCTTCACCACTAGCTTGGACAAGCGAGACCGGAAGCTTCAGAAGCGGGCAGTCAACGTTGTTGAACCGGCCGTGCCTCATTACCTACGCTGGTCAGAGCAGCCTATTGTGTGGAGTAGAGAGGATCATCCTCCCCGGGTTGACAATCCGGGTCAGCTAGCCCTAGTGGTAGCACCTCAGGTGGGAGGATACAAGTTCACCAAAGTGCTTATGGACGGAGGGAGCAGCATCAACATCCTGTACTATGAGACCTTCCGTCGTATGGGGTTAACAGATAAACATCTCAAACCGCCCAATACAAAGGTTCCATGGTGTGGTGCCCGCAAATCAGCATATCCGTTGGTAAAATAGCTCGAGGTGGCCTTTGGGGATGAACATGACTCTAGATCGTAAACGTTGACGCTTGAAGTGGTGAAAATTCAAAGTCCTTATCACGCCTGCTTGGGCGGCGGCTTATGCCAAGTTCATGGCACGACCTTGTTATATCTATTTGCAGCTCAAGATGCCGGGTCACAAGGGGACGATAACGGTTCATGGGAGCCGCAAGATCGCTTTAGAGTGTGAGGAAGGTGATGCGGTTTACGCAGAGTCGGTTTGTGCCACCAAGAGTCAAGTACTATAAAGATAATGTTGATCCGGCGGATATGACCTCGCTGAAGAAGCCGACTACGAGCACGATCCGCCCTCAAGTTTAAATCGGCGGCCGAGACTAAACTTGTTGACTTCAGACTGGTGATTCGCCCAAGCAGTTCATCATCGCGCCAACTTGATCCTAAATAGGAAAGCGCGCCATCGAAGTTCATCCGTGAGAATCGACATTTTGCATGGAAGCCTTCCGACATGCCGTGTACCGAGGGAACTCGCCGAGCACACTCTTAATGTTGATCCCAAGTACAAACCGTAAAGTAGTTTCTTCACGGTTTAACGAGGAAAGGCGTAAGGCCATTGGAGAGGAGGTTGCTGTGTTCTTAGCAGCAGTTTATCGCTGAAGTTTTCCATCCGAGTGGCTTGCTAATCCGTGCTGGTCCTTAAGAAAACGGTACTTGGCGATGTGTGTAGATTACACAGATCTTAACAAGGCTTGTCCAACAGATCCTTTTGCCCTCCCCGCATTGACCAGATTATTGATGCCATCGGGTTGTGAGCGCTTGAGCTTTTGGATGCATATTCGGATATCATCGATCAAAATGGCGGTTAAGGACCAGGAGAAGACAGCATTTATCACTCCCTTTGGAGCCTTCGCTATGTGTCTATGCCTTTTGGGCTCAAGAGCGCCAAAGCAACTTATCGCGTGCGTATATAATTGCTTGCATGAACAGATCGGCAGTAATGTGCATGCTTATGTGGATGATATTGTGGTTAAGTCAAGGAAGAAGGAAACACCGATTGATGATTTGAAAGAAACCTTTGACAACTTATGGGTGTACAAGATGATGCTTAACCCGCCAAATGTGTCTTCGGTGTTCCGGCAGTAAGTTATTGGGTTTCCTTGTGTCCAACAGGGGATTGAAGCTAATCCGAGAAGATTACAGCTATCACCTCCTGGCTAAGCCAAGGTGTATTAATGATGTCCAGCGCTTGGCGCCGGATTGCCGCTACCGAGCCGGTTTATCACCGCCTCGAGAGAAGGCCATCCTTTGTATCGATGTCAAGAAGACATATCGCTTTATCTCGGGGTCCAGCCGATGAAGCGTTGAGGACTTAAAGCGGCAATTGGCCAACCCGCTGTATCGCGCCGCCCCATTGACAAGGAGCCGCTTCGCTATATGTTGTCGCTAACGCCAGGCGCTTAGCGTGGCCATTGTGGTAGAGCGGAAAGAGGCAGGAAGGAGCATCCGTTCAACGTCTGGTTTATTATATAAGCGAGGTGCTTATTGAGTCTAAGCGAGATATCCGCATTGGCGTAAGCCGTGTATGGAATTTTATGGCAAGCGGAAGTCAAGCAGTATTTTCAAGGGCATCCCATCACGGTGGTCGGCTCAGCTCCCTTAGGTGATATCATACGTAACCGGAGGCGATCGCCGGATTGCTAAGTGGGCTATAGAGCTTGGGCCGCACGGTTTAAAGTATGTACCTCGGACGGCAAAGTGAAGTCTCGTGCACTTGTGGATTTCATTAATGATTGGACAGAGTTACAAGCGCTCAAGAAAAGCCGATCATACCCATCGGACCATCCATTTCGACGGATCCAGCAGTTGAGGCTCGGGGCGGAATCGTGTTAACTTCCCCACGAGGTGACAAGTTTTGTTACGTCCTCCGCTTAATGTTCCCTTGTACTAACAATGCAGCTGAGTATGAAGCCTTGCTCCATGGCCTTCGGATGGCTAAGGAGATGAATCTAAGCCGGGTTAAGTGCTTCGATGACTCGGACCTGGTGGCCCAACAGGTGTCTAGCACTTGGGATTCCAAGGACCCACTTATGGCTGCATATCGTCGCGAGGTGGATGTTGTCGCAGGTCACTTTAAAGGCTATCAGGTGGACCATGTGGATCGTCGGAAGAACGAAGCGGCGGACGCTTTGAGCCGGTTAGGCTTTCAACGCAAACCGTCCCGCCTAATGTTTTCTCGATGTATCAGACAACCCGTCACCAAACTCCCGATGAAGCAGATTTGACTATTCCCGATCCGGAGGCTCGCTTGGTGGCAGCCCCGCATGTCATTCCGGATTGACGCCCTTATTTGGCGACATGAGCCGGGCGAGTTACCGTAAGATGAGACGCTGGCCCGACAGATAGTTCGGCGGTCTAAGTCTATGACCATTGTTAATGGCGAAGTTGCATCATTGCAGTGTGTCGTATGCGTTTCAACGCTGTGTGTCCCCCGAGGAAGGCTGTGAAATATTGCGTGAGATCCACGAAGGAGACTGTGGTCACCACGCCGGTTCAAAATCCTTGGTGGCTAAGGCGCCCGCCACGGTTTTTATTGGTTGACCGCCCATGCCGATGCGGAAGATCTGGTCGACGATGTGATGGTTGCCGAAGTTTTCTAGACGTGCTCATATACCGCCCAAGAATTGAGGATGATTCCAATTACTTGGCCGCTTATGCGACTTGGGGTTGGACATGGTTGGACCTTTTAAAAGGTCCAAGGACAAGAAAACACACTGTTGGTGGCGCTTGACAAATTTACAAAGTGGGTAGAGGCGTAACTCATTAGCAAGTGTGATGCGCCACGGCGGTTCAGTTCATCAAAAGGGTGATCTTCCGGTTTGGCTTTCCACATAGTATCATTACAGATAATGGTACCAATTTGTCCAAAGGTGCCATGAAGGAGTTTTGTGAACGTGAACACATCCGGCTTGACGTTTCTTCAGTAGCTCACCCACAGTCCAATGGTCAAGCAGAAAGAGCTAATCAGGAGATCCTGAGAGGTATCAAGTCCCGGCTTATGGTCCCTTTGCAGAGGACGCCGGGTTGTTGGGTAGAAGAGCTACCGTCTGTGTTATGGAGTATAAATACTACGCCTAACAGATCCACGGATACACGCCGCTTCTTTATGGTCTATGGAGCGGAGGCGGTCCTCCCAGCCGATATCCGCTATGACTCACCTCGTGTGGCAGCCTATGTTGAGGCGTATAACGAGACAACACGACAGATGCTTTGGATCGGCCGGATGAAGAACGAGATATGGCAGCTGCTCGCCGGTGATTTACCAAACAGGATCTTCGTTGATATCACAATCGCCGGTCGTAACCGTAACCTTTCAAGAAGGAGATTTGGTGCTTCGCTCATTCAAGACCGACGGATATGCACAAGTTATCACCGCCTTGGGAGGGACCTTTGTGGTCAGCAAGAATCGCACTGTGGGTCATACTATCGATCAATGTTCGAGAGCATAAAGACTCACGACGCCGGAAGGGGAGACCAACAGCCGTGGAACATAGCTCATCTTCGCCTTATTATACCGAGCCATCGGCTCTACTTATGTACATATTATGACAATGTATATATTATGAATAAAGCAATAAACCGAGCCTCGGCTAAGCGGGTATCCGCTCGTTACATCTTGCGTGGTTACATGGAGTTGTTGTCTTAAAACGGCCTCCGGTTTACCCCTTGAGCTTGTTTTTCAAAAGCTTTGTGATATCACTTGGGGGCTTGGTCGTATCCGAACCAACGCAACACCTTTTGATAGGCGAAAGCCACCAGATCATCTTGGGACATGGTCAAGTCTCGAACCACCATGCTTCTTGATCGCCTAAGGCCATAGAGTCACTTGGGGCTTGGTTGAACCCAACCATTGCCACGCCACTTGATCGGCATAATGCCACGGTTTCAGTTGGGGGCCTGGCTGACTTGAACCATAGCTATACCTTATTGGGAGCTTGGTCGTGTCCGACCATGGCAACACCATCTGATCGGCTCAGTAAAGCCTCTCTTTTGCAAACGGTTATATCATCGCCTTTGTTTCTATATTTTTTTCATTAGTTATTTAATTTTGGTTGCGTTTTCTTAAACCGGCAACATTTTTCAAACCGTTTTCAAAGCTATTAATTGATGGAATTTGGTCAAATTCTTAATCCGGTGATAGTTTCTTCGGTTCGATGTTTTTCTGTTAACATCCTATTATGGAGTAACAGGGGGCTCGTTCTAACCTGGCACGGGATACATGGTAAACCGGCAGGATAAGTACAGGAGATGTTCTCTCCTTTGACGGTAATGGTTTATACAACCTCCGCTTCAAGATTGGCTAAGCCAACTTCATGATCAACAACGGCAGGTATATTGTATCATAAATTTTTTATTATATACCTCCATATTTCATATATGTATGAATATCACAAACCGGCTGGCGGCACAGACCGTTAAGGCGGTTTAAGATTTTGCAACTACAGGCGATTTAAATTGAAGGTTTCGATCATCCAATCAAAGGAGTCCACACCAGGGCACAAAGGCATATTCAAAACAAAAGTGATGGCTATTCTATTACTAGGCATTCAGAGGCCCAAAATTTGAATGGCGCCATGACAAGCAAGCTTATGATGCATCAACCGCTTGACGGATTAAGCTTCATTGCGGGTTGATGTGAAGAAGATGGGTCGTCTGGCGCCGGTTCAGCTTCTTCCTCCTCATCACCCAATGGCGGAAGTCATTGGTGGTCCAAATAATCCGGTTAAAGCCTGAAGACAGCCTCTTCACTTATAAGCTCACCGGATCAACGCCGAGGGCATAAGTGTGCTTACGGGTTGGGGAACAAGGTTCGCACTTCCGAATAACAACTTCAACCCGCCGTTGTTTGCATCATAGAAAGAGCGGTGAACCGTCAGTTGGCCTCTCGCTGCCGCTTGACTTCGCCAGAGGACGATCTCCTTGTTATCCGTCTGAGAGCATCATTATCAAAGGCTTCGCCATTTTCTTGAGCTGGGAAGCCCTTGGCTATGTCACCGGATCAAGGTCACTATCCATGCTTTGGCGCGAAGTTAGAGCCAATAAGGTGCCAGCCGGCAGCGGATCGTTTTAACTCTTCGAGCTGTGCGGTATCATGGATAGCCGGTCCAGCAGATCCTTGATCAAAGACGGAGCTGTGTTATCATACGGCAGCAGCACATATGACTCATTGGGTGCCGTATACGCTGCTCAATCAGCGATATCGCTGCCTTGAGCTTCTTCCGCATGTCGAGCCGGATGAGCAATACACTTACCTATACCGGTTTAAGAAAGTTCAGGTTAAACCGGCGGAAATGTCGAAACGGAATAGTAATCAAAACCTTGGTGAAACATTTCTTACCAAATATCGCAGAGGTCATGGCATTAATTTGGCGCTTTAGTCCGTGAGCTCTTCCACACCGGTTTAAGAGCTGCTTCAAAGATCTTCCGCCTGCTTTAGCAACCCAGCCTTCTCAAAGGTCCCAGCTTGGCCTGCTCAGATTTAAACCACTCCTTGAGCTGCTCCATAGTGGTCAAGGCGGTTTTCAACTCATCCTTGGCCTTGGAGGCTTCGCTTGTTGAGTCTTCGATTGGCATGAAGGTCATTGAGTTGTACGGTTTGTTGGCGATCTCACTCGATAAAAAGGGATCACGTTAGTTGTTTCATCATGAGGTCCCAAGCTCAATACAGTATTCAACTTGGCACTTGGGGGCTAATGGCTAATTGCTCAAACATGTTTTGCTACGGTGATACAAATTACGCCCGGTTTAACTATGCTAAGTTGAACCGCCCTTGGTGGCTACATCAATGAAGTTTGAGATGTTTGAGTTTTATATTAAGCCCCGTTTAACTAAGTTAAGTTGAACCGACCTTGGGGGCTACTACACAACAAAGGTACAAGAGAGGCATAACTCCTTACCTCATAGCGCCCTTCATAAGATTCACTGCACCAGCTTCAAATCACGACTTGTGTAGAGCCGTTCAGAAGCCGGAGTGAAGTTCTTGGGCGAGAAATTGTCATGTCGATGATCAGTTTTTCCCTTCTTTACTCATGGCAGAAACTCTTCCTTGGCGCTGTGTTTTGATAGAGCGACCGGATTGCCAGGGGCGGTATATGCTGTGCCCGTACCTCGACATCATCATCTTTGGCCGGGCTGGCCGAATTGGCATTTTTTCCGGCTTGGTGCTTTCATACCGGGCTCGGCGGATCAAGAATCAAACCTGTTCTGCGGGGGGACTCGGTGGAGCAGGATGTGATGTCTCCACTTGACATCCGGTTCAACCTCTGGCGGATTAGCATTGTCTTCTTCATTAAACCCAGTAGAGCTGTTTTTAGCAACTTCGGGATTTTCGCCATGATGCTCGGAGTCTTCTCCGAATCAACATCCACAAGAGGATCAAGGGTCTTCGCCTTCTTACTTAGGCGAGCCTTGGTGCTACAACATTAAGAGTTAGAATATGATAAACCGACAAATGCAAAAAGAAACAGAGTAATATGCTTACCCAACAAAGAACTTTAAGAGGAGGCAGCTGAGTGGTTGATGAACCGCCAGATGAGTTGGAAGAAGCCCGATAATTGGATCGACGGATTGAGAGGACATCGGAAGAAACCTTTCAAAGGATAACGATTTTCAGAGAACAAATCACCTCGGACGACGCTTCCGGGTTGGGGTGTCGCCTAAACCGATGACGAATTTGTTGACCACTATGCCGGTCGTCGGCGTTCTTCAGCTTGCTGTGTCTTCAAAGAAAGGTTTGATTCAAATGAGCACTAGAGTGAGATTTTTCACTTTCCGGACTGTGCTGCGAATTCTTTTAACCGTACAAGATCGAATCGGAAGAAAGAAGGATTACCTCAACAGATCGGCATGGCTGGCCTCAGCGTCCTCCCAGGAATTGTAACTATCAAGAGGATGAATGATAAAAAGGGCAAGGTAAATCAAAGTTTTACCTCAAGATTCGATTCCTCATCCTCCGTGATTCGTAAGACTCGGCGGTTTCCTCTTACCAGCTTTCTTGGTGGTCTTGGACTTTACACGAGGAACCCGGGCCGGCTTTGTTCGTTTCCAAAAGGAGCTGTTAGCCTGAGGATTAACAAGGATTAATATATATCAATAAGGCATTAAAATCAGTAGAGCGATGAGCGGAGCCTTACCGCAGGCGGTTTGTTGGAAACACAGAACGGGGCCAACCCGGTTTGGCTGCATACGGAGATCGGTTCATCGAGCATCCTCTTCACTGTCTCGGTAATTTCAAGCTCAGTTATTGATAGCTCGTGATGTCGTTGAGGGTCTTTGACGTTACCAGTGTATTCATGCATCAATCCGGGGCGGCGGCTTAATGGCAAGATGCCCCAAGAAACCCAACAGCGGACAAGGTCAATACCAGTTAAGCCATTGGCCATTAGAGCCCGGAGCTTGATAATTTGTGGCGCAAAGTTCTTCCGTTCTGCGGCGGTCAAGCGTGAAGGCAATGGGTGATTGTTGCTAAGCCGGTGAGGGCGATAACCCGCAAGGGTTTTCTCCGTTAGAGCGGTATTCCGGCAATAGAACCAGGTTTGGTTCCAATCTTTCGATGGCTATGATGTTTGACGTGAGGAAAGTCTACTTCCTTCCTTTTCTGGATTGAAACGCCACCAAGTTATGTGTTAGGACCATCCGAAAACTCCGACGGCGGTTCAAATGGAAGAAATCCTTAATAACTCCACAGTTGGTTCTTCTTGAAGGTAGACTTCGCAGAAGACTTGAAAGTTGCATATATTGGACACAGAGTTCGGGCCAATATCTTGTGGATGGAGTTGAAACTTGCGAGGACATCCCTAAGAATTTTGATCCGGAGGGCTGAATCCCGGTCTAAGTGTTGCATAAATACAGCCATTTCTCCCTCTTGAGGTTCGTGGAGGGCATTCATAATCCGAACACGCCAATGAAGGACATTTTGGAGGCTAAAGCGCCGGTGGTGACATATCCATTGATTTGTGTCTCAAAGGATCTTGGACGGAACCCAATTGCAAGCAGAGAATTGTTTGGCCATTCCGGAAGAAAAAACTGTGAAAGGAAAAGTAAAGACCGGTTTACCGTTAATGGTTTAGGCATATTGTTCAGTGCTAAACCGGCAGATTGACATTTAGTTCCAATTGCCGGTTTAACTGAGGACTAATGGGGTATGGCGGATTAGCTACCAAAAAATGAAACCGCCCTTAGGAAGAAGGGACAGAACTAGAAAATCCGCTAAGTGTTGACAGAAACAGGTTTCACACATGGACGGAATTAATTTGGATCTACCAAAGATTCAGTAAGAAAAATTTCTGCGATCCATAAAAGCTTTATAAAGAGCAGGGAAGTTCGTGCGTTCTATCAAGAGATTCTGGACAAAAAGGAAGATCTGCTAAGTGCTAAACATGAACAGGTTCAAATCAATCTGGGGCCTAATGTTGGGGATGTAACTATCGAATATAAACCGCCCGTGAGGGGCCGGTTCACCTCAGCCATAATTGGAGCCCACGAAGACTCGTAAGATGGCGATTTGCTATAGAGCTTAGAGGCCCGGAGCCTGTATGCGGATTAGGGCCCATAATGGTAAAACCGCCATAACCATGTAACTTGTGTTGTAAGATAAGAGAAAGGAGAGACCGAGCCGGACACTTGTATGAGCCGGCCTCGGGACTCTGTAGACCGGCCGGGCGTCAACCCGTGGATATAAGGGGACAACCCGGCGGCGGTTCAGGGATAGACAACAACAACTCGAGGCTTAGGCGAAGCTATTTGCTCCCTAGTCGCCGAGATCACATCAATCCCATTACAAACTAGACGTAGGCTTTTACCTTCATCGAAGGAGCCGAACTAGTATAACTCTTGTGTCTTTGCGTCCGCTTTAACCCCTCTAAGTTAACCCGTTCGATTGCCCCGCGACTAAGTCCTTTCATGAGGACATCTGCCGTGACAATTCCACGACACAAACTATGCATTGAAAACATAATCTGTCAAAAACAGAATAGTCTGTAGTAATCTGTACTCAAACCATACTTCTGCTACTCCAAAAATTCTGAAAAATAGGAAAACATAGATAATTTGTATATATATCACCTATAAAAAATTCAGATCAAAATCACATTCTAGTGAATTTTAGAAATTCCTGGACTGGACACAAAAGTTTCTGCTTTTTGGACAAAATCAAGTCAACTATCATCCACACTATCCCAAAGGCTTTACTTCGCACTTTATTGAAACAAAAGCTATAAAACATGATTACTAAAGTAGCATAATCATGTGAACACACAAAAACAGTAGGTAAAAATGTTGGGTTGTCTCCCAACAAGCGCTTTTCTTTTATGCCTTTTAAGCTAGGCATGATGATTTCATGCTCACATAAAAGATAAGAATTGAAACACAAAGAGAGCATCATGTAGCATATGACTAGCACATTTAAGTCTAACCCACTTCCTATGCATATGGATTTTGTGAGCAAACAACTTATGGGAACAAGAATCAACTAGCATAGGAAGGCAAAACAAGCATAACTTCAAAACTTTCAACACATAGAGAGGAAACTTGATATTATTGCAATTCCTACAAGCATATGTTCCCCCCTCATAATAATTTTTAGTGGCATCATGAATGAATTCAACAATATAACTATCACATAAAGCATTCTTTTCATGATCCACAAGCATAGCAATTTTATTACTCTCCACATAAGCAAATTTATTCTCATGAATAGTAGTGGGAGCAAACTCAACAAAATAACTATCATGGGATTGGACATTAAAATCATGATGACAAGTTTCATGGTTATCATCATTCAATATAGCATACATGTCATCACCATAATCATCATAGACAAAACTTTGTTGTCATAATCAATTGAAACCTCTTCCAAAATAGTGGATTCATCACTAAATAAAGTCATGACCTCTCCAAATCCACTTTCATCATTATAATCATTATAAATAGGAGGCATGCAATCATTATAACAAATTTGCACATCAAATCTTGGGGGACTAAAAATATCATCTTCATCAAATATAGCATCCCCAAGCTTATGGCTTTGCATATCATTAGAATCATGGATATTCAAAGAACTCATACTAAAAACATTGCAATCATGCTCATCATTCAAATATTTTGTGCCAACCATTTTACTGACTTCTTCTTCTAACAATTGAGCACAATTTTCCGAACCATAATTTTCAAGAAAGATATTATAAAGATGATCAAGAATATGATGCAACCTCAATTCCTTTTTTATGTAGTTTTCTTTTATAAACCAAACTAGTGATAAAACAAGAAAATAAAAGATTCAATTGCAAGATCTAAAGATATACCTTCAAGCACTCACCTCCTCGGCAATGGCGCCAGAAAAGAGCTTGATGTCTACTATGCAACTTTATTATTATATACTCGTGTTGGGCCTCCAAGCGAAGAGTTTTGTAGGACAATAGCAATTTTCCCTCAAGTGGATGACCTAAGGTTTATCAATCCATGGGAAGGCGTAGGATGAAGATGGTCTCTCTCAAACAACCCTGCAATCAAATACAAGAAATCTCTTGTGTCCCCAACACACACAATACAATGGCAATTTGTATAGGTGCACTAGTTTGGCAAAGAGATGGTGATAAAAGTGTAATATGGATGGTAGAAATATATTTTTATAAACTAAAAATAAAAAACAGCAAGGTAGCAATTGGTAAAACAGAGCACAAACGGTATTCCAATGCTTGAAAATGAGGCCTAGGGTCCGTACTTTCGCTAGTGCAATCTCTCAACAATGCTAATATAATTGGATCATATAACCATCCCTCAACGTGCGATGAAGAATCACTCCAAAGTTCCTATCTAGCGGAGAACATAAGAAGAAATTGTTTGTAGGATACGAAACCACCTCGAAGCTATTCTTTCCGATCGATCTATCCAAGAGTTTGTACTAAAATAACACCAAATAATTTCAGATTCATAATACTCAATCCAACACAAAGAACTTCAAGGAGTGTGATATGTCTCCAACGTATCTATAATTTTTTATTGTTCCATGCTGTTTTATTATCAATCTTGGATGTTTTATAATCATTTTATAGTCATTTTATATCATTTTTTAGTACTAACCCATTGACACAGTGCCAAGTGCCAGTTGTTGTTTTTTCCATGTTTTTTACATCACAAAAAATCCTTATCAAACGGAGTCCAAATGCCACGAAACTTTACGGAGATTTTTTATGGGCCAGAAGGAAGGCAATGGGCCCTGGTTGCACCTGGGGGTGCCCCGAGGGGGGCACAACCCACCAGGGCGCTCCAGGAGGCCCAGGCGCGCCCTGGTGGGTTGTGCCCACCTCGGGTGCCCCCCGGACCGCCTCTTTGCTCTATAAATACCCAAATATTCCAGAAAGCCTAGGGGAGTCGACGAAATATTCATCCAGCCGCCGTAGAGTCCAGAACCACCAGATCCAATCTAGACACCATCACGGAGGGGTTCACCACTTCCATTGGTGCCTCTCCGATGATGCGTGAGTAGTCCTTTGTAGACCTTCGGGTCCGTAGTTAGTAGCTAGATGGCTTTCTCTCTCTCGCTGAATTCTCAATACAATGGTCTCTTGGAGATCCATATGATGTAACTCTTTTTGTGATGTGTTTGTTGGGATCTGATGAACTTCAAGTTTATGATCAGTTATATCTTTTTATATCCATGAAAGTTATTTGAGTTTCTTTGATCTCTTATATGCATGATCTCTTATAGCCTCGTATTTCTTCTCCGATGTTTGGGTTTTGTTTGGCCAACTTGATCTATTTATCTTGCAACGGGAAGAGGTGCCCGATAGTGGGTTCGATCTTACGGTGCTCGATCCCAGTGACAGAAAGGGAAATGGCACGTATGTATCGTTGCTACTAAGGATAAAAAGACGAGATCTATATCTACCGCCATATAGATAAACGGATCTTGTCTACATCATGTCATCGTTCTTATTGCATTACTCCGTTTTTCCATGAACTTAATACACTAGATGCATGCTGGATAGCGATCGATGTGTGGAGTAATAGTAGTAGATGCAGGCAGGAGTCGGTCTACTAATCTTGGACGTGATGCCTATGTAATGATCATTGCTTGGATATCGTCATAATTATTTAAAGTTCTATCAATTGCCCAACAGTAATTTGTTTACCCACCGTTTGCTATTTTTCTCGAGAGAAGCCACTAGTGAAACCTACGGCCCCTGGGTCTTCTTTCTCATATATTTGCCTTGCGATCTACTTTTTCCTTGCATTTTTATTCAAATCTATTTAACCAAAAATACAAAAATACCTTGCGGCACTTTTATTTATTTGCGATCTATTTATTCAACCTATTACAATTTTCTCCCGTCCACGCACCAATTTCTGGCGCCGTTACCCGAAAGGGATTGACAACCCCTTTTAACTCGTCAGGTTGCGAGGTGTTGTTGTGTGTGGAGGTGCTGTTTACGTTGTGTTGCTTGGTGATAACCCACGAGTATAGGGGATCGCAACAATTTTCGAGGGTAGAGTATTCAACCCAAATTTATTGATTCGACACAAGGGGAGCCAAGGAATATTCCCAAGTATTAGCAGTTGAGTTGTCAATTCAACCACACCTGAAAGACTAAATATCTGCAGCAAAATATTTAGTAGCAAAGTAGTATGGAAGTAACGGTAACGGTGGCAAAAGTAACAATAGTAGTTTTTATAGCAATCGTAACAGTGGCAACGGAAAGGTAAATAAGCAAAGATCAATATGTGAAAAGCTCGTAGGCAATGGATAATTATATCGGATGCGATTCCTCATGCAACAGTTATAACATAGGGTGACACAGAACTAGCTCCAGTTCATCAATGTAATGTAGGCATGTATTCCGAATATGGTCATACGTGCTTATGGAAAAGAACTTGCATGACATCTTTTGTCCTACCCTCCCGTGGCAGCGGGGTCCTATTGGAAACTAAGGGATATTAAGGCCTCCTTTTAATAGAGTACCGGACCAAAGCATTAACACTTAGTGAATACATGAACTCCTCAAACTACGCTCATCACCGTGAGTGGTCCCGATCATTGTCACTTCGGGGTTGCCGGATCATAACACATAGTAGGTGACTATTGACTTGCAAGATAGGATCAAGAACTCACATATATGCATGAAAACATAATAGGTTCAGATCTGAAATCATGGCACTCAGGGCCCTAGTGACAATCATTAAGCATAGCAAAGTCATAGCAACATCAATCTTAGAACATAATGGATACTAGGGATCAAACCCTAACAAAACTAGCTCGATTACATGGTAAATCTCATCCAACCCATCACCGTCCAGCAAGCCTACGATGAGATTACTCACACACGGCGGTGAGCATCATGAAATTGGTGATGGAGGATGGTTGATGATGACGATGGCGACAGATTCCCCTCTCCGGAGCCCCGAACGGATTCCAGATCAGCCCTCCTAAGGAAGATTAGGGCTTGACGGTGGCTCCGTATCGTAAAACGCGATGAATCCTTCTCTTTGATTTTTTTCTCCCCGAACGTGAATATATGGAGTTGGAGTTGAGGTCGGTGGAGTCTCAGGAGGCCCACGAGGCAGGGGGCGTGCCCTGCACCCTCGTGGACAGGGTGTGGGCCCCCTGATGCTGATTCTTTTGCCAGTATTTTTTATTAATTCCAAAACGTGTCTCCGTGGATTTTTAGGTCATTCCGAGAACTTTTATTTCTGCACATAAATAACACCATGGCAGTTCTGCTGAAAACAGCATCAGTCCTGGTTAGTTCCATTCAAATCATGCAAGTTAGAGTCCAAAACAAGGGCAAAAGTGTTTGGAGAAGTAGATACGTTGGTGATGTATCAACTCCCCCAAGCTTAAACCTTTGCTGGTCCTCAAGCAATTCCGTTGACAAACTGAAAGTGATAAAGAAAAACTTTTACAAACTCTGTTTGATCTTGTTGTTGCAAATATGTAAAGCCAGCATTCAAGTTTTTAGAAAGCTTATGAACTAACCATATTCACAATAACATTTAGGTCTCATATTTACTCATATCAATGGCATAATCAACTAGCGAGCAATAATAATAAATCTCGGATGACAACACTTTCTCAAAACAATCATAACATGATATAACAAGATGTAACTCGCTAGCCCTTTCTGAGACCGCAAAACATAAATGCAGAGCACCCTTGAAGATCAAGGATTGACTAGACATTGTAATTCATGGTAATAGAGATCCAGTCACAGTCATACTCAATGTAAATTAATAGTAATGCATGCGAATGACAGCGGTGCTCTCCAACTGGTGCTTTTTAATAAGAGGGTGATGACTCAACATAAAAGTAAACAGATAGGCCCTTCGCAGACGGGAGTAGGGATTTGCAGAGGTGCCAGAGCTTGAGTTTTGAAACAGAGATAAATAATTTTGAGTGGCATATTTTCATTGTCAACATAACAACCAAGAGATCTCGATATCTTCCATGCTACACACATTATAGGCGGTTCCCAAATAGAATAATGGTAAAGTTTATACTCCCCCACCACCAACAAACATCACTCCATGGCTTGTCCAAAACAATGGGTGCCTCCAACTAACAACAATCCTGGGGGAGTTTTGTTTGCAATTATTTTGATTTGAGCATGGGACTGGGCATCCCGGTCACTGGCCATTTTCTCGTGAATGAGGAGCAGAGTCCACTCATCGTGAGAATAACCCACCTAGCATGGAAGATATAGACAACCCTAGTTGATACATGAGCTATTCGAGCATACAAAACAGAATTTCATTTGAAGGTTTAGAGTTTGGCACATACAAATTTACTTGGAACGGTAGGTAAATACCACATATAGGAAGGTATGGTGGACTCATATGGGATAAATTTGGGGTTTATGGAAGTGGATGCATAAGCAGTATTCCCGCTTAGTACAAGTGATGGCTAGAAAGAGACCGGCAAGCGACCAACTAGAGAGCGACAACAGTCATGAACATGCATTAAGATTAATCAACAATGAGTGCAAGCATGAGTAGGATATAAATCACCATGAACATAAATATCGTAGAGGCTATGTTGATTTTGTTTCAACTACATGCCAAGTCAAGCCACTCAAATCGTCCAAAGGAGGATACCACCCTATCATACCACATCACAACCATTTTAATAGCATGTTGGAACGCAAGGTAAACCATTATAAAATCCTAGCAAATTAAGCATGGCATGAGCAACTATAATCTCTAATTGTCATTGCAAACATGTTTCATTCATAATAGGTTGAATCAGGAACGATGAACTAATCATATTTACAAAAATAAGACAGGTCGAGTTCATACCAGCTTCTCTCATCTCAATCAGTTCATCATATATCGTCGTTATTGCCTTTCACTCGCACGACCGAACGATGTGGATAATAATAATAACGCACGTGCATTGGACTAAGCTGGAATCTGCCAGCATTCAATACAAGGGAGAAGACAAGGTAATATGGGCTCTTGGTTAAATCAACAATAATGCATATGAGGGCCACTCAACATTTTCATCATGGTCTTCTCCTATCGACCCCCAAATCATGGTCTTCTCCTCTCGACCCCCAAAGAACAAGAAAAGAAATAAAACACGGGAAAGCTCCCAACGAGAAATCATTTTGGGTTTTCTTTTAATTACTACTACAGGCATGGAAAGTAAACTAGCTAAAAGCTACAACCAATTTTTTGGTTTTTCTTAAGGTTTTTCAAACATACAAGATGAAGGCTTAGAAAAGAAAATAAACTAGCATGGATAGTACAATGAAAAAGTATGAGCACCGACAACTAGAATGAGTGTGTGAACATGAATGTAATGTCGGTGAGAAATACGTACTCCCCCAAGCTTAGGCTTTTGGCCTAAGTTGGTCTATGGCCACGGATCGAAGCTACTCTCTCCGGTGTACTGAGGAGGGTCCTCAGGGTGCCACTGGTTGGCGATCTCCTCCAGATCCCACTGATAAACAGACTGTTGGTAAGGTTCAAGTGGTGGCTCAGGCTCAGGTTCTGGAACTTGTGTCAGCCTCCAGTATGCATAAATGGCCTCTAGCAAGATGAGGTACGTGCCTGAAAGTATGTTAAACAAAGAGGGTGCAAGCAAGGTAATAATCTCACAGTGAGTTTTATCAAATATCAAATTGTACTTAAGCATCTTCTTCTTATTTTTAACAATAAAATCATGTGCTACCATACTCTTATAATCTAGAAAAATAGGGGGCAGCAACTTTTCCTCTTTCTCATAATGCCTAATAGGTTTCCCAAAGTGTTCAACAAGGCGTGAAGCAAAGATGCCTCCAAAGATGGGGCCCTTTGTACGGTTCAGACTTAATCGTTTAGCAATAATAGCGCCTAAGGTGAAAGTTGTATCACGAAACAAAGCATGGAGCAAAATGACAAGATCAGGAGCACTAAGATTTCCACTGTTTCTGCGACCAATTAAGCATCTACTAGCAAATATCGCAAAGTAACGTAGAACAGGAAAATGTATACTAGTAATTCTTGCATCAGAAACTTTCCTCGTTTCCCCTACATCAATTCTGTCAATAAATTCATCCACATCACTACGGTGTGGTTCCTCGATGCTGCCACAAAGGGTATCTTGCAGACCCGACAAAAATCATGAAGTGACATCTCCTTAACCTCATCATATAAGTGAAACTCTACTGAAGGTGGTGATTTCTTAGCATGGAAATAAAAATTTTGCACGAAAATATTAGTGAGTAGGAGATACTGTTCGCGCTGGTCGTGGAGGAAGTTGGTGAGGCCTGCATTCTCAGCCAAGTAATAAAAGTCATCGTAAATTCCGGCGGCTCTCAAGAACGCGTCGGCCATTCGCACGGCTGAACCTCCGCCGTGCGAGGAAGATTGTATTTGGGATTTTTATTCTCCTCATTCTGCTTATCCTTCGAGCTTCGGCTCGAAGAGCCTCTCAACAATCTCTTCAGCATTTTCTCCCTCTGAAAATTTCTGAAATTTTAGCGACTCAAAATAAAAGTGAACCAAACTCATCAAGATTGATAGCAACTACTCCCACAAGTGCCTGGAGGCTGAATCATGCATTAAAACTACTTTGGACCATATAAATTTGACATGCAAGCTCAAGAACATGGTCACCTTAGCAGCAAAAATTTACAATAAATAAAGCACTAGTACAAAAACTAATTGGACCATTGGAGGAGTCACATACCGAAGAACAATCTCCCCAAATAGTTTTGTGAATGGAGCTTTGAGCAAGGAGATTGAAAATGGCAGCAGGATGAGCTAGACCACAGGTTTGAGCTATGGGAGGATTTTTTCTGGAGGAAGACGAAGTGAGTGGGTGCTGGAATAAGTGGAGGGGGTCCACGTGGGTCCCACGAGGCAGGGGGCGCGCCCCAGGGGGTGGGCGCGCCCTGTGCCCTCGTGGCCAAATGGTGGGTCCCCCTGGTGTGTTCTCAGTGCTAGAAATTCTTAAATATTCTACAAAAATCATATATCATTTTCAGGACATTTGGAGAACTTTTATTTTTGGGGTGTTTTTGTTGCAACGATGATTCAGAAAACAGAGAGAAAATACCAATTTTGCTTTATTTAATCTAAGTAACAGAGAGTAAAAGGAGTGTACAAAAAGCTGTGCTTTCTAACTTCATCCATCTCATGCTCATCAAAAGGAATCCACTAACAAGGTTGATCAAGTATTGTTAACAAACTCTTTCCGAATAACATGAAACTGGAGAATTTTCGAATAACACTAGGTTACCTCAATGGGAATATGCATGTACCCAACAATAAGAATATCATATTTCTTCTTGATAGTAGGAAGAGGGAATTCAAAACCTCCAATAGTAATCGTTGAAATTTTTCCAATAGAATTGATACTGTGGACTTGAGGTTGTTTCCTCGGAAAGTGTACCGTATGCTCATTACCGTTAACATGAAAAGTGACATTGCCTTCGTTGCAGTCAATAACAACCCATGCAGTATTCAAAAAGGGTCTACCAAGGATAATCGACATACTATCGTCCTCGGGAATATCAAGAATAACAAAGTCCGTTAAAATAGTAACGTTTGCAACCACAACAGGCACATCCTCACAAATACCGACATGTATAGCAATTGATTTATCAGCTATTTGCAAAGATATTTCAGTAGGTGTCAACTTATTCAAATCAAGTCTACGATATAAAGAGAGAGGCATAATGATACGTCCCCGTCGTATCTACTTTTCCAAACACTTTTGCCCTTGTTTTGGACTCTAACTTGCATGATTTGAATGGAACTAACCCGGACTGATGCTGTTTTCAGCAGACTTTCCATGGTGTTATTTATGTGCGGGAACAAAAGTTCTCGGAATGACCTTAAACTCCACGGAACATCTATTTGGAAATAATAAAAAATCCTTGCAAAAGATAAAGACCAGGGGCCCACACCCTGGCCACGAGGGTGGAGGGCGCGCCCCCTATCTCATGGGCCCCCTGGAGCTCCTCCGACCTCAACTCCAACTCTATATATTTGCTTTCGGGGAGAGAAAAACCAGAGAGAAGAATTCATCGCGTTTTACGATACGAAGCCGCCGCCAAGCCCCAAAAACCTCTCGGGAGGGCTGATCTAGAGTCCGTTCGGGGCTCCGGAGAGGGGGATTCGTCGCTGTCGTCATCATCAACCATCCTCCATCACCAATTTCATGATGCTCACCGCCGTGCGTGAGTAATTCCATCGTAAGGCTTGCTGGATGGGATGGGTTGGATGAGATCTATCATGTAATCGAGTTAGTTTTGTTAGGTTTTGATCCCAAGTATCCACTATGTTCGAGATTGATGTTGCTATGACTTTGCTATGCTTAATGCTTGTCACTAGGGCCCGAGTGCCATGATTTCAGATCTGAACCTATTATTTTTCATGAATATATGTGAGTTCTTGATCCTATCTTGCAAGTCTATAGTCACCTACTATGTGTTATGATCCGCAACCTCAAGTGACAATAATCGGGACCACTCCCGGTGATGACCATAGTTTGAGGAGTTCATGTATTCACTATGTGCTAATGCTTTGTTCCGGTTCTCTATTAAAAGGAGGCCTTAATATCCCTTAGTTTCCATTAGGACCCCGCTGCCATGGGAGGTTAGGACAAAAGATGTCATGCAAGTTCTTTTCCATAAGCACGTATGACTATATTCGGAATACATGCCTACAGTACATTGATGAATTGGAGCTAGTTCTGTGTTGCTACCTCTTGAGCACTGCGTTGGATTTCCCCGAAGAGGAGAGGATGATGCATCAAAGTAGCATAAGTATTTCCCTCAGTTTTTGAGAACCAAGGTATCAATCCAGTAGGAGGCCACGCGCGAGTCCCTCGTACCTACACAAAACGATAGCTCAACGCAAACAACGCGATTAGGGGTTGTCAATCCCTTCACGGTCACTTACGAGAGTGAGATCAGATAGAGATGATAGATAATATTTTTGGTATTTTTGATATAAAGATGCAAATTAAAATAAAAGGCAAAAGTAAAAGCAAAGCAATAATAAAGTGATTGGAGATTGATATGATGAGAATAGACCCGGGGCCATAGATTTCACTAGTGGCTTCTCTCAAGAGCATAAGTATTTCTATGATGGGTGAACAAATTACTGTTGAGCAATTGACAGAATTAAGCATAGTTATGAGAATATCTATGTATGATCATGTATATAGGCATCACATTCGAGACAAGTAGACCGACTCCTGCCTGCATCTACTACTATTACTCCACTCATCGACCGCTATCCAGCATGCATCTAGAGTATTAAGTTCAAGAAAACAGAGTAACACCTTAAGCAAGATGACATGATGTAGAGGGATAAATTCATGCAATATGATATAAACCCCATCTTGTTATCCTTGATGGCAACAATACAATACGTGCCTTGCTGCCCCTCATCCACCGGGAAAGGACACCGCAAGATTGAACCCAAAGCTAAGCACTTCTTCCATTGCAAGAAAAACCAATCTAGTAGGCCAAACCAAACTGATAATTCAAAGAGACTTGCAAAGATAACCAATCATACATAAAACAATTCAGAGGAGATTCAGATATTGTTCATAGATAATCTTGATCATAAACCCACAATTCATCGTTCTCAACAAACACACCGCAAAAAGAAGATTACATCAGATAGATCTCCACGAGAGAGGGGGAGAACATTGTATTGAGATCCAAAAAGAGAGAAGAAGCCATCTAGCTACTAACTATGGACCCGAAGGTCTGAGGTAAACTACTCACACTTCATCGGAAGGGCTATGATGTTGGTGTAGAAGCCCTCCGTGATCGATTCCCCTTCCGGCGGAGCTCCGGAACAGGCCCCAAGATGGGATCTCATGGATACAGAAGTTGCGGCGGTGGAATTAGGTTTTGGCTTGATCGATTGTTTGGGGCGTGAGGTATATATAGGAGGAAGGAGTACGTCGGTGGAGCTTCGAGGGGCCCACGAGGCAGGGGCACGCCCTAGGGGGGGCGCCCTCCACCCTCGTGACCGCCTCGTGGCTTTCTTGACGGAGGGTCCAAGTCTCCTGGGTATTACTTGATGAGCAAATCACGTTCCCGAAGGTTTCATTCCGTTTGGACTCCATTTGATATTCCGTTTCTTCGAAACACTGAAATAGGCAAAAAAACAGCAATTCTGGGCTGGGCCTCTGGTTAATAGGTTAGTCCCAAAAGTAATATAAAAGTGGAAAATAAAGCCCAATATAGTCCAAAACAGTAGATAATATAGCATGGAGCAATCAAAAATTATAGATACGTTGGAGACGTATCAGGCATGCCCAAGCTTAATTCCTGCTCATCCTCGAGTAGGTAAATGATAAAAAGAGAATTTTTGACGCAGAGTGCTACTTGGCATAATTTCAATGTAAATCTTCTTAATTGTGGTATGAATATTCCGATCCGTAAGATTCAAGACAAAATTTCATATTGACATAAAAAATAATAATACTTCAAGCATACTAACAAAGCAATTATGTCTTCTCAAAATAACATGGCCAAAGAAAGTTATCCCTACAAAATCATATAGTTTGGCTATGCTCTATCTTCACCACACAGAGTATTTAAATCATGCACAACCCGGATGACAAGCCAAGCAATTGTTTCATACTTTAACATTTTCAAAACTTTTGCAATCTTCACGCAATACATGAGTGTGAGCCATGGATATATCACTATATGTGGAATAGAATGGTGGTTGTGGAGAAGACAAAAAGAGGAGAATATAGTCTCACATCAACTAGGCGTATCAACGGGCTATGGAGATGCCCATCAATAGATATCAATGTGAGTGAGTAGGGACTGCCATGCAACAGATGCACTAGAGCTATAAGTATATGAAAAGCTCGTCAAAAGAAACTAATTAAGTGGGCGTGCATCCAACTCGCTTGCTCACGAAGACCTAGGGCATTTGGAGGAAGCCCATCATTGGAATATACAAGCCAAGTTCTATAATGTAAAATTCCCACTAGTAAATGAAAGTGACAAAATGAGAGACTCTCTATCATGAAGATCATGGTGCTACTTTGAAGCACAAGTGTGGTAAAAGGATGGTAACATTGTCCCTTCTCTCTTTTTCTCTCATTTTTTTATTTTTTATTTGGGCCTTTTCCTTTTTTTATGGCCTCTTTTATTATTATTATTATTTGTCCGGAGTCTCGTCCCGACTTATGGGGGAATCATAGTCTCCATCATCCTTTCCTCACTTGGGACAATGCTCTAAAAATGATGATCATCACACTTTTAATTTTCTTACAACTCAACAATTACAACTCTATACTTAGAACAAAATATGACTCTATATGAATGCCTCCGGTGGTGTACCGGGATATGCAATGAATCAAGAGTGACATGTATGAAAGAATTATGAACGGTGGCTTTGCCACAAATACGATGTCAACAACATGATCATGCTAGCAATATGACAATAATGGAGCGTGTCATAATAAGCGGAATGGTGGAAAGTTGCATGGAAATATATCTCGGAATGGCTATGAAAATGCCATGATAGGTAGGCATGGTGGCTGTTTTGAGGAAGGTATATGGTGGGTGTATGATACCGGCGAAAGGTGCGCGGTATTAGAGAGGCTAGCAATGGTGGAAGGAAGGAAAAAGTGCGTATAATCCATGGACTCAACATTAGTCATAAAGAACTCATATACTTATTGCAAAAATCTAGAAGTTATCAAAGCAAAGTATTACGCGCATGTTCCTAGGGGATAGATTGGTAGGAAAAGACCACCGCTCGTCCCCGACCGCCACTCATAAGGAAGACAATCAATAAATAAATCATGCTCCGATTTCATCACATAACGGTTCACCATACGTGCATGCTACGGGAATCACAAACTTTAACACAAGTATTTCTCAAATTCACAACTACTCAACTAGCATGACTCTAATATCACCATCTTCATATCTCAAACAATTATCAAGCATCAAACTCTTCTTAGTATTCAACGCACTCAAAAGAAAGTTTTACAAATCTTGAATACCAAGCATATTATTATTATTAAGCAAATTACCATGCTATTTAAGACTCTCAAAATAATCTAAGTTAAGCATGAGAGATCAATAGTTTCTTTAAAACAAATCCACCACCGTGCTCTAAAAGATCTAAGTGAAGCACAAGAGTAAAACTATAAAGCTCAAAAGATATAAGTGAAGCACATAGATTATTCTATCAAATTCCAATTCATGCATGGCTCTCTCAAAATGTGTGTACAGCAAGGATGATTGTGTTAAACTAAAAAGCAAATACTCAAATCATACAAGACGCTCCAAGCAAAACACATATCATGTGGTGAATAAAAATATAGCTCCAAGTAAAATTACCGATGGAAGTAGACGAAAGAGGGGATGCCTTCCGGGGCATCCCCAAGCTTTGAGTTTTTGGTGTCCTTGGATTATCTTGGGGGTTCCATGGGCATCCCCAAGCTTAGGATCTTGCCACTCCTTGTTCCATAATTCATCAAAAGATTTCACCCAAAACTTGAAAACTTCACAACACAAAACTCAACAGAAATCTCGTGAGCTCCGTTAGCGAAAGAAAACAAAAGACCACTTCAAGTTACTGTAATGAACTCATTCTTTATTTATATTGGTGTTAAACCTACTGTATTCCAACTTCTATATGGATTGTAAACTAGTTTACTAGCCATAGATTCATCAAAATAAGCAAACAACACACGCAAAACAGAATCTGTCAAAAACAGAACAGTCTGTAGTAATATGTAACTAACGCAAACTTCTGGAACTCCAAAAAATCAGCCAAAATAGGACGACCTAGGAATTTTTTTTATTGATCATCAGCAATTGGAATCAGTATTTTATCTCGTTCTGGTGATTTTTAACAATTGTTTTCGTGAACAGAAAGTTTCTGGAAATTACAGCAAGATCAAATAACTATCATCCAAGAAGATCCTATAGGTTTAACTTGGCACAAACACTAATTAAAAGATAAAACCACATCTAAACAGAAGGTAGACGGACTATTTATTCCTAAACAGAAACAAAAACAAAAAAACTAAAAATAAAATTGGGTTGCCTCCCAACAAGCGCTATCGGTTGACGCCCCTAGCTAGGCATAAAAGCAAGGATAGATCTAGGTATTGCCATCTTTGGTAGGCAATCCATAAGTGGCTCTCATGATAGATTCATATGGTAACTTTATTTTATTTCTAGGGAAGTGTTACATGCCTTTCTTTAATGGAAATTGGAATCTAATGTTCCCTTCCTTCATATCAATAATCGCATCAATCGTTCTAAGGAAAGGTCTACCAAGAATAATAGGACAAGAAGGATTGCAATCTATATCAAGAACGATAAAATCTACGGGCACATAATTCCTATTTGCAACAATAAGAACATCATTAATTCTTCCCATAGGTTTCTTAATAGTGGAATCCGCAAGATGCAAGTTTAGAGAGCAATCATCAAAATCACAGAAATCTAGCAAATCACACAAAGTTTTGGGAATAGTGGAAACACTAGCACCCAAATAACATAAAGCATAAAATTCATGACCCTTAATCTTAATTTTAATAGTTGGTTCCCACTCATCATAGAGTTTTCTAGGGATATAAACTTCCAACTCAAGTTTTTCTTCATAAGATTGCATCATGGCATCAACGATATGTTTAGTAAACGCTTTATGTTGACTATAAGCATGAGGAGACTTTAGCACGGATTGCAACAAGGAAATACAATCAATTAAAGAGCAACTTCCATAATTAAATACCTTAAAATCCAAAATAGTGGGTTTAGCAACATCTAGGGTTTTATTCCTTTCAATCCCATTTTTATCAATTTTATCATCAAGATCTAAATACTCCGAATTTTTGGAACGCCTTCTAGGTAAAGGTGGATCATATTCAGTTTCATCAAGATTCATATTGCAAAACAAAGATTTAATAGGGGACACATCAATAACTTTTAGATCTTCATCTTGATTTTCATAGGAATTGGAAGAACACGCTTTAATAAAGGCATCTTTTGTAGCACACATCCTAGCGGTTCTTTCCTTGCACTCATCAATGGAAATTATCATGGCTTTGAGAGACTCATTGATATCGGAGGAATAGATCTAAGCTTTAAAGAATCAACATCAAGAGAAATTCTATCAACGTTCCTAGCCAATTCATCAACTTTAAGCAATTTCTCTTCAACCAAAGCATTAAAATTCTTTTGCGAATTCATAAACTCTTTAACACTAGTCTCAAATTCAGAGGGCATCTTATTAAAATTTCCATAGGAGTTGCTATAGGAATTTCCATAATTATTAGAAGGATTACTAGGATAAGGCCTAGGATTAAAATTCCCTCTATATGCGTTGTTACCAAAATTATTCCTACCAACAAAATTCACATCCATAGATTCATTATTATTCTCAATCAAAGTAGACAAAGACATATCATTAGGATCAGAAGAAACACTCTTAGTAGCAAATAATTTCATAAGTTCATCCATCTTTCCACTCAAAACATTGATTTCTTCTATCGCATGCACTTTTTTATTAGTAGATCTTTCAGTGTGCCATTGAGAATAATTAAACATAATATATCTAGAAGTTTAGTAGCATCTCCTAAAGTGATTTCCATAAAAGTGCCTCCCGCGGCCGAATCTAAAAGATTTCTAGAAGCAAAATTCAATCCGGCATAATTTTTTTGTATAATCATCCACAAATTCAAACCATGAGTAGGACAATTACGTATCATTAATTTCATTCTCTCCCAAGCTTGTGCAACATGTTCATGATCAAGTTGCTTAAATTTCATAATATCGTTTCTAAGAGAGATGATCTTAGCGGGAGGAAAATACGCACTTAGAGATAAAAGCATCTTTGCACTTGTTCCAAGAATCAATACTATTTTTTAGGCAAAGATGAAAACCAAGATTTAGCACAATCTCTAAGAGAAAAAGGAAATAGCTTCAATTTAAAAATATCATTATCGACATCTTTCTTCTTTTGCATATCACATAAATCAACGAAGCTATTTAGATGAGTAGTGGCATCTTCACTAGGAAGGCCGGCGGATTGATCTTTCATAACAAGATTCAACAAAGCAGTATTGATTTCACAAGATTCAGTATTGGTAAGAGGAGCAATCGGAGTGCTAAGGAAATCATTATTGTTGGTATTGGTATAGTCACACAATTTGGTATTATCTTGAGCCATCGCGACAAACAAGCAATCCAACACACGAGCAAACAAAAAGCAAGTGAGAAAAAGGCAAACGGAAAAGAGAGGGCGAATAAAACGGCAAGGGTGAAGTGGGGGAGAGGAAAACGAGAGGCAAATGGCAAATAATGTAGTGCGGGAGATAGGGATTGTGATAGGTACTTGGTATGTTGACTTTTATGAGACTCCCGACAACGGCGCCGAAATTCTTCTTGCTACCTCTTGAGCACTGCGTTGGATTTCCCCGAAGAGGAGAGGATGACGCAGCAAAGTAGCGTAAGTATTTCCCTCAGTTTTTGAGAACCAAGGTATCAATCCAGTAGGAGACCACGCGCGAGTCCCTCGTACCTACACAAAACGATAGCTCAACGCAACCAACGCGATTAGGGGTTGTCAATCCCTTCACGGTCACTTACGAGAGTGAGATCTGATAGAGATGATAGGATAATATTTTTGGTATTTTTATATAAAGATGCAAAGTAAAATAAAAGGCAAAAGTAAAAGCAAAGAAATAATAAAGTGATTGGAGATTGATATGATGAGAATAGACCCGGGGGCCATAGATTTCACTAGTGGCTTCTCTCAAGAGCATAAGTATTTCTACGGTGGGTGAACAAATTACTTTTGAGCAATTGACAGAATTGAGCATAGTTATGAGAATATCTATGTATGATCATGTATATAGGCATCACGTCTGAGACAAGTAGACCGACTCCTGCCTGCATCTACTACTATTACTCCACTCATCGACCGCTATCCACCATGCATCTAGAGTATTAAGTTCAAGAAAACAGAGTAACACCTTAAGCAAGATGACATGATGTAGATGGATAAATTCATGCAATATGATATAAACCCCATCTTGTTATCCTCGATGGCAACAATGCAATACGTGCCTTGCTGCCACTTCTGTCACCGGGAAAGGACACCGCAAGATTGAACCCAAAGCTAAGCACTTCTCCCATTGCAAGAAAAACCAATCTAGTAGGCCAAACCAAACTGATAATTCGAAGAGACTTGCAAAGATAACCGATCATACATAAAAGAATTCAGAGGAGATTCAAATATTGTTAATAGATAATCTTGATCATAAACCCACAATTCATCAGTCTCAACAAACACACCGCAAAAAGAAGATTACATCGAATAGATCTCCACGAGAGAGGGGGAGAACATTGTATTGAGATCCAAAAAGAGAGAAGAAGCCATCTAGCTACTAACTATGGACCCGAAGGTCTAAGGTAAACTACTCACACTTCATCGGAAGGGCTATGATGTTGGTGTAGAAGCCCTCCGTGATCGATTCCCCTTCCGGCGGAGCTCCGGAACAGGCCCCAAGATGGGATCTCGTGGATACAGAAAGTTGCGGCGGTGGAATTAGGTTTTTGGCTCCGTATCTGATCGTTTGGGGGTACGTAGGTATATATAGGAGGAAGGAGTACGTCGATGGAGCTTCGAGGGGCCCACGAGGCAGGGGGCGCGCCCTAGGGGGGGCGCCCTCCACACTCGTGACCGCCTCGTGGCTTTCTTGATGGAGGGTCCAAGTCTCCTGGGTCTTATCTGATGAGCAAATCACGTTCCCGAAGGTTTCATTCCGTTTGGACTCCGTTTGATATTCCGTTTCTTCGAAACACTGAAATAGGCAAAAAACAACAATTCTGGGCTGGGCCTTCAGTTAATAGGTTAGTCCCAACAGTAATATAAATGTGGAAAATTGTCACGCCCAATATGCGACCCTATCCAAAAGGAACTCGAAGGTCCCACCAAGGATAGACCCGCATATTGAAACGCTTTTGCAAGGTGGATATCATTACATCAACATTACATAATAGTGGGGATACATACATAAGGCACAAATGCCACAAGAATACATCAACATCATATACAAGATCAACATCCGACTACGGATGAAACATAAACAAAACTCAAACGACATCCACCACGCTAGCCCAGGCTGCCGACCGGAACCTATCCCCGATCAAGAAGAAGCGTAAGAAGAACTCCAATACAAGCAAACATCGCTCTCGCGTCATGATCATCGCATAACCTGTACCTGCAATCGGTGGTGTAGTAATCTGTGAGCCACGAGGACTCAGCAATCCCATTACCATGGGTATCAAGACTAGCAAAGCTTAATGGGAAAGGAAGGGGTAAAGTGGTGAGGTTGCAGCAGCGACTAAGCATATATGGTGGCTAACTTACGCCAATGAGAGCGAGAAGAGAAACAAAGGAACGGTCGTCAACTAGTAATGATCAAGAAGTGATCCTGAACTCCTACTTACGTCAGACATAACCCAGGAACCGTGTTCTCCTCTCGATCAACCCCGAAAATAGACACTCACGGTTACGCACACAGTTGGTGTATTTTAGAAGAGTTTGCTTCAAGTTTACTACAACCGGATATTAACAAATTTCCCACCTGCCACATAACCGCGGGCACGGCTCTTGAAAGTTTATACCCTGCAGGGGTGTCCCAACTTAGCCCATGATAAGCTCTCGCGATCAACGAAGGATATTCCTTCTCCCCGGGAAGACCCGATCAGTCTCGGAATCCGGCTACAAGACATTTCGACAAAGAATAAAACAAGACCAGCAAAGCCGCCCGATCTGCCCGACAATCCCGATAGGAGCTGCACATATCTCGTTCTCGAGGCAACACCGGATGAGACTAGCTACGAGTAAAACCAAACCTCGGGTTGCCTCAAGGTGGCCCAGCAGTAGCTCAGTTCAGCCAGCACTTAGAGAAGCACTGCCCGGGGCTGAATAAAGATGACCCTTGGGTTAATTACTCCCAAGGGAAAGTGGGTGGTGGTGAGGCAAATGGTAAAACCAAGGTTGGGCCTTGCTGGAGGAGTCTTATTCAAAGCGAACTGTCAAGGGGGTCCCATAAATCACCCGACCGCGTTAGGGACGCAAAATCCGGGAACATAATACCGATATGACGGAAACTAGGGCGGCAAGAGTGGAACAAAACACCAGGCATAGGGCCGAGCCTTCCACCCTTTACCAAGTACATAGATGTATTAATTAAACAATAGATATTGTGATATCCCGACAAGTAAACATGTCCCAGCAAGGAACAACACCTCCATGTTCCAACAAGGAACAAACTTCATCTTCACCTGCAACTAGCAACGCTATAAGAGGGGCTGAGCAAAGCGGTAATATAGCCAATCAATGGTTTGCATAGGAAAGGTGTCAAAGATTAGAGGCTGACATGGTAATTTGGCATGGCTTGATAAACAGGTAATAGGTAGCGCATCATAGCGATAGAACGAAGCAACTAGCATAGCAATGATAGTAGTGAGATCCAGGGTAGCGGTCATCTTGCCTGAAATCCCGCTAGGAAGAAGAACGAGTCCATGAAGAAGATGAACGGATGAAGCCAACCAAGCGTGAGACGAACGAATCCTCGGGATCGCATACAAACAGGACTAACAAGAAGAAGCACACAACAAAGTAAACACACCACACATGAACAAGACATGATGCACAACAAGCATGATGCATGACAAAGCTACATGAAGCTACTCATGGCAAGAGATGATGCATACAAGAGCAACACATCAAAGCAAGTTTAAATGAGGCCGGAAACAACATAGAACAATTCCGGTAAGTCCTCATATGCAAATTTCGAAATTGGTCCAGATCTGAATAAACCTTAAGTTCAAGTTGTTAAACAGCAAGTTAAGATGCACCACGATGATCTACACGAAATTCTAGTCAAGTTACATATAAAGTTCATTAAATTCGGAACTACGGCCTAGAAGATATGAGCAAAACAAGTTAAACATGGCATTGATGCAAAATGCATACAAACATCAAGCAAACACCTCAAAACAAGGATGCAACATGATAATATGAAACTACATGCAAAATCAAGCAAGTTTCATATAGAGCACACTCAAAACGGAGCAACGGTTCAACACATACACACAATACAAGTCAAGACAACAATCTGTCCAAAACAGCAACTAGGCATATTGCAAGCATCAAAACAACATGCTACAGAAACCCAACAAGTAAACAAAAGGCATGGGCATGATGTACAGGTAAAGCATTACAAAACATGAACACTGAGCTATCTCTAGAAATGACTAGAACATGCTCAAAAGGACATGGCAAGATTGCAAACAATAACAGTTTCAGGCATTGGCAGAAATAACATCAGGTTGCAATGTTTAGAGCTATCAAACAACATGCTACAGGAACTTATCATGGTAAAAAAAAGGCATGGCATGAATCTACTAAATGCATAGAACAAAAGTCCCTTACTGGCCATAAGCCAAAAAGGACCAGAAGATATGATGGCACCCATGTAAACATGGCAAGTTATATTACAGATTTAAACATGGCAGGAACAACGATAAGTAGGCATGTTGGTGAGCTTGAACCACTCACCACAGAGCAATAAATGGCATGGCAAGGCAATTCACAGTAAGAAGACATGGCATAGAAGCTATACATGGCAAGAACAACATCATAGGGTGCATGGATCAACTACAACAACCTTGGCAAAATTGAATAACATGTAAACAATCTGCCAGGAAACATTTTATAGCAAAAGTAGAGCTCGATTGACTCAAGCTATGGCACTCCATAATTGCAAACAAGGGCATGGATGGATATAGAATAACCATATGTTAAAAACATCCTTACTGAAGTATCTCAAAATAAGCATGGATCTCTCGGTAGCATCAAGTTTACATGGCATGAAAATATCAAGTGAATGTAATGAAATCAGCAACATCATGAAGCCTAGTTTGCATGCTTGTGCTAGTCACCACAGAGATCACAAAAATACATGGCATACACCCTGTAAAGATGGCATGGCATATTACAAAACACATGTAGGACTCAAGTTCATAGGGTGCACACATCAATCATGGCAAAATGACAAAGGGCAAGTTCGATAAGAATCGAAACTAACATCACATAGCACTCTTCCAACAGCATTTCGGGCATCAAGATGAGCTCAAATGAAAATGATGCAATGAGATGAAATGATCTACTCTTCGAGGCGAACAATTTGACATATTACACGCACGTAAACGGAGCAATATGCAGAGAGTTATGGTGCGATGAAAATGCAGCAAAATATTACCGTAATCGTGGACTTAGCAGTTTTGGAGGGGGAGTCAACCTCGCACGGACTTCGAGGATGGCTGGAGAACTTCGCCGGAGAACGGAAGCAGGGCGCCGGCGAGGAGATCCGCGACGGGCGGCGGCGGGCCTCTCCGACCGGATCCAGCCGGATCGAGGCGCGAGGAGGCGCTTGGGCCGCGAGGACGGCCGAGGCGGCGTTATGGCGCCCGGCGAGGGAGCTTCGGCCGGGCGCGCGCGACGGGTCCGGCGCCGGCGGCGTCAGCGGCGAGGAGGCGCGCGCGGCGGCGGCCGACGACGGCGGCGGCGGCCGCGGGCGCCGGGGAGGCGGAGGCGGGCGGCGGCGCGCGGCGGCAGCCAGGCGGCAGCGCGGCGGCGGGCGGCGGGCGGGATCCGGCCCAGCGGCCCTGGATGGGCTCATGGCTGCGACGGGGGAGGACACGGCGCCACGTGGCGGCCAGGGAGTGGTGCAGACGCGGCGGCGCGGGGTGTCCGTGGTATGCGCGACATGTCCGGCGCCATGGGCGATTTGCTAGGGTTTGATCTGCGGGATTCATCCGCGAATTTCGAAGGGGGGGGGGGACTAATTTATAGGTAGAGGGAGCTAGGAGACTCCAAATGGAGTGCGGTTTTCGCCCACACGATCGTGATTGAACGACCGAGAGCATGGAGGGGAGTTAGGTGGGTTTTGGGCCACTTGAAAGGGGTGTTGGGCTGCAACATAAAAGAGGCCTTTGCGCTTACCCGGTTAACTGTTGGAGTATCAAACGACCTCCAAATGGCACGAAACTTGGCAGGCGGTCTACCGGTGCTATACCAAGGCCGCTTGGCAAACCTCGGGCCATTCCGAGAAAGTTTAACACCCACACACGAAAAGAGGTAAAAGGGGGCGCCGGGAGACATAGGAGTGCCGGATTGCAAAACGGACAACGGGGAAAATGCTCGGATAAATGAAACGAACACGTATGCAAAATGAAATGCACATGATGACATGATGTGAAATGCATATGATGACATGGCAAAGTACAACACGCAAGCAAATGACAAGGCAACAACGACGAATAACTGGCAGACACCTGGCGCATCAAATCCGGGGCGTTACAACACTCCTCCACTAACAAGAGATCTCGTCCCGAGATCTTAGGACCGAGACGGAAGGGAAAAGGGATGAGGTGAAAACAAGAACTCAAGAGAAGAAGCAAAGAATCGAGAGCACTCGAGAAGAAGATAGGAACGACGAGAATGACGAGAATCAAAAGCTCATGGAATCAGATAGACTATGAAACAACTCGTTCTAACTGGAGTGGTTAGAATGTGAAAAGAAACGAATAAGACTGAACGGATTTAGGCAGCACTCCTGCTGAAAATGGAGGGATTAGAACATGAACTAGAGAGGATGTAACGATACTTGATGAAGACATGACACAAAACCTCCGGAAAGAATTGAAAGAGTTGAATGAAAAGAGCTTAGAAGGAAGGATTGAACGGAGTTGAATATCTGAGAAGAACGAAGAACTGCAAAACTCCACTTCAAAAGAATACGGAGAATTAATTGCACTTCAAGACGCGAGAAGAAAAAGGATACTTGAACTCCACCGACAAGAATCTTGATGAACACTTGAAGAATGAATTAAATCATGAAGAACCACCATGAAGAACTCCGGTAACAAAAGGATGATAAGATAGAATGAAGGATGAACGATTAAAACGAGCCTTGCGATGATTTAGATGGAGGTTCCGACGAGATGGTTGAGGGAAATTTGAACTCCGGAAAAGAAAAGATGGAGAACACTTGGAACTAGAATTTATTCATCAAGAACAAACTCCAAAGAAAAAGATCAATCACTTGGATGAAATAAGAATAAGATTTATTGTATGCTTAACCTTCATCAAATTAAATTGATGACAAACAATGGATTTTTCATACTACTTATTCTTCTTGCAAAGGATTGAGAAGGGATAGCACAAAACTTGAGAAGGTCTTCATGAACCACCGGTAGGATTGGAAAGAACGAAAGGATTAAAAAGATAAACAAGGAAAAAGAATCTGAATGAACCACCATAAGAATTCGAAATGACTGATGAAAAAGAAATAATCACCGGGAAGAATTAGAGAAGCACGGAGATACTTGAGGGAATTAAAATGCAAGAGAACAAAGAGATCGCGAACTGATAGAAGAATACTTGAACGAAGCACCGGAAGAATATTGAGATGAACGAAGCTGAAAACTTGGAACGAAGAAATATTCCAAAAAGATGACCTCCGGATGATTGAGACGGAGAGTAACTCCTGAAATACTCCGGATGGATGAAAAGAATTTGCATGACTGGAAACAATTAGATAGGATAACATCGAGCTAGCACCATGAATCTCTGGGGGAACGGACAAGATTTAAGAGGAACTCTTCTTCGGTCTTCAAATAACGACGAGAAACACCACCAAAATTGTTAAGGCACTCCGGGGAAACGAAAAGCGAAGAGGTTGAGGCAACAATGAAAAGAATTTGAAAGAGATCTTGGAGAAGGCATGTGACTGATGGAATCCATTCTTACGTCCCACTTCAAAAGAACTTGAGAATACCTCCAGGAAAATAAGAAGAGTCAGGTAAGATCCTGGGAAAGACCTGTGGGTTAGGGCCCACTAAAGAGATAACATCGTTGGAAAGGGATGTTGAACAGATAGATGATGCACCGGAACAATTGAAATATTTGAATGAGGTGACAACCTCGAATTAATTCGAACACAGGCGAATCTCCTGAGATGTCTTCGGAACTCTGGAATGATAAGCTGGCGAGAGGCGAACGAGCAAAGAGAACACTTCGAAGGAAAAGAATATGATTAACCCGAAAAAACTTGAATTGAGTGCACCGGAAAAAGAAAGGGATGAAGAATGACGAGCAAGACGAGAATTCACCGGTTGAAATAATTGACGAAAGACTGAAGAGGCTCCACACGAATGAAATTGATGGTCGAAAGAGACTCAAACTCCGGGAATAATAGGGTGGGAGGGCGGGAAAACAAAGACAACTTGGAAGGGGAAACCGACGAATGTCTTGAAGAGAAAACACCGGTTGAAATCATTGAGGAGAGCGAGCAAAAACTTCGCACGAGTAGGATGGATACTCGATTACAGGCTCCGGCTTCGAGAAGAAAAGGGTGGGCGGGTGGGAAAGAAAACAACTGAGGATTGCACTTGCAGAGATGAAGGGGTTCGAGTCAACTTGACGAGAAATGCACCGGATAAAAAGAGCTGAGGAACAACTACAGGAAAACCAACTGTGTGAACCTAAAGAAAAATTTGAAGGGGAAGAGGAGTAATTCAAAACACCTACGCCAAAATTCCTCACCAGAGCGACGAAGGGGGCTAAGGAGTAAAAAGAATTCCTACTCTCCGATATAACTAGACTCCGAAAATAGTTTTCTTCTAGACTCAACAATGGCCAAACTACACGATCAAACAAGGGGGCTCCTAAGGTCGGTCGAGGCTCTGATACCAACTTTTCACGCCCAATATGCGACCCTATCCAAAAGGAACTCGAAGGTCCCACCAAGGATAGACCCGCATATTGAAACGCTTTTGCAAGGTGGATATCATTACATCAACATTACATAATAGTGGGGATACATACATAAGGCACAAATGCCACAAGAATACATCAACATCATATACAAGATCAACATCCGACTACGGATGAAACATAAACAGAAACTCAAACGACATCCACCACCTAGCCCAGTGCTGCCGACCGAACCTATCCCCGATCAAGAAGAAGCGGAAGAAGAACTCCAATACAAGCAAACATCGCTCTCGCGTCATGATCATCGCATAACCTGTACCTGCAACTGGTGGTGTAGTAATCTGTGAGCCACGAGGACTCAGCAATCCCATTACCATGGGTATCAAGACTAGCAAAGCTTAATGGGAAAGGAAGGGGTAAAGTGGTGAGGTTGCAGCAGCGACTAAGCATATATGGTGGCTAACTTACGCCAATGAGAGCGAGAAGAGAAACAAAGGAACGGTCGTCAACTAGTAATGATCAAGAAGTGATCCTGAACTCCTACTTACGTCAGACATAACCCAGGAACCGTGTTCTCCTCTTGATCAACCCGAAAAGAGACACTCACGATTCGCTACGGTTGGTGTATTTTAGAAGAGTTTGCTTCAAGTTTACTACAACCGGATATTAACAAATTCCCATCTGCCACATAACCGCGGCACGGCTCTCGAAAGTTTATACCTGCAGGGGTGTCCCAACTTAGCCCATGATAAGCTATCGCGATCAACGAAGGATATTCCTTCTCCCGGAAGACCCGATCAGTCTCGGAATCCGGCTACAAGACATTTCGACAACAATAAAACAAGACCAGCAAAGCCACCCGATCGCCGACAATCCCGATAGGAGCTGCACATATCTCGTTCTCGTGGCAACACCGGATGAGACTAGCTACGAGTAAAACCAAACCTCGGGTTGCCTCAAGGTGGCCCCCAGATCAGCTCGGTTCAAGCCGAACTTAGAGAAGCAATCGGCCCGGGGCTGAATAAAGATGACCCTTGGGTTAATTACTCCCAAGGGAAAGTGGGTGGTGGTGAGGCAAATGGTAAAACCAAGGTTGGGCCTTCTTTGGAGGAGTCTTATTCAAAGCGAACTGTCAAGGGGTCCCATAAATCACCCGACCGCGTTAGGGACGCAAAATCCGGGAACATAATACCGATATGACGGAAACTAGGGCGGCAAGAGTGGAACAAAACACCAGGCATAGGGCCGAGCCTTCCACCCTTTACCAAGTATATAGATGCATTAATTAAACAATAGATATTGTGATATCCCGACAAGTAAACATGTCCCAGCAAGGAACAACACCTCCATGTTCCAACAAGGAATAAACTTCATCTTCACCTGCAACTAGCAACGCTATAAGAGGGGCTGAGCAAAGCGGTAACATAGCCAATCAACGGTTTGCATAGGAAAGGTGTCAAAGGTTAGAAGCTGACATGGTAATTTGGGATGGCTTGATAAACAGGTAATAGGTAGCGCAGCATAGCGATAGAACGAAGCAACTAGCATAGCAATGATAGTAGTGAGATCCAGGTAGCGGTCATCTTGCCTGAAATCCCGCTAGGAAGAAGAACGAGTCCATGAAGAAGACGAGCGGATGAAGCCGAACCAAGCGTGAGCGAACGAATCCTCACGATCGCAACGAAACAAGGACTAACAAGAAGAAGCACACAACAAAGTAAACACACCACACATGAACAAGACATGATGCACAACAAGCATGATGCATGACAAAGCTACATGAAGCTACTCATGGCACGATATGATGCATACAAGAGCAACACATCAGAGCAAGTTTAAATGAGGCCGGAAACAACATAGAACAATTCCGGTAAGTCCTCATATGCAAATTTCGAAATTGGTCCAGATCTGAATAAACCTTAAGTTCAAGTTGTTAAACAGCAAGTTAAGATGCACCATGATTATCTACACGAAATTCTAGTCAAGTTACATATAAAGTTCATTAAATTCGGAGCTACGGCCTAGAAGATATGACCAAAACAAGTTAAACATGGCATTGATGCAAAATGCATACAAACATCAAGCAAACACCTCAAAACAAGGATGCAACATGATAATATGAAACTACATGCAAAATCAAGCAAGTTTCATATAGAGCACACTCAAAACGGAGCAACGGTTCAACACATACACACAATACAAGTCAAGACAACAATCTGTCCAAAACAGCAACTAGGCATATTGCAAGCATCAAAACAACATGCTACAGAAACCCAACAAGTAAACAAAAGGCATGGGCATGATGTACAGGTAAAGCATTACAAAACATGAACACTGAGCTATCTCCAGAAATGACTAGAACATGCTCAAAAGGACATGGCAAGATTGCAAATAATAACAGTTTCAGGCATTGGCAGAAATAACATCAGGTTGCAATGTTTAGAGCTATCAAACAACATGCTACAGGAACTTATCATGGTAAACAAAGGCATGACATGAATCTACTAAATGCATAGAACAAAAGTCCCTTACTGGCCATAAGCCATAAAGGACCATAAGATATGATGGCACCCATGTAAACATGGCAAGTTATATTACAGATTTAAACATGGCAGGAACAACGATAAGTAGGCATGTTGGTGAGCTTGAACCACTCACCACAGAGCAATACATGGCATGGCAAGGCAATTCACAGTAAGAAGACATGGCATAGAAGCTATACATGGCAAGAACAACATCATAGGGTGCATGGATCAACTACAACAACCTTGGCAAAATTGAATAACATGTAAACAATCTGCCAGGAAACATTTTATAGCAAAAGTAGAGCTCGATTGACTCAAGCTATGGCACTCCATAATTACAAACAAGGGCATGGATGGATAGAGAATAACCATATTTTCAAAACATCCTTACTGAAGTATCTCAAAATAAGCATGGATCTCTCGGTAGCATCAAGTTTACATGGCATGAAAATATCAGCAGAACAGGGCTGAAATCAGCAACATCATGAAGCCTAGTTTGCATGCTTGTGCTAGTCACCACAGAGATCACAAAAATACATGGCATACACCCCTGTAAAGATGGCATGGCATATTACAAAACACATGTAGGACTCAAGTTCATAGGACGCACACATCAATCATGGCAAAAATGACAAAAGGGCAAGTTCTGATAAGAATCAGAAACTAACATCACATAGCACTCTTCCAACAGCATTTCGGGCATCAAGATGAGCTCAAATGAAAATGATGTAATGAGATGAAATGATCTACTCTTCGAGGCGAACAATTTGACATATTACACGCATGAAACGGAGCAATATGCAGAGAGTTATGGTGCAAATGAAAATGCAACAAAATATTAGCGAAATCGGGGACTTAGCAGTTTTCGGGGGGGGAAGTCAACCTCGCACGGACTTCGAGGATGGCCGGAGAACTCGCCGGAGAACGGAAGCAGGGGCGCCAAGCGAGGGAGATCCGCGACGGGCGCGGGCGGGCCTCTCCCGCCGGATCCAGCCGGATCCGGGTGCGAGGAGGCGCGGGGCAGCGAGGACGGCCGGGCGGCGGCTATGGCGCGGAGAGGGAGTTTCGGCCAGGGCGGTGCGACGGGTCCGGCGCCGGCCGGGCGTCGGCGGCGAGGCCTGCAAGCGGCCCGGCGGCGACGACGGCGGCGGCGCGCGAGCGCCGGGAGGCGGAGGCGGGCGACGCGCGGCGGCGGCCGGGGCAGCAGCGCGGGAGCCGGCGGCGGGCGGGCGGCGCGGCGGGATCCGGCCCGCTGGGCCCCGGATGGGCTCCATGAGCCGCGACGGCGGGAGGACGGGCGCCACGTGGCGGCAAGGCAGTGGTGCGGACGCGGCGCGCTGGTTGTCCGCGGCGCGACATGTCCGGCGCCAAGAGGCGATTTGCTAGGGTTTGATCTGCGGGATTCATCCGCGAATTTCGAAGGGGGGGACTAATTTATAGGTAGAGGGAGCTAGGAGACTCCAAATGGAGTGCGGTTTTCGCCCACACGATCGTGATCGAACGACCGAGAGCATGGAGGGGAGTTAGGTGGGTTTTGGGCCACTTGAAAGGGGTGTTGGGCTGCAACACAAAAGAGGCCTTTGCGGTTACCCGGTTAACCGTTGGAGTATCAAACGACCTCCAAATGGCACGAAACTTGACAGGCGGTCTACCGGTGCTATACCAAGGCCGCTTGGCAAACCTCGGGCCATTCCGAGAAAGTTTAACACCCACACACAAAAAGAGGTAAAAGGGGGCGCCGGGAGACATAGGAGTGCCAGATTGCAAAACGGACAACAGGGAAAATGCTCGGATAAATGAAACGAACACGTATGCAAAATGAAATGCACATGATGACATGATGTGAAATGCATATGATGACATGGCAAAGTACAACACGCAAGCAAATGACAAGGCAACAACGACGAATAACTGGCAGACACCTGGCGCATCAAATCCGGGGCGTTACAAAAATAAAGCCCAATATAGTCCAAAACAGTAGATAATATAGGATGGAGCAATCAAAAATTATAGATACGTTGGAGACGTGTCATGTGTCACCCTATGTTATGATTGTTACATGATGAACCACATCCGGCATAATTCTCCATCACCGGTCCAATGCCTACGAGCTTTTCACATATTGTTCTTCGCTTATTTACTTTTCCGTTTTTGCTGATACAGTCACTACAAAACACCAAAAATATTACTTTTGCTTTCGTTACTTTTGTTACTGTTACCAACACTATCATATTACTTTGCTATTAAATACTTTGCTGCGGATACTAAGTTATCCAGGTGTGATTGAATTGACAACTCAGCTGCTAATACTTGAGAATATTATTTGGGTCCCCTTGTGTTGAATCAATAAATTTGGGTTGAATACTCTACCCTCAAAAACTATTGCGATCCCCTATACTTGTGGGTTATCAAGACTATTTTCTGGCGCCGTTGCCGGGGAGCATAGCTATATTCTTTGAGTCACTTGGGATTTATATCTGCTGGTCACTATAAAGAACTTGAAAGACTCTAAGACAACAATTTATCCCTCAACTACAAGGGGAGGTAAGGAACTGCCATCTAGCTCTGCACTTGATTCACCTTCTGTTTTGAGTAAGCTTGCGACACCTAAACCTGCTTCTGCTATTCGTTCTGATATGTCGCATGTTATTGATGATGTCACTTCTACTATGCATGATACTTATGATGAAACTACTTCTATGCTTGATACTACTATGCCACTTTGTGAATTTCTTGATGAACAAATTGCTAGGGCTAGAGAGAAAGAAATTATTGAAACTGATTATATTGATGAAATTGATTATGAAGACTTGCATGTTATTCCTGAGGGTTATGTTTTTGATAAAGAAGCTTCTTTAGATATTTTAGATTGCAAAGATAGATATGAACTCAAGAGATTATTAGCTAAATGGAATCAGCAATCTCTTAAAGATAGAATGAAACCTGACCCTGCTTTTGCAACTTCACCTATCTGTGTTACCGATAAGGATTATGAATTCTCTGTTGATCCTGATATAATTAGTTTGGTTGAATCTGATCCTTTTCATGGCTATGAATCTAAAACTGTTGTGGCACATCTTACTAAATTAAATGATATAGCCACCCTATTCACTAATGATGAGAGATCTCGCTACTTTTATATCCTTCAAATATTTCCGTTCTCATTAAAGGGCGACGCTAAGATATGGTTTAATTCTCTTGATCCTGGTTGTGTGCGTAGTCCCCAGGATATGATTTATTACTTCTCTGCTAAATATTTCCCTGCTCATTGAGGGAAATATACAACTTTGTGCAAATTGAAGAAGAGAGTCTCCCACAAGTTTGGGGGAGGCTTCTCAAGTTACTTAATGCTTTGCCTGATCATCCTCTCAAGAAAAATGAAATACTTGATATCTTTTATAATGGACTAACCGATGCTTCCAAAGATTACCTGGATAGTTGTGTTGGTTCTGTTTTCAGGGAAACAACACCGGATGAAGCTGAAATCCTATTGAATAATATGCTGACAAATGAAAATAACTGGACACTTCCTGAGCCAGCACCTGAGCCAATTCCTGAGCCTATTCCTAAACCAACTCTGAAGTAGAGAGGTGTTCTATTTCACAGTCCTGAAGATATGCAAGAGGCAAAGAAATCTATGAAAGAAAAAGGTATTAAAGCTGAAGATGTTAAGAATTACCTCCTATTGAAGAAATACATGGTCTTAATCTACCGCCTGTTGAAGAAACATATGATCTTAATCCATTACCTATTGAAGAACCTCATGGTCTTGATAACCCGACACAGGTAGTAAAGGTAAATTCTCTCTATAGATTTGATGAAGGTGATATTCCTCACTATAAGTCTGCTAGACAATGCTTAGAAGAGTTTGATAATTTTATTGTCACCAAGAAAACTTGAATGCTTATTTTGGTAGACAATTTAAATACAATTCTGATACGCTTGAACAGTTAGGTGATTATATGTCTAGAGTTAAAGGAGAACTTAAACTCATTACTAAACATGCTTCTATGGTTACCACTCAAGTAGAACAAGTACTTAAGGCTCAAAATGATTCGCTCAATGAAATGAATAATAAGAAAAATGATTATGCTGTTAGAGTGGCTACTAGAACTGGTAGAATGACTCAGGAACCTTTGTATCCTGAAGGCCACCCTAAGAGAATTGAGCAAGATTCTCAGAGAAATAATATTGATGCACCTACTTCTTCTAAAAAGAAGAAAAAGAAAAATGATAGGACTTTGCATGCTTCTAGTGAACCTATTGCTGAACCACCGAGAATCCAAATGATATTTCTATTTCGATCTTTGAAACACAATCTGGTAATGAACATGAACCTAATGAAAATGCTAATGATGATGTTCATGATGATGCTCAACCTAGTAATGATAATGATGTAGAAATTGAACTTGCTGTTGATCTTGATAACCCACAATCAAAGAATCAACGTTATGATAAGAGAGACTTTGTTGCTAGGGAACATGGTAAAGAAAGGGAACCATGGGTTCAGAAACCCATGCCTTTTCCTCCCAAACCATCCAAGGAAAAGGATGATGAGGATTTTGAGCGCTTTGCCGAAATGATTAGACCTATCTTTTTGTGTATGCGATTAACTGATACGCTCAAAATGAATCCTTATGCTAAGTATATGAAAGATATTGTTACAAATAAAAAGAAAGATACATGAAGCTGAAATTTCCACCATGCTTGCTAATTATACTTTCAAGGGTGGAATACCTAAGAAACTAGGAGATCCAGGAGTACCCACTATACCATGCTCCATTAAAAGAAACTATGTTAAAACTGCTTTATGTGATCTTGGAGCCGGTGTTAGTGTTATGCCTCTCTCTTTATATCGTAGACTTGATTTGAATAAGTTGACACCTACTGAAATATCTTTGCAAATGGCTGATAAATCAACTGCTATACCTGCTGGTATTTGTGAGGATGTGCCTGTTGTGGTTGCAAACATTGCTATTTTAACGGACTTTGTTATTCTTGATATTCCCGAGGACGATAGTATGTCTATTATTCTTGGAAGACCCTTTTTGAATAGTGCAGGGTCTGTTATTGATTGCAACACAGGCAATGTCACTTTTCATGTTAATGGTAATGAGCATACGGTACACTTTCCGAGGAAACAACCTCAAGTTCATAGTATCAACTCTATTGGAAAAATTCCATCGATTATATTTGGAGGTTTTGAATTTCCTCTTCCTACTGTCAAGAAGAAATATGATATTCTTATTATTGGGGATGTGCATATCCCCGTTGAGGTAACATAGTGTTATTCAAAATTTCTCCGGTTTCATGTTATTCGGAATGAGTTTGTTAACACGACCTGATCAACCTTGTTAGTGGATCCTTTTCGATGAGCATGAGATGGATGAAACTAGAAGGCACAACCTTCTGTACCCTCTGTCTACTTTCTGTTATTTAGTTGAAATAAAGTAAAAATAGTATTGTTCTGTTTGTTTTCTGATTTATCCGTGCAATATAAAAATACCCCGAAAATAAAAGTTCTCCAAATGCCCTGAAAATGGAATATGATTTTTTCTAGAATATTTGAGAATTTCTGGCACTGAGAACACATCAGGAGGGGCAAACACCTAGCCACGAGGGTGGAGGGCGCGCCCTACCCCCCAGGGCGCGCTCCCTGCCTCGTGGGCCCATGATGGTCCTCCTCCACTTATTTCTGCACCCATACACTCCTTCTTCCTCCCACAAACACCAATATCTAGCTCAAGCACGAGTTCTAGCTCATTTTGCTGCGATTTTCGATCTCCTTGCTCAAAGCACCTCTCACAAAACTGCTTGGGGAGATTGTTCCTTGGTATGTGACTCCTACATTTGTCCAATTAGTTTTTGCTCTAGTGCTTTATTCATTGCAAATTTGTGCTGCCTAGGTGACCATGTTCTTGAGCTTGCATGTCAAATTTATATGGTTCCAAGTATTTTTAATGCAAGCTATAGGCTCTAGGCATTTGTAGGAGTAGTTGCTATCAATTTTATTGAGGTTGGTTCACTTTTCTTTGAAGTTACTAAAAATTTCAGAAATTTTTCAGAGGAAGAAATATTCTTAGGAAAATGTTCCAAGGTGGTTCTTCAAGGAAGCAAGGACCCAGGCTTGCAATGCGTGATGCTGATGAGGAGCCACCAAGGGACGCTCCTGTGAGGCCCTGCGAATGGCCTTTAGAAAATTTTATGGATCGAGCGGGAATCAAGGAAGAATTTAACGCATATTTGCGTAACGCTGATCTTGTGAGCTTTGAGGCAGAGAAGTGTAGCCAATACCATCATCTCACTAGTTCATTTGTGAGGAGGTTTGAATTTTCATCTTCATGCAAAAGGAAGACATTTTATCACCAGAGAGGAGGCAAATGAGTACGAGAGGAGGGTGGAGGCAGCTCGCCGCCACGCTGCAGCTCAGGAGGCGATAATCGTTGCATCGCAGTACGACCCCAGCTACACCTACGGGTATCCGCCAGGCCATCCTTGGCAATAAACCAACTTAGGCCAAAAGCCTAAGCTTGGGGGAGTACGTATTTCCCACCGACATTACATTTATGTTCACACACTCATTGCTAGATGTCGCTGCTCATACTCTTTCACTGTAATATCCATGCTAGTTTATTTTCTTTTTCTTGCTTTCTTCTTGTGTGTTTGTTAAACCTTAAGAAAAACAAAAAAATAGTGTATTTTTCAGTTACTTTACTTTTCTTGCTGTAGTAGTAATAATTAAAAGAAAACCCAAAAAGTTTTCTCGTTCTTCTTTTGCTTGTTGGGAGCTTTCCCATGTAAATAGCTTTTATTTCTTTTCTTTTCTTTGGGGGACGATAGGAGAAGACCATGATTAAATTGTTGAAGTGGCTCTTATATGCATTATTGTTGATTTAACCAAGAGCCCATATTGCCTTGTCTTCCCCTGTTTATTGAATGCTCGCAGATTCCATCTTAGTCCAATGCACGTGCACTCTTATTATTATTCACATCGTTCGGTCGTGCAAGTGAAAGGCAATTATGACGATATATGATGGACTGACTGAGATGAGAAAAGCTGGTATGAACTCGACCTCTCTTGTTTTTGTAAATATGATGAGTTCATCGTTCCCGATTCAGCTTATTATGAATAAACATGTTTGCAATGACAATTAGAGATCATAGTTGCTCGTGCCATGCTTGATTATCTATGAGTTATAATGGTTTACCTTGCGTGCCAACATGCTATTAAAATGGTTGTGATGTGGTATGATGGGGTGGTATCCTCCTCTGAATGATTTAAGTGACTCGACTTGGCACATGTTCACACATGTAGTTGAAACAAATCAACATAGCCTTCACGATATTTATGTCCATGGTGGATTATATCCTACTCATGCTTGCATCCAATGTTTATTAATTTTAATGCATGTTCATGACTATTGTCGCTCTCTAGTTGGTCGCTTCCCAGTCTTTTGCTAGCCTTCATTTGTACTAAGCGGGAATACTGCTTGTGCATCCAATCCCTTAAACCCTGAAGTTATTCCATATGAGTCTACTATACCTTCCTATATGCGGTATTTACCTGCCGTTCCAAGTAAATTTGTATGTGCCAAACTCTAAACCTTCAAATAAACATTCTGTTTTGTATGCTCGAATAGCTCATGTATCAACTAGGGTTGTCCGTATCTTCCATGCTAGGTGGGTTATTCTCAAGAGGAGTGGACTCCGCTCCTCACTCACGAGAAAACGGCTGGTCACTGGGATGCCCAGTCCCATGCTTTGTGCAAACTAAATCAAAATAATTGCAAACAAAACTCCCCCTGGGACTGTTGCTAGTTGGAGATACTCGTTGTTTCAAGCAAGTCATGGACTGACGCTTGTTGGTGGAGGGGGAGTATAAACTTTACCATTCTGTTTGGGAACCGCCTATAATGTGTGTAGCATGGAAGATATCGCCATCTCTTGGTTGTTATGTTGACAATGAAAGTATGCCGCTCCAAATATTATTTATCTCTATTTCAAAACTGAGCTCTGGCACCTCTACAAATCCCTGCTTCCCTCTGTGAAGGGCCTATCTATTTACTTTTATGTTGAGTCATCACCCTCTTATTAAAAAGCATTAGCTGGAGAGCGCAGCTGTCATTTGCAGCCATTACTATTAATTTATATTGGGTATGACTATGACTGGATCTCTTTTACCATGAATTACAATGTCTAGTCAGTCCTTGATCTTTAAAGGTGCTATGCATTTATGTTTTGCGGTCTCAGAAAGGGCTAGCGAGATACCATCCTGTTATATCATATTATGATTGTTTTGAGAAAGTGTTGTCATCCGAGATTTATTATTATGACCAGCTAGTTGATTATGCTATTGATATGAGTAAACATGAGACCTGAGAGTTATTGTAAATGTGGTTAGTCATAATCTTTGCTGAAAACTTGAATGTTGGCTTTACATATTTACAACAACAAGAGCAAATAGAGTTTCTAAAAGTTTTTCTTTATCACTTTCAGTTTGTCAACTGAATTTCTTGAGGACAAGCAAAGGTTTAAGCTTGGGGGAGTTGATACGTCTCCGTCGTATCTACTTTTCCAAACACTTTTGCCCTTGTTTTGGACTCTAACTTGCATGATTTGAATGGAACTAACCCGGACTGACGCTATTTTCAGCAGACTTTCCATGGTGTTATTTATGTGCAAAAACAAAAGTTCTCGGAATGACCTGAAACTCCATGTGACGTCTATTTGGAAATAATAAAAATCCTTGCAAAAGATGAAGACAAGGGGGCCCACACCCTGGCCACGAGGGTGGAGGCGCTCCCCCTAGGCGCGCCCCTACCTCGTGGGCCCCCTGGAGCTCCTCCAACCTCAACTCCAACTCTATATATTTGCTTTCGGGGAGAAAAAAATCAGAGAGAAGAATTCATCGCGTTTTACGATACGGAGCTGCCGCCAAGCCCCAAAAACCTCTCGAGAGGGTTGATCTGGAGTCCGTTCGGGTCTCCTGAGATGGGGATTCGTCGCCGTCGTCATCATCAACCATCCTCCATCACCAATTTCATGATGCTCACCGCCGTGTGTGAGTAATTTCATCGTAGGCTTGCTGGACGGTGATGGGTTGGATGAGATCTATCATGTAATCGAGTTAGTTTTGTTAGGGTTTGATCCCTAGTATCCACTATGTTCTGAGATTGATGTTGCTATGACTTTGCTATGCTTAATGCTTGCCACTAGGGCCCGAGTGCCATGATTTCAGATCTGAACCTATTATGTTTTCATGAATATATGTGAGTTCTTGATCCTATCTTGCAAGGCTATAGTCACCTACTATGTGTTATGATCCGGCAACCCCGAAGTGACAATAATCGGGACCACTCCCGGTGATGACCATAGTTTGAGGAGTTCATGTATTCACTATGTGCTAATGCTTTGTTCCAGTTCTCTATTAAAAGGAGGCCTTAATATCCCTTTGTTTCCATTAGGACCCCGCTGCCACAGAAGGGTAGGACAAAAGATGTCATGCAAGTTCTTTTCCATAAGCACGTATGACTATATTCGGAATACATGCCTACATTACATTGATGAATTGGAGCTAGTTATGTGTCACCCTATGTTATGATTGTTACACGATGAACCACATCCGACATAATTCTCCATCACCAATCCAATGCCTACGAGCTTTCACATATTGTTCTTCGCTTATTTACTTTTCAGTTGCTGCTGATACAATCACTACAAAACACCAAAAATATTACTTTTGCTTCCGTTACTTTTGTTACCGTTACCACCACTATCATATTACTTTTCTATTAAATACGTTGCTGCAGATACTAAATTATCCAGGTGTGGTTGAATTGACAACTCAGCTGCTAATACTTGAGAATATTCTTTGGCTCCCCTTGTGTCGAATCGATAAATTTGGGTTGAATACTCTTACCCTCGAAAACTGTTGCGATCCCCTATACTTGTGGGTTATCACATAACACTAACACCGGCTCCAAGATCACATAAAGTAGTTTTAACATAGTTTCTTTTAATGGAGCATGGTATAGTTGGTACTCCTAGATCTCCTAGTTTCTTTGGTATTCCACCTTTAAAAGTATAATTGGCAATCATGGTGGAAATTTCAGCTTCCGGTATCTTCCTTTTATTTGTAACAATATCTTTCATATACTTAGCATAATGATTCATTTTAAGCATAACAGTCAAACGCATATGCAAAAAGATAGGTCTAATCATTTCAGCAAAGCGCTCAAAATCCTCATCATCCTTTTTCTTGGATGGTTTAGGAGGAAAAGGCATGGGTTTCTGAACCCATGGTTCTCTTTCTTTACCGTGCTTCCTAGCAACGAAGTCTCTCTTATCATAACGTTGATTCTTTGATTGTGGGTTATCAAGATCAACATCAGGTTCAATCCCTACATCATTGTTATTGCTAGGTTGAGCATCAAATTGAACCTCATCATTAACATTATCACCAGGTTCATGTTCATTACCAGAATGTGTTTCAGCATCGGAAATAGAAATATCATAGGGATTCTTAGGTGTGTCAACAGCAGGTTCACTAGAAGCATGCAAAGTCCTATCATTTTTATTTTTCTTCTTCTTAGAAGGACTAGGTGTATCAACATTAGTTCTCTGAGAATCTTGCTCAACTCTCTTAGGGTGGCCCTCATGATACAAAGGTTCCTGAGTCATTCTACCCCCTCTAGTCATAACTCTAACAACATTATTGAACGTGCTAGTTATCTACTAGAGGGGGGGGGGGTGAATAGGCGATTTTTATGGAAGTATTCGAAACATGAAAGTTTCGAAGACAAACAATAGAAATGACCCTATTGATATGCAGCGGAAGGTAAACTACACTAAGCAAGCCATAGCCAAGTATGCAATGCAGTGAAGGCACGAAGACTAATAGCAGCTAGGTAGTAAGGATCAGGATGGGAGATGGTATGAAGCCAAACAATGATAGTAGTCAAACAGTGAAGACAAATAGGTAAAGCAAACAGGCAATAAATTCACGAAGACAAACTCTGAGTAAAGAGAGGGAGAGGATAGAACCAGTCACTTGTTGAGGACACGGGATTTGTTGGACCAGTTCCAGTTGCTGTGACAACTGTACGTATGGTTAGGGAGGCTGAGATTCAACTCAGAAGACCGTCTCTTCACCTTATTCCCCTTGAGCTAAGGACACCCAGTCCTCGCCCAATTACTCTGGTAAGTCTTCAAGGTAGACTTCCAAACCTTCACAGACTTCGTTCACCAGTGATACACAATGACTCTTGGATGCTCAGAACGCGAGGCCTAACCGGCTGGAGGATTCACAGTCCTCAAGTGTAACAAGTCTTCGTCCACGCGACGTAAAGACTTCAGTGATGCCTAACACTCTTTGGCTCTGGGTGTTTGGGCTTTGTCCTCGCAAGGATTTCTCTCTCTCAAAAGCTTCGGAGGTGGGTTGCTCTTAAACGACAAAAGCCGTGTACTAACTCTGAGCAGCCACCACTTTATGGTGTAGGGGGTGGGCTATTTATAGCCACTAGGCAACCCGACCTGATTTGTCCGAAATGACTCTGGGTCACTAAGGAACTGACACGTGTTCCAACGATCAGATTTCAAACACACACGACAACTTTACTTGGGCTGCAAGTAAAGCTGACTCATCTAGCTCTGGACAAGATTTGCTCTCATTTTATTCGCTCGAAGACATAGGATTTTGGTTGAGCATCACTTCAGTCACTCTTACTTTTTTCACTTGGACCCCACTTAACAGTACGGTGGTTCCTATGACTCAACAAAGAAGAAACGGAAACAACGAAACAACTAAGTCTTCGCGCTCCATAGTCTTCACTCAATGTCTTCTCACGTCATAGTCTTCAATGTGAATATCTTCATATACCACCATTGTCGTCAATATCTTCATACATTTTTAGGGGTCGTCTCCGGTAGGTAAACCGAATCAATGAGGGACTACTACCTGTGTTATCCTGCAATTCTCACAAACACATTAGTCCCTCAACCAGATTTGTCATCAATACTCCAAAACCAATTAGGGTTGGCACTAGATGCACTTACAATCTCCACCTTTTTGGTGATTGATGACAAACTGGTTGAAGTTTTCAACGGGGATAAAGTACGTGAAATTGTAAAGGATTAAGGTATTGTCTTCATAAGTAGCAAAGGCTCCCCCTTAAGATGTGCATATAAGTAATTTGCTTTTGGAATGCAAATGCACGTGGCAGGTTGTACTTGTGGAGATTCTCTTCAACTTATGACGACAATTCATCATGCATGATTTGATATAATGAAGATAATGACATGCATAATGAAAAATGGACGTCTGCAAAATGACCTGAGTGCGGAAGTTATCATCGCACATGCGGAATTTATCACCGCATCACAGAATAGCAAAAAACATAGCAAACGACCATCAAGTTTAAGTGTTACAACTCAAAGAACCAAATGTATCAAAAGCGAGAGTTGTTAACACTAGGCAAAAACATAAAGCAACCGCCCATATGGACCGGCTTGAAGACTATCAACTCATATGCTTCTCTCCCTTTTGTCAGTAAGGACCAAAAAGGTTTGAAGACATAGAGCCTCTACGCGTTCCCAGAAGGAGTAGGAGAAGATGCAGGGTCGGCGTCGGGGTTTGGCGGTGTAGGCGAATTTGGTGCAGTGTCGATTCGCGCTGAAGTCGTGGGTGTTGAAGTAGCATCATCTTCATCATCGACCACTCTGGCATTCACCGTTGCAGCGGAGGAAGAATAGTCAGAGTCTTCAAGAGATGGAGTTCAACGTAGGACAACATTCCTTGGGGCAGTGGTGTCAAACTTGAATCTTTCAGTGAGGCCATCGTCTTGAAGATCTGCTTCAGCACTGAGCAATGTCAAACTCTTCCATGATCGCTGAGGGAGTCCTGGATTAGGGGGTATCTGGACAGCCGGACTATATCCTTTGGCCGGACTGTTGGACTACGAAGATACAAGATTGAAGACTTCGTCCCGTGTCCGGATGGGACTCTCCTTGGCGTGGAAGGCAAGCTTGGCGATACGGATATGTAGATCTCCTTCCCTGTAACAAACTCTGTGTAACCCTAGCCCCCTCCGGTGTCTATATAAACCAGAGGGTTTAGTCCATAGGACCAACAACAATCATACCATAGGCTAGCTTCTAGGGTTTAGCCTCTCTGATCTCATGGTAGATCAACTCTTGTAATACTCATATCATCAAGATCAATCAAGCAGGAGTAGGGTTTTACCTCCATCGAGAGGGCCCGAACTTGGGTAAAAACATCGTGTCCCTTGTCTCCTGTTAGCATCAGCCTAGACGCACAGTTCGGGACCCCCTACTCGAGATCCGCCGGTTTTGACACCGACATTGGTGCTTTCATTGAGAGTTCCTCTGTGTCATCATCGTTAGGCTTGATGGCTCCTTCGATCATCGATAGCGATGCAGTCCAGGGGGAAACTTTTCTCCCCGGACAGATCATTGTATTCGGCGGCTTCGTACTGCGGGCCAACTCGCTTGGCCATCTGGAGCAGATCGAGAGTTACGCCCCTGGCCATCAAGTTAGGTTTGGAAGCTTAAACTACACGGCCGACATCCGCGGAGACTTGATCATCGATGGATTCGAGCCCCTGCGGAGTGCGCCGCATGGTCAAGATGAGCATGATTTAGCTCTGCCGTCAGACAATGTTCAGGAGATCGCACCTGCAACCCCTCCGACCCTCAATTCGGAGCCAACCGCGCTGTCCACGGATGGGTGGCTAGACCCCGCCACGGAGGCCTCATTCTCGGCGGCGATCGAGCCGGATACTAACCTTACCCTTCACGAGGCCGTGACTCCGAACTGCCGGATCCTCCTCCGGCCACGGACTCCGAACCGGCTGCGCCCGTGCCAATCGAATCCTACTGGGCGCTGATCATGGAGTTCACCTCTGCGGATATCTTTCAGCACTCGCCCTTCGGCGACATACTGAACTCATTAAGGTCTCTCTCCTTGTCAGGAGAATCCTGGCCGGACTATGTCCGGCAGGATTGGGATGCGGATGACAAAGAAATTCGACGCCCACCCACCACCCACTTAGTAGCCACTATCGATGATTTAACCGACATGCTCGACTTCGACTCCGAAGACATCGACGGTATGGACGACGATGCAGAGATTTAACAGAACCACTCGCCTACGTAGCCTTCGGACAGCCACCTCATCATATGATACATATATGGTGGACACAACCAAAGAAGGCAATGGCGACGGGACAGCGGAGGATGACCCCACCAAGAAGCAACCCAAGCGCCGATGTCAGCGGTGCCGCTCTAAGTCTCGCCAAAGCAAAAACGGTGATACCGGCACGGGAGATAATAGTACTCCGGACAGTGCCGAAGATGACGACAATCCCCTCCAGCAAGATTTAGAGCAGGAGGATGGAGAAGCCAGCCCTCCTGAGAGAGCGGCAGAGGGAGAGGCAGAAGATGATAATTACATGCCTCCCTCCGAAGACGAGGCAAGCCTCGACGATGATGAATTTATCGTGCCTGAGGATCCCGTCGAGCAAGAGCGCTTCAAGAGCCGGCTTACAGCCACGACAAACAGCCTTAAGAAAAAGCAACAACAACTTAGAGCTGATCAAGACTTGCTAGCTGACAGATGGATTGAAGTCCTGGCGGCCGAGGAATATGAACTCGAATGCCCCTCCAAGAGTTACCCAAAGCGCAGGTTGCTACCCTGATTAGATGAGGAAACACTAAAACCTACATCTCCAGCGTATGACGCGGCTGATCGGCCACCTCGTGGCCGCGACAGAGAGGCATTTCAGCCAAAAGCGCAGGCCGCACCCCGACGCCACTCAAATAAAAATGTCAAGGCACGGGGAAATATGCTAGACCTGCGAGACGTATTGGAGGACAAAGCAAAGCATGGAAGATCGATCTACGGATCGTGAGGGCGCCCCACTACGCGAGACGATAACCGTCACGCCGGATACAGTAAAAGTAAATCTGGCCGGGCCGAACATAGCAGACAAGATTCATTTGAGCTGCGTCGCGATATAGCCCAAGATGTGAGGCGCCAGACATCCCCTATGCTTCACGATTTAAGTAATGGATCACCAAATCCCAGAGGGTTTCAAACCCGTAAATATCGAATCATACGATGGTACAACAGATCCTGCGGTATGGATCGAGGACTACCTCCTGCACATCCACATGGCCCGCGGTGACGATCTACACACCATCAAATACCTCCCACTCAAACTCAAAGGACCAGCTCGGCATTGGCTTAACAGCCTGCCAGCAGAATCCATTGGCTGTTGGGAAGATCTGGAAGTCGCATTCCTCGACAACTTCCAGGGCACTTATGTTCGACCACCAAATGCCGATGACTTGAGCCACATAATTCAGCAGCCAGAGGAATCGGCCAGGCAATTCTGGACACGGTTCCTAACCAAGAAAAAATCAAATCGTCGACTGTCGGGATGCAGAGGCCCTAGCAGCTTTTAAACATAACATCCACGACGAGTGGCTCGCCCGGCACCTTGGCCAGGAAAAGCCAAAATCTATGGCAGCCCTCACGACACTCATGACCCGCTTTTGTGTGGGAGAGGACAGCTGGCTGGCTCGCAGCAACAACATATCAAAGAACCCTGGTACTTCGGATACCAAGGATAGCAATGGCAGGTCACGTCGCAACAAACACAAGCGCCGCATTAACAACGACAACGCCAAAGATACGACAGTCAATGCTGGATTCAGAGGCTCCAAACCCGATCAGCGGAAAAAGCCATTCAAAAGAAGCACTCCAGGCCCGTCCAGTTTGGACCGTATACTCGATCGCTCGTGTCAATTACACGGCACCCCCGAAAAGCCAGCCAACCACACAAACAGAGAATGTTGGGTGTTCAAGCAGGCCGGCAAGTTAAATGCTGAAAACAAGGACAAGGGGCTGCATAGCAATGACGAGGAGGAGCGGCCGCCGAACACCAGAGGATAGAAGCGGTTCCCCCCACAAGTGCGGACGGTGAACATGATATACGCAACTCACATCCCCAAGAGGGAGCGGAAGCGTGCGCTAAGGGACGTATATGCGTTGGAGCCAGTCGCCCCAAAGTTCAACCCATGGTCTTCCTGTCCGATCACCTTTGATCGCAGGGATCACCCCACTAGTATCCGTCATGGCGGATTTGCCGCACTGGTCCTAGACCCAATCATTGACGGATTTCACCTCACTCGAGTCCTTATGGACGGTGGCAGCAGCCTGAACCTGCTTTATCAGGACACAGTGCGCAAAATGGGTATAGACCCCTCAAGGATCAAACCCACAAAAACGACCTTCAAAGGCGTCGTACCAGGTGTAGAGGCCCATTGCATAGGCTCACCACACCGAAGTGGTCTTTGGATCCCGGATAACTTCCGGCGAGGAGTTAATCTTCACATAGTCCCGCTCCACGGTGCTATCACGCGATCGCTTTCGGGCGAACCGCATTTGCAAAATTCAATGCGGTACTGCATTATGCATACCTCAAGCTCAAGATGCTAGGACCTCGGGGGGTCATTACAGTCAATGGAAACACAACGCGCTCTCTCCGAACGGAGGAGCACACTGCGGCCCTCGCAGCGGAAGCGCAAAGCGGCCTTTCAAGGAAATTCACCAGTTCGGCGATCAAACACCCGAACACCGTCAAATGCACCCGGAGTAATCTGCAACAAGACCGCCTGGCACGTTCCGAGCTCGCATAGCAATGCGGCCCCCACCCCAGCCCCAGCCAAACGGCAAAATACATGCCATGCGTCCATAATTACGCGTTGAAAATACCATGGGCATAGATGGGGGAGGGGGGCACAACTGCGGCACGCCCCAAAACACGGCTCAACCGCACTAGGGGCTTCCCGCTTTGATATTTTTTCTCTCTTTCAGGACTTTACTCTCTGGAAGCCCCGCCCGGCAGTACGATCGCCGGACACATGATACAACAACCAAGGAGGCAGAAAGCTACATCGCATCATGGAATTCCCAGGTGGTCTCTTATAGTGAGCGAAATACCTGCTTTAAATACCATTCCGCAGCTTGCCCTTGGAGGGGACATGTCAAATAGTCCTGTTCTTGCTTATCGCACTACTTGTATAATTCTACTTCAATGCACCTTTTTGAATAAACAATGCGTAGCACTAGTCTATTACTGCATTATGTATTCTTTCTTTTTTTATATACATATGTTCATTCATGACATTCAGCACCCGTACACTTTGGTACGGCCAATGCGCCAGGGGCTTACGTACCCCATAATACGACGTGAGAAGTCCGAACACTTTCGACAGTGCGGCACCCCGAACTTATAGCATTATATGCATCAGCTCTCAATCATGTCTTGGGTCAATAGTTGGGTTTGCCCGGCTCCCATGTTTTGGTACCTTCGCCCGCTATATCGCTAAGGTAGCACCGGGAGAACTATCGCGATTGTGCCCGGTTCATTTGGGCTAAGCACCTCGGTAGAGAAAGCTAAAACTGACTGTCATGATAAGGCGAGAGCTGGTCGCTGTTCGAGAGGGTTCGAGTCCCTAAAGACTTATGCCGCTTCGAGCAAGGAGTCGGATTTGTCCGGCCTAGGCGTGTATAGCGCCCAATTGACCTTCGAATACCAGGCTTCATAAAAATTTAAAATTATAGAATTCTCTCGCTAAGTGAGAGTGATAAAGCATTATAGTCCGATTGCCTTGTTCAAGGTAATCGAGCACCTCCTCGAAGGACCCAAGAATGGGAAAAGGAGTGCTCAGGTTTATCCCAACACCCCAAAGACTCGTGGCATGGGGGCAGAAGCCGATGACTCGCCATCTCTCAGATTTGATAAACGGCCGCACAGAAGGTAATATTTTAAATTCAAACAAGCGTTGCATAGCGCATAAGAACAAATTTTCGTAGTACAGGATCACACGAGCAAGTTCACTCAAATATTACATCTTTTGAACACTCATCCGCCATAAGGCGGGCACCCTTCAGGATGCCTCATAATACATCTCGGGGTGGCGATGCTCCTTGCCCTGCGGCGGTCCCTCCTTCACCAGCTTCTCAGCGTCCATCTTGGCCCAGTGTACTTTAACACGGGCAGCGCCTGCGGCGCCCTCGATGCTGATTTGACCGCTTGATGACCTCTAACTGAGGGCAGGCATCCACAAGCCGCCTCACCAGCCCGAAGTAGCTCCCTGGCATGGCATCTCCCGGCCATAGCCGGACTATAAGACCCTTCATGGCCTGTTCGGCCGCCTTATGGAGCTCGACCAGTTGCTTTAGCTGGTCGCTTAGAGGCACCGGGTGTTCAGCCTCAGCATACTGAGACCAGAACACCTTCTCTGTCGAGCTCCCTTCCTCGGCTCGGTAGTACTTTGTGGCATCCGACACGCTGTGGGGCAAATCTGTGAATGCTCCTGGAGAGCTTCGGACTCGGGTAAGTAACAAGTAGTTTACTTTCACATGCTTGCTTTGCATAATGAATGCCTTACCCGCCGCTATCTTCTTCATCGCTTCAATTTCCTGGAGGGCCTTTTGGGCTTCAGCCTTGGCATGCTTTGTGCTCTCGAGGGCCGTGGAAAGCTCGGACTCTCACGTCTTCGAGTCAAGCTCCAAAGTCTCGTGCTTCTTCACGAGAGCCTGGAGCTCTTGCTTCACTTCGCCCACCCGCGCCTCGTGCTTCTCCCACTCGGTGCGCTCCGTGACCGCTTTGTTATCGGCCTCGGACAGCGCTTGCTTCAGGGCCGCCACTTCGGTCGTGGCCCCTGACACATTCATAATGATCCTGTCATTTTGCAACCACATCTTTTTTCATATATATATATATATACACACACACACACACACACACAAGGTACTACTTACCTTTGTTCTCCTCGAGCTGCTTCTTGGCAAGGCCGAGCTCGTTCTCGGACCGCCGAGGTTACCTTGATCTGGCGACCTCCATGATGAAGTCTGGCAGAGGTCGATGCGGCTCTGCATACGCATATAGACATACTTATATTAGGCTCCTGCAGATATTATTCGATCCTCTATTCGGCTTTTCTTTGCGAACACCAAACAGAGCATTAGGGGCTACTGTCTATGCAGTAATATTTCCTATATTTTAAATACTTACCTCAAAGCCTGTTAGAAGGCTGGCACAGGCTTCAGTCAGTCCGCTCTTGGCGGACTGAACCTTCTTGATCACCGCACTCATAATAGTGCGGTGCTCCTCGTCGATGGAAGCGCCGTTAAGCACTTCCAAAGAATCTGTCCGTGCCTCCGGATGGGCGGAGGTCACCGCACGGGCGGCTTACCCCTTTGGCGGGGGCGCTGCCGAGTCCGGAACCACTGGAGGTTCCGGAGTGGTGTCTGGCCTAGGGCCGGACTTGGAGCCCTTGGGAGCCTTGCTCCCTTTGCGCCTGGAGTCCGGAAGGTCGCCTTGAGGCGCCCCCAGGACTACCTCCCCTCGGCCCAGTGCCCCTTGAGGCAATACCTCGGCATTGTCCGTAGGGCGAGGTGAGGAGGCGGTGGGAATTGGATCGCTATCCATATCCGACGAGCCTAAGGAACCGCTCGACAAGGACACATCGACACGGGCTCGGGGCGGACTGCATGATCATATTCGGTGTTAGGAGAAGTAGTGCAATAAAAGTATGCTATGAGTTACTCTGGTATCCGAATACTTACGACTTTGCCAGGGGCTTGGCCCTGAGTAACCACTCGTCTTCGCTGTCGGCGGCGATGGTGGAACAGTCCGGAAGGAGAGTCCTTCCCTTCTTGGACCCTCCGGCCTCCCTAGTTGGGGCGGCCTTCCTTTTCTTGTCTCCCCCGATTGGAGGGGGAGAATCTTCATCATCTTCCTCCTCGTCGCGGGAGGAGTGCGTCTCGGAGTTATCGGACGATGAGTCCGATACCGCATGGCGCCGGGAACTCTTTCGGGTTCCCGTGGCCTTCTTCTTGGTCTTCTTCTCCGACGCCTCATAAGGAGCCGGAGTCCGCATCTCCGTCAGGAGAGCGTCTGCAGGGTCTTCGGGCAGAGGGGCCGGGCAGTTAATCCGCTCTAATGTCTCCACCCAGTCCTGTCAAAGGCATGGGAATTCAGATCCCGCACGTAGATAAAACTGCGGAAAATAAATACCCTACAATATGTACAGAACTCACCGGATTCGCAGGGCGCGCCACGCTTAGCCCGCGGTCCTCGATAAGGGGAGGGGGGACCTCGGCGCCCTTGAACAGCACCTTCCAGACGTCCTTATGCGTCATGCCGAATAGCTCACGTAGAGTCTGGTGCTGGGCCGGGTCGAACTCCGATAGGTTGAAAGCCCGTTGTTGACACGGGAGGATCTGGCCGAAGAACATGACCTGGACTATGTTGACAATCTTGAGTTTCTTGCTTATCATGTTCCAGATACACTTCTGGAGTCCTTCCAGCTCCACCGATGAGCCCCAAGGCAGGCCCTTCTCCTTCCAGGAGGTGAGCCGCGTGGGGGTTCCGGATCGAAATTGGGGGCCGCCACCCAGTTGGTGTTGCGTGGCTCGGTGATGTAGAACCACCCCGATTGCCACCCCTTTATGGTCTCCACGTAGGAGCCCTCGAGCCACGTAACGTTGGGCATTTTGCCCACCATGGCTCCGCTGCATTCCGCTTGTTGGCCGCCTACTATCTTCGTTTGACATTAAAGGTCTTCAGCCACAGGCCGAAGTGGGGCCGGACGCGGAGGAAGGCCTCGCACACGACGATGAACGCCGAGACGTTGAGGATGAAATTCGGGGCTAGATCATGGAAGTCCAGCCCGTAATAGAACATGAGGCCACAGACGAATGGATGGAGGGGAAACCCCATTCTGTGGATGAAGTGGGTGAGGAAAACCACCCTTTCGTGAGGTTTCGGGGTAGGAATGATCTGCCCGCGGCTGGCAGCCGATGCGCGATATCCGCGGCTAAGTATCCGACCCCATGTAGCTTTTTGATGTGTTCCTCCATGACGGAGGAGACCATCCACTTGCCTCTCGCTCCGGACATGATTGGAGAGGGTTGAGGAGGAGGATGCGGACTTAGGCGCTGGAGCTCGAGTTCGCGAGAGTGGATGAGCAAGGAGGAAGAAGGCGTGGGTAGAAAAAGGTAAATCCTTATCCCTTTATAAGGGCGGACGAAACTATGCGTCCCCACCAGCCTGGTAAAACTCGCTCATCCCCCAAGTGCCGTAATCAATGGTGCGGTTGGGTTACCCACGCCCGTATTGATGAGAATCCCGCGATAAGGGGACACGATCTCTGCTTTGACAAGACGTGCCAAGGAAACCGCCTCGTGAAACATGCTGAGGTTGGTTGTAAAAAACGATTCGAATGGTGACCTGGCTGTGGTGTGATGACACCCTGTGGAATACGTCAGCAGATTAGATTTGTGGTAATATTATTCTCTCTACGGTGGTATGTGGAACTTGTTTTGCAGAGCCGGACACGATCCTCGTGTTCAAAATCTTCTACGAAGTATTCGGAGGAGGAACCCGCCTTGCAATGCGAAGACAATCTGCTACTGGACTCATCGTCATTAAAGCCAGGTTCAGGGAGACTCTTGAGGAGTCCTGGATTAGGGGTATCCGGACAGCCGGACTATATCCTTTGGCCGGACTGTTGGACTATGAAGATACAAGATTGAAGACTTCGTCCAGTGTCCGGATGGGACTCTCCTTGGCGTGGAAGGCAAGCTTGGCGATACGGATATGTAGATCTCCTTCCCTATAACCGACTTTGTGTAACCCTAGCCCCCTCTGGTGTCTATATAAACCAGAGGGTTTAGTCCGTAGGACCAACAAAATCATACCATAGGCTAGCTTCTAGGGTTTAGCCTCTCTGATCTCGTGGTAGATCAACTCTTGTAATACTCATATCATCAAGATCAATCAAGCAGGAGTAGGGTTTTACCTCCATCGAGAGGGCCCGAACCTGGGTAAAAACATCGTGTGCCTTGTCTCCTGTTACCATCCGCCTAGACGGAGTATGGGACCCCCTACCCGAGATCCGCCGGTTTTGACACCAACAATCGCCGACAGGTCTCATGGGTAACAAAAGCATTCTTGGTGGCAAGATTGCGAATGCGATTGACGTCCACCAAGAGGCTTTGCATCTGCCGCTTCAGCCAGAAGTGATGCTTATCTTGTTTCTGATGCAGTGCCACAAGAAGTTCTCGGTCATTTAGAACACGAGAGCGCTTCCGAGGCCTTTGAGCAATAGTGCTCTCAGTGGCTTCAGTCAATGGATAGGCACGAGTGACTGCTTGGACCCCTTCAATGGGTTGCGAGAAGCTTTGGTGATCAGCATTTTGAAGACTAACAGGCTCCTTGGCAGACTCTGGGTATATGGCTTCAACTGACATATCAACCTCTGGCAGAAAGATCAGATGGTTGCGAGCAGAGGGCTGATAGTTGACAGCGGAGTGGAGCTTGATGAGACGCATGACCCATGGAGCGTAGAACTTCAGGCCAAAAAGGTCAGAGCCGGATGTAGCCAACTGTCTGATAAAGAAGTCTTGAGCATTGAAGCTGATGCCATTGAAGATGTAAAAGACCAAAGTCTTCATTGCTCCTTCAAGTTTCACTGCTGAAGAATGTCCTGACATGCCAGAGTTCGCCTGATGATGTGATAAATGGTGCGAGGCAGATACTCTAGGTCTTCGACAAAGAATTCCTTTGGGTAATCAGCGTCAGGTGGCAGAGGCTTCATCATGCTCAACATTTGGCTCATGTTGGGCTCAGGCTTATGGAAGATGCTCTCCAAAGCATTTCGGTGAAGCTGACAACCAGTTTCATATAATTCTCCTGGAGTGGGTAGGCCGGTAAGATCAATGATGTCAAAGGCTTTGGCTTCATGATGGACATTGCCTGTCATCCACTCAAGGACCCAAGTCTTCGGATCTCTGTTGTATCCGCGAATGTGGAGGGTAGCATAAAATTGAAGCAGAATTTCTTCATTCCAATGCTCCTTGTCAGTTACAAAGTTGAGTAAGCCAGCGTCATGGAAGCAGTCAAGGGCTTCTTCAAGGCATGGCAATCCAGCAATGGCTTCAGAGTCAAGACGCATATGAGGGAAGATGCGCCCTTGATCATAAAGAACACATGAATAATAGCTGCGCTGCTGTTAGCTCCAGAACCGATCAGATGAAATCCTTGGCCTCGAATAGGGGTTCTTGGCACTATCAAAGAAGGTGTTGTGCGCTTTGAAGCCATTAGCATTGAAGGACCCTGGTGAAGTAGCAGTACCTGGAAACCTGGGCAGTCTTGGCTTTGGCTTCTGAACCTATGGCCTGTGCTCGACATGATAGTCAAATTGCGGACCAATAGCAGGAGGAGGAACCAGAATAGGCCATTTGACAGTGATCAGCTGACCGTAGTTGTATGCTTGCTCAATTGGAAGTTGCAGATCATCAAAGCTGAGATTGGGGGTGTCAAACCACTCATCAATGAAGTTGTTTATAACTGCCACGTCAAAGAGAGGCAAGTCATTGAAGATTTCTACTTCTTGCTTGCTCTTTATCAATTGCTCAAGAGCGTCATCAGCAAGATCGTCGTCACTCGACAGATCAATGGCTTCATTCTCGTTTCTCAGAATGGCAGCAGGAGTCAGAGCAGGACTGGAGGAGTGCATGGGCTTCTTCTTTTTCTTCTCGGTCTTGGAGATGCGAGAGAGATCTTCAGACTGCACACTTGGTGCAGGTGGAGCAGTGGCCAAGGGCTTCACTCGTGAAGCTTTTGGAGGAGTGGAAGGCTTCGAAGCCTTGGGTTTCTTCTGCTTCTTTGGCTTCGGTGGTGCAGGCGCTTCATCAGAGTCAGCGTCGTCTGCAGGTTGATCCACGTCTGCCCCTTGAACCCTTATATGAGTGATGAGTCCTTCTAAGTTGTAGAAGGGCCCAACACGATTTGGTTCAGCTTCACGTGTGCCATCGGCATGAGGCGCAGAGGGGCCTGGGTTGAAGTCTAATCCCCAAGACTTCTTGTTTTCCTTGGCCGAGTTCTTGGCAAACTGAAAGTTGCGCTTGAACAGATTGTCATGTCGACACCATAGTAATGACGATGGGTCGGCATCAGCGGTTGTGGCCCATGGACCATGCAAGGGTAGAAGCCTTGTTCAATGGCTTCAGCTCTGGACCTGGGTGGAAGATTTTTGTACAAAATGTCTCCCCATGGTCGCTTGATGGCATTCTTCTCAGCATACTCCTGGGTCACAAACCTGTACTTGTACCATTGTTCTGCCCAATATCTTCGAATCCATTGGATTCGGATTTTTCTCTGATTGTAGTCCTCCTCTGGAACAGTCTTGTACATCTCATAGAGGTCGGGAGGCAAATCTCTTGAGGTGTTCCCACGATGTTGTCTGCCACCCTTCCGAGCTGATTTCTCTGTTGCCATGAAGTTTAAACCGAAAGGCTTCAACACTGTTAAAGGCTTCCGTCTGCTGGTCAGACAGGAACTGGCTTCGGGAGAGTTGATGTGATGCTATAAGAATGCAAATGAATGCAGACTATGAGAACCAAGGGATTCTCCCACGGACATGTACCCGTGACAGCATTAGAGATGCGAGGGAAGGGCAAGAGGTCATATGCATTCTCAGAAGATTTTGTAAATCAGTTGAGAAGACATTGACCTCATAGCGCGAAGACATTCACTTATATGTTGAGAGTTGGTTCCAGATTTGTACGAATCCAAGAATAAGTACAAGTGAGGAATCTAACTATGTGTGAAGCATAAGTGAATATACTAGGCATCTTATGAGATGCAGACAGGATAGATCCTATTTTGTGGAGGCAGAAACCACTTTTGGCAAAAAGGGATGAATCTATAGGATCAAAAAGACGGTAAAAAGAGGGTTTTTATTTACCACACGATGAACTGCTATACGGAGAAGAAGTGGAGGCCGAGCATTCGATCTTCCATGCCCTAACTTCGCGACGGAGGACACCTCGGGCGGCGAAGAAGAGTCGATGTTCGCCGCCGGCGTGAAGACGGCGTCGGAGAAGTCGCGGCAGCTAAGCGCTTCGTCGCCAGCGTCGTTGAGAGCTAGCGGTGGCGCTAGGGTTTGGCGAGGTGGAGAGGTGGAAGAAAGATTTTGACAATGATTGGACTTGCATTTATAGGGAAAGGGACGACACAATGTAATTACGTAGGTGCCCCTACCGGTTCACATCTGAGGGACACATGGCGAACATGCAACATACTTGGATTTGTCCCACGTTCCCACGCCCGCCTGGACTGTCGGACGGTCGTTCCGGCTTCTCCGGGTTTCAGGCAATAAGAATAGAGCATTTAAAACAGATTTAATGTTTATCTCTGTATCTTCTGCTGACAAGGACACAGAGAAGACATTCGACAGTTTCAACAGAATGCATATGATTTGGATAGATAGAGTTTGAGGTAGAAAGCGTAGAGAGATTAGGGTCCGACCACATTCACTTACTTTAAAAGATTCAAAAAAGAAGACGTAGCTATAAGTGAATGCTGTAGAGGACATAATTCTTATATATATCAGAATGCAACCAAGTCAACATAGTGAAGATAATCAAGAAGACGATGATATTGAAGACAAACCAAATGTGAAGACATAGCAAATGTAACGCCATTAGAAAAACACTTCACACAGAAGAATTTGGTGGTGGCGTTACCCACCGTATAGGAAGTATTAGACCCAGACACGACGCACAATTATCGTGGCGCTCTGAAGTCAAATTCCGCATTAATGTATTCACACTCAGAATGTATGTCTTCATTGATTGAAGATATACTTTACTTCGTGTGTTGCACATCTAACTCATCAACATGCATAAGTGTTAGGATGTGTGCCTGATCACAGGACATTTGAGGATTCCAAGATATTTAGCTCACACCGTAACTTGCAAAACCTTTTCTCATCCAAGGGCTTTGTGAAGATATCTGCCTGTTGCTCTTCAGTGTTGACATGTATAATATCAATATCTTCCTTCATGACATGATCTCTGAGAAAGTGATGACGAATTTCAATATGCTTTGTCTTCGAGTGCTGAACTGGGTTGTTGGCAATCTTGATGGCGCTTTCGTTGTCACAATAGAGTGGTACTTGTTTCAGATGGATGCCATAGTCCTTGAGAGTTTGCTTCATCCATAGAAGCTGAGCACAACAAGATCCAGCAGCAATGTATTCAGATTCAGCAGTGAAGAGTGATACACAGTTCTGCTTCTTTGAAGACCAACAGACAAGTGATCGTCCCAGAAAGTGACATGTGCCTGATGTAGACTTGCGATCCACCTTGTCACCAGCATAATCATCATCCGAGAATCCAACCAGATCAAACTCTAAGCCCTTTGGATACCATAATCCTAATGTTGGGGTGTAAGCCAAATATCGAAGAATTCGCTTCACAGCTAAGTGATGCGATTCCTTTGGTGCCGCTTGTTACCGAGCACACATGCAAACACTAAGCATAATATCTGGCCTAGATGCACATAGATAAAGTAAAGAACCAATCATGGAGCGGTATACCTTTTGATCAAACTCTTTAAAATTGGCGTCAGGACCCAGATGACTTTTTGTTGGCATTGGTGTCGTGTAACCTTTGCAGTCTTGCATTCCAAACTTCTTCAGGCAATCTTTGAGGTATTTCTCTTGAGATATGAAGATGCCGTTACTTTCCTGACGAATTTGAAGACCAAGGAAGAACTTTAGCTCACCCATCATGGACATCTGATATTGCTCTTGCATCATGTGTCCAAACCCATCACTATATTTCTGGTTGGTGCAGCCGAAGATAATGTCATCCACATATATTTGGCACACAAACAATTCACCATCATATGTCTTCGTGAAGAGTGTGGGATCCAGGGAACCAGGTTTGAATCCTTTGCTCTTCAGGAAGTCTTTGAGCGTGTCATACCAAACGCTAGGAGCTTGTTTGAGTCCATACAGTGCTTTGTTTAGCTTGTACACCATATCAGGATGTTTTGGATCTTCAAAGCCAGGAGGTTGTGCAACATACACTTCTTCTTCAATCTTGCCATTGAGAAATGCACTCTTCACATCCATTTGATATAGCAAGATGTTGTGATGGTTAGCATAGGCTAGCAGTATGCGAATAGCTTCAAGCCTAGCCACAGGAGCAAATGTTCCATCGAAGTCAATCCCTTCAACTTGAGTATATCCTTGAGAAACAAGACGAGCCTTGTTTCTGACAACTTGACCATGCTCATCTTGCTTGTTGCGATATATCCATTTTGTGCCTATTATGTTGTGCTTGCGAGGGTCAGGACGCTTGACCAGTTCCTAGACATTGTTCAACTTAAACGGTTGAAGATCTTCTTGCATAGATTGAATCCATTCAAGTTCCATAAAGTCTTCAAAAACTTTCTCGGGTTCAGATATTGATACAAAAGCAAAGTGCCCACAGAAAATTGCTAGCTGTGTTGCTCTTGAACGAGTGAGTGGACCAGGCGCATTTATGCTATCAATTATCTTCTCAATCTGTACTTCATTTGCAACACGTGGATGGACTGGACGAAGATTTTGTTCTTGCTGATCATTGTCATCGTTGGGAGGATTGTCTTCAGGCTGAGCATTGTCTTCCGGTTGATTAGGTGCAAAAATGATAAGTTCCTCTTCAGGCTGTGCTTCAGAAGGCATGATTTCACCAGTTCCCATTAGCTTGATAGATTCACTGGGTGGAGCTTCATCTAGCACATTTGGCAGGTGCTCTCTTTGCGAGCCGTTAGTCTCATCGAACCGCACATCCACAGTTTCAACCACTTTATAGAGAAAGAGGTTGAAGACTCTTTAGGAGTGCGAGTTCTTTCCGTAACCGAGCATAAAACCTTCATGTGCTTTCGGTGAAAATTTTGAAGTGTGATCTGGATCCTTGATCCAGCACTTAGCACCAAATACTCTGAAGTAGCTGACATTTGGCTTCTTACCAGTGAGGAGTTCATAGGATGTTTTCTTCAGAAACTTGTGAAGATAAACACGGTTGATGACATGGCAAGCAGTGTCAATAGCTTCAGGCCAGAACTTTCTTGGTGTCTTGTATTCATCGAGCATCGTTCGAGCCATCTCAATGAGGGTTCTGTTCTTGCGCTCCACGATGCCATTCTGCTGAGGTGTGTAAGGAGCTGAGAACTCATGAGTGATTCCCATTGTATCCAAGTAAAGATCGAGGCCGGTGTTCTTGAACTCAGTGCCGTTGTCACTCCTGATATGCTTGATCTTGACGCCATAGTTGTTCATGGCACGGTTGGCGAAGCGTCTGAAGACATCCTGCACTTCAGTCTTGTAGAGAATTATGTGAACCCATGTATATCTTGGATAATCATCAACAATGACGAAGCCATAGAGACAAGCAGTTGTAGTGAGAGTAGAGTAGTGAGTAGGGCCAAATAAGTCCATGTGTAGTAGCTCGAAGGGTTGAGATGTCGTAATGATTGTCTTCGAGGGATGCTTGGCCCTAGTCATCTTTCCAGCTTCGCAGGCACCACACATGTGATCCTTCTTGAACTTGACGCCCTCGATTCCTATGATATGCTTCTTCTTTGCGAGAGTGTGTAAGTTCCTCATGCCAGCATGCCCTAGCCTCCGATGCCAGAGCCAGCACTCTGAAGCTTTTGCAAGAAGACATACGACAAGTCAGGCCTCTGCTGAGAAATCTACCATGTATAGATCATCTTTACAAGACCGCAAAGACTAGAGACTTGTCGATTCCATAAGCACAAGACAACGATATTTTCCAAATATCACAATCATGTTCAAGTCACAAAGCATTGAGACAGACATTAAGTTAAAACCAAGGGATTCAACAAGCATCACTTTATCCATGTGTTGATCCTTTGAGATTGCAACTCTACTAGACCCAATACCTTGCTTTTACCAAAGGTCAAGAAATGTGATGTGACTCTTTTAGATGGACGTAAGTTGAGTCCATGAGAAGACTTCGATCACCAAATCATATGATTAGTGCATCCGCTATCCATAATCCATTCGAAGCATGAGGTGTCATACCCTCTGATGCAGTTAGGGGATAGGCTTCACCAAGAGTATTGTGAAGCATAAACATTTGACGGGCAAGAGGATTATTGTAGCTCAAATCAAGATTAGGACTGATAGGATGAATGGCAAACGATTCAGGAACAAAATACACAGTGAGACCATTTGGGCATTTGATCTTGCGCCCTACAAGATGATTTAGGTCCCCAGTGATAGCATCAGACGCCTTTGATTTCCGGCCGGAGACCTTTCCCTGCAAAAGAAAGTTAATTCTTCTTAACCACCCACATCTTCAGGGGTGGCTTAGAAGCAATGAGTCTAAGTGCAGCATATGAGAACTTCGACTTTGGAGCCCTAACAAATAGCCTTGCAGGAGATGAATGATACTCATATGAATAAGCAGAAAAGTTCTTAGTTCTATGAACATAGCGGTTTGAAGACACACGCTCATAGTCATAAGTCTGAGTATGGTTTCCTCGCAAAACATTGGCGTTAGGGTGACTCAGGTGAGTCCTCTGTCAGTATGAAGCCTTTGGGCCATATGAAGCCTTAGGCCTGGGGTTTGTCTTCTTCCCAGGTGGTGTCATGATGACATTCACTGGAAGATTCTCAAGACAACTTTTGGGAACCCAGATCTTCTTCATAGGTGGCCCATTCCTGCAGTTACTACCAATATACCTGGCAAACACTTCACCATTCTGATTCTTAAACAGTTTATAGTTTGCATCAAAGGATTCATCAATGATAATAGGATTAGCACATGTAAAGCCAGATAAGGTGGATGGGTCCACTGAAGGTCCCTTTGCAGCAAGCCATGTTTTGGGGTACTGCTCAGGCTTCCAGTAGGAACCATCAACATTCATTTTCCTCTCGAACCCAACACCATCTTTCCTAGGGTTTCAGTTCAGAATCTGCTTTTTGAGGACATCACACAGTGTCTGATGCCCTTTCAGACTTTTGTACATCCCTGTTTCAAGCAATGTCTTCAACCTAGCATTTTCATCGGTAATAGTAGTGGTATCCTCGTGAGAGGGTTAGTTACCACATCAGCGAGTTGAAGACAATGCAACAAAGAGCATCGAGAGAACATTCAAGAATGAGGTAGCGTTGTCACGCCAAGGCATTTTAGACATGGTGGTTCAAATCCTTCTGAGCGAAACTGATATGTTGAGCGCCGTGACTCATTCTCTTTTTGAAGATCTTCATGAGCCGCTCTCAATTTCTCAAGCTCTTGTTTCCTTTGAAGATAGTCATAGGAGAGCTTTTCATGAGTGGTTGAGAGCGTTTCATGAAGACTTTCAAGTTCCTGGTACTTAGTATGAAGATTTTTTATGTCTTCAACTAAGGACTGAGAACGTGTCATTTCCGCGTCCAACAGGTCATCACTTTTGTCTAACAGTTTTTGAGTATGTTCCATAGCTTTATGTTGTTCGGTTGCAATTTTAGCAAGTGTTTTGTAGCTGGTTTGGATTCACAATCAGAGTCATCTTCACTTGATGTTTGAAAGTAAGCATCGCATGATTTTACCTTGGCACCACATGCCATGAAGCAGTAGGTGGGAGTAGAGTCGTCCTTGTCATTAGCTTCAGCATTGGTGATGGAGCCATTGTCTTCAGTGTTGAAGATAGACTTGGCAACGTAGGCTGTGGCTAGAGCCAGACTTGCAATGCCAGGGTCGGACTCCTCCTCAGACTCCACCTCCTCCTCCTCAGAAGCAGACTCCTCCTCTGAATCCATCTCCTTGCCAACAAAAGCACGAGCCTTGCCAGATGAGCTCTTCTTATGAGATGAAGACTTGGATGAAGACTTTGAGGATTTCTTCTTATTCTTGTCATCAGAATCATATTCCTTGCTCTTCTTCTTCTTCTTCTTCTTCTCATTGTCCCACTGTGGACACTCAGAGATGTAGTTTCCTGGTTTCTTGCACTTGTGACATGTTCTCTTCTTGTAGTCATGAGTGGAGGCTTCATCATTTTTTGAGCTGGACCGTGAAGACTTTCTGAATCCCTTCTTCTTAGTGAACTTCTGGAACTTCTTCACAAGCATAGAAAGTTCCTTTCCAATGTCTTCAGGATCATCAAAACTGCAGTCAGATTCTTCTTAAGATGAGGAAACAACTTTTAACTTCAAAGTGCGAGTTCGGCCATAATTTGGACCATAGATATCTCTTTTCTCAGATAGCTGGAACTCATGTGTGTTGAGCCTCTCAAGTATATCAGACGGATCGAGTGTCTTGAAGTCAGGGCGTTCTTGTATCATGAGGGCAAGGGTGTCAAAGGAGCTGTCAAGAGATCTCAGTAGTGTCTTGACGATTTCATGCTTGGTAATCTCAGTGGCGCCGAGAGCACGAAGCTCATTTGTGATGTCGGTGAGGCGATCAAACGTGAGCTGGACATTTTCATTGTCGTTTCTCTTGAAGCGGTTGAAGAGGTTGCGAAGAACACTGATCCTTTGATCTCTCTGGGTTGAGACGCCTTCGTTGACCTTGGAGAGCCAGTCCCAGACTAACTTTGACGTTTCCAGAGCACTCACGCAGCCATACTGTCCTTTGGTCAGATGACCACAGATGATGTTCTTAGCAGTAGAATCCAGTTGAATGAACTTCTTGACATCAGCAGGGGTGACACCTTCACCAGTCTTGGGAACGCCATTCTTGACAACATACCAGAGTTCGACATCAATTGCTTCAAGATGCATGCGCATCTTATTCTTCCAGTAGGGATATTCAGTTCCATCGAAGACGGGGCAAGCAGCAGAGACTTTGATTATCCCCGCGATCGACATAGCTAAAACTCCGGTGGTTAAACCAATCACACGGAACAAGGGAGTACCTTGCTCTGATACCAATTGAAAGTGCTAGTTATCGACTAGAGGGGGTGAATAGGCGATTTTATGAAAGTCTTCAAAACATGAAAGTTTCGAAGACAAACAATAGAAATGGCCCTATTGATATGCAGCGGAAGGTAAACTACACTAAGCAAGCCATAGCCAAGTATGCAATGCAGTGAAGGCACGAAGACTAATAGCAGCTAGGTAGTAAGGATCAGGATGGAAGATGGTATGAAGCCAAACAACGATAGTAGTCAAACAGTGAAGACAAATAGGTAAAGCAAACATGCAATGACTTCACGAAGACAAACTCTAAGTAAAGAGAGGGAGAGGATAGAACCAGTCACTTGTTGAGGACACATGATTTGTTGGACCAGTTCCAGTTGCTGTGACAACTGTATGTCTGGTTAGGGAGGCTGAGATTCAACTCAGAAGACCGCGTCTTCACCTTAGTCCCCTTGAGCTAAGGACACCCAGTCCTCGCCCAATTACTCTGGTAAGTCTTCAAGGTAGACTTCCAAACCTTCACAGACTTCGTTCACTGGCGATCCACAATGACTCTTGGATGCTCGAGCGCGACGCCCTAACCGGCCGGAGGATTCACAATCCTCAAATGTAACAAGTCTTCGAGTCACGCGACGAGAAAAGACTTGATGATGCCTAACACTCTTTGGCTCGGGTGTTTGGGCTTTGTCCTCGCAAGGATTTCTCTCTCTCAAAAGCTTTGGAGGTGGGTTGCTCTTAAACGACAAAAGTCGTGTACTAACTCCGAGCAGCCACCAATTTATGGTGTAGGGGGTGGGCTATTTATAGCCACTAGGCAACCCGACCTGATTTGTCCGAAATGACCTTGGGTCACTAAGGAACTGACACGTGTTCCAACGGTCAGATTTCAAACACACACGACAACTTTACTTGGGCTGCAAGTAAAGGCGACTCATCCACTCGGATAAGATTTGCTCTCATTGTCTTCGCTCGAAGACATAGGATTTTGGTTGAGCATCACTTCAGTCACTCTGACTTTGTTCACTTGGACCCCACTTAACAGTACGGTGGTTCCTATGACTCAACAAAGAAGAAACGGAAACAACGAAACAACTAAGTCTTCGCGCTCCATAGTCTTCACTCAATATCTTCTCACGTCATAGTCTTCAATGTGAATATCTTCATATACCACCATTGTCGTCAATATCTTCATACATTTTTAGGGGTCGTCTCCGGTAGGTAAACTGAATCAATGAGGGACTACTACCTTTGTTATTCTGCAATTCTCACAAACACATTAGTCCCTCAACCAGGTTTGTCGTTAATACTCCAAAACCAACTAAGGGTGGCACTAGATGCACTTAAAATTATCATTTTTCTTATCATTTAATTCATTGAGCAAATCATCTTGTGCTTTAAGCACTTGTTCTACTTGAGTGGTAACCATAGAAGCATGTTTACTAATAAGTTTAAGGTCACCTTTAACTCTAGACATAACCACTCAAGTGTTCAATCATATTAGCATTACGTTTCAATTTTCTACCAACATAAGCATTGAAGTTTTCTTGTTTAACAGTAAAATTATCAAACTCATCCAAACATTGGCTAGCAGACTTATTACAAGGAATATCACCTTCATCAAATCTATAGAGAGAATTTACCTTTACTACCTGTGTCGGGTTATCAAGACCATGTATTTCTTAAATAGGTGGTAAATTCTTAACATCCTCAGCTTTAATACCCTTTTCTTTCATAGATTTCTTTGCCTCTTGCATATCTTCAGGACTGAGAAATAGAATACCTCTTTTCTTTGGAGTTGGCTTAGGAGTTGGTTCAGGAAGTGTCCAATCATTCTCATTACTCAATATATTATTCAATAGAAATTCAGTTTGCTCAATAGTTCTTTCCATGAAAACACAACTAGCACAACTATCCAGGTGGTCTCTGGAAGCATTGGGTAGTCCATTATAAAATATATCAAGTATTTCATTTTTATTGAGAGGATGATCAGGCAAAGCATTAAGTAATCGGAGAATCCTCCCCCAAGCTTGTGGGAGACTCTCCTCTTCAATTTGCAAGAAAGTATATATTTCCCTTAAGGCAGCTTGTTTCTTATGAGCGGGGAAATATTTAGCAGAGAAGTAATAAATCATATCCTGGGGACTACGCACACAACCAGGAGCAAGAGAATTAAACCATGTTTTAGCATCACCCTTTAATGAGAACGGAAATAACTTAAGGATATAGTAGTAACGAATTTTTTCCTAATGAGTGAATAGGGTGGCTATATCATTCAATTTAGTAAGATGTCCCACAACAGTTTCAGATTCATAGCCATAAAAAGGATCAGATTCAACCAAAGTAATTAACTCAGGATCGAAAGAGAAATCATAATCCTTATCAGAAATACAAATAGGTGAAGTAGCAAAAGCAGGGTCATATTTCATTCTAGCATTCAAAGACTTTTCTTTTAGCTTAGCTGACAGTTTCTCAAGATCATATCTATCTTTGCAAGCAAAAAGGTCTCTAGCAGTTTCTTCATCCATAACATAACCCTCAGGCACATCAGGCAATTCATATCTAGGGGGAGAATCTTCATCATCAATTTCATCAATATTATCTATTTCAATAATTTCATTCTCTCTAACCCTAGCAAGTTGTTCATCAAGAAATTCACCTAAAGGCACAATATTATCAAGCATAGAAGTAGTTTCATCATAAGCATCATGCATAGTAGAAGTGACATCATCAATAACATGCGACATATCAGAATCAATAACAGGTGTACGTGTCGCCAATTTACTCATAACAGAAGGTGAATCAAGTGCAGAGCTAGATGGCAGTTCCTTACCTCCCCTCGTAGTTAAGGGAAAAATCTTGGTTCTTTCATCTTTCAAGTTCCTCATAGTGATCAACAAATATAAGCCCCAAGTGACTCAAAGAATAGAGCTATGCTCGCCGGCAACGGCGCCAGAAAATAGTCTTGATAACCCACAAGTATAGGGGATCGCAACAGTTTTCGAGGGTAGAGTATTCAACCCAAATTTATTGATTCAACCCAAAGGGAGCCAAAGAATATTCTGAAGTATTAGAAGTTGAGTTGTCAATTCAACCACACTTGAAAGACTTAATATCTACAGCAAAATATTTAGTACCAAAGTAGTATGGAAGTAACGGTAACGGTGGCAAAAGTAACAGTAGTAGTTTTTGTAGCAATCGTAACAGTGGCAACGGAAAAGTAACTAAGCAAAGATCAATATGTGAAAAACTCGTAGGAAATGGATCAATGATGGATAATTATGTCGGATGCGATTCCTCATGCAACAGTCATAACATAGGGTGACACAGAACTAGCTCCAGTTCATCAATGTAATGTAGGCATGTATTCCGAATATAGTCTGATACATCTCCATCGTATCTATAATTTTTTATTGTTCCATGCCAATATTCTACAACTTTTACATACTTTTGGCAACTTTTTATACTATTTTTGGGACTAACATATTGATCCGATTGCCCAAGGCCGCTTTTGTTTGTTGCACGTTTTTCTGTTTCGCAAAAAATCCATATCAAACGGAGTCCAAACGGGATAAAAACTTACAGAGATTTTTTTGGAATATATGTGAATTTTGGGAAGTGGAATCAACGCGAGACGATGCCCGAGGGGCCCACAAGGGTGAGGGGCGCGCCCTAGGAGGTAGGGCGCGCCCTGGGCCCTCGTGGCCACTCCGTAAGGCGGTTGGTGCCATTATTTTGCCGCAAGAAAGCCAATATTCGGATAAAAATCGTGTCAAAATTTCAGCCCAATCGAAGTTACGGATCTCCGGGAATTTAAGGAACGGTGAAAGGGCAGAATCAGGGAGCACAGAAACAGAAGGAAACAGAGAGAAAGATCCAATCTCGGAGGGGCTCTCGCCCCTCCGCTGCCATGGAGGCCATGGACCAGAGGGGTAACCCTTCTCCCATCTAGGGGGAAGGTTAAGGAAGAAGAAGAAGAAAGGGGGGCTCTCTCCCCCTCTCTCCCAGTGGCGCCGGAACACCGCCGGGGCCATCATCGTGACAACGATCTACACCAACAAATTCACCGCCGTCATCACCAACTCTTCCCCCCTCTATGCAACGGTGTAACCCCTCTTTTACCCGCTGTAATCTCTACTTAAACATGGTGCTCAACGCTATATATTATTTCCCAGTGATGTATGGCTATCCTATGGTGTTTGAGTAGATCCGTTTTGTCCTATGGGTTAATTGATGATCGTGATTGGTTTGAGTTGCATGTTTTATTATTGGTGCTGTCCTATGGTGCTCTCCGTGTCGCTCAAGCGTGAGGGATCCCCGCTGTAGGGTTGATACGTCTCCAACGTATCTATACTTTTTTATTGCTCCATGCTATATTATCTACTGTTTTGGACATTATTGGGCTTTATTATTCACTTTTATATTATTTTTGGGACTAACCTATTAACCAGAGGCCCATCCCAGAATTGCTGTTTTTTTGCCTATTTCAGAGTTTCGCAGAAAAGGAATATCAAACGGAGTCCAAACGGAATGAAACCTTCGGGAACGTGATTTTCAGAATGAACAAGATCCAGGAGACTTGGACCCTACGTCAAGAAATAAAGGAGGAGGCCACGAGGTAGGGGGCGCGCCTACCCCCGTATGCGCGCCTCCACCTCGTGGGCCCCTGATGGTCCACCGACGTACTCCTTCCTCCTATATATACCTCACGCACCCAAACGATCGACACGGAGCCAAAACCTAATTCCACCGCCGCAACCTTCTGTACCCATGAGATCCCATCTTGGGGCCTGTTCCGGAGCTCCGCCGGAGGGGGCATCGATCACGGAGGGCTTCTACATCAACACCATAGCCCCTTCGATGAAGTGTGAGTAGTTTACCTCAGACCTTCGGGTCCATAGTTAGTAGCTAGATGGCTTCTTCTCTCTTTTTGGATCTCAATACAATGTTCTCCCCCTCTCTCGTGGAGATCTATTCGATGTAATCTTCTTTTGCGGTGTGTTTGTTGAGACCGATGAATTGTGGGTTTACGACCAAGTTTATCTATGAACAATATTTGAAACTTCTCTGAATTCTTTTATGTATGATAGGTTATCTTTGCAAGTCTCTTCGAATTATCAGTTTGGTTTGGCCTACTAGATTGATCTTTCTTGCAATGGGAGAAGTGCTTAGCTTTGGGTTCAATCTTGCGGTGTCCTTTCCCAGTGACAGCAGGGGCAGCAAGGAACGTATTGTATTGTTGCCATCGAGGATAACAAGATGGTTTTTTTTATCATATTGCATGAATTTATCCCTCTACATCATGTCATCTTGCTTAAGGCATTACTTTGTTTTTATGAACTTAATACTCTAGATGCATGCTGGATAGCGGTCGATGAGTGGAGTAATAGTAGTAGATGCAGGCAGGATTCGGTCTACTTGTCTCGGACGTGATGCCTATATACATGATCTGTAGCGACCCGACCTCAGACGGTCAAGCCTCTGTGTATCCGTGCCATCCACGGATCAAGTATCTTTGGCACACACAAGACATCAATGTATATATCAAAGTGCAATCACATGTATAAATAACATAAAATGATATATACCTCGTAATACTCAGCGAAACAATCAAGCGGGTGTGGAGTCCCATCAACGCCATCGGCAGGTTGAGTGTAGACCGTAACCTCAGATCGTAACTCTTACTGTCGAGGAAATATCTGCAACATGATACGTTGCAGCCGTGTAGGTCAGTACATTGAATGTACCGGCAAGATCACAACATGAGAAACAGATGATAAAACTATACTATATGCAATATGGCTTTATGGCTCTGTATCTGAATTTTGTTTGCATAAAAGCTGGTTTTATTTTACCTACATCAAAGGAATAAATGAAGTCTGTACTATGGAGTTTTCTATCATGACATGGTTCCGCCAACCGATGTCTCATAGCCCCCAAGGTCATCATAAGTTGCCCACAATTAAGTTATCAGTCCGGTGTTGAGAGTTCCGAGATAGATCCAAGTCCAGAGGCTCAAATTGTCCGTAACCGGGGACACGGCTAATCGATTAGGTTATAACCCTCTGCAGAGGTTTGTACACTTTACCCGCAAGATTCGATCCCTCTTTTTACGTTCTCGCACTTCAGAGTGTTTGAGAACAAGATGACCGAAACATGGTCTTCCAAAGAGTTCCTCGACCACCGTCCGGTACCCATCCGATCCTACCGTTCTTCTACATCTGCTAGTACCGTCCCAGCCAGAGTCACAACCAAGGTCAACCAAGCGAGCCCATAATGACTTGCGGTTGCACAGTAAGCTTCCGGCGTGAAGTATTCTTCCGTCTCTTAGAGTCTGGGTGAAGCTTTCCGCAAGATGTCATGGCACTTCTCCATGCATCCCGCCAACCACCGGTTTCTCCGGGCTGCCCGTCAACCGCCCTTCACCCAAAGAGTGTGTATTGAAATCTGTCTCGAGTCTTGAAGTCTTGAGGTCTTGAAGATGCAGTCCTTGCAGATTTCCATCACGGAGTTGTCGTCATTGACGAGAGCCTCCATTCTCACACCACTCCCGAGCACTCATACCAAACCCGTCTACTATAGCGTAGCATTAAAATAAATAACGTCCGGGCTTGGTAACAGGGTGGTGGGTTCCTACCTCATGCATACTACTCAACTACAAGGATTCAATAACACTCTTGAGGGGTGGTTGCAAAGGTGCCACTAAATGCAATAAAACATAGGTATGAAAGCAATGATCAAAGTGAACTTGCACAGTTGACGATCTTGAAAGAACTAGGGTTTCAGAGTAGTAATCTTAGCACTCGGTAATTCTACCGAGGCAAACAATAACTATGATAAGCACATAGCAATAGGATCACATAACACAACATAACAAAGGTAACATAACACAACAAAACAACCAAAACCAAATCCAAAAGAAAAACTCAAAGAAAGGCCACTCAAAGTTTTCCCTACTTCAAACAATAACAAAATAGTAGTTTTATATAACAAAATTTTTCTTAACATAACCTAATCATGATTTTAGGTTAACTTAACAGAAAAGGTTTCACTAAGCAACTAGGAGCAAAAATAATTAATTAAAAGCTATTATAAAACTCATTTTAGGCCTAATCCAATTTCCATTAAGAAAATAATTTAAAACTTTTATTAATTATAAATAAAAGTTCATCTACTAGAATGACAGAAACTAACCTAGAATAACTAATCACAAGTTAAAAATAAATTAATTTACTAATTAATTAAATAGGAAAACAGGAACTAGTTAATTAATTAGGATTAATAGGATTCTGTCTAAAACTAATTATTTATTAATCCTAAAATACCAAAATTAATTTCTAGGGTTTTGAAATGTCAAAATAAAGTGGTGACAAAAGAATCATGCAAAATAATTTTTCTAACTAAAGTTATAGCAGATTTGCTATTCTGACTAAAACAATATTAAAGCATTTTAATTATTTTTAACATGGCTAAATATATATTTTACAGAAACTACATAAAATTTGCAATCCAACAAAAAAGAATCACTCAAAATATTAAACAGAATAAAAGATATACATTTTTGAAAACTGAAACTATTAAGCTAAAACAGAAAATCAAAATAAAAGAAAAAGGCCTAATGGGCCTATATCATGCACTAGGCGTAGTTTAGTCTAAACGGGCCCTAGGTTTAAACTAAACGAACCGGCCTAAAAATAAAAACCTAAACTAAAAACTAAACCGATCGGACCGGCGGTTTTATAAAATAAAACCTAACCCTTGAGGTTCTAATCCTAGCCCTAGATCTAGGATCGGACGGTGGGGATTGCGGTGACTTATCGGACTCGGCGACGGGCGGGCGGCGGCGAAAAGTCCGAGGCGTCCAAGCGCCGGCGAGCTCCGCGACTTCGTCGGGAGATGCGCACGAGCTCGGGGTGGTTTGGTGGTGTTAGGGGTCGGGGTGGACCAGGGGTCGACGGCGGCAACAATGGCGGCGGAGGGCTTGACTCCGGCGGCGTCAGCGGGAGGGAGAGGGGGTCAGCGTGGTCTCGGGAGGGGAATGGGGTGCGGGGTGGCGGCTTATATAGCGGGGTCGTCGGGATCGGGAGGATCGAGGCGATCGGGGATCCGGATCCTTCGGGATCCGGTCGATCTCAGCGAGTCGGCGTGGCGTGGGGGGGAAGAAGAGGGCGGGGCCCACGGTCGATGAGAGGAGAGAGGCGAGAGGAGGTCGGCCGGCCGCGCGCCTTCCAGCGAGGGGCGAGGGTGAGGCGCTGGGCTGGGCCTCATTTGGCTGGTGAAATTTGTGTGGGTGGGCCGTGGCGGCTGGGGTTCGGCGCTGGCTGGGCAGGGTGGCTGGCTGGCGCCTGGGGTTTTTCTTTTATTTTTTAAATAAAACTAAAACAAAAATAAAACCAAATCTAAAATAATTTATATAGGGTATATATATACCAAAATGATCAGGGAATATTCCTTTCATTTGAACATTTTTCCAAAAGCAAAATCCAAACTTCATAAAAATCTATTTTTTCAAATTCAAATAAATTTCAGATTTGAATCCAAATCTTTTGGCATTGTTTCCCGATATTTTTGGAGTGTCATGTTTGCTCCTCTCATACTTTTGATCAAGTATTTATCGAGCTTAGTTTTTGAAATGTTTCCAACATGCCAAAGTTTGAAATTCAAATTCAAAACTCAAAATTTGAAAGAGGGTTTCAAAGCACTTTCAAATGATTTTCAACTTGATTCATTATAACTTCCAACTCCTATTTCATATGATTGAAGAAGTCATTTTATCTTCCCTCATGAAAATCATTGAGTTGCATAAAGCTTTGGATTTGAAATCTTCCCAAATGAATTTCAAATCTCTTCCAAAACCCTATTCATTTCAAAATGGAAGAAGTCATGTCATCTTCACTCTAGGTTTTGGTGTTGCAATGAACTTGAGTTCAATTAGGATCCAAAATGCAAAATGGAAAGTTTGGGAAAGTCATTTCATTCCTCTCATTCAACTTTCAAAAGTTTCAATTTCCACTCAATTCCATTCAATCAATCACCAAACAATCGACAACAACCATAGTTATTTATTTATTATAACATTCCAAAATTTAGAATTTTGGGATGTTACAAACCTACACACTTAAAATGAATCTAGTCCTCGAGATTCAAGAGGCTAGCAAGAAAAGGTTAGGGTTGGGGTCTTCTAGCAAATGTTCAGTCGAAAAGGTCGGTGGGCTACCACACTTAAAATCAAGGTTCTGGTTCAATAAACTCAGATACTTCCTCCGGAGTCTTGACAATGTATGTATCTTCACATATCTTACAATAACTCCTTCATTAACGCTCTTACATTAGGAGCGTAAAGTTTTCCTCGAAACCTTGGGTCGGTTCTTCAAAGTTGTGGTTCGTCCGAGACCGGATCTTCTTAGTTGATAGGTCCGTGTCCATTCTAGACAACCATCGAAATACTCATGGTGGTCTACAATTTATAGTTTTCTCCTGCAGAAAACGGGTCTGGGTTGAACCTCACCGTATAACCTACGTTTGGCAACAACTGCCATGTATATGGGTTTATCATCATACCACTCTAAGGCTTAAGCAAGGCTTCAACGAAGCGTCACTTTACTATGGGTAAGTCTCTCAGATTTACCATTCCAAATAGCAGGAGCGAAAGATACGAGTAAGTCGGTATGGTGATCAATCCATTCCGCACCCAGATCATTACCAGATAAGGTTTAGCGAATCTCGTATTCTAACACTCGGTCATACTCACGGGCATTGCAGAATTTCTCTTGTTCTCGAACTGGGTTCGAGTAAATCCATGGTTTCGCAAGCTGAACAAACATCTATCGTTACTTCACCACTCTCGGTTTTTGCGTAACCTCCTCACGTAAACGTATGCTGATTGGACTGCTGATTCTTCCAATTTATTCCTTCATCAAGGTTACAACGGTTCCTTCTCAAATTCGGGCCTGTGGGTTATGGCCCACTTCAACACTAGTGCAGCTTTAACTCATCCTTGAGTAACTCTCTTGTTACACCTCCTTAAATCCATAGTACTACTGTTTCTTCGTACCATCATATCAAAACAAAACTCCAACTTATTTTGTCCAGCTTCCTTCTATGGCCGTCATGAATAACACGTTTCTTTCTTCATTGATCATGTGGCTTTACAGAGTACTATGACCAAAAGAATGCACAAGTTTATCCATAAAATCTCATTATTTTCATATCAATCTTTCATTACATCCTTAACCATTTTCGTAAATTCAAATTCCAAAAAGTACTTTGTTACAAATGCTGCCACCCACATGATTTGGTATGGTCAGGCATTACTTCCAACTTTATTCATTTATCCTCCTCGAGGATTCTTCAGTCCCACTGGAATTGTGCGACATGTGCCTTGAATTCTTCAATCTTCTGGTTCATTGTGGTGGCCTTGAGCTTCACCTCCATCATCTCCGTATGCACTTCACTTAGGTATTCCTGAGTATGACGGAGTCTTGCTTCAAGTATTTCTCCGATGTATGGCTTCCATGGCTGCTTCACGAACAGCATCGAAGAAAGTTGCTTGTGCACACGTGAAATGAAGAAGTAATGCCCCATCCTCTTTGGGCAAACTCCTTTCACACGGTGGAGGTGTACCTCCACATACCAAAATTCCACTCCCTTATGCATAAAGGGGTAGCCTTTGTAGACTGCATCTCCTTCAAGGTGAATATGCTTCATCATGTCCTTCAGATCTTGGGTAATCATGATCACTTGTCGTGGTCATGAGGGTTTCCTGACCTTTAAGGAAGGACTCGTAAGGGTCGTCATCTGCGGTTGTGGAACAGAAATGATGCTCGAATTAAGGTACTTATCTCCGGCACACATTCATATCATCCAAACAAAACTTCAATCTCAATTCCAATTTCCTGTTTATGCTTCACAACTCACTTTCTTCCATGTTCATCCAGAATATTAATTTCCAAGATAAAATATGACAACTCCTTAAAGCTTTTCAGCATGTGACTTTACAACTTTATTGAGTCATGAACTATTACAAACTCTGAGAAACCTATTACATAACTCAACTCCTTGAGCTCATGAAAAGGAAGTTGCTTTCTACTACTCTTATTATCCATAATCAAAATTCCACTACTCGGCTCCAGCTTTCGTCTTGTCGGAACATTTAGTAGCATAATGTCCTGCTTCCTTGCAGCGAAAACAAATGACTTTCGACAAGTCTTTGGGCTTCCTGGAGGTGGTGCCTGCTCCTTGAGTTCCTTGCTTCCTTTCGGGACAATGATTGGCATAATGCCCGACGTCCTTACATTCAAAACAGGTAATATGACTCTTGTCCCTATTTGCAGAAATTGGGTTGTTCTGAGGGTGTCTTTGTTTTCTCTTCCTGGGTTTCCTTGTTCCGATCAATCCTTCTATTCCCTGTGGATCAAACTCTATTGCTTTCGTCGGGAAGTATCCCGGATACTCTTTTCTTTCCTTGGTGCAATACTGTGAAAAATGTCCTTCTTCTCCACATGAATAGCAGGCATTGGAGTAAAATCTGTTGAGACCTTCTCCATCCAGGTCTTCAACAATTTCATTCATTACTGGTTCTCCTAGGTCTTCCTTGAGGGCTTCTTTCATTCCATCTTCCCCTTGAATAGTTTGTTGCACCGTGGAGTAAATGTGACACTTTGCACCGGTAGTGGGTGGTTCCTTCACACAGAAGCAAGTCACCGCTAGTTGGGCATTCCTCACCGGGTGTTTCTCCTCACAATGAGGGCATCCATCCTTGTGTTCCTCCCAGGTGTGTCCTATTTCTCCGCAAATCCTGCAGCACAAGGTTTAATTCCTGGTGTATCATGGTGCTTCCGGATAAGACGTGATCTCAACAGGTCTTCTTGAAATCCTCCCAAGTTCTTGCTCCATTAAATCCTGTATGGCTTGATGCATTTTCCACCAGGTTGCAGCACTTTACGTAAAATCTTGAAGAGCGTATTGGACCTCATACTTCCTTGAAACCAAATTGTTCCCAGTGACTCTCCATGTTCTCGCATCCATAGCTCGCCTCCGGTGAGTCTTGATCCGAGAATATCAGTCCAACTTCATTCATCATCTATGGGGTTCAAGGGTTTTAGGGTG